>PVHT021183634.1:8182310-8209227 GCA_004024745.2 Catagonus wagneri
GGCGGCGGCGGCGGCGGCGCGGGCGGGAGGGGGCGGCCGTGTGAGAGGCGGAGGGGGCGGCGCGCGCCGGGCACGCGCGCCGGCGACCATGGCGTTCGCCCGGCTGAAGCGAGTACATTAACCCCGGGAGGCGGCGGCGGCGAGGGAGGGAGCTTCGAGCGGGCGGGTCCAGCCTGAGGGAAGGGAGGAAGGGGCGGGGAGAGCGCCGGAGGGAGGCCGGTCGGCCGCGGGCGGGCGGGCAGCGCAGCGCCGAGCGGGGCCCGCGGGCCCATGAGGAGGCCCGGGGACCATGGGCTCCAGGATCAAGTGAGTGCGGCCGGGCCGGGTGAGGGGGCGGCGAGGCCGGGCAAGGGCTGCAGGCCGCGGGCCGCGCGGGGGACTTGTTGCCGGGACCTGAGGGGCGCCCCGCGTGCGGGCGTCACGCGGGAAGGGGGGCTGTTGCCATGACGATCCAGGGAGGCGCGGGGGCGGGGTGCGCTCGGGGTGCAAGGGCGCGTTTGGTCAGGTGCCCTCTCCTCACCTGAGGGCGGAAACAGCTTGAGGTTACAAGGTGGCCCCCTCCCCCGGGTTGCAGAGAGCCTCTGAAAACGGTCACACAAGTGTTGGGGGAGGGTGAGAAATCTCCAGAAGCAACTTCCCAAAGGGTGTTGTGTGTTTGGGGCGCCGCTGAGAGTTGGGCAGGTCCTGAGGTGGCAACCTGGCTGCTTAAGGCCTGCTGGCCCACGTAAAAGTCGCTTAAGGTTTTCTGAGGGAGACGCCACTTCAGGACTTAAGGTCTGAATGGCCTGGGGAGGAAGGCCCTTTTCTCTCTCCTCCTGTTTACCCCTTCTGTCTATGAAAGTCTCCTCACAGCGAGGGCCAAAGGCTGTGAAGGAAGATACCTCTGTGCTGTAACTGAGCACCTGAGTTTGATAATCGTTGGAAAGGTTTAGTAATCCAATCTGGCAAATTCCCTCACTCATTCATTCAGCTGGAGTCCCTGGTTAGTTTTCCGGGGAAATTGTTGATACATCTGACTTCAGAACCCATCGAAACATTGTTACCCTCTTTCTAGACCTAGAAATTGACTTTGGAAAGTGCAACTTGTATGCAACCCCATTTGGGTGTGTTGCTTTGGGCTCTATCTCCCCTCCCAGCCAGGTCCTCTCTTGGCCTCTCCCTTCCTTAGTTACAGAACAGGAGATGCCTTATCTCTAATCACTAACAAATGTTCACTTTTTCTCCATGAGTAATAGAATTGTTTAAGGGCACTTAAAAACAAAGTTAACAGCTTAGGCTGTTCCTTAAAACAGCTTTCGTAGGACACTTTAAACCTGCTTACAAGAAAGTCTGAGGAATGTGTTTATTTCAGCATTTTGAGAATTATGCTGGGGAAGTTTGAAAGGGGAAGGACCTTATGGGTGAAATCTAATAATTATTCAAGTATTGCATCTCTTGTCCAGCCCATGTTCCTGCAGTGTGACCTTTGCCTAGCCTTGTAGTCCCCTGACCAGCTTAGGCCTCCATTCACAAAATGTATCTAACAGACTGGGGCAGCCCTGAGACTAGAAAAGGTTTGCTTATGATAATGAAAATGGAAGAGTTGGATGAGCACACTGTTAATTCTTGATTTTTGTGGAAATGTGGGGAAACAGAAGCATGCTCCATATAAGAGCTTAAGAAGCTTGGGAGTAAAAAGATGTAGTCTGGGAAGCATTGGGATTAAAGAGGCACTCCACGTTTAGCTCCTGCTTCCAAGTAAAGTGTTGTAAACTTGGATTTCAATAGCACTTAGAAACACTTTACAAAAGCCACCTTAGTGTTGCAGAGTATGCTTGTGAAGCTGCTTACTATTCTTGTTACAGAGATGTTCAGAAACTTGCCAGATATGAGGCAAGTCAGTGTCAGAATCAGTCTGAAAATCCAACAAGTGGAAGTTCAGATGACTAGGCATCAGGTCTCTGTCTTGCTCTTGAACATTGCAGGCCTCAGGTGTGTTTTGTGGAACTTATCACTGTGTGAGCACCTGGCAAGAGAACTTATGCTAACATATGAAATTAGTATGAAGATAGCTTTCTTGATCTTGACACTAGACTGGTGATTAAAACTTAGGCTTGGGGAAAATGTTAGCTTTACTTGTGGTGAGGCTGAAAGAGAATATGAAGAGAAGTTATGAAAAGCGAGTGATTGTGATTTATGGTGACTGACTGTGTGGCCTCTGCCTGCAGGTAGGAATGAGGACGGACAGGTGGTCAGGAAACCATCTGCTTGGTGCCGCGTAGTTTTTAGAGGAAACAGAACTTTGGTTACTGCTGACCGTCTGTTCTATCCTGACAGGAAAGAACGTACTTAGCTGAGGGTGTTCAAGACTGAGGTGAAGTTTAAGTCTGAACAGGCTCCATGATGTGGTTCAGCCTTGGGGGTGGGGGACGTGAGCCCTGTGAAGCCTCTCAGAGCAGGAGAGTGCTCTGGCCGCCTGAGCTTTCATATCTCTATACTGTGTGGCCCAGTCAGGCTAACAGTGTGGAAACAGATTTGGATTCAGATTCCAGCTCTTTTGTCTACTGACTATGAAACTTTGTACTGGATACTTCTTTCACTCTTACTTTCCCTGAGGCTAAACTGGGGAGGACTATATGTTGCAGGGTCATCATTAGCAATAATGATGACAGTATCGACATGACTGTCGGGCTCATATTAAAAACCCAGTAGTAGTTTTAAACCTTCTCTATCAGAAGACTAAGAAAACTGCTGTATTTTATACCAGAAATGCCAGAAAACTGTGCATTTTGGGTAATGGAGAAGACGGTTTAGATGATCCAGGAATTAGACTGTGAGCATGCAGAGCAGGACTCAACATTGATTAAAAATTCAAGGTTGATTAAAAACAATACTCTGTGTAATTGTGAAGCTGGTGTCTGTTATCAGTAGTTAAGCAGGTGCTTGAGGTTTAGTGCTTGAGCAGACTTTTCTTTCAAGCTAAGGCTGGATAAGCATAATTTCTGTGTCAGGCATGGTGGTAATGCTGTATGTGAACAATTTCATCAAATCCTACAACTGTCCAATGATGTAGGTACTATTAGCCACATTTTTCAAATGAGAAAATGGGGGCTTATAGGCCTTCGATTAGATACCATACCCAGGAGGCCTGCCTTGATGCTAGTTCCCTGCCCCTCCTCAGCCTAAGCCCGGTGCCCCTCATCTGTGTGCCGTCTCCGCTACCTAGGCCAGGTGTCCTTCATCTGTTTCTTTGGCCCTCTGTGTTTATCCCCGTCTTAGCGCTAAATCCAGTTCCTTGTTATCTTCCATACTAAGCCCGACATAACTTGTGGAGGGCAGGAACTCTCTTACTTGTCTTTAAGTTCCCTGTGTCAAACCAGTACTTGACACACAAAGTTGTTTAGGAAGAGTTTATGGAATGCATTTAAGAAATATGTTAGGATCTGAATTGAGAATCCTGCCTAAAGGCTCCAAGTGGAATGTACATAGAATTGAAAAGTAAGAATTTGCTTCTTGAACTCTTGAGGAGGAATGTTTGTTTTATAAGTTTTTAAGCCAAATTGCCCTAGTCTAGCCAGCAGTTCCTTATTTCCTCAAGAGTATTTAGGTCATGTTCATTTAAATCAAGGAACCTTGTCTCGCCTTGCCTCAAACCAAACATCTACTTGACAAAGGAAAGAAAAGGTCACAGGTACGTAGGTAGCACTCTGGAAAATTCCTAAACCTTAAACCTGAGCAGACATTTATTATCTAGAGAGATGAAAGGAGCAGTGGTAACTGGCAATCTTCGACAGGTATGTTTAAATCTTATTTACTGTTTGAGTGATCCCAGTGGACTGGAATGTGGTTAATATGAAGCAATTTAACTGATAATGCAGACACACAGCAGGAAACTGTGGCAGTTTAATATTGCTTGTGGTGACATCCTAGAAATTGTTTCCAGGCACCAAGGGAAGGAAGTGGATTGTAAGTATTCAAAGGAAGTATTCTAAGTGAGTTTGAAGAGACCTGACATTTATGGACTTGGAGAAACGCATACTCAAAGGGTTGAAGGCATAGGGACAGGACAGGGCAGTTGATTTAGCCTTATGGTGGGGTTTATTCTGCCTTAGCCTGTATACCTGTCTTGTCCCTGTCAGACCATGACCTCTTTTAGGTTGGTGACCAAGAAATTTATCATTTATTCATTCAGTCACTCACTGTAGAACGAAGAAGAGTGTCAAGCACATATTAAGCACTCAACAAATATTAGTTATTGTTGTTATTATAATTGGTGGGTGTGCTATATTGTGGCCTGGTGGTATGTGAAATCCTAGGGACACAAAAGTGAAAAGATTTTTCTTTGAGGCTTTCCAGAGTAGTAGTGAGACAGAAATGTAAAACAAAACTAACTTCCTCCAGGCCCCCTCCCTGCTGAAAAATCTGTCAGATGAAATCATTGCTATGGTGGAGATGCAGCCTGTGACGAACAGGTGAATAAGTGAAGGAGAGACTGCCCAAGCATGGCTTCCAAGGAAGGAATGCTTCATCAAGTAGGTGATGTTTCAGTTGAGGAGGGTGTAAAAGGGGTGATGGTGTTAGCAAAGGGAGTAGAAACCATGGTGAGGGTGGCAATGACAGTGGTGCTGGGGGCATCAGTGATAGAAGTCTCAATAGAGGGGGCAACAAGTGTGAAGACATGACATATTAGGGAAATAAAATATTAGTTACCACTTAATGGACGTTAAAATGCCAGATATTGTTAGACATTGGAGTTAATGGTGAATAATATTTATTCCTACTCTCATGGAGCTTACAGGCTGGTGGACCTGACAGATGAGAAAAAAATCAATTCATGTAAAGCTATGGATATGGTATAAACACAAGTTGCTGAGAGAGGATGAAGGGAGTTGCTGTCCTATTTTAGAGCAGCGAGGTTTGAGAGCTTATCGTGGAGATGACATTTGAGGATGAGAAGTCATTACCCATGTAAAGAGACTGGGCAGGATTTCATTCCAGGCAGAGAGTAGAGCATATACAAAGGCCTCAAGGCAAGAAAACCCTAGGTGGACTTCAGGAACTGAGAAAAGGGCAGTGGGTTTGGCTAGTGACCCTAGGTGGAGAGGCTGGGGCCTGAACAGGGCCTTGTAGGCTGTGGTAATCTGAGAGCAACTTTTATTAAGATGTAATTCACATACTATAAAACTTATTCCTTTGAAGTACATAATCAAATGGTCTTTAGTATACTCAGAAAAACCACTGTCCCAAGTCCAGAACACTCCAGAAAGAAACCCCATACCTATTAGCAGTCACTCCCCATTTCCCCCAAACCCTCTCAGCTCCTGGCAATCACTAATTTACTTAACAGTTGCTGTAGATTTGTCAGTTCTGGGCAATTCATATGAATGGAATCATACAATATATATTCCTTTGTCTTTCACTAAACATAATGGTTCCTGAGTTTATCCATGTTACAGCATGTATGAGAATTTTCATTACTTTTTATTGCTGAATAATATTTCTTTGTATGGATAAACCATGTTTTATTAATTCATTCATCACTTGTTATGTATTTGGGTTGTTTCTACTTTTTTACTGTTATGAATAATGTTACTTTGAACATTTTGTGTGGACATATGTTTTCATTTCTCTTAGGTATATACCTAGGAGAGAAATTGCTGGATCATATGGTGATTCTGTTTAAAGAACTGTTCAACTGTTTTCCAAAGCAACTGCACCACTTTGTGTAAAGTGGTATCTCATTGTGGTTGAGATTTGGCCCACATGAGTTGTGTAGACAGATATAGATTTCTCAGAAGAGGGTGGAAAAAAAGAAAAAAGATACTGGGAGAAGAGAGGAGGGATTTCCAGAGGAAGAACAGCGGAGGTTATACGGCTTGAAAGTAGAGATAAACCCATTTCTTTGTTTTCTGCTACAGAGAAGCAGCTTCAGCTTTTTAAGGTGGCTCTGCTGATGTTTTTTTGTGAAAAACTACTTAAAGGACCCCATTACCAAAATGCACCATAGCTGGCTTCTTGAGGTCTATTGTTCAACACAACTAACATATCTTCCTTCTGTGGGATAAGACTAGGAGTTGAAATGTGACTTCTCCAGCGCCCTCGATTGCCTTTTCTCCTTCCTCTCTCTACCACAGTGCTCCCCTCCCAGTCTCCACTCGAGACAGTGCAAAGACTTGGGGTGGAAGAACAAAAGTCTTGCCAGAGATTAAGCACCCCATTATTAGTCCCCAGAGTCAGTCCCTTGAATTTTAATGACTTTTCTGAAAAGTGTATTGGTGCGATTTCATCATTCTAATCTGAGCTATTGCAGTCAACTTTGAGGGGTTTGCACAGTAGATAGGAAGGTTGAAACAGGCAAGGTAAAACCTGAGTATTACTGTAGGAAAATGTTTTTTATTCAGGCTGTGAAATCTGTAAGTTCCTGGCTGGAATTCTTGTGCATTGCAAAGGTTAAGCCTTTTACCTGGCCCTGGGGTGGGGGTGGGGGGGGACTAATCTCTGGATTTGCAAAACATCCTTTTTGCCTAAAAGGATTTTGTTGGGAAATGGAAAGATAAATAAGGATGAAAAATAAACCAAAGAAAATAAAACAAAGTTGGTCTCCTCTACTTTAATTGGAACCCTTACTCATTCTTTCCAAGTATTTTGGACTTGAAAAGGAGCCAAAAAAAGTAAGAAAATATATGTTCAAAATATATAAGTTCCTATAGTAAAGATAGGTTACATTCCAAAAGTTTATTTGTATATTTTTCTTAGAATCATGTATAAATCATAACATTCTTTATGTTGAGCTTAAGGACATTCCAGGCAGAGGGAATTGTGTGTATAAAAGACATAGGGAGATAACAGGTACAGCTGACAAACAGACTCTGTGGGTAAAGATTATAGGCGATGAAGTTGAAAAAGCTAGATTGTGCCACTGGGACTTGATGCCATTGAAGGATTGAGTTGGGAATGTAATATGATCAGATCTGGGTTTTAGGAAGATAACTCTGGCAGCAGGAGTTTGGAACAGTGATACTTCTGGCTTGTGCGACATAATCCTCTGAGGTGTGAAAAGACTGTTAGAACCTATGTTTGTTTCTATATCAACCTTCAAAATTTTTTTTGTGTTTTCTAATAATATACAGTGGATTACTGTAGTAAGACTTTTTTTTTTAATCTGTTGTTTTATTTTATGCAGGATTTTATTTTTTATTTTTTTGGGGGGCTCCCACGGCATGAGGGAATCCCCCCCACACCACAGCAGTGGTGACCAGAGCTGCTGCAGTGACAACACTGGATCCTTAACCCATTACACCAAAAATAAAACCCCTAGACATTCTTAAAACTTATAAATATTCATATATCAAATGTATGCTCAAATTTTTGAACCAGTAGGAATGCATGGGAGAAAAATTGGAGACCACTGGTTTATGGAACTGTGTTACAGTGTACGCTGCAGAAGATCAAGGCCCAAAATGAAGCTTTGGTTTTCACAAGAAAAAGGATGGCTGTGAGAGAAATTTTAGGTAGAACTGAGAAGACTTTTAAGAGGCGAGAGAAGAATCAGAGATGACTTGCCAGGGTTAGCAAAGTTATATTATAAATTGAGTGTTTGGAAGGTGAGGACTGGTTATATAATGTGTTTGCTTTTCTGAGGAAAAGTGAAAAGTTAAAATTGGGAGAAGGCATTTTGGTCTGTGGTGAGAAAGGAAGAAATCTTTAAGGGCTCCATAATGAATGCGTATGCTTTGTTAGAGGACTAAGACTTGAAGTGGGCTGGGCCAAGTTGCTGAGGGGAAATCTGTCCATGTTAGATTTAGAGAGAGAGAAAAAAAACTTTTGAACTCTCTTTAGCCACAGGAAAGGTTTCAGGAATGTTGAATTGATCTCGCCTAGGCTGTATGAATAAATAGGAGGAAGGAAACCAGTCTAGAGAAAGATGCTGTTGGACTCCAAGCAAGCGGTTCTTAAGTGAGAGGAGCAAGGGGGATTGGGCACCTGGGACACTGGGGTTTGAGTCCCCACAACTATGCACGATACCCATCTGAGTTCTAAGTTTCTGAGCCTCAGTTTCTTCATTTATAAAAGGAAGCTAGTAAATTCACCTCTAGGGTTGTTGTGAGGATTATATCTAGTCTTATATCAGTCCTATATCTAGGTCTCAGCAGAGAAATTACTGAGTCAGTGGCAGCTATCATTAATATTGTTTGGAGTAGATGGGATACATTTGTCTGAACAGTCTGGATTTAAAAAAAAAAAAGTCAGGATTTCCCTTGCGGTGCGGTAGGATCTGGTGTTGCCACTACAGCTGCTCAGGTCACTGCTATGGTGTGGGTTTGACCCTTGGCCTGTGAGCTGCCACATGCTATGACCAAAATAAATAAAAGATAGTCTGTCTGGAAATATGACAATGACATTATACCTAAACAAATTTCTGTACGTTATCAAATATCCAGTTCAGTGTTTTTTTTTTTTTTTTTAATTTGTTTTTTGCTTTTTATGGCCACACCCGTGGCACATGGAGGTTCCCAGGCTAGGGGTCCAATCAGAGCTACAGCTGCAGGCCTACACCACAGCCACAGCAGTGCCAGATCTGAGCCACGTCTGTTACCTACACCACAGCTCACGGCAATGCCAGATCATTAACCCACTGAGCAAGGCAAGGTATCGAACCCACAACCTCATGGTTCCTAGTCAGATTCGTTAACAGGCTGCACCACGACGGGAACTCCCAGTTCAGTGTTCTGAGTGTTGAACTTTTCTAGTTATATCAGTTTTTAAAAAAAAAAAACAAAACAGTTGATTTGTTTGAATTAAGTGAAGTCATACTTTGTAGCTGGTTGATATGTTATCTCATAATCTATTTTCTTTTCAATTTATTGAAGAAGTAGGTTACTTGTCCTGTGTAATTTCTTTTTTTTAACACTTAATATAGTTATAAATAATGATTTTTATTTTTTTCTGTTACAGCTGGTTTACAGTATTCTGTAGATTTTCTACTGCACAGCAAGGTGACCCAGTCACACATACACATATACATTCCTTTTTCTTCACGTTATCATGCTCCATCATAAGTGATTAGATAGAGTTCCAATGCTATACAGCAGTTGTCATTGCCTTTGTAATTTCTCTTGCATCCTGTTTAGTATATTCTATCCCCTTTATTTCCTATAGTTGGTAGTTAGATTTAGTGATGTGATCAGATTCAAGTTCATTTTCTTGGTAAGAGTACTTAGAAGGTGGTGATTAAGTAGTTTTATCAGGAGGCATATTATGTCTGGTTATCTCTTAATCCATTAGTTTATTAGGGGCCATAAAGTGATATTTTTGTTGCCATCATTTCCTCTTGATATTAGCTAGGCTACTTCTTTTTTTTGCTATTTTAGGGCTGCACCTGCGGCATATGGAGGTTCCCAGGCTAGGGGTTGAATTGGAGCTACAGCTGCCGGCCTACGCCATAGCCACAGCAACACCAGATCCAAGCCGCGTCTGCGACCTACACCACAGCTCACAGCAACGCCAGATCCTTAACCCACTGAGCGAGGCCAGGAATTGAACCTGCATCCTCATGGATCCTAGTTGGGTTCGTTAACCGCTGAGCCACGAAGGGAACTCCTAGTTAGGCTACTTCTATCAAGAAAAACTTCTTTGTATCAACTGTTTGGTTACCCTAAGGTACAGTTCATATTGGAAAGGCAGAATAAATATTTGATTGTTTGTTTTTCAAACTGAGTTAATTTCCTAGCATTTTCCCAAGGTGACTGATTTTTTTCTTTTTGAATATAATTTTAAACACATAAATTTAAACCTATTTGCTATATCTCACTCTACTGTAGTTATCCTCATTATGGTAATTTGTCCTATCTTTTTCTAACGGGAGCTTCTTCAAGTTAATGTCTGGAGTCCTTCTGACAGGATCTTGGTAGTTTTTTTTTTCCTTTTTGTCGTTTTATGGCTGCACCAGCGGCATGTGGAGGTTCCCAGGCTAGGGGTCTAATCAGAGCTGTAGCCGCCAGCCGATGCCACAGCCACAGCAACGCAGATCCGAGCTGCGTCAGTGACCTACACCACAGCTCACGGTAATGCCGTTTCGTTAACCCACTGAGCAAGGCCAGGGATCCAACCCACAGCATCATGGTTCCTAGTCGGATTCGTTACCCGCTGCGCTGTGATGGGAACTCTGAGGATCTTGGTAGTTTTTAATAGCTCCATGCCTTTTGGTATGACAAGATGTTCTAGGCTCATCTTGTATATTTTCTGCTCCAGACCAGTTTTGTGCCATTTCTCCAAGGTGTCTTGCTTCCTTTCATTGGGAAATGGTGTTAGAGATTACAGTCTGGGTTTGTTTGTTTATTGATTTTTAGGGCTGCAGGTGCATCATTTGTAATTTCTCAGGGTAGGGGTCAAATTGGAGCTTCAGTGCTTGGCTACATGCACCACAGTCATACCAGATCCAAGCTGTGTCTGTGACCTATGCGGCAACTTGCTGCACTGCGAGATCCTTAACCCACTGAGTGAGGCCAGGGATGGAATACGCATCCTCATGGATACTAGTTGGGTTTGTTTCTGCTGAGCCACAATGGGAACTTCCAGTCTGGGTTTTAGAACTTTTTTTTTTTTTTGGCTATTAGGTCAGTAATTATTTCTCTGGTTCCCCAGGGGTCAGAACTAGGGTGTGTGTATGTGTTTATTTTTAAGGTAAACTATATCACATGTTCATATTGATATTTCCAGCTCAAGACTATAGTTTTTTTTTTTTTATCTGTTTTATTTTTGGCGGTCCTCGTGGCATGTGGAAGTGCCTGGGCCAGGGATCATACCTGTACTGCAGCTGCGACAACTCTGGATCCTTAACCCACTATTCCACAAGGAAACCCCAAGACTACAGCATTTTAATTTAACCTCATTACTCTTGTATTTGAATCTCTTAATATCTTATGCCAGAAGTCCTGATTTCCAGTGACACTAATAGAAGTACCTTTTTTGCTTTATCCCACGGTACCCACAAAACTCAGCGGTAATACCAGCATGACCAAGCAGCAATAACTACTGAAAAGTTTTCTGATTTGCCTTTTTAGGGCCACACCCATGGCATATGAAAGTTCCCAGGCTAGGGGTTAAATTGGAGCTGTAGCTGGCAGCCTACACCACAGCCACAGCAATGCTAGATCAGAGCCAAGTCTGTGACCTACAGCACGGCTCATGGCAATGCTGGATCACGAACCCACCGAGCAAGGCCAGGGATCAAGACCATGTTCTCATGGATACTAGTCGGATTCGTTACCGCCAAGCCACAATTGGAACTCTAATTTTTTGTTTTCCAATTTGGCAGTTCTTTTTGTCCTTAGAGTATATCCCACTAGGAATGCATAGTCAAGTTACTGTTTTAAAACCACTAGAAATAGTTTTTCTCTGTGGTCGTTTGACACAATTCAGAGTGCTTTTTTTCTTTGAATTTTTTGGGATTGCTTTAAAAAGTTTTTGTTTTATAATTACATAAATAACTTCTGTGGTTTCGAAACCAAATCTATAAAAATAGTGTATTCAGAAAAATCTAACTTCTGTCCTTCCCTCATCACCCTGTTCTTTCCCTTCTCTATAGGTAGCTAGTTTTTTAAGGAAAATTTTCATTTTTAGTTTCATTAGAAAAAAGGTAAATACATATTTTTCACACTTCCCCTCACCAACCCTTCAGACAAATGGTAGCATTCTATATGCACTTTTCTTTACTTTTCTCATTTTACACCCTGTAAAGAGATTACTTCCAGTAGTATATGGAGATCATCCTCATTTCTCTGTAGGCATAGTGTAGTACTTTGTGTGGGTGTTCCATGGTTTATTCAACAGTCTCATGCTGATGGTCATTTAGATTGCTTCCATTGTTATCACAAATGATACTGTAATAGTCTTGTATATGTGCCTTTTTGCATTTTTTTTTTTCTATTGTACCACTGGGATAGATTTTTAGAGGTGGGATCACTGGGTCAAAGAGTAAAAATTTATATGTAATTTTACTAAATAGGTCAATTATCCTTCACACAGGTTGCTCCAATTCATATTACTCTATATGATAGGGCCTGTTGTCTTAGAGCTTCACCAACAGAGTGTGTTTGTCAATCTTTAAAAAATTTTAGTTAAGGCTAAATGCACCTGTTAACAAATCAGTTAATTTGTGAGAACTCATGATGAAGAGAAATAATTCTCTACCCTACCCCACACCCATTCAGGAATAGCGTCTATTAACTGATTTTATTATTTCTTTTAGTAGTTATCCCATAACCCTTAGATAAATCTGTCTCTTAATTTAACATTAGACAGTATTTGTTCACTCTCTGAAATGAAGAATTATGGCCTTTATAATCTCTCTTTTCCACTATTTTATGTCTTTATATTGTTTCTAATTCTTATAGTGGTTATATTTTAACGTAATGTACTTAATCCTCTTTATTCCATTAGCTTTTGACAATGTCTTTTGTCTCCCCACTTTCTAAGGGAAGAATGGCTTTTCTACTTTCTTTAGGCTATGCTTTTACTTTTTTTTTTTTTTTCTTTTGTACTTTTTAGGGCCGCACTGGTGGCATATGGAGGTTCCCAGGCTAGGGGTTGAATTGGAGCTATAGCCGCCGGCCTACACCACAGCCACTGCAATGCCAGATCCAAGCCGCGTCTGTGACCTACACCATAGCTCACGGCAACGCAGGATCCTTAACCCACTGAGCGAGGCCAGGGATCGAACCCACAACCTCCTGGTTCCTAGTCGGATTCGTTAACCACTGCGCCATGGCAGGAACTCCTGTGGCTTTACTTTTATGTGATCATTTTAGTTCTGGTCCATGACCAGAACCAAGTTTTCCATTATTTATCCTTTGGTTAATTCTAAAGATTGTGTTACTATGAATATTTAAATACTCTTGAACATAGGTCATGTAGTGTGCTCAACTAACATTTTCTTTCTTTTTGGTGTGTTGTCATAATCCCATTTGAAGGCGATTGCTCAGGGTCATAAGACTTTTTTTCTTATAATCCATTCAAAATTTAAAATTATGCTAAATTTGTTTTGTTTTATATATGGAGATATATGTGTGTGTGCATTATATATATATGTGTGTGTATATATATATATATATATATATATATATATATAATGTAGTTTTACATTTATATGCACAGAATAGCACAGGAACAACAGCCCTGTGTGAAGAGTAGCCCAGGGCATCATATGAATTCTTCCATCCTCCTACTGGTAGACTGGAGCCTCTACTTTGTAGGGGCTGGAGCGCCCTTGGGAGCCTGAGCCTTAGCTTTGACTTTAGTGCCAGCCTCATATTGGTAGAGCCTCGTACCCTGGCATTGTCAGTATAAGCATGTCTCCCAGGCTTGGGAATGATGCCCTTTAGGACCTTAAGCTTGACAAAGGCCTTGTTGATCTTGGTTTTATTGGTATGCATATTTTTTAGATCATTTTTGTTTCTTAAATAAGTTCAGGATCATTAGGAACTTAAGGTTCCTCTTCCTTAAAGGCTGTCGTTATGAGTAGGGCTTACTGACGCCATTTTGAAACTGGTTATGTGTAGGGCGGTTCTTGGACTTGGCCATATGTGCATTGCTGCCTGCAGCCCAAAAAGTGCTTGAGCCTGGAAAAGATTTTTATTTATCTTTTTAAATTTTTTTTTAATTTTTATTAATTTTTTTTTCTTTTTAGTGCTGCACCTGTGGCATATGGATGTTCACAGGCTAGGGGCTGAATTGGAACTGCAGCTGCTGGCCTGCAGCAATGGGGGACCCGAGCCCATCTGCAACCTACACCATAGCTCACGGAATGTCAGATCTTTAACCTACTGAGCACGGCCAGGGATCGAACCTGTATCCTCATGGATACTTGTTGGGTTTGTTTCCACTGAGCCACAACGGGAACACTTGGATTTTTTAAAAATCATATTCTTTACCTCCCCCCTCGCTGAGTTTTAAGTCCTTTTTCCCCCCTTGCATTATTTGCTTTACCATATCCTTAATTTTTTCCACACTTGCAGTTTTTATCAAGGCTGCTTTTACCTCCCCTTTTCATAATGGTTCCTACTTTCCTGCCTTCCAGTTCTCATTTGTGTAATGTCAGCTGTATTGTTGTAATCCTGGAATGTCCCTTCACCACTCTCCCATTTCATTATTTCCTGGCCCTGGTGTTACTGTGTTTGCTGAAGGACTTATGTTCTTGTAGAAGACCAGTGGACTCGTAGGAAGGGTGCATTTGAGTTCTTACATGTGTTTTCACGTCTGAAAAATTCTTTCTTACATTTGATTGATAGTTTTTATGGGCACAGAGTTCTAGGTTTGAAAAATTTCCTGCAGAGCTTTGAAATTATTTTCCCAGTGTCTTTCAGCTGCCTTCCTCTGACACTGCTCTGGGGAGGGGGAGTACTCTGCTTTTATATTCTTGGGTTGGAATATATGTCTGGGTTCCTTGATCAGCCTTTGTTGACACCCAGAGTGAGGGATTTCCCTTTACTGCAGGGTGGGGATGGGAGTTCTGACTCCCCAGGAGGCCTCCATCATACTTCCCTGGCTGGATGCAGTGGTGCCTCGCCTCATTGTTGGTTGCTTTTCCCTCCATGGCTACATGAAAGTGGAAGTCCAGGCTCTCAATCTCCACGGCAACGGGGGATGCAAGTCATATCTGTGACCTACACCATAGCCCATGGCAATGCCGGATCTTTAACCCACTGAGCAAGGCCAGGGATGAAACCCACATCCTCAGGGATGCTATTTGGGTTTGTTACTGCTGAGCCACAGTGGAAGCTCCCACTACTCTTGTTATATATTTAACTCCCAACTATTTATGTTTGCAATGGCTCCAAATAACGGATAATCCCCAATTCATGTGGCTTTGGCAAATCCCCTTTGGGATTAAAAATTTTTATATTTGTGTTTGTTTTTCTTAAGCTGATTAATTTAGTTATGCTTTATCCTTGGAGTAAATACTGATGATCAGCAGAGAAAGACAGTTCAGGGGAATTCCTGTTGTAGCTCAGTGGTAATGAACCCAGCTAGGATCCATGAGGATGCAGGTTCAATCCCTGGCCTTGCTCAGTGAGTTAAGGATCTTGTGTTGTCGTGATCTGTGGTGTAGGTTGCAGCTGCGGTTCGGATCTGGAGTGGCTGTGGCTACGGTGTAAGCCGGCAGCTCTAGCTCCGATTCGACCCTTAGCCTGGGAACTTCCATATTCCTCAGGTGCGGCCCTAAAAAGCAAAAAAAAAAAAGGAAAACAGTTCAGAATGTGCTGGTTTAACTGGAGGATGGATGCAGCCTGGGGTGTCTCACTTGCTGTGACTAGAATATAAAGTCAGTCATTCTAACACTGATCATTGAAAGTTGTTTCTCCTCTGCTTATAAGTTGATTATTCTTTGGTGTCAGAGGATAGGCAGTCATAGGTTGGAATCAAGGAAGAATAAATTTATAGAGTGTTATCATGGCCCACTTCTTGATCTTTTCTCAGGCAAATTGGTCTGACCTTTCCCACCTTGGTCTAACTTCCTCATAGGACAATTCCATATTGCACAGGAAAGAACATTTTAACAAGAATATGAGTTGCACATTATTAGTTCAGTGGTGCTCAAACATGTTCAGGTGATGGAGTACCTAAAAGTCATGGTATTCTGTGAAATATTTATATACTAAATTTGAAACTGATTTTTTCCCAAATCAGATATTATTTTATATTCTAGAAGAGACGGGGAACAGCAGGTGAGCGAAGTTTAAGAAAAATTTATAGGCGTTCCCGTCGTGGGTCAGCAGAAACGAATCCGACTAGGAACCATGAGGTTGTGAGTTCAATCCCTGGCCTCACTCAGTGGGTTTAGGATCTGGCGTTTCAATGGGCTGTGGTGTAGGTTACAGATGTGGCTTGGATCACGCGTTGCTGTGGCTGTGGTGTAGGCCGGCAGCTGTAGCTCTGATTAGACCCCTAGCCTGGGAACCTCCATATGCCATGCTTGCAGTCCTAAAACCACAAAAGACAAAAAAAAAAAAAAAATTCATAGTAGGAAAACTTAAAATTACCTTATTTTTTTCATGCAACTTGGGAAAAGGCCATTTGGCACCTTAGTCTCTTTCTCAAACTGCTGGTGTTTCAGGTAATGTAGTTGGAGAACTATTAATTGAATATGAGGAGAGAGGAGGAACTAAAGTGAGAGGTGTTAATATCAAGGTTTCCAACTTGGGAGTGTCAACAGACCATTGACAAGCTGGTGTGTCAAGAGGGAGAACTGGCATTGAAGTCAAAAATGATGAATTTAGTTGAGTGTAAACTAATGATAGGCTGAAGAGAAATAATGCAGTAGGCAGTCAGAAGATAGGATTAGTGCCTGTCACAGAGTAAGGCACTCAGTAAATGCTGGATGCCACTTTTACCAGAAAGAGAATGTAGAGATTTGGATCATTGGCATGGATAAGGAAGATGGAAGTTATGAGAGTTTTCAAACTGATACAGTAAAGCAAAGTTCAAGGTTTGAACCTAGGGGAAAAGAGACATAGGTAAGCAATGTAGAATGTTGTTGGGAGGGCAGTGTAAATGGGAATCTAGCAAAGATGGTGGTGGATTATGGATGTCCTTTGAGAAGATAGTCTAAACTTGGTATTGTGTTTATTCATTCATCCAAGGCAGAAATCTAGGAGTTAACTTTGACCCCTCTCAGATCATTTGTCCCTCCAATCTACTGATATAGTGCTGGCAAATTACCTTCTTGAGTAGGACACAAAAAGCAAACTATATAAGAATAATTGATAAACTGAACTTTATCAAATTTAAAATCTTTTATTCATTAAAAGATACTATTTACGAAAATGAAGATAAGCTATAAACTTAAAAAAAAAACCCAAAAAACTCACAGATTTGACCAGTTCTTTCTATTTCTACTGCTTCCTTCATGGAAAATATTGGTCTAACATATATATTTATATGTAAACCCAGTATATGGACTCAATAAGACAGAATCCAATTGGGCAAAAGATTTGAGTAGACCCTTTCTTTTTCTTTTTTTTTTTTTTTTTGGCCACATATGGAGATTCCCAGGCTCGGGGTCCAATCAGAGCTACAGCTGCTGGCCTATGCCACAGCCTCAGCAATGCAGGATTCAAGCTGCATCTGTTACCTACACCACAGCTCACGGAAACACTAGATCCTAAACCCATGGAGTGAGGCCAGGAATCGAGCCCCCAACCTCATGATTCCTGGTCATATTCGTTTCCACTGTGCCACGATGGGAACTCTGATTTGAATAGACACTTTATCAAAGAAGATACACAGGTGGCAAATAAGCATATGAAAAAATGCTTAGCATCATTAATCGTTAATAAAATTCTAATTAAGGAGGTCCTGTTGTGGCTCAGTGGATTAAGAACCTGCCTAGTATTCATGAGGATGTGGTTTTGATCCATGGCCTCACTCAGTGGGTTAAGGATCTGGCATTGCTGGAAGTTGTGGTGTAGGTTGCAGATGTGGCTCAGATCTGGCATGGCTGTGCTGTAGGCCAGCAGCTGCAGCTCCAATTTTTTTTTTGTCTTGCCTTTTCTAGGGCTGCACCTGTGGCATGTGGAGGTTCCCAGGCTAGGGGTCTAATCGGAGCTGTAGCCGCCGGCCTACGCCACAGCACAACAATGCCAGATCCGAGCCACATCTGTGACCTACATCACAGCTCACGGCAACCCCGGATCCTTAACCCACTGAGCAAGGCCAGAGATCGAACCCGCAACCTCCTGGTTCCTAGTTGGATTCGTTAACCACTGAGCCACGACGGGAATTCCTGCAGCTCTGATTTGACCCCCTAGTCTGGGAACTTCCATATGCCATAAATGAGGCCCTAAACCGCCCCCCCCAAATAATATTAATGCAAATTAAAACTATATTGAGAAAGCCCCAACACACCCAATAGAATGGCTAAAATTAAAAACACTGACACTATCAAGTGATGATGAGGATATGGAACAACTGGAACCCTCATGCAGTCTTGAAGTTCAAGACCAACTTTATAGGATCATTCTTGTGAGCCACCTGCTGTCTACTATCTCCCCACATCCCTAAGCTCCCTTTTTGTCTGCTGGTCAGAAAGCTGCAGCTTTATTTACACTCTTCTACTGTGCTCTTCCCATGGCTGCCTGTAAGTCTAGACCTAGTAGTGGGAAGACTGAGATGATTAATTGTGTTAATTGAACTTCTTGAATGTGTGAATTTGTATCTGTTGTCAGTTCTGTAAAGTTTTCAGCTATTTTTAGACCCAGTGCTAAGTGAAGATGGGGACTCTAAAAGGTAAATAGTGTTAAAACCAGCTTCTAAAACTGCCTATTGGTGGTAACCCATTGTTCTCTTCTAGAATATTGACTAGTTTTATCTTATACTTTCTGTGTCTGCTTTGTCTTTTGCTTTACTTTAAAATATTTTCTCTTTCTGAACACCATATAATTTCTGTACATTCAGTAATTCTCTTTGACTGTATCTTTATTGCTCCTAAGTCATCCATTGTGTTCTCTTAACTTGGAGAAATTTGCTTGATGCCAGAGTTTCTTACTCTTTATTCATTTTCAATCTCTTTTATTTCTTCAAGCTTAGTGCATATCCAGACTCTGGTAATTCCAGTATCTGAAGTCCCTGATAGTCTGATTCTGCCATCTTTTATTTCTGAAGTTCTTATTTATGGGATTCATTTCCCTGAGGGTTCTCTAATTTTTGCTTATGAGGTCATAATTGCTGGAACTTTTGGTGAACGTTTTTTTGAGTCCAAGGTTGAAGTGAATTTTTCCAGAGAAGATTATGTAATTTTTTGGTTAGTGTCTTGTGGCAACTTTTAGGTTGTGGCCATTTCAACTTAAATTCCTGAGTTGAACTTTTGGACCATTCAATAGCAATCCCTTATGAGAGCCAGCTTGAAGTTGAACTTGGAGGAAGATTTTCCTTTCTTTCTCAATGCCAAGTTTTGGACTGGTGGTTTTCATTATAGTTTCTGAATGTGTGTATGTGTGGATAGGTTTCTCTCTTGATCACCTTTGTAGTTCCAGTTTAAATTATGAGGGAAGGGTATCTATTACACTTTCCACCTTAGGTTGAACCTTAGTTGTGTCTTGCATCCCTTAAGCCCTATGAAATTCCGAGAATGAAGCTTGCATTGGGCTATATAAATGCCTTCAAAGAGAAAGCTAGTTTGTGTTTTGATTGCCTTCTTGGGTTTCAGTCTTCACTTAGTTCTTTGTCTGAATCTTCCTTATTTTCTTGCAAACTCATCAATGTGTTTATTTGAGAAGATGAAAAAATCTGTTACTTATAATTGTTTTTTATGGAGTTTCAAAAAGGTACTTAGCTTTCCGTATTGCCAGAAGCGAAATTTGCAGCTGCAATTTTTCCAAGTTTTAATCAGACTGATTTAGTTACTATTCTTCAAACTTTACATGAACATTTTTACCACTGTACTTTGTTCAGTTTCTTCCCCCTGCTTAAAATCTCTCCTTCCTCTCCCACCAGCCAAATCCTGTGCATCCTGCAGTGTTCACCTCCTCTATGATGTTTTTCTTCAGTTCTCTAGCTCATTAGTTCCCAAGTGTTTGGAGTGTTCATATAAATACAAATTTTAAAACAAACTTAGTGGAATTACATAAAAATGATCATCTCCTATTACCATTATTTTTGAAAAGAAATTACTTTTTTACATCAAGAGAGCAGGAGGAGAGTTCGTGTCATGGCGCAGTGGAAATGAATCCGACTAGGAACCATGAGGTTGCGGGTTCGATCCCTGGCATCGCTTAGCGGGTTAACGATACAGCATTGCTATGAGCTGTGGTGTAGGTTGCAGATGCGGCTCGAATCTGGGGTTGCTGTGGCTCTGGCATAGGCCGGTGGCAACAGCTCAGATTAGACCCCTAGCCTGGGATCCTCCATATGCCGTGGTGTGGCCCCAAAAAGACAAAAAAAAAAAAAAAGCAGGAGGAACATGTAAGATTAGACACAGTTTTACAAATTGAATTAAATACCTTTCTATGGAAAACACACTGCACTGTCCCATTTTCGCTCTCATTTTGCTACTGACTGGACAGAACCCCACTGCTGACTGTCCACAGGTAATCAGACCCACAGCTTTAGCTCAGAATGAGGTCTTCAACTTGCAAACCCACGGCATTTTGTTTTACCATTTATGTGGCATCTAGTCATGTATTTCCTCGTGGCAGCTCATGTTTGATTATTTACCTTTATAATTTTTTGTTTTGTCTCCTTGACTAGATTGTAAGCTCCTTAAGAGCCATTATATGTATGTATTTAGACTACTCATAAATATGTGTTGAATGAGTTAAATTTAGATGCCTCAGATGATAGTTGAAACCTAGAAATATTTATAGAGCATATATTTGAGTATAGTATAGCTCTGAATGTTGTTTATTTCCCAAGGAAGAAGAAATTTTAATATGAATCATGAATCTCTTACTCCTCTCTCTTCTCCTCCTCAAGGAAATCCATTCAGTTAACAAATGTGGTGCTTACTAAAAGCCAGGCCTTTTCTTAGAGGACTGAGAATGGAGATGAAGTGAAACAAAATTCCTAGTCTAGTGGGTAGTATGTACATATAAGTAAGAAGTATAACTAAGACCTTGGAAGCCTTATAATAGAACTTTGAAACAAGTTTTGTGACAGTGTAAAGAAAGCAGCGGTTTTGTAAGGGAGTCAGAGGAGTTTCCAGAGAGGAGACATTCATTCATTGTTTCTTATTTTTTATTTTTTATTTTTTTTGTCTTTCTGCCTTATCTAGGGCCGCACCCACGGCATATGGAGGTTCCCAGGTTAGGGGTCTAACAGGAGCTGTAGCTGCTGGCCTTTGCCACAGCTACAGCAATGCGGGATCCGAGCCGTGTCTGCAACCTACACCACAGCTCACGGCAGCGCTGGATCCTTAACCCGCTGAGCGAGGCCAGGAATGTGAACCTGCAACCTCATGACTCCTAGTCGGATTCGTTAACTACTGAGCCACGACAGGAACTCCTGTCAGTGATCTTATGTTAAAGAAATAGCAGGCACTTGAACAGGCATCCATGCCAAGTCACATAGTCTGGTCCTGAACAACCAGTCGCTGAGTTTCCACAGTTGGTCTCTAAGGCACTCTCTCAGGCTCCAGGCTCTTCTAGTCTCTTGAGGACCACACAGACTCTTGTGTTGGATTTTTTATCTCCCTCCTCCCAGTGGGCTCTTGCCACTTGTGATCAGTGTTGGGCTGTGTACCTTTGAGTTTTAAGCACTGTTATTTAACTAAGTAGGTCCTGAAGCTCACTGGCTATTCCCTAGAATCACCTGGGGGAACTTAAAAATTTTTTCTGGAACCCCACCTTGTACCCTCAGAATCAGAATCTCTGGGACCTGGGAATCTATTTTCAAAAAAAATTCCTTAGATTATTTTGGTCAGTTTGTAGACTTCAATTCTAGAACAGGTCTTAAAACTGACTCCAGTCCTAGATTCTTAAGGGAGAGGATCTGATTGACTTAGCTTGTCTGATGTCAATCCTGGCCCCTCACCACTTCCTTTTTTTTTTTTTTTTTAAGGGGAGGTGTATATATGTTATCTCCATCCTTCTTAGGCATGAATGAATTAATAGCAGTTTTTGAGGTATATTCCCATAGAACTTTGGTGTTCTGAGTTGCTGTTAAAATTGAATGTTGCTGGATATTTTCTCCCAAGTCACAGAAAAAAAATAATGGACAGAATACTTCAGTTTTAAGCAGAAGTTTCCTTTGTTGAGCAGAAATTCTTAATTTGGTATAATCAAATATATCAATTTTTCACATTATGGTTTGTGCTTTTGAAGTCTCATATCCTTAGCTGTCCAAATCTATGGTTTAGGCTTTGGACACTGTTAGGGATGGACTGCAAGGAAAAATTCCTAGGAGATCATTTGGAAATGGAAAAAATGTAGATGGAGAATGAGGTTATCTCAATTTCAATTCCAGATTCTTTTCTGTGAATCTTTTCTATGTTGTCTGGGAATAGGAACTATTTTTTTCCCCCTTTCCAGTCCATATGCCTTTTGTTTCTTTTCCTTTCTTTATTGTCCTGGCTAGGCTCTCTAGTATGATAGAGCAATGGTGAGGGAGGACATCCTTGCCTTGTTTTCAATCCTGGAGGGAATATAGTCTGTCTTCTACCATTAAGTATAATGTTAACTATAGGTTTTCCAGAAAGGGCTTTTATTAGGTTGAGGAAGATCTCTGTTTCTAGTTTTCTGAGTTTTTTTTTTTATTTTGAAAATATATATATATCTCATCTTTTTTTGTTTGTTTGTTTGTTTTTAGGGCTGCACCCATAGCCCCATAGCATATGGACGTTCCCAGGCTAGGTGTAGAATCAGAGCTGGAGCTGCAGCTGCCGGCCACAGCCACAGCAACACCAGATCCGAGATATGTCTGTGACCTACACCGCAGCTCATGGCAACACCAGATCCTTAACCCGCTGAGCGAGGCCACAGATCAAACCTGAGTCCTCATGGATATTAGTCAGATTCATTACTGCCGAGCCATGATGGCAACTCCTATCATGAATATGTTTTGAATTTTATTAAATGCTTTTTCTGTATCAGTTGATATAATTATGATTTTTCTTCTTTAACCTATTAATGTGATGTCAGTTATATTGATTTTTCAATATTGAGTTAGCCTTGCATCCCAGGAATAAACTCCTCTTGATCATGTTGTATATTATTGAATTTGCTAAAATTTTGTTAAAGATTTGTGTGTTTTTATTTGGGAAGGATATTGGTCTGTAGTGTTGTGTGTGTGTGTGTGGGTGTGTAGGGTTAATTTTTATTGGGATACTGTCATTGGTTTTGGTATCAGAGTAATACTGGCTTTGTAAAATGAATTGGGAGGTGTTTTTTCCTCTCATTTTCTGAAAGGTAAATCATATACAATTGGTATTAATTCTTTAAATGCTTAGTAGAATTATCCAGGGAAGTCATTTGCATCTGCTGAGATGATCATTTGACTTTAGTTCATGTTGTTAGCATTTCTGATGTTCTTTATTGCTTGCTATAGATTTATATTTCCATCCAGAATCATTTCTTTCTAGCTGAAGGACTTCTAACATTTCTCGTAGTGCAGGTCTGCTGCTGCTGAATTCTTTCAGCATTTGTTAATGTCTGAAAAATCTTTATTTTGCCTTTACTTTTGAAATGTTCTTTGGGAATAGAATTCTAGGTTGTCAGTTTTTTTCTTTCAGTACTTAAAAGACATTGCTCTACTGTCTTCTCATTTGCCTTGTTTCTGACAAGAAATCTTGTCATTCAGTTCTTTGTTCCTCTGAATGTAACACATATTTTTTGTTCTGCTTTAAAGATTTTCTCTTTATTACTGGTTTTGAGCAATTTGCTTATCATCTGCCCTAGAATTCATGTTTCTTGTGCTTAAGGTTTGTTGAGCTTTTTGAATTCATGCATTTATAGCATTCATCTATAGTGTTCATCAGATTTAGAAAGTTTTTGACCATTATTTTTCCAAATATCTTTTCTGCCCCTCCCTACCTTGGGGATTCCATAGCATTCTTTTGTACTCCTTTCACCTTTGCTGTGAACCTAAAACTTCTTGGAAAAAGTCTTAAACTTCTTTTGAGGAGTAGAAGTTACATGGATTGTGTACAGTTGAAAAAACTCACAGAACTGTACACTTAAAATGGGTGCATTTTAGAGTGTATTAATATAGATACTATTGTATATTATATATTTAGAGTTGGTTTAAAAAATAAAAGTAGGAACTTTGGAGCCACTCTGAGGTTGGATTCCAGCTTCATCTCTTACAAGCTGCTGATCTTGGGAAGTTAAGCTTTTATTTTTCAGCTTCCTCATTCCTAAAATAGCAATGATAATAGTTGCTCTTTCACAGGGTTGTTGGGAAGATTAAATGAGATAATACATTAAAAAATGCTTAGAACAGTATCTGCACATAGATAAGTGTTTAGTAGGTAATAAGGTTTAGAAACTGCTTACTCTTTTTTTTTTTTTTTGATCTTTTTGACTTATCTATGGCCGCTCCCACGGCATATGGAGGTTCCCAGGCTGGGGGTCTAACAGAAGCTGTAGCTGCCGGCCGACACCATAGCCACAGCAACGCGGGATCCGAGCCACGTCTGCAACCTGCACCACAGCTCACAGCAATGCCGGATCCTTAACCCACTGAGCAAGGCCAAGGATCGAACCTGCAACCTCATGGTTCCTAGTCGGATTCGTTAACTACTGAGCCATGACAGGAACTCCAGAAACTGCTTACTCTTGTGCAGAGTAGCTGCTCTTATTAAATGATAATAATCTTACTCTCACAGGCTTGGCTTGAGGATTAAATGAAAAAGAATGTAAAAAGGTCATCAGTGAAGTAATTTATTTCCATAAGTTGACTTGTGAGCTCCCTGAAAATTATGTGTAAAAAAAATTAGTCCCTTTTCCTGGGAAGGTAGTGAAGCTTTTCATGAGGTCTGTCTTTACCACCCCCAATCTAGGATTAAGAGTTGCTACTTTAGGGGGTTCCTGTCATGGCTCAGCTGTTAATGAACCTGACTAGCATCCATGAGGACATGGGTTTGATCCCTGGCCTTGCTCAGAGGGTTAAGGATGCGGCGTTGCTGTGAGTTGTGGTGTAGGATGCAGACATGGCTGGGATCTGGCCTGGCTGTGACTGTGGTGAAGGCCAGCGGCTTCAGCTCCAATTCTACCCCTAGCCTGGGAACCTCCATATGCCTTGGGCAACCCTAAAAAGAAAGACAAAAGATAAAAAAAAAAAAAAAAAGGAGTTGCTACTTTAGGAGTTACCTGGTGGCTTAGTGGTTAAGGATCTGGCATTGTCACTGCTGTGGCATAGGTTCAGTCCTTGGCCTGGGAACTTCTGCATGCCATGGGTGCTGACAAAAAAAAAAAAGAAAGAAAAAGAAAAAGATTTGCTGCTTTAAACAACTGGGAGTAGTTTTTGAAAAGGCAGCATGGTAATGTCATGGGCTTTGGAATCTGAAAACCAGGAATCACCTGGAGTCTTACTACTTCCTGTCCTCAGTTTCTTTATATGTTAAACAGGAAAAATAGTGCTATCCCATTACTTAAAAATGTTTTGACAGTCAAGTTCAGAAATGTATGAAAATTCCAGACATTCACAAATATTCACAGTATTACTGAGAGGAAAAGTGATATATCTGGAGACTCTTGATTTTCATACATTGCATTTGTTCAGTCACTTTTCTTATAGAAAAGTTTTTTTATTTTTCACTTTTGTTTGAGTGTGAACGTCTACCCCTTGTTCTCTTTAAAAAATTTTAAATAGGATTTTTATCTTTTCTATTATAGTTGATTTACAATGTTCTGTCAATTTCTGTTGTATAGCAAAGTGACCCTGTCATATATACATATGTATACACATTCTTTTTGTCACATTATCCTCCTTCATGTTCCATCACAAGTGACTAGATAGAGTTCCCTGTGTTATACAACAGGGTCTCATTTCTTATCCACTCCAAATGCAATGGTTTGCTCTACCCCTTATGCTTAAAATCTCTTTATTCCTGGAGTTCCCATCATGGCTCAGCAGAAACGAATTTGACTGGCATCCATGAGGACACAGGTTCCATCCCTGGCCTTGCTCAGCAGGTTAAGGATCCAGCTTTGCAATGGGCTGTGGTGTAGGCCAGCAGCTATAGCTCGGATTCGACCCCTACGCTGGGAACCTCCATATGCCCCTGGCGCCCCTGCCCTAAAAAGTAAAAAGACCAACCCCCCCCCAAAAAAAACCCCAAAACACCTCTTTATTCCCTAGACTAATATTTCTATTTGGATAGTTCCTATTTTCTGGATTTTCACATACTTGTAACAGTATGTGAAAACTTAAGAGTTTTTAGTCTTTGAAATATACAATGTCTGGATTACTTACAAAGCCTGTAATTTGTAAGGTGAAGTAGTTGAAATAAATAATACTCTTTACCTTGGCTTAGTATCTCTTCATTCACAAAGTACTTACTCGTTTTTCTGCCATTTGATTCTGGAGACAACTTTTGAGCTGAGCAAGGCAGATGTTATCTGTTGACAGGGGAGGAAGCTGATGCATGAAAGGGTAAATGGCTTGCTCTAATCCCATAGTGAGTAAAGGATTTAGCTGGAATTGAAATTCAGGCCCTCTGATATTTAGTCTAGGGCTCTCCACAGAACCACTTAATCATTTTTCTGGGAAAGTCTTGGTAAAAAGGTCAGGGAAATTACTATTAGTGAATGGCTGTTTAAATTTTTTTATTAAAAAAATTTTAAGCAACCAGAAACTTGAAAAGTTGAAAACCCAGAAAAGTTGGCAATATAGAGAATTTTTCTAAAAGACAGTTAAAATTGAGGTGCTGACCTGATATCCCATCATCCCTGAATACTTCAGTATGCTTTTCCTAGAAACAAGGACATTTTCCTATATAATCACAATAGTGCTATCAAAATCAGAAAATTCATTACCATATCTAGTCATTTGAACTCTTTCACATTTCAGTCATTGTCTCAGTAACATTCTTTACAGCGAAAGGATCCAGATCAGCATCACATGTTGCACTTAGTTGTCATTTCTCTGTAGTTTCCTTCAATCTGGAAGGGATCTTCCTCCTTGATTTTCATGACTTTGACACTTTTTGAAAATTACAGGCTGTATATTTTTAGATGGTCCCTCAAATTGTTGGAAGTTTTTTTTTTTTTTTTTTTTTTTGCCTTTTTGTCATTTTATGGCCGCGGGTTTATGGACGCACCCGCGGCATGTGGAGGTTCCCAGGCTAGGGGTCTAATCGGAGCTGTGGCCACTGGCCTGCGCCGCAGCCACAGCAACGCAGGATCCGAGCCGCGTCTGCAACCTACACCACAGCTCACGGCAACGCCGGATCGTTAACCCACTGAGCAAGGGCAGGGATCGAACCCGCAACCTCATGGTTCCTAGT
>PVHT021183634.1:8210227-8220416 GCA_004024745.2 Catagonus wagneri
GAGAGCTTCACCTCCAATGCCCTTCCCCCACAACAAGGCACAGTCACCCCTGTTTTCCCAGGAGATCCTCCAGGAATTGCAGTCAGGTTCCACCCAGATTCCTCTGGAGACTGCTTTGCCCTGGGACCCGGTGCACATGAAAGTCTGTGTGTGCCTTTCAAGAGTGGGGTCTCTGTTTCCCCCAGTCCTGTGGAGCTCCTGCACACAAGCCCCGCTGGCCTTCAATGCCAGATGCTCCACGGGCTCTTTCTCCCTGTGCCCGATCCCCAGGCGTGGGGTTTTGACGTGAGGCTCAGAACTCTCAGTCCTGTAGCTGAGTCTCTGTGATACAGTTACTTTCCAGTCTGTGGGGCTTCCCACCCGGGAGGTATGGGATTGATTCTATCACGTAATCGCCCCTCCTACCTCTTGATGTGGTCTCCGCTGTGTCTTCTGGAGCAGAGTATCTTTTTTGGAAGTTTACAGTCCATTTGGTTGACGGTTGCTCGGCATTTGGTTGTATTTTTGCTGTTATTTGCGATAGAAGTTGAGCTCCAGTCCTTCTATTCCGCCATCTTAATCCAATCCCTCAACTCTCCCTTAATAGGTACGGCAACTGACAGGTTACTGCCTCTTGTCCAGAGCACGTTAGGCATCTAGAACCGAGGCAGTGTATATTCTGTCAGCTCTGTGTCCTAGCCAGGTCTACCGCAGGAGACTGGGCAAAGAGATTGTAGTTCACAAGCTAACTCTGACTGATAAGGAGTCATGGTCCCTCAATTTGAATTTGATGTTTCCTCAAGATTAGGTTGAGGCTAGACATCTTTGACAGGAATATCATTGGAGTGATGCTGTGCTCTTCTCATTGTATTTTTTTTTTGCTTTTTAAGGCTATACCTATGGCATATAGAAGTTCCCAGACTAGGGGTCGAATCAGAGCTATAGCTTCTAGCCTACGCCATAGCAACTAGGGAGCCGTCTTCGACCCACACCACAGCTCATAGCAACACCAGATCCTTAACCCACTGAGCAAGGCCAGGGATCGAACCTGCATCCTCATGAATGCTAGTCGGGTTCGTTAACTGCAGAGCCATGAAGGTAACTCCCCTCATTGTGTTCTAATAGTTTGTCCCATTCCTGATGGTGATTAATGATTTGATTAGTTTTTGTTTTTTGTTTTTTTGGTTTTTTTTTGCCAAACTTGTATACTGAAAAGCTAGTCTTTACCCTTGCAATTAGTATTTTTGTAGAAAGATATTTGAAAACTATGTAAATACACCCTTTCTCATTAAATTGTCAATTTATTCATTTATGTCAATGTGAACTCCAAGTGGACTTTGGTTAATACTCTGTTAATATCATTATTGATTTTGATTCTCACATTACCCGGATTTGGCAGTGGGAGTCTCTTTAAACTGTCTCCTGTATCCTTTTGATGTGTCCCTATCATTCTTTGAGTACTTCTTTGCTTTCTGTCACAATAAGATATTGCAGTCTTGTACTTTTTTCTGCCTCAGCCTTGGAATCGGGAATTTCCCCAAGGAGTCTTGGTTCCTTTTAGAGGTAGTATTTAGAGGCCAAGGTCTGGGTACAAGATATGCTCACTGCTATTTGAGTATTGATCCTGCCAAAGACCCTTCAGTAGACAGTGCCAGGAAGTATGTGTGTGTTACAAGTCAGGTTGCATTTACAGTTCTCTTTTACATATTTATTGAAAACCTTGAGTTCACACTAAGAGCTCCAGCTCTGTAGAATTCATTGTAGTTTCTGCTAATCTCAACTGTGAGAAAGCAGGCTTCCTTTCTGGTCTTGGGCTTGCATTTGGCATGCTCCCCCATCACCTTCCTCCCCATATGGATGCTCTCCTCCTTCATCTTGCTTTCCTGGGATCACAGTGCCTACTCCAGTGGTTTGACATGCCCCTGCTCTCCCACTGCCTTTGGGATGCCCTCTCTTGCTGGGCAAGCCTCCTCCCACCCACACAATCAACCTCCTCACACCTGTTCTGGCTCCCCACCCTATTCAAAGGTGCCCTTGTGCTTGGACATGCCCCTCACTCTCTTGGGTTCTGACACTTGTGTTGGGCTGTCCCTATTCCACTTGTGTTTCAACATCCCAGTTGTGGCTGCCCTTGGACACATATGCTCTTTCATCTTGCTCAGGTTTTGGTTTCTTAGGCCAGACTGATTCCCTTTCAGTGGATGACTTCATTCACTCTGATTTAACTGCTTATTGTCAGGCCACCTCACAGCATGGATGTTGTCCTGCTTCACTTATGATCTGATGCCTCTTGTCAGATCACTTTCTGCAGGAACATTTTCCTCACCTTGCTCCAGCTTTCATATCTCAAGCTGAGCCATTGCCGATATGGGCGTCTACCCTCCTCTGCCCACATGATAGCTTTAGTACTAAATTATTCAGAAAGAGCAGAGGAAAACTTAGGAAAGGGAAGACTCTTGTATTTTTTTTAAGGACAAATATGTATTGATAATGAAATGGATGCCATCTTTGCAAATGATTGAAGAGTCTATATTTTATACTGCTGCTCAGCACAGGAGAAAATTTATTAAAAGTGCAAGGAGTCCACATTGCTGAGGGGTGTGCAGGCTCTTTCTTTCTGCTTGGTATGGAGTTCTACTTCTTCCAGTTAACTTGCTTTGTACATTGTGGCATAAGAGTCTTTCCATAGGGATCTATGGAGAGGTAAGATTTTGTAGCTTTTTTAATCTGGTCCTGAGAACATTATTAGAAATGAAAAGTTAAGTGTGGAATCTTGAAACAACTTGCTTGTATAATTACAGGACTAAGGTAATCATTTTCTAACCAGTCTCAACAGTGGCAGCATTCTTCTATGGACGTGTTAAGTTGTTATGTGTTAGAAAGCATCCTTTGATAGAACATTTTCAGCCTGGAAAAATGGTTTTAATTTTAGAGTCTACAGAAACAAATGGAGACTTGTTGAAAATATTAACACTACCTTTTTTGCTTGTTTATCTGGCTTAAAGGAATCAATGTTTATTAGGTGACATTTGCTAGCATGTTCTGAAGTGTACACAGTTTCTTTTGACCATGTTGTCAGCTTTATGACAGTTCAGTTGGTATGAATTTTGAAATACTATACCTCAGCCCCCTCAGCATTTAAGTTTGTAACGAAGGAGACGGTGTGCTAAAGTTTTAGCCTCTCTATAGAGAATAGGTTGCTATTTTGCTTTAGAATACCAGCTGGTTTGAAGATTTGATAGCTGTGGAATGAGTAGGGGGTCCCAGTACTGCATGTCTCTGTTGGTACTTCTTAGGCACCCTTCAAGGGATGAAGGCTAGCACAATGGCATGGTTACCCTATGTAGCAAAGATTCATTTTATGAGGAGTTAAGTGTCATATTTTTCTCCTAATCTCATAATATGTTGTAATTGAAGAAAGGTAGGTCCTAATTGAAAGCTGATGATCCAGCAGAGTGATCAATAGCTTTATACTCTTAAAAAAACAGCAAAAACATTAGCTTTCCTGTTGCCTGAATATCGTCAAAGCCTTTGTCTGTTCCATGACTTCAAGCTGAGTGTACTTAATCATTTTGAGAACATGGCCTTGAGCACTAAGCGTGGCCCTTCCAGTGAAGCACTGAGAATTGTGTTCAGAAAAGTGTGGTATTGAATAGAAATGCTCTCTTGGGTTACTCTCAGGCTTCATTTTCCCAGAGGCAAGAACTGAGCAGACATCCCTTCTTTCAAACGAATTTTAGCCGCTTGTGTGTCATTTTTTTTATATTTAAGAGCCAAGGCTGTTGTCAGCAGGTGTGACTTATTGATACATTTGACTCCAAAGAAAAACATCTTTAAAGACTGCCAGGTGTAAGCAGTGCGTGTTCAGTAAATTACCTCTTGTTAGAGAAAGAGGAGCAGTTTTTGGGAACTGGAAACTGCATGTCAGATGTTGGCGGAGAACTCATTCATCAAACATTGTGCCAGGTGTCAGACTAGGGATATGAGAAGGCAGTGGATGCCCTCAAGGAGCTGCCAGTCTAGTGGGAAAGGTACATATTTTATTAGAGGCACACTGGTTTTTCACCTTGGCTGCGCACTGGAATAAGTTGGGGAAGTTGGGGGGGAAAAAACAAAACAAAAACAGTACCTGGAGATTCTGATTTGTTCTAGGGTGTGGCATCAGGGCTTTTAAAAGCTCCCTGAGTAATTGTAATTGTGTCAGGGTTGAATGTGGTAAGAGTTGCAGGAGTGGGGAAGCAGAGGGTGCCTTAGAGTGTCTAGGATAAGAGGGGGCAGAGGTATTGAGAAGGCTTCCCAGAGAGGGGGAAATGCCTGAACTAGGGCTTGAATGAATTTGCCAACTGAAAAAGACTGGAAAGACAGTTCCTTGCAGGAGAGCAGCTGAATGACGTAGAGTAATAAAGTGGTTAGAGCCTTTGGATGATCCTTGTTGATTCTGCTACTTCCCCACTTTGACTTTGGCCGTTTATCCTCTGAATTTCCGTGTCCTCATCTCTAAACTGGGGGTAATAATACAAAGTTGTTGAAGATTAACTGAGGTAATGCAGGTAAAGTGCCTAGGATCATGCCTGGTACACTGGGAATAGTAGGGCAGTATGGTAATAATGATGTTATCATTAGAGAATCAGAGCATGGTTTGTTCAGAGAGCTACAAGTACTTTGACTGGATCTTAGTGTGCAAGGCTTCTTGAGGTAAGGATGCATAGCAAAAAAAAAAAAAAAAAAGAGACGCTTGCAAATGGGCAGGGTTATTATTGATCATGGAGGTATAAGAGTGTAAGGCAATTAGTAATGGGATATTCTGGCAGAAACAGGACATTTCCATAGTAGTATGTTATGATAGATGTGTTCTGGGAAAGCTTGGGTCCGTACTGGAAAACTGGCTTGAGATATGATATTCTTAGCATCATTATGTTTACTGAATTAGCAGTGAGTGTTAATAGGGCAGAAAGAGGATTTTTAATTCCTTTAACCAAGTAGTTAAAAATGTTGAGCATCTTAGGAGTTCCTGTTGTGGCTCAGCAAGTGAAGAACCAAACTAGTATCCATTGAGGCTGCAGGTTCAATCTCTGGCCTCTCTCAGTGGGTTAAGGATCTTGTATTGCCAACAAGCCGCAGCATAGGTTCACAGATGTGGCTTGGATTTGGTGTGGCTGTGGTGCAGGCCGGCAGCTGCTGCTTGGAATTCAGCCCCTAGTACCTAGGAACTTCCATATGCCACAGGTGCTGCCCTAAAAAGCAAAAACAAAAACAAACTTAGGTAGTTTTATTATTATTTACTGTGGATAACAATAGAAGAATGAACTTCACTGCTTCCACAAATGCCCCTTTTCTTGGAAATGTTTTATTATAAAAGCATTGTTGAAATGATGGATTGTTGAGGTTCCTTATGTTTATATGTACTAGTTATTTGGAAGAATTCCATTTAACTAGATCAGTAATTCTTAAAATGTGCTAGCATCCATGAGGACACAGGTTCGATCCCTGGCCTCGCTCAGTGGGTTAAGGATCTGGCGTTGCTGTGAGCTGTGGCGTGGCATAGGTGGCAGACACAGCTCGAATCTGGCGTGGCTGTGGCTGTGGTGCAAGCTGACCGATACAGCTCCTATTCAACCCCTAACCTGGGAATCTCCATAAGCCTCGGGTGTGGCCCAAAAAAGACCAAAAAAAAAAAAAAAAGTGATCACTAGTCCAGCAGCATCACTGTTACCTGAGTAACTCATATTAGACATGCTAATTCTTGGGCTCTGCCCCAGAAACCCTGGAGGTGGGGCTAGAAATCTGTCTTTTAACACGCTAAATTTCATTTATTATTAAAGTTCATTTATTGAAATCTTTTAGACTCCCGGGAGGCTTGTCAGTACTTCCTTTATTCCTCCTACTCAATAAGCATTTGATTCCAGTGATGTGCCAGCCACTGTTGAGGTACCTGGGAAAGACTAGTGATATGACAAAATCCCTGCTCTCTTGCAGTTTACATTTAGAGGAGAGAACCTGACAATAAACAGGGTTGTGATTGGTCTGATGTGGAAAATGAAAATTAGATGGTGGAGAGTGTGTTGTGCAAGACTTTTCTGAGGAGGTCAGGTACAAGCTGTGTTTTGAATGACAGGAAAGGCCGCCTGTATGAAGATAAATACAAAGGCTGTAAGATAGGAATGAATTAGCTGTGTTTGAGGAGCAGACAGAGGGCCAGAATGGCTGGAGTGCAGTGGGCAAGGGGAGCGAGGTATGAAGTGAAGTTGGAGAGATAGGTAGAGGCCAGATCATGTAGGACCTTGTATGGACTTTTTTCCTCCTCTTTTTTTTTTTTTAATTGTAATAAAATGCGCGTAATATAAGATTTACCAGCCTAAACATTTTTAAGTGTATGGTTCAATGGTGTTAAGTACACTCATTGTGCAACCGTCACCACCATCCATCTCCAGAACTAAGATTTTGGTTTTTACTTTGAGTAGTATGGGAGGCTTTGGGGAGGTTTTGAGCAGAGAACTGACATAATTTGACCTTTAGAATAAAGGGATTACTGGCCACTAAATTGAAATCTGACAGTAGGAGGGCGAGACCAGTTAGAGTATTAGAGTAATTGAAGTGAGATGCTGGTAACCTGTCAAGGATGGTAGGGTTGGGGATGCCAAGACCCACTGAGATTCTGGATGTATTTTGATGATAAAATCAATAGAATTATGTTGATTTGGCATATAAAACAAAGAAATCAAGGATTATACCAAGTTTTTTGTTGTTTTTTGCCCGCATAACTGTTGGAGATCAGGAAATGCAGGTTTGAGGAAGAAAAATGCCATTTGTTAGAAATGCTTCATACAGATCCAGGTGGGGATGTTTAATAGGCAGTTGGATAAGGAAATATAGGTCCAGAAAAGACGTCTAATTGGAGATAGGACTTTGGGGCTTGTCAGCATTTGCCTGGTAATTAAAGCCATGAGACTGAATGAGATTATTTAAGTAATGAGTGTGGACAGGGAGAGGTCCAGCACTAAATTTGAGGGTAGGGGAGCTTATGTGAGAAGGAGCACAGGAGCAACCAGTGAGGTAGGAAGAATGCCAGTAGAGGGTGATGTTCTGGCAGGCAGGTGAAGGAAGTGTTCAAAGGAGGGCAAATCAATCAACTGTGTCAAATGCTGCTGAGAGTTTAAGATAAGCACTGAGAATGAATGATTTTGACACATCTTAGCAAGGTGGAGGTTGTTGATCATGATGTTGTTTGCAGTGGTGTGGTAGGTTCAGAAGCTTAGTTGAAATGTGTTAAAGAGAAAGACAGTTTAGGCAATGTTGGGACGTTCTTTGCTTAAAGAGATAGCAGGTTTATACAAAACACCTTAACTTAGTGGCACAGGTTAACATGTCAGAGCTCCATTTTTTTTTTTGTTTAAAAAAAAAAAAAAACAATTTGGGGAGTTCCCACCCTGGCACAGTGGAAACGAATCTGACTAGGAACCATGAGGTTGCGGGATCGAACCCTGGCCTCACTCAGTGGGTTAAGGATCCGGCGTTGCCCTGAGCTGTGGTATAGGCCACAGACACGGCTCGGATCTGGCTTTGCTGTGGCTCTGGCGTAGGCCAGCAGCAGCAGCTCCGATTAGACTCCTAGCCTGGGAACCTCTGTATGCCACGGGTGCGGCCCTAAAAGGACAAAACAAAACAAATTTGGTATGTAAGACTTTTACACGCTCCTGTTTGTTTCTTTCATTTTTTTTAAATGAAGAAAATAAGCTTAAAAGTGAAAATGTGGGTAAAAAAATGTGTGGAATCTCTGAAGAATCCCCATGGAATCCTAGGGTTCCATAGAGTACACTGTGAAAGCCATTATCTTAATCCAGAAGAGTGATGTTCTGAGATGAAATTCAGCCAGTAGCAGAATAGGCTTAAGGATACTTTTAGGTTTTAGAGGGAATCTTCCTGGTGCTCTTCAGATGACCTTAGAACATTCCTTTCTTTCAACAAATCCTTTACTTTGAGATCATTTGAGTGAAAGGGATGTTCCATATGGTATTTTCCACAAATGTTTTGATGACCAGAGGATGCTGATTTGTAGGTCTTTTTGTACTCTCTTGCAGGGGTGGAAAAAAGCATAAAAACATTTTTTAAATGGCATTCTTAAAACTTCAGTTTACTTTTATTTAGTTTTTTAAAGTAAGATATACGTTGTATTTGACAAAGGTATATTTAAATAGCTTGAATTTTAGAGTAGCAGACCCTTCACTGTATATACTTAAAGCAAAAGCCCAAATTTCTCTTCAGTGAGGAAATGGTGATCCTTCACAAGGGAAGTAAGTAGATCTCCATTTGACAAAAATACATTTTTCTTTCTACTCTTAAAGAAATAGAGGGCGTGCTACCCTTTTTATTGTCTTAGGTGTCCTTATTTATAAGATGCACTGTTACTATATATATATTACTAAAAAAAATTGCTGCTATTTAGAATTATAAGATTCAAGAGATTGTAAGACTGAAAATGTGGGGGGAGTTCCCCGTCATGGTGCAGTGGAAATGAATCCCACTAGGAACCATGAGGTTGCGGGTTTGATCCCTGGCCTCACTCAGTTGGGTTAAGGATCTAGCGTTGCTGTGAGCTGTGGTGTAGGTCACAGATGCGGCTCGGATCTGGCGTTGCTATGGCTGTGGTGTAGGCCAGCAGCTACAGCTTCAGTTTGACCTCTGGCCTGAGAACCTCCATATATATGCCTAGGGTGCGGCTCTAAAAAGACAAAAAAAAAGGGAAAAAAATTTTCATATTAGAATCAGTGCAGCATAGAATTTGAGTGGCAAGAGGTCTGAGTTACAGTCCTGGTTGTGCTTCTAACTAGTTGTGTTCTAACTAATTGTGTTCAGACTAGTCACTTAGAATCTCTTTGCTTTGGATTCCTCACCTCTATGGTGAGTGTCGTGACTGATCCACATACTTCAGAGGATTATAATGAGGATGAAATTAGATAAATGTAGTTATTTTGAAAAGTGGAATTTGGCAAATTCAGGGAATTTAGTTGATTGAAATTAACCCTTAGATCGTATTAGGCTACTCAAAAAGTGTCTTCCTTGAGCTTTATTGTCAGGTTTAAAACAGAATTCAGGAGTTCCCATCGTGGCTCAGTGGTTAACGAATCCAAATCGGAACCATGAAGTTGTGGGTTCGATCCCTGGCCTTGCTCAGTGGATTAAGGATCCGGCGTTGCTGTGAGCTGTGGTGTAGGTTGCAGACGTGGCTCGGATCCTGTGTTGCTGTGGCTGTGGCAAAGGCTGGCAGCTACAGCTCCTGTTAGACCCCTAGCCTGGGAACCTCCATATGCTGCGGGGTGTGGCCCCAGATAAGGCAAAAAGACAAAAAAAATAATGAAAATAAAATAAAATAGAATTCAGTCATAGACGTTCTCAGTCAGAGAAAGTCTCTGAATGTGTAACAGTTTTTCTGCTGAATGATTTTCAGTCAATCTGGAAAAAATATTTTTTATCGTAGTTTTAGAATCAAAGAGAAAAGAGAAAATACGAGGATAATATAACCCCAATATTCTCATCACTCAGAATGAACAGTTGTGAACGTTCTGTTAGTGCCATGATCTTTTAAAAGCATAATATGAAATATTTATGATGTATAAAGTTTGTAAAAGGATATAATCACGTTCTTATACTTGTCATGGCTAGTGCAGGTGAAACCCCTTATGTGTAAACAGTCTCTTAAATTTAGGTTAGCATCCTGTTTTCATAATAGCCTAGTAAGATAGGATACTGTTCTCTTATTTGAGTCTTTAAAGCCTGTAAAAAGCCTGTAAATAAGCAAGTTAATTTTATCATCTGAATATCTTATCCTGCAGAATGAGGGAGAAGGCTACTTTGTGTTAGTGTTGCCTTGCTTTGACTTTCCTTAAAATTCTATTTAGGGCTTTGGAGATCCAGCTGTATAAAGGAAATAGTATATCTGTAAAATCATGATAATTGTTAGTCTATTATGTGCAACATTGTATCTAGATAATTTTTGTGTGTGTTTTTTTTTAATTTTTTTTTTTTTTGCCTTTTGTCATTTTATGGCCGCACCCGTGGCATGTGGAGGTTCCCAGGCTAGGGGTCTAATCGGAGCTGTGGCCACTGGCCTACACCGCAGCCACAGCAACGCAGGATCCGAGCCGCGTCTGCAACCTACACCACAGCTCACGGCAACGCCGGATCGTTAACCCACTGAGCAAGGGCAGGGATC
>PVHT021183634.1:8228791-8240392 GCA_004024745.2 Catagonus wagneri
CTTTTCTGCCTAGAGAAGTTCCTTTAGGATTTGTTGTAAAGCTGGTTTAGTGTTGCAGAAATCTCTTAGCTTTTGCTTATCTGTAAAGGTTTTGATTTCTTCTTCAAATCTGAATGAGAGCCTTGCTGGATAAAGTAATCTTGGTTGGAAGTTTTTCCCTTTCATCACATTTAGTATATCATGCCACTCCCTTCTGGCCCGCAGGGTTTCAGCTGAAAAATCTGCTGATAACCTTATTGGGGTTCCCTTGTATGTCATTTGTTTCTTTTCCGTAACTGCTTTCAATATTTTCTCTTTGTCTTTAATTTTGGTGCTTTTGATTAACGTGTCTCGGGGTGTTCCTCCTTGAGTTTATTTTACATGGTATTCGTTGTGCTTCCTGGATTTGAGTGAGTGGTTCCTTTCCATATTAGGAAAGTTTCCGCCTATAATCTCCTGGAATATTTTTTCTGTCCCCTTCTCTCTCTCTTTTCCCTCTGGATGAAGGGTGTTGGTCCGTTTAGCATTATGCCAGAGTTCTCTGAGACTCTGCTCATTTCCTTTCAATCTTTTATCTCTTTTCTCCTCTGCATTAGTGATTTCCACTAATCTGTCCTCCTCTTTGCTGATTCGTTCTTCTGCCTTCTGTATGCTACTATTGGCTGCTTCTAGTAAATTTTTTATTTCAGTTATTGTATTTTGCATCTCTTCTTGTTTAATTGTTACATCCTGTATTTCTTTGCTCAGTGTTTCCTGTAAATTATCCATCTTTGCCTCCAGTTTATTTCCAGTGTCTTGCATCATCTTCAGCATCAACAGTCTAAAGTCTCTTTCTGGAAGGCTGATAATCTCCTCATCACAGAGCTGTTTTTCTGGGCTTTTTTCTTTCTCCCTTATCTGAGTTAGAGCTTTCTGTCTTTTCATTTTTGTAGGTTTTTGGTGTGGTGACCTTTGTGTCGACAATAGAGTTGTAGCCTCTCTTAGTTCAGGTGTTTGCCTCCCCTGTGGCTAAAGCTGGTATGGAGGGGTCTTGCTGTAGGCTTCCCAATGGGAGGGACTGGTGCCTGCCCATTGGTAGGTGGGGTTGATTCCTATCCCTCTGATGGGCGGGGCTTTGTCTCTGGTGAGATTACAGGATGGCTGTGTGCCTGAGGGGTCTTTAGGCAGCCTGTTTACTGATGGGTGGCGCTGTGATCCCACCTGGATTATTGTTTGGCCTGGCGCTTCTCAGCTCTGATTGGGGGGACCAGATTTCCCAGAAATTGCCACCTAGGGAGAAATGCAGGCTGATGAATGTTCCTGAGAGCTTCACCTCCAATGCCCTTCCCCCACCAGAAGCCACAGTCAGTGCTGTTTTCCCAGGAGATCCTCCAAGAATTGCAGTCAGGTTCCACCCGGATTCCTCTGGAGACTGCTTTGCCCTGGGACCCAGTGCACGTGAAAGTCTGTGTGTGCCTTTCAAGAATGGGGTCTTAGTTTCCCCCAGTCCTGTGGAGCTCCTGCACGCAAATCCTGCTGGCATTCAATGCCAGATGCTCCGGTGGCTCTTACTCCTGTGCCAGATTCCCAGGCATGGGGATTCGATGTGGTGCTCAGAACTCTCAGTCCTGTAGCTGAGTCTCTGTGATGCAGTTACTTTCCAGTCTGTGAGGCTTCCCACCTGGGAGGTATGGGGTTGCTTCTATCGCGTAATCTCCCCTTCTACCTCTTGATGTGGTCTCCTCTTTGTCTTCTGGGGTAGAAGTTTTTGAAAGTTTCCAGTCCATTTGGTTGAAGGTTGCTCGGCATTTGGTTGTAGTTTTGCTGTTTTTTGGGAGAGAAGTTGAGCTCCAGTCCTTCTATTCCACCATCTTAACCCAGTCCCAAAGTTTGCTTCAAATAAGATGAGTAGAATGAGTTAACAGGTAAGATGGAAGAATGAACGAAATGAAAAGTCTTTACCTTATTCGCTTCTCCCTGTAACCTAATTTCTGTCTATATAGACAATTCTTTTCTTGTTTACCTCTTTAGTTTACTTTTTGAAAACTTTTAATTTTGAAAATATTCTATTTATTTAAGAATTTTACTGGCATATGGTTGACTTACAGTGTTGTATTAGTTTCATGTGTACAGCAAATACATATATATATTCTTTTTCAGATTGTTTTCTTATATGGATTATTATAGAATATTGAGTAGATTTCCCTGTGCTATACAGTAGGTCCTTGTTAGTTATCTGTTTCATATGTAGTGGTGTGTGTATGTTAATCCCAACCTGCTAATCTTTCCCAGTGCCCCACACTTCCCCGTTGATAACCATAAATTTGATTTCGAAATCTGTGTCTGTTTCATAAATAAGTTCTTTTGTATCATTTTTTTTTTGTTAGATTCCACATATGTGATTTCATGGATTTGCTTTCTCTCTCTCTTACTTCAGTTATTATAATCTCTAGATCCATCTGTGTTGCTGTGAATGCCATTATTTCATTCTTTTTATGGCCGAGTAGTATTCCATTGTATATATGTATCACATCTTTATCCATTCCTCTGTTGATGGACATTTAATTATAAGAATGGTTAAGTCCACATCCCCTTTCTTTAGATTCATCGATTGTTACTATTTTGCCACATTTGCTTTATCACTCAATCTTTTGAATAATTTGCAGACATTGTGGCCCCTCATGCCTAGATACTTAAGAATTTATCTCCTTAGAATAAGGGCATTTTCTTAAATAACTCTAATACAGTTATTGGAATAAGAAAATATAATTTATTTTCTTTTCGCTCACTTGTGGCATATGGAAGTTCCTGGATTAGGGACTGAATTCTAGCCACAGCTTTGACCTAAGCTGCAGCTGTAGCAACGCCAGTTCCTTAACCCATGACACCAGGTTGGAGATAAATCTCATACTGCTATAGAGATAATGCCATGTTCTTAACCTACTGTACCACAATGGGAACACCCAAGAAAATTTAATATCGATACAGTGTCAGTTGTTCATATTTAATCAGTGATCCCAATAATATCCTTATAGCACTTGACTCTGATTCAGAATCCAGTTCAGTACCACGTGATACACTTAGTTTTCATGTTGATTTAGTTTCTTTCAGCAGCAATAGTTTTGCAACCGTTCATTCTTTTATGATATATTTTTGGAGAATTTAGGTTTCTTGTTCTGAAGGAAATCTCTGGGTTTTAATCTGATTGTTATCCTCGTGACTCAAGTCAGGTTATTGACTTTTGGCTGGAGTATTTCAAATGTGATATTGTGTTCTTCTCAGTGTACATGTCAGCAGGGCCATGATGTCCATCCCATTATTTGTGGAAAAAAGTACATAAAACTTTTATATTTAATTTAGTAATTATAATTGGAGCACCCACGTTACTGTCATCCAGGTTAAGACATATAATGTTACCTGGTTCTAAGAAAATTCTGGTCCTGGCAAGAGGGCCTATACCCTAGCCATGTGTTTTAGAGGACCCTGCTTTGGCCTTCTTCTGACGTGCCCCTTTCCATGGGGCAAGGAGTCTTTGGGGTCTGTGAGACATGCCCACTTAGAGCCTGAACCCTTCCATCTTAGACAAACTTTGAGTACCTAGCATGTAAGAATCTCTTGCCCCAGTGGCCCCAGGCTTACTTTCAGAGTCTATATGAGTCTTCCCTGGGGTCTTTCCTTCTGAGAGTTGGCTGGATACTGGTGTATACATACCCATAGGCCCAAGGGGTGGCCTAAGGGTATGATTTTGTAGTTAGCGGGCATGGGATGGAAGAGCTTGGACTTGTGGGTAGAGTCCCTGCATCCCTATGTATGAGGTCCCTGGCAGTGTGGGATGGGAAAGGCGGAGATGGCAATGGGCCAGTGGCCAGTTTTCCGTGAATCATATTTCTACGTGGAACTCTACGGAATCCAAGAAGTCTCAGTATGAATCTGGCCTCCTAAGTTGTTATAAGTGGAGGATGGAACATATTTAATAGTTTGTTAGCTTGTTTCATATCTTTTAAATATTTAGACATATGGTTTGTGGGCTTCTGTTTTTACCCTTGCCTAGGCCTTGTAAATGTTAGAGGTGGGGCTGGCCAGCACTCCAGAAGTCCCTCCCTCCACTTCTCTAGAGGTGACTACTATCCTGACTTTTATGATGCTCATTCTTTGTTTTTCTTTGTAGTTTTACCACATAAATATACCTCCTTGAAAAATTTTAATTTAGTAGTGCTTGTTTCTGAATTTTATAGAATTACTTTGTATGTAGTTTGACTGCTTTTTTGTTCGAGACTGTAAGGGTGCTCCATGTTGTTGTGTGTATCTGTAGTCATTCATTTTCATTGCAGCATAATACACTTTAAGATTATATCATAGTTTATTCATTCTACTCAAACACTTGAATTGTTTGTGGTTTTTGGCTATTACAAGCAATGCTGCTGCAATCTTTATTACACATAAATCCTGGAGCATGTAAACATACATTTACAAAGGATATATGACATACTTGATGACTGGATTATGCTAAATTGTTTTCAAAATTGATTGTACTAGTGTTTGATAGTCTTTATTGTTCAGCGTCTTCATCCATCTTCATACAATCAGATTTGTTGGGTTTTGCTAACCTGGTAGTTATGTAGTAGTATCTCCTTGTAGTTTTTACTTGCATTTTCCTGATGACTAATAAGATCGACTGCCTTTTCATATGCTTACTGGCCTCTTGAATATCTTCCTTTTTAAAGTGTCTGTTCAGGTCTTACTCATTATTTGAGTTTTCTATCTTTTCCTTGTTGATTTATAGTATGTTAATTATCTGGTTAAGAGTGTTATAGATTTGATCTCTTACGCTATAGTTTGTCTTTTACTCTCTGGTATCTTTGATCAAAACTTCTTGATTTTCATATCTACAGTTTATCAATATTTTCCTACCCTACAGATATGAAGCTATTATCTATATTTTCTTCCAAGAAATTCATAGTTTTGCCTTTCGCATTTAGGTCTTTAATCTATTAAGAATTTTAGTTTTCTTTTAGATGATTAGTATCCAGAAAAGCCAAACTTAAATTTGATTGCTTATCCATGATTTTTAAAATGTGGGAAACTAAATAAAGCCTAATTATTGAGATAAGCTACTCCTCTACATAAAACATGTTTTTGTAAAATGGTCAGTTACTTCTAAATAATACCTAAAATATTACCTCACAATAAAAGGATGACACATGGGAGAAAAACTGGTAAGAAATATTACTAGACTTTAAAGACAGTTCTTTTTCCCATTGATTACTTATAAAGTCTGAACTAGTGAAGACATGTAATGTAAACTGTCATGTGTTCTGTGCTCTGAAGAGCATTCCTTGACATCTGCGCGTGGGACATGTAATCTGTCAGTTCTGCTCAGATATTGCACTAGACCTATGACAGTGAGCGGGACATCTTCCAAAGACTGTGCCAGTGAAATCTGGGTACAGGAGTTCCCATCCTAGCTCAGTGGTAATGAGCCTGACTGGTATCCATGAGGACTTGTGTTCTATCCCTGGCACTACTCAGTGGGTTAAGGTGCATTGCTGTGGCTGCATTGCTGTGGCTGTGGTGTAGGGATGGCAGCTACAGCTTCGATTTGACCCCTAGCCTGGGAACTTCCATATACCGGCGGTGTGGCCCTAAAAAGAACCCCCCCCCCCGCAAAAAAAAAATTCGCTACACAAACTGAACTCATAGTGCCACTAACTTTCTTTGGGAATTCATAAGATTCTCTAGTTGCTAAAATGAGCAAGTAAACTGTCACTTAATATTAGATATTAGGTAACTTTTTGTCTACTTCTGCAGTCTTCTTTTTTTGTTTTCAATACTGTTGGCCTTTTTCTGATATTATTTAATGCATTATTTTTGCCATTTAGATGATTACAAAGAATCTGCCTTAAAATTAGTCTTTGTTCCTTGGATCTGCATCTCTGATCTCTGCCAAAATATCTGAGCAAACTTGGATATAAAATTTACGCTCTACAGTACTAGTGTCTGGGCATAATCTTCTCTTTGAAGTTTGTTTGCATCCCCCAGGGGGATTAATTCCCTGCTGTGACAAGGTGGGTTGGAAAGCACTGAAACTACTTTATGGGTCTTTAATTGGGGGATTTAGTATACATTTTGTTCTATAAATTTCTGTGAGAGTTTCATTCTTCAGATTTTCTTATACAGTGGTTATGTTATTTGCTCATTGTAAGAAAAAATTAGTAAAAATTTTTTAGTTGAGTACATATTGCAGATTATCCTGGTGTGTATTTTTTTTCTATTCATCTTTAAATTTTTAGTGGCTTATATTCTTATAGGTTTTTGAGAATGTATAAAATTTAAAAATTCTTGAAGTTGTAAAGAAGAAAAAATCATCATTCAGTAATAACTACTGTTAATGTTTTGGAATGTTTTGGATTTCCTTGAAGCCTTCTTGTGTGTGTGTGTGTGTGTGTGTGTGTGTGTGTGTGTAAATATATAAACTTTTCTCCCCAGCTTTTGCTACATGTGTTTGTTTTTCTTGTTCCCTCTCAAATTTATCATTAAACTTTTCCTGGAATTAATAAAGCTTTGTAAAAATCATTTTAGTTGCTGTAAATCATGACATCGTGTTTATGTGCTATATTTACTCATTATTAATCTTGAGATTATTTCCAGGGTTATCCTGTTGTCAGTAATGCCATTAAACATCTTTTGTTTATAATCTTGTTATTTATGTATGTGATTTTAATGTTTTAAAAAGATGGGTTATTTTGAATAGATCTTTGGTCTACTTTGTTCTTAATTTTTTAATGTTTTTTTTTTTGCAAGTTCCATTTTGTATACTCTAATTTGTATATTTGTTCAAGAACCCGCTTGCATGGGGATCCCAGAAAATGAACACAGACGCCTCCATTTGTGAAAGCTCCCAGAGCCGAGTTCAGCCTGTCAGACTGAAGGTCTCGAAAGAGGGTGCTCTTGCAAGACGGATGAGCCTGCCTGGTTGCATGATCAGATGGTACTGGCCATGCTGAAACTCTAGATTGCATTGCAAACACAAGTGTCTCATTACAGCTGGCATCTCTGAGCCTGCTGCAGACACTCTTCGGCAGGCGCTTAGCACTGGGAATGGCAGCATCAGGTTCTCAAGGTTGTTCTGCAAAACAGCTGGCTTCCCTCTGTGTCTTCTCCTCTCCTAGCATCTTTAATACCTTAGCCCAGTGGCCACTTTTTAAAAAGAAGTGAATAGTCAAGTTGAGAAACTGTTGTGAGAACTCTGAAAAGAATGCGTAAGATGAGGTGCTTTGCTTAATTGAGTTTTGCAGCTACATTGGTTTTAGGCAGTAACCTTAAAATTGAACAAACAAAAACCCCAAAACCAAACCAAACCAAACCAAAAAAAAAAACCACCATCTGGCTTTATAGTCTTTCTTAAGTATCTGTTCACATTTCTGTATTAATCAGTTTCATGAAGAAAACTGGGTCTTGGCCAACATAAGGTACTGAGTGCCAGGTTGTTTTTCTGAACTTAAACTTTCATTTTACAGGATCCCAAGTCTGGGATCTTGGCCTGTGATCAGTGTATGATCAACATTATTAGATATTTTTTTATTTTGTTTAATTTTTATTTTTTGTCTTTTAGGGCCGCACTTCCAGCGTGTGGAGGTTCCTAGGCTAGGGGTCAAATTGGAGCTGTAGCTGCTGGCCTACATTACGGCTACAGCAACACAGGATCTGAGCTTTGTCTGTGACCTACACTGAAATGTACAGCAACGCCAGATCCTTAACCCACTGAGTGAGGCCAGGGATCGAACCTGCATCCTCATGGATACTAGTCAGATTTGTTTCTGCTGAGCCATGACAGGAACTCCTATTAGATATTTTAAAAAAATTGACTTGAGAAATAAACAGCTTATGCTGTCTCTTTAAAAATGAAGTGGAAGGGGAGAAAGGCCCCTTTAAAAGTTGTTATACTTCAGATAAAAATGTTCTTTGAAGTATAACACAATTTATCTTATTTCTTTTCAATAATATAAAAATTTTCAACAAATTTTTGAAGAATGATGATACAGTAGCTAACTTTTATTGAGTCGTTATGATTCATCACTTGCCTTTTAGTATTCCTTTTAGAGCCTTGAACAACCCCCTAACATGGGTCTTATTTTTGAGGAAACTGAGGATTAGAGATGTTAATGTAATTGTTCAAGTTGGACAGCCACAAGTGGTAGAATCAGGATTTTAATTTCATTCCTGTGGCATCTTCCTCAAAATAACAGGCTAATACTACCTGTACATGTACTAGAAAAATCAGATAATGTAGAGGAAGAAAAATTAGGCTTATAGAGCAAATCAGGGAAGAGGCAGTTTTTATTCATAAAAGATGCAATTTTTTTTAAATTGAAGTATAGTTAATTTACGATATTATGTTAGTTTCAGGTGTATAGCAAAGTGATTCAGTTGTACATGTGTATATACTTTATTTTCCTTTATAGGTTTTTTATGTAATGATTTTTATTTTTTCCATTATAGCTGGTTTACATTATTCTGTCAATTTTCTACTGTACAGCAAGGTGACCCAGTCACACATACATATATACATTCTTTTTTCTCACATTATCATGCTCCATAATAAGTGACTAGATATAGTTCCAAGTGCTATACAGCAGGATCTCATTGCTTATCCATTCCAGAGGCAATAGTTTGCATCTGTTAACCCCAAATTCCCAGTCCATCCCATTCCCTCCTCTTCCCCCTTGGCAACCACAAGTCTGTTTTCCATGTCCATGATTTTCTTTTCTGTGGAAAGGTTCATTTGTGCCGTATATTAGATTCTGGATATAAGTGATATCATATGGTATTTGTCTTTCTCTTTCTGACTTAGTTCACTTAGTATGAGAGTCTCTAGTACCATCCATGTTGCTGCAAACAGCATTATTTTGTTCTTTTTTATGGCTGAGTAGTATTCCACTGTGTATATATACCACATCTTTTTAATCCAATCATCTGTCGATGGACATTTAGGTTGTTTCCATGTCTTGGCTATTGTGAATAGTGCTGCAGTGAGCGTGCTGGTGTATGTGTCTTTTTCAAGGAAAGTTTTGTCTGGATATATGCCTAAGAGGGGGATTGCTGGGTCATATGGTAGTTCTATGTATAGTTTTCTAAGGTACCTCCATACTGTTTTCCCTAGTGGTTGTACCAATTTACATTCCCACCCACAGTGTAGGAGGGTTCTCATTTCTCCACACTCCAGCATTTGTTATTTGTGCACTTATTAATGATGGCCATTCTGACTGGTGTGAGGTGGTACCTCATAGTAGTTTAGATTTGCATTTCTGTAATAATCAGTGATGTTGAGCATTTTTTCATGTGCTAATTGGCCATCTGTATATCTTCTTTGGAGAAGTGTCTATTCAGGTCTTTTGCCCATTTTTCAATTGGGTTGTTGGTTTTTTTGCTGTTGAGTTGTATAAGTTGTTTGTGTATTTTAGAGATTAAGCCCTTGTCAATTGCATTGTTTGAAACTGTTTCTCCCGTTCTGTAAGTTGTCTTTTTTTTTATGGTTTCCTTTGTTGTGCCAAAGCTTGTCAGTTTGATTAGGTCCCATTGGTTTATTTTTGCTTTTATTTCTGTTGCTTTGGGAGACTGACCTGAGAAAACATTTATAAGGTTGATGTCAGAGAATGTTTTGCCTATGTTCTCTTCTAGGAGTTTGATGGTGTCTTGTCTTACATTGAAACCTTTAAGCCATTTTGAGTTTATTTTTGTGCATGGTGTGAGGGCCTTTGTAGGTTATTACAAGTTGTTGTATATAGTTCTCTGAGCTATACAGTAAATCCTTGTTGCTTATCTCTCTTATTTATAGTAGTTTATATCTTCCTTTTTTTTTTTTTTTTCCTGGCCTTGTTTGTGGCATGCAGAATTTCCTGGGCCAGGGATCAAACATGTACCACAGCAGTGGCCTGAGCCATAGCAGTGACAGCACAGGATGTTTAACCTGCTGTGCCACCAGGGACCTCCTAGTAGTTTGTATCTTTAGTCACGTACTCTTAATTTATCCCTCTCTCCCCTGCCTTTTCATTTTGGTAACCGTAAATTTGTCTTCTATGTCTCGATCTGTTCTTTTTGTATATAGATTCATAGGTATTATTTCTAAGATTCCACATATAAGTGTTACTGTATAATATTTGTCTTTCTTTAACTTACTTGACCTGGTATGATGTTCTCTAGGTCCATCCATGTTGCTGCAAATGGCAATATTTCATCTGTTTTTATGGCTGAATAGTATTCTATCTCGTGTGTGTATATATCTATCACATCTTCTTAAACCAGTTACCTGTTGATGGACACTTGGTTTGTTCCCATATCTTGGCTATTGTAAATAGTGCTGTTGGAAACATTATGGTGCATATATCTATTTGAATTAGTTTTCGTCTTTTCCTAATGTCAAGAGTTTCTTGGTTTATTTGTTTTTGATTTGGCAAAAAATAAAAACAATTACTTGAGTTTTTATTTTTCTTCTCATGAATTTTCCAGTGAAACTGCGTCCATTTTATGGAGTATTAAGTTACAGATCCTGACCTGTAGTAGTATAGTAGGGAAAAATTACCACTCACTTGAAAGACATGGATTACTTAAAAATCTTTGTAATTGTTTTGGACTCAAATTATCTGATAACGCCAGTTAGAAAAGGTTTTGTATGGGATAGAGGTGTGGACCTTATGCCACTTTATAAAATCTATATTTTTGGGCATGCCCATGGCATGTGGAAGTTCCTGGGCCAGGGATCAACCTACACCTCAGCAGTGACTTGAGCCACTGCAGTGATAATGCCAGATTCTTAGACCACTGCCACAAGGGGACTCCTCACTATATTTTTTAAGCTGATTTTTTTTTTGGTGGGGGCTTTGTTTTAGGGCCACACTTAAGGCATATAGAAGTTCCCAGGCTAGGGGTTGAATTGGAACTGCAGCTGCTGGCCTTTGCCAAAGCTACAGAGCATTAGATGCGAGCTGTGTCTGTGACTTACACCACAGCTCATGGCAACTCTGGATTCTTAATCCACTGAGCAAGGCCAGGGATCATTGAACCTGTGTCCTCATGGATACTAGTCGGGTTCATTACCACTGAGCCACGATGGGAACTCCCTAGGCTGATTAAAAAAAAGTCAGGGGTAGGAGTTCCTATTGTGACTCAGTGGGTTAAGAACCCAGCTAGTATCCACGAGGATGCAGGTTCCATCCCTGGCCTTGCTCAGTGGATAAGGATCTGTTGCTGTGAGCTGCGGTGTAGGCTGCAGACTTAGTGGATCCCATGTTGCTGTGGCTATGGTGTAGGCCAGCAGCTGCAGCTCTGATTTGACCCCCAGACTGGGAAGCTCCATAAGCTGCAGATGTGGCCCTAAAAAGAAAAAAAAAAGTCATGGATAGCTTCGAAGATTATAATATGCCTTGAATTTAGGATTGTTGTAATGATTATTTTTTTTTATATTTTAATGGATTTTATTTCAATTATGGTGTGCATAAATCATCACAAGTCAATTTTACAGATTTTGTATCCCAAACCCCCAGTGCATCCCCCCACCCCCCCCAGATTGTCTTATTTGAAAAACCAAGGTTTTCCAAAGTCTGTGAGTCATTGTCTGTTCTGTAAGAAGGTTCATTGTGTCTTTTA
>PVHT021183634.1:8240492-8267255 GCA_004024745.2 Catagonus wagneri
GATAGGGAAGATATGGTACATACACACAATGTAATGATTATTTCTTTAAACTAGAGGGGAACTTAGTGAAAGTTCATTGTAATAACTTTTGCCGACCACCTAATGATGTAATGGTTTCCTTTTTTTTTTTTTAATTTCTCAATTATATAGGTAAGAAAATAGGGTCCATGAGGGCAGAAATTATGCTTCTTGTATATGCTACCTATATATTCTAATATCTAGACTAGTTCCTGTCATATGGTAGACCCTCAGTAAGTATCACTTTGATTAAAGCTTACAGATAGGAGGTAACTTGTTCAAAGGACAGTACTGGGATTTCAACTCTAGTCTGACTGTATTCTTTAAACAAGTTTATGGAAACTGACACAGTTTCTATATATGTATGTATGTGTGCAGTTTAAAGAATAAATGAAAACGCATGTACCCACCACTTAATAGAAACATTTTGTGTATCTGAAGCCCTCCTTTGTACCTCTCTAAAGTTGCTTTTCTCTACTGAAATCACATTTTGAATTTTACCTTAATTGTATATCCTTACTTGAAGTGTGTTTTTATTATACTGTGCTGATGCTCTAAATTGATGCAGAATGACCTCAAATTGCTGTTCTTACAAGTAACAAAGTGAGCCATATATTTTCGTAATGTTTAGTTATTTGAAGCTGATTTCAGGTTTTTTCCTGTTTCTAAATTGTGCGATTTAAGGACCATCTGGGTATAAATTATGATACAGGAAAGTCTCACGATTTTTTGGTTTATTCACAACAGTATGGTTCTTCTTGCTGTATCTGTGGTTTACAGTTTTAGGCCTATGGCCATCTAGGTGGACCGGGATTCATTGTTCTAATAAATTATCAAATTCAGCAGGTTTGAGGAGCGAGTTTTATTTTTTTTAAAGTATAGTTGATTGGAATTCCCGTCGTGGCTCAGTGGTTAACGAATCCGACTAGGAACCATGAGGTTGTGGGTTCGATCCCTGGCCTCACTCAGTGGGTTAACGATCTGGTGTTGCTGTGAGCTGTGGTGTAGGTCGCAGACACGGCTCGGATCCCATGTTGCTGTGGCTCTGGCATAGGCTGGCAGCTACAGCTCCGCTTAGACCCCTAGCCTGGGAACCTCCACATGCCGTGGGTGCAGCCCTAAAATGACAAAAGGCAAAAAAAAAAAAAAAAAAAAAGAACAAAGTATAGTTGATTTACAGTGTTGTGCCCATTTCTGCTGTATGGCAATGTGACTCAGTTTTTTATATACATATGTATATATGTATATATGTGTGTGTATGTGTGTGTGTATACACATGCACACATACACACACATATACATATACACATACACATTCTTTCTTTATAGTCTTTTCTAGCATGGTCTATCCCAGGAGATTGGATACAGTTCCCAGTGCTATATAGTAGGACCTTGTTTATCCATACTAAATAGTTTGCATCTTCTAATCCCAAACTCTCAGTCCATCCTACTTCCTCCCCCTTCCCTCTGGGCAACCACAGACCTGTTCTCTATATCTGTTTCTGTTTTGAGGATCGGTTCCTTTGTGCCATATTTTAGATTCCACATATCAGTGATATCGTATGGTATTTGTCTTTCTCTTTCTGACTTACTTCAAGTAGTGTGAGAATCTCTAGTTGCATCCATGTTGCTCTGAGTGGCATTATTTCATTCTTTTTTATGGCTGAATAGTATTCCATTGTGTATATGTATCACATTTTCTTAATCCATTCATCTTTTGATGCACATTTAGGTTGTTTCCAAGTATTGGCTATTGTGAATAGTGCTTCTATGAACATAGTGGAGGGATGTGTGTTTCATTTCAAATTACAGTTTTATCCAGATATATGCCCCAGAGTGGGTCATGTGGTAATTATATTTTTAATTTTCTAAGTAACCTCCATACTGGTTGTTACAGTGTTTATACCAGCTTATATTCCCACCAGCAGTGGAGGGTTCCCTTTTCTCCATACCCTCTCCAGCATATATTATTTGTAGTCTTATTAATGTTGGCTATTCTGACTGGTATAAGGTGGTACCTCATAGTTTTGATTTGCATTTCTTTAATAATTAGTGATGTTGTGCATCTTTTCATGTGGCTAGTGGCTATCTGTGTGTCCTGTTTTGGAAAAATGTCTGTTTAGATCTTCTGCCCACTTTTCAGTTGGGGTGTTTTTTGTTGTTACTGTTGAGTCGTATAAGTTGGTATATTTTGTAGATTGAGCCCTGGTTGGTTGCATCATTTGCAACTATTTTCTCCCATTTCTTAGTTTTTTTTTTTTTTAAGTTTTTTTTTTATTTCCACAAAATGCCAGTCTCAGAGCCTCATTTTCTCTCTTTTTTTAAATGGTTTCCTTTTTTAATTTCCACAAAATGCCTGTCTCAGAGCCTCATTTTCTTAACTGTAAAATGAGGGTCCTAATATCACCTACTTCATTCGGTTGAAAGGATTAAAGTACAGTGCATGGGACATGGAATCTTCTTAATCGAGCTGTTGTTATTTATCATTGCTTTTGAAACATTTTATTATTTTAGAGAAGATTTAGGTTCTTATAAAAATTGAGAGAATAGGACAAAGATTCCCCGTATAACTCTCCGCCCCACGTATGCACAGTCTCCCATTATCAGTATCTCCCCACCAGACTCCTTTGTTACAGTACGTTGATTCATCATAATCACCCAAAATCTGTTGTTTATATCATGGTTCACTCTTGGTATTGTGTGTTCTATGGGTTTGTACAAATGTATAATGGCATGTATCTATGATTATAATATACAGAATATTTTCATGGTCCTAAAAATTCTGTGTGCTTTATATACCTCTTCTAGCCCTCCACACTTTCCTCTCCCTGAAAGCTACTGATCTTTTTACTTTCTCCAGTTTTGTCTTTTCTAGAATGTCATATATTTGGAATCATACTTGTATGTAGCCTGATGGGTCTCTTTCACTTGGTCATATGCATTTAAGTTTCCTCCATGTCTTTTCATGGCTTGTTGCCTCATTTCTTGTTAGTGCTGAATAGTATTCCATTGCCTGGATGTGCCATAGTTTATGTGTCCGTTTACTTATTAAAGGACATCCTGGTTGCTTCCAAGTATTGGCAACTGTGGATAAAACTGCTTTAACTATCTGGTGCAGGTGTTTGTGTAGATGTAAGTTTGCAACGCTTTTGGGTAAATGCCGAGGAGCCTGATTGCTGGATTACATGGCAAGAATATATTTAGTTTTGTAAGGAACTACCAAACTGTCTTCCATGGTGGCTATAATGTTTTGCATTCCAGCTAGCAGTGAAGGAGCATTCTCACTGCTCCATATCCTCACCAACATTTGGTGTTGTCAGTGTTCTGGATTTTGGCCATTCTGGTAGGTGTGCAGCAGTTTCTCATCACTTTAATTTTCATCTCTCTGAAACAGGATATGGAGCATCTTTTCATATGTTTATTTGCCATCTGTGTATACTCTTTGGTGAGGTTATCTGTTAAGACCTTTGGCCCAGTTTTTCAATTGGCTTGTTTTATTATTGAATTTTAAGTATTCTTTGTACATTGGATAACAGCCCTCTATCAAATGTGTCATTTGTACATATTTTCTTCCAGTCTATAGCTTGTTCTTTCATTCTTTTGACATTGTCTTTGGCAAAGAAGAAGTTTTTAGTTTTAATGAAGTCCAGCTTATCAATTCTTTCTTGCATGGACCATGTTTATGGTCATTATGGTACCCAAGATCTAGGTTTTCTATGTTATCTTCTAGGAGTTCCATAGTTTCGTGTTTTACATTTAGGTCATGATCCATTTTGAATTAATTTTTGTGAGGGATGTGGGAGATGCCTGTGTCTAGACTCAGTATGTTGCATGTGGATGTCCAGTTGCTCTCGCACTATTTGTTGAAGAGACCATTTTTCTCCATTGTATTTATTGCCTTTGCTCCTTTGCCAAAGAACAGTTTATTTCTGTGGTTATATTTCTGGACTCTGTTGATCCATTGATCTAGTTGTCTATTCTTTCACCAATACCATCTTATGTTGGTTGCTATAGCTTTATCATAAGTCTCAAAGTTGGCTCATATCAGTCTTCAGACTTTGTTGTTTTCCTTCAGTATTGTGTTGCCTATTCTGGGCCTTTTGCCTCTCTGTGTAAACTTTAGAGTCATTTCGTTGACATCCAAAAAGTAACTTGCTGGAATTTTGTTCATTACTGTATTGAATCGTTAGATCAATTTGCAAAGAAGTGACATCTTGGTAGTATTGAATCTTCTTATCCATGAACATGGAATGTATCTCCATTTATTTAATTCTTCAATTTATTCTTAAGAGTTTTATAGTTCTTCTCATATAGTTCTTGTATATATTTTTGTTAGATTTATTCCAAAGTAGCTGTTATTTTAAATCATCATTATTATTATTTGCTTTTTAGGGCCGCACCCACAGCATATGGAGGTTCCCAGGCTAGGGGTCGAATTGTACCCAGCCTACACCACAGCTCATGGCAATGCCGGATCCTTAACCCACTGAACAAGGCCAGGGATTGAACCCATAACCTCATGGTTCCTAGATGTATTCGTTTCCACTGTGCCATGATGGGAACTCCTAAATCATTATTTTTGTTTAAAGCAAGAGTTTTTATCTTCTGTCCAGCAATTGTTAGTCTAACACAGCTGAAAAATGGGAAATAAGTAAAAGTAACTAACCAAGGTAGATATCTCAGAATCTATGCATTCAACCTTAAATCTTTTATTCATGGGAAACCACTTAGCTTATGCTTTATGTGCTTTGGTTTGCCCTGAGAGTTTTTCTATACCATATTGGTCAGCACAGTTATCAATCATGTTGACGACATTAAATCATTGTATTAGGATTCTTTTTGAGGTAAGTGGCAGAAACCCAGTGAAATCTGGCTTGAGCACAAAAGGGAAGTTTTTGGCTCTCAGTACTGAGAAGTTGCAGTGGTAAAACTGGCTTTGAGTTTTGTGGGATCTAAGTGTATTCTACTTATATTTGCAGATTTGTCCTATCTTTATCTCTTGGTTTTCTGTCTTCTGTGTTTGGTATATTTCTGGGCAAGTGCTCCCACGCAATGGCAAAGATGGCTACTAGCAAATCCAAGATTATATTTTACCAATTTAGTCATTGAAGTGGAAAAAGAGTGTTTTACATTTTTTTTGAGACATAGTCCTAGGCCCCGGTTGGGTCATAGGCTGATCTATGAACCAATCACGATGATTTTGGGTGGATGACTGAGATGTTTGGGGAATGAGGAAGTATGTGTGTGGGAGTCCTATTCAGTGCCACTTGGACTCTTAGCCTGAGAATGGGGCAGGGTAGTTTCTCAGAGGAAAATCTGGTGCTATTTCCAGAGGAAGGGAGAATGAATGGTAGACAGTCCAAATAAATGTCCATTGCAGTCATAAAGAAAATATCTTACCAAAACATTCTTCTCGAAAAAGCAGTAAGGTGTATAATTTAGTTTGTAATTACAACCAAAATGATGAAGTTTCAGTGCTAAAAAAATGTAGGACTTCCATTTTCTCAAAAACTGCCATATAGCCTGATTTCCCCAAGAGTCTACATGATGCGGTCTTATTATCATTCACCTAAGTTTTAGTTAGAATTCTTTAATCATTTATTTTTTGAGCACTCACTTTAGATTGAGCGCTGTGCTAGACTCTATAGAAAGTGGAGTGTGAGCTCTCTAAGACAGGAACTGGGCCTCATGGTTTTAAATACTTAGGAAACTTTTTTAATGTTTGGGAAATTATAGTCTAGCCTTTGAACTTATTTTGGTATTATTTCACAACACATTTTTGCATTTCCTTCTTTATGTTGCATTGAAAACATGCAGTCTCCTCGAAGGCTTTCATTAGAAAAAGAAATCTTCAGAAAAAGCTATCACTATGAGCTTGCTTTGTTTGCCCAGCAGGAAACTTGATTTAAAGACAGTTTTTTTTTTTAAATCTTTAATGTGTTCTTAAGCATTAGAATTTTATGTTATCACAAAGCCTTATTTGAAGAGAAAATAGATGCAGATGAGTTGCTGTCTAGATTATAACAATGTCAGTAAGTATCTTCTTGGATAATTTGTAATGAAAACAATGTAATGGAAAGACCGTGGATTTTGAAATCAGATTTCTTCTGCCACTGACTAATTGCTTGACCTTGGGAAAGTTATTTAAACTGATTCTAGTTTGCTTGTTGTTTAAATGACACTTATCTATTGGGCAGGTTATTTGTGAATTAGAGACAACATGTATTAAAATGCCTAATGTGGAAACTAGTACTTGTTAGGCTTTCTTGGTGATGACTTAACATTGTCCTTAAGTGTGTATGTGTGTGGGGGGAACAAAACATCAAACTCTAAACCAAAACAAACTCCAAACAATAAAAGTTCCTGCAGTTGTGATTTTAAGAGATTAAATCTTCCTTCTGATATCATGAATTTAAATTACTTTTTGAAAGTGTTCAAATACTAGAGCAGTCGTGAGGTGAAGACATTGAACTTACCTGATAAAAAGAAAACTGTTTGACCAGTTTTTTCTTTCAGAAAATGTAGGATTGATTCTTAATTGTTTCCAGAAAAGCACACTTTTAATACATAGATAATTTCAATAATTTCAAATGATTAACCTATATATATACATTACCTCCACTTATATCACTGTTAAACTTTAAAAAGAACCCCCTGATCAATCCTCAATTACCAGAGCTTTTTAAAATTTCAACTGTCTAGCTGTGTCTAGCAGTGAGAAGAGCCAGATACCCAGAAAGTAAGCTGGTATCAGAAATTTATTGAAACAGCTCATTTCTGGAATATGGTCTATAGTTAGTGTATATTTACCTTGGTTTTCTGTCCTCAGTGGTAATCACCACTGATACTCAGAATGATGAGGCTGCCTTCTAGAACATCTAAGCAAAAGAGTTACATTTGTTTGTTAGGTTGTACTTACTATAAAAGGAAGACTGACAGAAGTATTTGGGAAAGATTTTCTATGAGGACTGAAATGAAAAATATTTTTTATCATGGCTCTCAATGAAGTAGAACGCCAGCTAGGCAGAATATTTAATTTATTTCCTCTCCCTGCAAAATATTTTGGTTAATAGGATTTCTTGCCCCTCTTCCCCCCCAAGAAGTTATTAAAAACATAATTAGCAAAAGTTCAGTTAAGAGCATGGTTACTAAAATCAGATCATCTGGGTTCAAATTCCAGCCCTACCACTTATGACTTATATTCCTATGTGATTTTGGGCACATTACTTAGTCTTTATCCTTGTGTTTCCTACATTGTAAAACGGGGGTGATGATGATGGTACCTCATAGTGTTATTGCAGTGACTAAATGGGAAAAAAGTATTAAAGAGTTAAGCACTGGACATGGCACAGAGCACCTCTCAATTTGAACTATCATTACAAAAAAGTTGGATTCATTTGTTTTGATACTTCAAACTAAAGAAGTTGAGGGTCATTGGGGCTCTGAACTGGGGAAATGTCACTTGCTCCTACTGAAGGCTCTTTCCTTCAGTACCTTGATAGCAGGACATTGGGACCAGATATAAGGCAGTTCTTAGATCTTTCAAAGATCTCTTGGAAGGATTTGCGACTGGTCCTTTCTTGCCTCCAGCAGCTCTAGCAAGGTTTTGAAAACATTTTTAATCCTGGGAGTTGGACTTTGGAACAAGCTGACCTAATTTCTCTTGGGTTTGCCGAATGGAGATTGAATTGACTTCGGTTTTGTTTGGGCTTCTCTGGATCTGCCCTAGGATAAAAGCTCAAGTCTGGACCCAATTTAAGTTGAAATTTAGGGCTGACCACTACTACATTTCCCCCTTTTTGTTTAGAAAGATGTTTTTGATTCGTACTTCAGCCATTCAGCAATATTTATTAAAACTTGCAGTGTGATAGGTGCTGAGGAGAGGAGGCATTTCAGACAGAAGGCAAAGCATTTGCAAAGCTATGGAGGAATAGTTTATTTCTTTTTACTAATAATAAATACGACTTTTAGTTGGATTCTAATCAGCTTGAGTGACCCTGTGCAATCATGCTCAGTCTTTCTGTTCCGCAAGGGCAGAGGTCTTTGTTTACTTGGTTCACTGATGTGCACCCAGCACCTAGGACAGAGTGGGACATAGTAGACACTGAGTACATATTTGTTGGACAAATGAATGAGCTGACACAATTCCCACTGTTTGCAGCAAGCTGTAATATTTTGATTAGTCTCTGTAGTTTTATTGTTGATAAATATCTTATTTCCAGTGGGTTGGATGGCTGCTCAGTTTATATTCTGTTTTTTGATAGAAATCCTTGGGTCAGACTAGACGGGGTCAATTAATATGTTAGAAGCAAGAGTTATCTTGAAGTTTCTCTAGTAGTTTTTCGGGAGGATGCTGTCCTGCCTTTTCTATGAGCAGATGTGCTCAGGATGAGAAGTTTAAAGGAAGGCGCACTTATATTTGTCTTGCTAGGCAAGGAATGCCTTTTCCTCTCTATTTAGTACATGTCCATCAGACTTCCCAGAGTACAATGAGGCATTTACCCCAGGCCTCGGCTACAGCCTGTACTTTTTGCAATTTAGGCTTTTTCTGTCACTGCTGGGAAACTGCCTGGCAGTCCAGCACCATGGGAATTTGCCTCATTGAAAGCTGCGCACCCTCTCCTCTACCAGAAGCAGTGGGTGTAGTGGAAAGAGCTTGCGAGTTTGGCCTGAATTATAGTTCTGTAACTAATAGTGATCTGACCTTGGAGAAGATGCTCATCTTTTTTGTTCTTTCACTTGCAAGTATTAGTTTGTTAATGCTTATCTTTTAGAATTGCTGTGAGAATTAAATAAAATACTAACTATAAAATGATTAACAGTGCTTAGTTTTTTCTTTCTTCTGTCACATCAAGTCATTGTTTTCTACTCTTTCAGCCTCCTGACACAAAAGAACATCTGTATTATTTTTCATAGCTCGGAGGACTGTTAGAGTCCTTGAAATTTTCTATATTTTTTTTCTTTTGGTGAGCAATGTGAAATTTTGTCAGTGTATTTTCAAAGACATGGAAGAGCTACTTTAAACCCTTACATACTTAATTTAGAAACTTATATACATAATTAAAAAGAATTTCCAGATATGAACTTAAAGGTCTTCGGTGACAGTTCCTATGCCCATATTCAGCTTCCTATGGAGAGCATACCATGTTTTTATGTTTACATGTTGCTGAGTGTATGTGTGGGCATGTGAGTGAGAGAGAGGGAGTGGGAAGGAAGAGAGAGAGGAAGAGAAGGAGGGAGGGAATGAGAGAATGAAAATATGTGTGTGGTGAAAGAGATATTTTAGCCTGCTTTTGTAACTTTAGCTTTGCTATGCAATGTGCCAAAAGTTATTTCTCCCTAGGGAGTGTCTCTTTCAACAGTCTGTGAAGGCAGCATAAATTCTCACTTGGTGTTCAAGGAAGATGGTAATACAATTTAGTACAACCACAGTATTTTTTTTTTAACTTGTTAGAAACCAAAATGTGATTGCAGTGGCAAAGTTGTCAGCACACTCAAGTTTAACAAGTGTTCGAAGGATTAGTAAAGGAAATGTAGTTTACTCTGCAGCTTTTATGACAAAGAATTTAAAAGGTTTTGCTTTAAGCCCCACCATGTGTTTCTTCCTTTTCTCCAAAACATACCTCTAAGTTGAAAAGAGAGATGAATCTCTTAGGGAGAAACTATTAACTCTGAGGGAGTTTATCATTGTTTGAAAGGAAGCAGAGCATTTACATTTGAATTGACTCTGAGTGTAGTTTGTGCCCTAATCTCGTTCCTCCTAGAAGTTGGTGAGGAGTTTAAGTACTTCCTACTTTGTGTTCTGGTCCTTGTAGTGCCATCCTAATTTTCTCAGGGATCATAAATTTCCTAATTCAACGTAAGCAAACTTCTGAGACACTGTGCATTGGCTTTGCATGGAAATACTTTCTGTAGTTGTCACAGTCATCTAAGTAGAGCTATTGGCCAGAATTGCCTCATTTTCCCAGCACTTGTTTATCACACTAAAAATACTACAAAGACGACAAAATATTACAAGGAAGTTTGAGAAGGAGATTAAAATCGCCTCCATTGCAATTTCACTTTCAAGTTTTGAATATTCCCATTTGACATCCTTGCGGTTATTGTACATTTTTAAATGAGAAAAAGTAAGACCTTAATGGTTATAAACATTTCAATCAGCTTTTGAAAGTTCCATTGTTTTATAGTTTGATTAACTGATTCCTTGTTATTATACGTATAAATTTAGCCCCTTTTAAAATAAGACAAATTATATTACTCTCAAGTTGTAGATTTTGTGGCCAAATCTTTGATATTAACTTTTTTTTTTTCTTTTTCTGCTGGGACAACAGGGATCAGGGAGCTAGAGAAAGGCAGAAAGAGGGCTGGAGGGTTGAGAAGGGCTGTGTCAAAGATAAATTGTTACAGATGGAAATGTTTTTCTAAGTTCAAAATTTGTATGACGTCTTAAATTGAGCCACTTTGTGAGATGAAAATAAAGTTATTATCTCAGTATTTTGCTCTATGGTGAATTAAAGTACCATTTCTTTAAAAAATATTTCTGTTTTAGGGATTCTTAGATGTGCTTTTAAAATCATTGATTATGTTTTACTTTCTTATTTGAATGGCGTTCTGCTGATAGTGGATTTAGGTCATTTTACCTTAAAGAGAATAGAAATCATCTACCTAAAAGACTTGTTGGTGGGAGAAATTCTTTGTATTTGCTCTCACGTCTTGCTAGACAGCTGTGTCCTGGACTGGAGTTAGCTTTTGTAGCAGCTGTGAAGTCCTCACCTTACATAAAATGTTCCCAGTGTAAGTTTGTTTCTGTGACTTGGGGCTGTCATTCAAACCTACCCCAAAGAAACAGGGTGTATGTAATACTCACTGGTGTTAGATGAAGAAATCTTGTTGGAGCTATGGTTTAATTAAATCCAATGCCTTTTTTCTCCCCTTCTTTTCCTTTTTTCAAAGGAATTAGTAAGTTAGAGGTTGCCTATATTCATTCCTTAGAGATTGGGATAGGAATTTTGCCTTTGCTGAAAGAGCTTGTGTAGTAAGGGACTAGCTTGAAAATGATTTGCCTGGCATTTGCACTGGGCATATTTGGAAAGGAAAGCCTCTTTGCATTGTGCATTTAAAAAAGTGTCTGTAAGCGTGCTTAGAAAACGGCAGCATTTGCTGGTCTTGGCTGTCAATATCTTGCTGCTACTGACTGTGTTTAACCAGAAAGGGAAACTCAGAGTAGAAAAAGTCTCACTCCCAAGACTTTACAAGAAAACCCCTCTTTGTTGATTTATATATATATATTTTAAAGGAGCTTGACATCTTCATCAAGTTCACAGTGGGCTTGCTTTGTTTGCTTTCTCTTGAATGCTTGATAAGATTTTTCTTCTATTGTTTTGTGGAGCAAGAACAGATCTTTCCATGGCTGGGGTGGGTTTTTTGTAAATCCACAATATGGTCATTGTCTGGTGGTGAATAATTGTGGCTGCTTTTTGTACAACCAGAACTAAGGCTTTGGCTGTGAACAGATTCCTTCTTAGCGTGAAAAGGGACTAATCCATGTAAATACAGCCCCAAAATAAAGCTTTACAGAAAAAGGGGAAGGCCGCTAAGCAGGAGGGCACAGGTCAGCAATTTAACCTTTAACCTAACAAATAAGAAGCATGAAAGTTCCAGAATTGGTTTACAAAAGAAAGCTCCTGTGATCTGTCAGTTTTTCTTTTCAGGAGGGAACTGGGTGAGAGATCTGACTGACAGCTAGTGCCTTTTAACAGCAGACTGAAATTAACTGCCGAATTGAAACTTGAATATTTGAAGGAGAATTTTTCTTAAAATACATTGAGTTGTCAGAATAGGCTGCATAAGCATGGTCAGGGTCTTACATGGGATTTTTACCCTTGAAGTAGGGGCATGGGTTTTGGACTGGACTACCTTTAAGATCCCTTCCAAGTTTAATAGTCTGTGGTCTGACTCTTACCAGTCAAATTAGACATGAACTTTGCAGTTTAAGTCCAGATGAAACTCTTTCTTTTTTCTAGTATTATCATTGATACCCTTTGTAGACTTTTCATGGCTCCATAAATTAATTGCAGCCTTTACTAAAGATTTGTTAAGAACTTTTCGTAAATATAATTAGTGTTTTCCACAAAATAGCCGTCTTGAGATTTCATAATATGTACAACTTTTACGACCTGATGCACTGTTAGAAACACTGTTGTGCCATGTGGAGCTCTGTAAAGCAGAGGACACAGGCTTTCTTTCATGTGCTGCTGTTTTGTTCAACATGCTTAGGTATTATTAGCAGATAGAATCAAGGAAGTTAAAGCAGCAGAAGGTAAAGTATAGGTGTTCATTAGGCAATGCATTGGGAAAATGGGAACTGAAAAATGAGTGCTTGACTTCCTACATGGACTTGAAGAGTTAAGAAAATAAGGTTTGTGCTAAGTGGTAAGTTTTACTTTTAGACTGTGGTACTCATTTACAAACTTTGCAAACAGTTTGTATTTATTTAATCACAACAGGTAATCTTGTTAATGAGTGTTAGTTTTTGCTTAAAGCATAATGCACTGAAGTCAGCTGTTCTATTTCACTATAGAGAATTCTGTAACTGATAAAAACTTTAATTACTGAGAATCATTCAGATTAAAAAGAAACAATGAACTAATGACTTTAAAGTAGGCTCCCTGTAGATTAATAAGAATAGTAATTATACTGTGTAACTCTATCGTGGAAACAAAGTCCCAGGGATGATTCTGTTTTAGTTTTTTAGTTGTCTATAGTATGACTTATAGTTTGTTTCAAACCTGTTCTTTCTAGGGGCCTATTGGCTTGTCTCTGATTCCCTTAGGTTTTTAGAGACCAGAGACAACATAGTGCTGCAAGATTAAAATTAGTTTAAAGTTCTTCAGTTAGCTCAGGCATGCACCTTCTTTTTCCTAGCTGATTACTCTTTCCTCCTAACTGGCCTTTATGCTTTCCTTCACATCCATATTTAATGTTGTCATCTGAGGGATCTTTCAGAAGCACAGCTGAGACCACAGCACTCCCTTTCTTAACACTTTTTCTGGGTCCTCTTTTTCACCACAAGTTAAAGTCAAGCTCATTAGCAGGGCAAATGGGGTCTTACGTGATCTACCTACTCCAGCTAATGCTAGCCTACTCTTCTCCTAGATGAGCGTTTTCTGATATGTCACAACCAAATTTCATGCATGTTTTCTATTTCCATATCATATTTAGTTTCCCCAAAATGTAAGAAGGGCTGATATCTTTAAAAGGGGGTATCTAATGATGATGCTTTGAAAATAGCTAATATTTTTATAGGCGTCATATTTTCATAAACAGTCCTGTGTTCTTTTATTTGATCTAAACAGCAATGACACAGAGTGGGTGATGTTCTCTGAGAGGTGTTCAGTAAATATTTTGGTGGATGAATAAATGAATGAGTGAACCATGGAGTCAGAAAGCTGGGATTATAATCCACCTTCTCCTTATTATCCATGTAATTTTGGATACATAGTTTAACCTCCCTGAATCTGTTTGCTGATCTGTGAAATTAAGTCTGTACCAGCCTTGATTGTCACACTAGATGGTATGAGGACTGAGTGAAATAATGTACAGTAAATAGAAAGGCTTTTCAAACTGTAAACCGCATGCAAATGTTAGTTACTGTTCTTAATTTTCTTAATTTATTCCAGGTCCTATAATTGAAGAGAAAGCATTCACGGTTATAGATAGATTTGTGTTTCAATGACTGAAAAAACATCAGAACTGTTTTGTTCATATTGTGTTAAAATATAAACCTCTTTTGACAGCAAGCAGAAAATGGTATACCCTTGTTTTCTTTCAAAAGGAAAATGTCAGATTTATACTGTTGGTAAATGCTAACAAAAGAATCACATACTGTATGGTAAATGGGTGTCCATGCAGCATTTAGAGGCTCCTTTTTGCTGTATGTTCTCTTTGGGTGCCTCTCAAGAACTTTAGGGCTATATTTGCCTTCTAGCTCTGTGAGCTATATGCAGCTTTCTTGTTAAGTTGTTATTTTATATATATGCATTGTTTTCGATTATGCTTTTCATATGCTATTATTTCCCCTGGCTTTATTTTTTCCACCTTTTAACCTTTCCTTTATCCTTAGTTCCTTAGTTTACATGTGTATTGTTTTTCCTCTTACCGATATGTGTTCGTTTTTTTTTTTTTTTGGCTTTTTTTCTAGGGCCACATCCACAGCATATGGAGGTTCCCAGGCTAGGGCTCTAATCAGAGCTGTAGCCGCCGGCCTACGCCACAGCCACAGCAACATGGGATCCGAGCCACATCTGCGACCTACACCACAGTTCACAGCAACGCTGGATCCTTAACCCACTGAGCGAGGCCAGGGATCGAACCCACAACCTCATGGTTCCTTGTCAGATTCGTTAACCACTGAACCATTGACAGGAATTCCTATATGTGTTGTTTTTTAAGTTCTCTCAAATTATTTCTAGAATGTGGTAGAGTATAAACTCTCCCAGTGTGATCTCAGTCACACCTTGGTTTCTGCTGTCACCTGTGGGCTGATAGTTTCTCCCTTGGTGTCTTAGGCCCAGACTCCTGTGTGCCAGACTTGGCTCTTCTGACAGCAGCTGCTTCTGAATGTTCCACAGGTTCCTCAAATTGAATTTAGCCTCCCCACCCCCACCTTGCCCAATTTTCTACCCTCACTTGTAGCCTCCCAGCAAAACAGAACTGAAAAGGCAATCCTAAATTGTTTCTTCTATTCTAGGATCTTAATGGATGGCATTAGTACCCATTCATTTGCTCACTTCCAGAAACCTGAAAGTCACCCTAGACTCTTGCTATAGCCATTTGAACTATAGTACTTTTTTCTTTTTAAAAATCTTTGAAAATATTTTGAACAATCGCACAGTTATATAGTAAAGTTGTAATTACACTATAAGCGACTCACCCTCCCCCAACCCAAACCATTTGAGAATAAGTTCCAACTCCGCCCCTGCCTAATAATTCAGTATTTCCTGCAAACAGGGCAATTCTTCTGTATATAATCACAATATATTCATCACAGTGAGGAAATTAACACTGATATAGTACCATCTAATTCCCAGTCTTACCAGTTTTCTCCAATAATGGTCTTTAAAGCAAAAGGATTCAATTGAGAATCAAAAATTGCAGTTAATTTTATATCTCTTTATTCTCCCTCAGTCTAGAACAGTTCTTGGTCTTTCCTTGATTTGCATTATCTTTGACATTTGTAGATTGCAGGCCTCAGTTTGTGTTTGTCTGATGTTTCCTTATAATTAGATTTAAGTTAAGCATCTTTGGTAGGAAAATCATACAAGTGGTGCTGTGCTCTGCTATGTATCAGATGGTGCTCAATTTTGACTTATCCCATTGCTGAGCATGGTCACTTGGTTAACGTAGTGTTTGCCAGGCTTCTCTACTGAAAAATTAGTGTTTACCTCTTTGTAATAAGTATTTTGGGGTAAGGTACTTTGAAATTATATAAATATTCCATTCCTCATTACACTTTCAGTTTATTTGTATAATTGACTTTGGACTCATCATTTCCTTTTTTACTCAAGATTATTATTGAATTACCCAGATTATTTTAATAAACTGCATTATTCAGTTTGTTCTAACTTTGATCTGTGTGAACCAGCTTGAAGGAGCTCTTAGGCTCTTAGGACACCTCCTCATCATTCCTTGAGTACTTCTTTGCTTTCTGGCACAAGCTGTCCCATGCTCATCTTTTACTTTCTTATTCTTAGCTCTGAAATTTGCCATATCTCCAAGGAGCTTTGGCTCCCTTTAGTGCACAGTGGTATTTAAAAGCCAAAAATCTGGATACTGGGTGTGTCATTGTTGCTGAGGTGTTGCTGCCCCTAGACCTTCTTGGTGGACAGAACTAGAGTATGTGATTTGTATGTAAACACACATATATTTACATCTAAGTATATTTCTGTATCCATCTGTGCATATTAAAAAGCATGAATTCACACCAATATTTCCAATTTCAATCCAACACCCCAAGTTTTCTCCCTTTCCATATTGTTAACTTTTCTTTGACAGCAAGTAGCCTTGGTTCATATTAACTTATTTTATTCTCTTGTACGTGACCAGTCTCTCGTCATGGCTGCCACCACCTCCGTCCCAGCATGGATGCCTACCTCAACAGCCTAGGCTTCAAATACCATATGCCACTCTGCCTCTGTCACATGGATGCCCCACCTCATCCAGCTTGGGCTTTGGTAATTCATGACAGGCTGGATGCTTTTATTGTGGATGCTTTTATTCACCTTGGGTTTTGACACCCTATACATGACTGCCACCTCCGTGTTGTTGCCCTCTTTCTCCTGCTCAGGATCTGACACCCTGTATTAGATGGACCCCTGCGTGGAAGTTCCTTTTACCCTCCTTGGGTACTCTGACACCTCACCAATTTACCTTTTTACATGAACACTCTTCTCAAACTCTTTTGGCTCTGGTAATCCACACTAGCCAGCTACTCTCTGGATTCCTTTTTAATCTCTGCTTGGGCTTTGACTTCTGGGACTGGGCAGCAGCCCTGAGTATGTATCTTTGTTATTCTTTTTGGATTCTCACACCCTATATGCTGGACTGCCGCTTACAGCATGGACACCCTCCTCATGTTTCTTGGACTCTATTTCCCCATATTGGGTGTCCTCCTATGTGGGCACTGCTCAGGACCACTGTAGTTATGGGACCAAGTGTGCATGTATACCTTGGCTTTAGGATTAAGTTGTCAGTTGGGAAGACGGGAAGAGAAAGGAGAAATCTAATTTCTGGATCTCTTTCCCATCTTTTTCTTCATCCAACTTTGCCTTAGTTCTGGCTCTCCTCATTCTTCCTTGAATTACTGCTGCTTCATTGGTTTGCTTGGCTGGAATCTTCCTCCTTCCAAACCTCTTCTGTCGTGTTGTCATTGAGATATGTATGTTAAACAGATTAATCATGCCCATGTCTTACTGAAACTCTGTAATACCTCTCCATTACTTATAGGATAATACTCAAATCCTTAGTGTCATACAAGGCTCTTCTTGATTTGGTACCCACTTCTTTTCTTACCACTGTCTGTCATTGACCTTGTGCTTTAGCTGAATCCCTTAGATCTCTTCTCCTTCCATGTCTTAGGCTTGATGTTTCCTTTTTCAGCCTCATTCTCTTCTTTGTTTGCTCCTGGTTTACTTGCATTGTCCCTTAAGTCTCAGATCAGGTACCGGCTCTTTCAGAAGACCTTCTTTTTCCCTTTTCTGTATACCCTTACCTCCTCCTTTTCCTGACCCCATGCACACTTGGTTAGATGACTTTCCTTTTGATACCATGCATATTGTATCATAAATGTCTTTTACTCTTTAGGTCAGGAACAATGTTGCTTAAATTCTTTCCCAAGGGATAACCCTTTCAGTAGGTAGCTACCTAAATGAAGAGACATTTAAAAATATTTGTTTTAGAGAATTTCTCATTCAATGGAATTTGTTTTTGTCCATATAAGCAAGATAATATTACAGCTGTTTGCAAGACTTTTGAAATGGCTTCATTTACATTGAACTAGGCATTATAATTGTATTTTTTAGAGCAGAGTTTTATCTATAGTTAATTTACTTCTAGACTATCTCCAGGGACTTACCCTTGTTTTTCTTAGCAGGGTGAGAAAGAGATTTAGTGTGTATCAAGGCTTGGTTCTTTATCTCTTTTTTTTTCTTTTTTTTTTGGCTGGTCTATGGAATATAGAGTTCCTGGGCGAGGGATCAGATCCTAGCTGCAGTTGTGACCTGTGCCACAGCAGTGGCAACAGCAGATCCTTAACTCATTGTGCTAGGCTGGTGATCAAAACTGTGTTCCAGTGCTCCAGAGACACTGCTGATCTGTTGTGCCACAGTGGGAACTCCCTCATTATCTTCTTTTTCCCATCCACTATGCATGCAGTAGGCTATGCAGTATCTGATCCTATTTAGTTAAGTGACACAGATAGTCTTGACCAAGAGACAGAATTTGGATTGCTAAGAATTCGCCTAAATTGATTAAATCACTTGACTTATTTGGGTTTTGGTTTACTTTGCTTTATGGGTCAGTTTGAATTTTATTTTTTAAAATCTGAGACAAATTATTAAACTTCAGTGGAATCAATAAGTTCTTTAGGAAAACTGTGATTGAGATCAAGTGAAAATCTCAGGTTCTTGGGCAGAAGAGTTAGCTGAGGGCTGGAGTGAGTGTTCACTACTTGCCATTTGTTTAGGAGAGACCAGGAGGGTTGATTTGCTAGAAGAAAAGTACTAAGAATGATCAGTCTTAAAATGAAATACCGTAACAGATTCAAAACTGATGTATAAATACCATCATCTGGTTTAGTTATTGCTGTCCAATATTTTTTTTTCAGCCAAGGTTTTTCTTTTCTTGCAAATTATATGCTCAGACTTTCTGATGGTAAAGGTATGTACTTATTTTTTTTTCAGGAAAATATCTTAGAAGTTGCTCTTTTAGGTGTATTGCAGTAATCATCTAAAAGAGTAGCTGCTACTTCTGAGAAATTTTCTAGCCCGGTGAAAGGAATAGTAATCTTACTGAGAAGCTGGCACCTCAAGACAGAAAGGTATCTAAAAGTGCTGCCCTGGAGTGATAGTGAATGGTTTCTTTACTCTGTCATTGAACCTTTACTGTGTCAAAAAAAGAAATCTGAAAACCCTAACAGAAGGATTTGCTTCCTGAAACCCTAGTGTTAGCAGAGTAAACTAGCTAGAGCTCATAATTTAGTGTCTTCCATTCAGGGGCCTTTTATGAAAGTGTTGTTTTAAGTGAAATATTTCCTTTCCCCTTTCCTCCCTCCTTTCTTCCCTCCATTCTCCTCTTTTACACAACAGCAGGGGAGTCAGCTCTACCCTGTACTGTTGATAACCTATCAGTGATTATTTACATTAAAGTGTAAAATAAAAAAAAAATCACCTTTGGAAGGTTTTTTTCTTTAACCAATTGTACTCTGTGCTTGTGAGTAGCTATGTCAGGCTACTAAAATACAGGTTTATTGGGTGATGTTTTCAGGATGTTCTTGAGAACAGTTTTAATTTTCATATTCCATATACTGCTGTGGTCTTTTTCCATGCACTGCTGTGGAATATGAAGTGATTTTTCTTGTTTTTAACTGCTTAGTGTCCCTGTTTCACTGAAGGCTGTCTCATAAATGCACCTGGAATGTGGCCCTGTGTGTATCAGCATGGATTTTTATGGTCTGAATCCCTGACATCCTGGGCTGGCTTCACATTCTGATTCATACATTCAAACAAGTAATTTGACGGGACTAGACATTGCTATGGATATAAAGTAAATACTTTGTTTTTAAAGGAGTTTAAATTTGGTGAGGGAAACAGATTATAAGCCAGTAACTGTAAATATCTGGGATGAATATATTAAAGAGTGGCACAAGATGGCTGTGGGAGCTCAGTAGAAGGAACAAAGAGCAAACAATTTTGTACCCAATTGCTATGGAAATATGTGTTCACTCAGTCTCCCTCAAATTCCCCCCAAAGTTTAATCCCCTTAGCAGCATCAGCTCATACCTCTCAATCTCCTGAACTGTGTCAGGCCTAGATGAGAATGAGGTGCCCTAAATTTAGTTCCTTTAAGTACAGCTTCTTAAGCACAGGTCCTCTTGATTTGTAAACTAAAGAGAAGTTATTTGTTCCCCCCTCAACCTTATTCTTTCCCTAACATATAATGATGGGACAGGCATAAGACAATTACTGGAGACACTCATCTTCTAAAAGCGGGCAGTGGGAGGCACATAGGAGCACACACAGGAGGCCGTGCTCCATAGCAGTTCTGAAGCACAGCTGGGCACATGTTGAAAGTTTCTTGATGGAGACTCACTCTGTACTTCCCCTGCCTGAAAATGATTCTCCATGGCTCTTAGTTCCACCTTCTAGGCATATGGGTTTTGAGCCCTCTTTTTTTTTTTTTTTTTTTTTTGCAATAAAAGGGAACCTGTGCTTACAACACAGTGGTCTTCTCAGCCTTCTTTAGGCCTGTAGAATTTGGCGGTTCAAATGCCGTTTTTTGTTTTTTTTTTTTGTATTTCCTCTGTTCTTTTCAGTCCAAGCTGGCAGTTTTTCTCTCAGTACAATTCTCTTTTGAAAAAATCTTTGGTTATCCTGTGAATCTGTTGAAGTTACTCTTTTGCATAATATTCATATCTACAAATGAGAAAAGCCCATTTCTGTTTTAGGTTTCTAATTAGACCACTGAGGAACCGAACTCTTAAGCTTCCTAAAAGCCCTATTGTTTGACTGAATGATTCTCTACAGTACCACCTTGGCTCTTCTGGAAGTCTTACAAAGAATTTTAAAACTGTGCCCTCAGCTTTATCTTTAGACAGTGGTATCCTAAGAGTCCCCTGGATTTGATCTTTAGTTAGAAGCTATTTCTTAATTTTAGCCTCACTTGTTGGGAGAAGCTGGGAATGGGTAAACAAATTGAGTTTATACACACAATAAAATACTAGTAAGTAATAAAAAGGAACAAGTTGTTGAGCAATTTGAATGGATCTCAACATGATTATGCTGAGTGAAAGAAGCCAGACTACAAAAGAGTGCATACTCTGGCCATTTATAGAAAATCCTAGAAAATGAAAACTAATCTATGATCAGTGACAGAAATGACAGGAAGCACATCAGTGATTTCCTAGGGACGGATGATGGGGAATGGGGAGGGAAGGATAGATGACAAAGGAGTAGGAAGGAGGAGACTTGGGGGTGACTGATTGTGGTCATAGTTTAATGGGTTAATACATATTTGAAAACTCATCAAATTGTATTAATCCATCATTTTGTTTTATTTTTCAGTCTTATTTTGAAGTATGTTTTTTGTAAAAAACATTACTGGATCTTTAAAATTTTTTTTTTTTTTTTTACCTTTTTAGGGCTGCACCTGCAGCATATGGAGGTTCCCAGGCTAGGAGTCGAATCAGAGCTACAGCTGCTGGCCTATGCCACAGCCACAGCAATGCCAGATCTGAGCTATGTCTGCGACCTACACCATAGCTCATGGCAACGCCAGATTGTTAACCCACTGAGCAAGGCCAGCGATCGAACCCACAACCTCATGGTTCCTAGTTGGATTCGTTAACTGCTGCACAATGATGGGAACTCCTAAAAAATTTTTTTATTATGGTTAATTTATAGTGTTCTGTCAATTTCTGCTATACAGCGAAATGACCCAGTTATACATTTATATATTTTCTTTTTTTCACATTATCCTCCATCATGTTCCATCACAAGTGATTAGATATATTTCTCTGTGCTATACAGGAGGATCTGGATCTTTTAAAATCCAGTCTGGGGAGTTCCTGTTCTAGCTCAGTGGGTTAAGAACCCAGCTAGGATCCATGAAGATGTGGGCCTGATCCCTGACCTTGTTCAGTGGGTTAGGGATCTGGCGTTGCCATGAGCTGTGGTGTAGGTTGCAGATGTGACTCAGATCCCAAGTTGCTGTGGCTGTGGTGTAGGCCGGCAGCTGTAGCTCTTATTCGACCCCTGGCCTGGAAACTTCTATAAGCTGTAGGTGTGGCCCTAAAGAGGAAAAAAAAAAATCCAGTCTGATGTCTGCATCTTTCACTGGGAACGCTTTTTAAATTTTCTTCTGTTTCTTTCATACGTTTTAATTCTGTTTTTCCTCTTGTAATTGGAACTTAAATGCTTGTTTTACACTTTTTTTTTTAATTTTTTTTTTTGTCACTTTAGGGCCGCACCTGCGGCATGTGGAGGTTCCCAGGCTAGGGGTCTAATCGGAGCTGTAGCTGCCAGCCTACGCCAGAGTCACAGCAACGCCAGATCTGAGCTGCGTCTGTGACCTACACCACAGCTCTCGGCAATGCCGGATCCTTAACCCACTGAGCGATGTCAGGGATCGAACCCACAACCTCATGGTTCCTAGTCGGATTCGTTAACCACTGTGCCACAATGGGAACTCACCCTTGTTTTATACTTTTTAATAGTTACACTAAAGATCATAGTGGCTATGTCTTACATGAAACTTACTAAGTACCAGCTGTTGTTTTATGTGCTTTACTGTAACTCATTTAATCCTTACAAAAACTCTAGGAGGTACTATTTTTGTCTCAGTTTTGCAGGTAGGAAAACTGGCATGGAGACTTTATGTAATCTACCCAGGGCCACCCAACTATCAAGTAGTAGAGGTTCTATTCTACTACTACACTACCCAGGTAGTATGCCTTTGAAAGAGTTCATGATATTAACTAACAGAAATATAAAGTCTATGAGAAATTTTAGTATGCTTATGTAACCTGGCAAAGTTAATTAACTGGCATCTTTGCCCTCTTCCAGAATAATATCTTTTTTTTTTTGGTCTTTTTTTTTTTAAGGCCCACACCTGCGACATATGGAGGTTCCCAGGTTAGGGGTCCAATCGGAGCTGTAGCTGCCAGCCTACACCACAGCAATGCGGGAACTGAGTCGCATCTACGACCTACACCACAACTCATGATAATGCTGGATCCTTAACCCACTGAGCAAGGCCAGGCATTGAACCTGTGTCCTCATGGATGCCAGTCAGATTCGTTAACTGCTGAGCCATGACCGTAACTCCCTTAATAATGCCTTAAATTGTTAAATTTTAGTCACTCCTCTCCCTGTTTATATGCTTTTATTATTGTGTATTTTACTATAAACCTATGACATTATTATTTTTAACATAGCCAATTACTTAGATTTACCCACATATATTCTACTTTCTTTGTCCTTTATGACTTCTTGCATCTCAGAATTTTCCACCTGGGATAATTTTATTCTTGCCTGAATATTTCTTTACTGTTGTCAAATACCTGTTTTTGTTTATCTGAAAAAAAAAGTTTTTTTCGCCCTGGATTGATGGTTGTTTTTTAAGCACATTGGAGATGTTATTTAATTGTCTTCTCGCTTCTGTGTTACTGTTGAGAAGTCATTTCCCATTCTAATTATTATTTTTACATAGATAAGCTGTCTTCTTCAGTTTAGGAATAATATATATCTACTGGTGGATTTCTCTTCTTATATATCCTAATTAGTATTGAGCCCTTTGAATATGAAGTTTGGGGCCTCTTTTTATATCTCTAATTATTGTTTCTCATTATTTCCTTCCTCTTCTTCTGGAACTTTTGACTAGACATGGGTTGGACTTTCTCATTTTGTCTGTTACAGTTTTTTAACTGTATTTTTGTTATCAATCTGCCTCTCTTTGCCTCATTTCAATAATTTCTTCAAATCTTTCTTTCAGTTTACTGGTCCTCTCTGCAGCTGTGTCTAATTTAAAGCATCAACTTAGTGTTTAAGTTATTTATTTATCTATTTTTTATTTTTTTTGCCTTTTGTCATTTTAGGGCTGCACCTGCAGCATGTGGAGGTTCCCAGGCTAGGGGTCTAATCGGAGCTGTAGCCACTGGCCTACACTGCAGCCACAGCAACACAGGATCCGAGCCGCATCTGCAACCTACACCACAGCTCACGGCAACGCCAGATCGTTAACCCACTGAGCAAGGCTGGGGATTGAACCCGCAACCTCATGGTTCCTAGTCAGATCTGTTAACCACTGCGCCACAACGGGAACGCCTGAGTTATTTTTAATAGCTTTATTGAGATATAATTCACATGCTATACAATTCTTCCCTATAAAAAGTACAATGTCACTGTGTTTGGTATTACATTAATTCTTTAAGTTGTGGAATATATGTCTCAAAATTTGCCATTTTAATTATTTTAAGCATATGATTCGTTAGCATTGATTATATTCAAATTATTATGCAACCATCACCACTGTTTATAACCAAAACCATCATTTAAGCAGAAACTCTGTAACCATTAAAAATAACTCCCTGGAGTTCCTGTCGTGGCTCAGTGGTTAACGAATCCGACTAGGAACCATGAGGTTGCGGGCTGGATCCCTGGCCTTGCTCAGTGGGTTAAGGATCCGGCGTTGCCGTGAGCTGTGGTGCAGGTTGGAGATGCAGCTCGGATCCCGCATTGCTGTGGCTGTGGTGTAGGCCAGCGGCTACAGCTCCAATTAGACCCCTAGCCTGGGAACCTCCATATGCTGTGAGTGCGGCCCTAGAAAAAGCAAAAAAAAAAAAAAAAAAAACTCCCCAAAACCCCCATCTTCCTTCTCCCCAGCCCCTGGTGACCTCTAATCTACTTTCTATTTCTATGAATTGCCTCTTCTAGGTTCCTCATATGAGTGGGATTATGCAATATTTATTTTTTTATGTCTGTCTTATTTCACTTATGGTAGTCTCATGATTCATTCACATTATAGTATCTATCAGAACTTCATATCTTTTTGCGGCTAAATAATATTCCATTGTATGTATATATTGTATATTTATCCATTCGTCTATTGAAGAACACTTTGGCATGTTTTGGCCTTTGGCAATTATGAATAATGCTGAAATGAAAGTGGCATCCAAGTATGTGTTTTGAGTCTCCGCTTTCAATACCTTTGGTTATATACCTAGAAGTAGAATTTCTGGATCATATACTAATTTTGTTTTTGAGGAACTGCCAAGTTATTTCCAAAGAAGATGCACCATTTTATCTTCTATGAAATAAAAATATATATATGTGCCTGCTTCCAGTTCTTGACACAAGGCTCCTTGCAATTTCCTGGGAGTCAGGAGTATCTTTTGTTCTAATGAGGCAACTCTGGGAATGCTCCTGGAGGGCTCCTGGAAAGACTGAAGCTTGGATTTTTCAGCCCTGTCCTCCCATTGACCAGAGAGGGGAGAGGAGCTAGAAATGGAGTTTATAATTGATCATGCCTACATGATAAAGCCTCTGTAAAAATCCCAATAATATGGCATTCAGAGAGCTTTCAGGTTGATGAACACATCCATGTACTGAGAGCATGACATACCCCAACTCCATGGGGACGGAAGCTCCTGTGCTTGGAACTCTTCCAGACCTTCACCTGGCTGTTCATCTGCATCCTTTGTCACATCCCTTATTAAATAATAAATTGGTTTATATAAGTGTTTCCTTGAGTTCTGTGAGCTCATAGTAAATAATTGAATCCAAGGGGGAGGGAGTTATTTGCAGCCAGTTCGGACATGTGAAGTGGCAGTCTCATGGGACTGAGTCCTTAACCTGTGGATCTCATGTTATCTCCAGGGAGATCATGTCAGAACTGAGGTAAATTGTAGCTGCCGTCACAGATAGTTGCTTGGCGTGGGGAAAAAAACCTACACATTAGGTATCAGAAATGTTGAGTGTGATAATAGTATGAGAGTAAAAGGGTAGAGACATAGAGGAAGAATGGTTTTCTTCTAAACACATTCCCACCAGCAATGTACAAGAGTTCCAATTTCTTCACATCCTTGTCAGTGCTTGCCCTTGTCTGTCTTTAATAATAGAGTCATCCTAGTAGTTGTGAAGTGGTATCTCATTTTGATCTGCATTTGTCTGTTGACTAGTAATAATAAGCATCTTTTCATGTGCTTTTTGGGGCATTTGTATATGCCTTGGAGAAAGATGTATTTAGATCCTCTGCCTAGTTGTTTATTGGGTTACTTATTTTTGAGTTCCAAGATTTTTAAAAAAATATATTTTGGATACAAATCCTTAGGTGATTTTCAAATACTTTCTTTCGAGTATTTTCCCTTTCCTTTTTTTTTTTTCAACTTTTTAGGGCTGCATGTGTGGCATATGGAAGTTCACAGGCTAGGGGTCACATAGGAACTGCAGCTGTCAGCCTACATTGCAGCGAAGCCATATTTGAGCCAGATTCTAGCCCTGTCTGCAGCCTACACCCTAAACTGCAGCTTACCACAATGCCAGATCCTTAACCCACTGAGCAAGGGCGGGGATCAAACCCTCATCCTTATGGATACTAGTTGGGTTCTTATCCCACCGAGCCTCAAAAGGAACTCCACATTTTCCCTCTCTTTATAGTGTTCTCTCAAGGACAAACGTTTTTGATTTTTGAAGTCCTATTTATTTTCTTCGTGCTTTCAGGTTGTATCTAAAAAAAGTAGTCTAGCCAAAGGGCAAGAAGATTTACTCATGTTTTCTAAAATTTTTATAGTTTCATTTTATATGTTTGGATCTGTGATCCTTTTTTTTTTTATTTGTCTTTTTGCCTTTTCTAGGGCCTCACTCGCGGCATATGGAGATTACCAGGCTAGGGGTCTAATTGGAGCTGTAGCCGCCGGCCTACACCACAGCCACAGCAACGCGGGATCCGAGCCGCGTCTGCAACCTACACCACAGCTCATGGCAACGCCGGATCCTTAACCCACGGAGCAAGGCCAGGGATTGAACCCGCAACCTCATGGTTCCTAGTAGGATTTGTTAACCACTGAGCCATGATGGGAACTCCTTCTAATCTTTTTTTTTTTCCTTTATTCTTTTTTCTTTTCTTTAATGGATTTTATTTCAATTATAGGTGTACATAAATCATCACAAGTCAATTTTATAGATTTTGTATCCCAAACCCACAGTGCATCCCTTCACCCTCCAGATTGTCTTATTTGAAAAACCAAGGTTTTTCAAAGTCTGTGAGTCATTCTCTGTTCTGCAAAGAAGTTCATTGTGTCTTTTTAGTTTCCACATGTAAGTGGTAGCATTGGGTGTTGTTGTCTAATTGTCTGACTGGTTTCACTTTGCATGATAATTTCTAGGTCCATCCATGTTGCTATAAATGTTGTTATTTTGTTCCTTTTAATGGCCGAGTAATATTCCATTGTGTGTATGTACCATATCTTCCCTA
>PVHT021183634.1:8268255-8318836 GCA_004024745.2 Catagonus wagneri
CTAGGTATTTTTTAATTTCCTCTTTGTTTTCTTCTGTGATCCATTGGTTGTTTAGTAGCGTGTTGTTTAGTCTCCACGTATTTGTATTTTTGGCCATTTTTTTCTTGTTGTTGATTTCCAGTCGTATAGCATTGTGGTCAGAGAAGATGCTTGATATGATTTGAATTTTCTTAAAGTTACTGAGGCTTGATTTGTAACCCAGGATGTGATCAATCTTAGAGAATGTTCCCTGCGCATTTGAGAAGAATGTGTCTTCTGTTGCTTTTGGATGGAATGTCCTATAAATATCTATTAAGTCCATCTGATATAATGCTTCATTCAGGGCCTGTGTTTCCTTATTGATTTTCTCTCTGGATGACCTGTATTCTGTATTCTGTATTCTGGAAGAATGTGTATTCTGTTGCTTTTAGATGGAATGTCCTATAAATATCAAGTATATGTCTTTCCTGGTGAGCCTTGTCATTTGTGGTGTTTTTGTTTCTGGTTGTGGCCTTTGCTTTTCTGACTAGAGAAGTTCCTTTCAGATTTGTTGTAAAGCTGGTTTAGTGTTGCAGAAATCTCTTAGCTTTTGCTTATCTGTAAAGGTTTTGATCTCTCCTTCTAATCTGAATGAGAGCCTTGCAGGCTAAAGCAATCTTGGTTGGAAGTTTTTCCCTTTCATCACATTAAGTATATCATGCCACTCCCTTCTGGCCTGCAGAGTTTCAGATGAAAAATCTGATAACCTTATTGGGGTTCCCTTGTTTGTCATTTGTGTCTTTTCTCTAGCTGCTTTCAATATTTTCTCTTTGTCTTTAATTTTGGTCATTTTGATTAATATTTGTCTTGGGGTGTTCCTTCTTGGGTTTATTTTATATGGTACTCATTGCTCTTCCTGGATTTGAGTGAGTGGTTCCTTTCCCATATTAGGGAAGTTTTCGGCTATTATCTCTTCAAATATTTTTTCTGTCCCCTTCTCTCTCTCTTCTCCCTCTGGCACCCCTATAACATGGATGTTGGTGCGTTTAACATTATCCCAGAGTTCTCTGAGACTCTGCTCATTTCCTTTCAATCTTTTATCTCTTTTCTATTCCTCATTAGTGATTTCCACTAATCTGTCCTCCACCTCACTGATTCGTTCTTCTGCTTCCTGTATTCTACTGTTGACTGCTTCTAATGAATTTTTTATTTCAGTGATTGTATTTTGCATCTCTTCTTGTTTAATTTTTACAGCTTGTTTTTCTTTGCTCAGTGTTTCCTGTAAATTATCAATCTTTGCCTCCAGTTTATTTCCAATGCCTTGCATCATCTTCAGCATCAACAGTCTAAAGTCTCTTTCTGGGAAGCTGATAATCTCCTCATCACTGAGCTCTTTTTCTGTGCTTTTTTCTTTCTCCCTTATCTGAGTTAGTTTTCTGTCTTCTCATTTTTACAGGTTTTTGGTGTGGTGACCTTTTTGCCAACAATAGAGTTGTTGCCTCTCTTAGTTCTGGTGTTTGCCTCCCCTCTGGCTAAAGTTGGTATGGAGGAGGCTTGCTGAAGGCTTCTGGATGGGAGGGACTGATGCCTGCCCACTGGTAGGTGGGTTTGGTTCTTATCCCTCTGGTGGGTGGGGCTTTGTCTCTGGATGAGATTAGAGGCTGGCTGTGTGCCTGAGGGGTCTTTAGGCAGCCTGTTTACTGATGGGTGGGGCTGAGATCCCACCTGGATTGTTATTTGGCCTGGGGCTTCTCAGCACTGTTGGGGAGGGTCCAGATTTTCCCAGAAATGGCCACCTGCAAAGAAATTTTGGCTGCCGAATGTCCCCGAGAGCTTCACCTCCAATGCTCTTCCCCCACAACAAGGCACAGTCACCCCTGTTTTCACAGTAGGTCCTCCAGGAATTGCAGTCAGGTTCCACCCGGATTCCTATGGAGACTGCTTTGCCCTGAGACCCAGTGCACGTGAATGTCTGTGTGTGCCTTTCAAGAGTGTGGTCTCTGTTTCCCCCAGTCCTGTGGAGCTCCTGCACACAAGCCCCACTGGCCTTCAATGCCAGATGCTCTGGGGGCTCTTTCTCCCTGTGCCTGATCCCCAGGTGTGGGGTTTTGACGTGGGGCTCAGAACTCTCAGTCCTGTAGCTGAGTCTCTGTGATGCAGTTACTTTCCAGTCTGTGGGGCTTCCCACCCGGGAGGTATGGGGTTGCTTCTATTGCGTAATCGCCTCTTCTACCTCTTGATGTGGTCTCTGCTTTGTCTTCTGTAGCAGAATATCTTTTTTTGAAGTTTACAGTCCATTTGGTTGAAGGTTGCTTGGCATTTGGTTGTAGTTTTGCTGTTATTTGCGATAGAAGTTGAGCTCCAGTCCTTCTATTCCGCCATCTTAATCCAATCTACCTTCTGCATTTTTAAATCATAAAACAGACGGTAGCTTCAGGCCAAGAATCACTTGTCCTTTCAATCCCTGCTCCACAGGTCTTCCAGCTCTGTAGCATCACCTCCTGGTATAGGGTCCTTCGGGCTAGATCTTCTTTGCCAGGAACTCTAGGTCAAAGTCATGGCCACACCTTCAAAGGTCACTGATCCCTCAGACCCTCTTTTTTGGAGTGGGGACCACACTTTCTCCACCACCACCTCGAGTACTACTGCTCTGGAACCTCTGATCCGGCGGACTGCTCCTCCACTCTTAGGGTACCTAGGGGCTCTCTTTTCTTAATGATGTGTTTAAGCCTCGTAGTCCTTAAATAGTTGTCACATGAAAAAATGCCACCCAAATCCAAAGAAAAGTATCTGGGAGATAATCATAATGCTGGAGTCAATTAGGAAACTCATGGCGAAGTGTAAGGAGGGCTAGTGCCTCCACTCCCACTCCCCGAGGCCACGGCACGCTCAGGCCCCTGGCCCCCTCACCCTTCTGATACTTTTTGAGTTGATTTTTTGTATATGCTATAAGGAAAGAGTCTAATTTCATTCTTTTGAATGTTGATATCTAGTTGTCTCAGTTATCATTCGTGAAAAGACTGTTCTTTCCCCATTGAGTAGCCTTGCTTCCTTTGGTTAAAATCAGTTGACAATTAAAATTAACAATTGTAGATGTTAATTTCTGGACTCCTAATTCCATTCTTAGCCTTGTGCTAGTGCTGGGCTGTCTTTTTTGGAGGGCACTGTTTTGATTACTGTAGCTTTGTGATATATTCTGAAATTGAGTAGTGAGATTCTTCCAGTTTTGTTCTTTTTCAAGATTGTTTTGGCCTTTCTGGTCCTTTGCATTTCCATATGAATTTTAGGGTCAGCTTATTTCTGCTAATAAATTCAGCTGGGATTTTGATAGAATGAATTGAATTTATAGATCTGTTTGGGGAGCACTGACACCTTAACAATAGTAATACTTCCAATACATAAATATAAGGTGATTTCAGTTTATTTAAATAATTTTTCTTCCTATATTGTTTTATACTTTCTAGAGTACTAGTTTTGCAATTCTTTTGTTAAGTTTATCCCTGTGTATCTTATTCTTTTTTTTTAATCCCACTTCAGCTTTGCTGAAGTAATCTACTAGTTGTAATAGTTTTTTAAATGGTTTTCTTACGATTTTCTTTATACAAAATCATGTCATCTGCAAATATAGTTTTACTTCTTTTGTTTCAATCTAGATGACTTCTCTCTTTTTCTTGCTTAATTGCCCTGGCTAGAACCTCTAATACAATGTTGAATAGGAGTTGCAGGATTGAATATCCTTGTTTCGTTCCTTGCCTTGAGGGGAAATATTTAGTCTTTCACTCTCAATTATGATACTAGCTGTAGGTTTTTGTAGATGGCCTTTATCAGTTTGAAGTGTTTTTCTCTTCCTAGAATGTTGAGTGCTTTTTATCATGAAAGGATGTTGGGTTTTGTCAAATGTGTTTCTTTGTCTGTTGAGGTGATCATGTTATTTTGTTCTTTATTTTCTCTTGATATGACTTACTACATTCATCTATTTTTGGATGTTAAACCAACCTTGCATTCTTGGAATAAATTTCAGTTGGTCATGGTATATAGTTTTTTTTTTTTTCAGTCTTTTTAAAAAACAAATATAGTTGACATGTTAATTTCACTACATAGTGATTTTTTTAACGTTAATGACATTCAGTTTTATTAACATATATCAAGTTCATGGTCTATATAAAGCCTTTCAAAATGGACTGTATAATCCTAGATTAAAATACATATTATAAGAATTCAAAAGCCTTTTTGTTTTTTAGATATATTGATCTGAAAATTGTGATTTCTGTGGTTTACAAAGTAGAGTCCATAGAGATTTGACTTATGATTACCATAAGTCTAGTCTCCATACAAAGTTCTTACAATATTGTTGACCATATTCCTTATGCTGATATACATCCTCATGGCTGATTTATTTATTTATTTTTTATGGCTATACCCGTGGCATATGGAAGTTTCTGGGCTAGGGGTTAAATTCAAGCTGCAGCTGCAACCTGTGCCACATCTGTGGCAATGCTGTCTCCTTAACGTATTGTGCCTGGCCGAGTATGAGACCTGTACTGCCCAGAGACAGTGCCAGATACTTCACCCTCTGTGCCTCAGTGGAAACTCCATGGCTTATTATTTTGTAACTACAGTCTTGTACCTCTTAATCTCTTTCACCTATTTTGCACACCCTTTGTGTAATTTTTTTTTTTTTTTAAATGGTATCTTGGCTCTGGCCACTGTGCTAGTCCTGCTGCATTGCTGAGTCCATTGGGCCCATGTTGGAGGTGGAGCTGATGTCCATCTGGCCCATTCAAGCAAGAGACAACCCCTACCTCGTGTTTGCCACTAGCCCCAAATGAATTCTCTTTTTTATGTATTGGATTTAGTTTGCTGATACCTTGATGATTTTTGTGTTTCTATACTTTGCTTGTGATGTATTTATTTGGTTTTGATATCATCATTAATAATGTCCTTATAGAATGAGTTGGAAAGTTTTTCTTCCTATTCTATTTTTGAAAGTTTGTGAAGAATTGGTGTTAATGATTCTTTAAATGTTTGGTAGGATTCACCAGTGAAGTCATGTGAACCTGGGCTTTGTTTGTTTGTATGGGGAACTTCAAAAACTAGTAATTCAGTCTCTTTCCTTGTTATAGGTCTGTTCTGTTTTCTGTTTCTTCCTGAGTCAGTTTTGGTATTTTGTGATTTTTTTTTTCTAGGAATTTGTGCATTTCATCTAAATTATCTAATTGGCCAATACATTTATTTATAGGATTCTCTTATAATTATTTTTTATTTCTGCAAATTTGGTCCTAATTCATGCTGGCTTGTTTGTTTGTTTCCTTTTTTTTTTTTTTTGGTCTTTTTAGGGCCACACCCAATGCACGTGGAAGTTCCCAGGCTAGAGGTCTAGTCGGAGCTACAGCTGCTGGCCTACCACAACCACAGCAACGTGGGATCCGAGCTATGTCTGCAACTTACACCACAGCTCATGGCAATGTTGGATCCTTAACTTACTGATCCTTAACTTAGTGATCAGGGATTGAACCTGCATCCTCATGGATACTAGTCAGATTCATTTCTTCTGCACCACAAGGGAACTCCTAATTTTTATTTTTTTTAGCTAGATAACTCCTATTCCTTTAGCTCTTCCCTCAGAAACTACTTCCTCAGGGAAACCTTTTCAGATCACTAAAGTAAACTTGTTCTGTATACTATACCCTCTTGATAATCTCTTGTAGCAGTTATCATAGGTTGTAATTAAGTTACCTGTGAGGTTATTAGTTTGAGCTTCTCCACTGGACCTAAAACCTGCTGTTTTCTTTACCACTCTATGACTGACCAGTGCTGAATACTAAAAAGATTTAACAAATATTTAGGAATGAATGAATCAGTGAAAATGAGATAATTTAGGTGGACAATGCTTTTAAAATAAAATTTTCTAGGGAAACATTGTTTTGATCTCTTAACATTTAGAAAAACTAGTGAGTTTATTGAATTTACATTTTTTTAGGTATAGAGAAATTCTAAATTCTAGTGGTATTTAAGGGTGGATCATCTTAAATAGATCCACTTATTGCTGATTAGGCTTTGTTTACTGGGATTATGGAATTGCTATAACAATTACAAAATGTATGGGTAAGGCCTCTCTGGAAAGCACTGTAATCTTCCTAAATGACACCTTCTTTGGTAATTAGCACATTTGGTTTAAGATTTCACTTAGCAAAAAGTGGGTTGCAGAAAACCAAATCCTTGTATATATTCAAGTAAAGGTGATGACTTTCTTCACAATAGAGCCGAGATGAAATAACTCCCACATTTGTTATTCTGAATGGAGCCTTGGGATAAAATTCCAAGCAGCAGAATGCCACTTAACATTCTGCATGCTATTTTGCTCTTTAGTAGTGTAATTGTAAAATGAGGCAATAAAACTGGAGAGGATATAATATTTATACCTGTGCAGGCACTTCACATGATAAAATGTCACACGGGACTGTTTACTCCATGCTGGTTATTTGGATAATGTCCCACCTGCCTAGTGACAGGAAGTGCTGAGTCTTGCATAAATCTTGAAAAAAGGTTAGGGTTAATATAGTGAATTTTGCAGGGGGAAGAAAGAATACATCATGTGTGATAATAACAATGACTACTCTTTGAGCATGTTTTTGTGCCAGCACTGTACTGGGCCCTTGGAGACCAGGGAGGGACAAAACGGGAGAGAATTAATAATCAGTGAGTATTTCCCATGTGTCAGTTATTGGGCTACACACTTTACTTGCAATATCTCTAAACCTTATAAGACTCTGCCAGGTAGGTGGTGTTATCCCCATGAATATATGACTAACTCTTGTTTATCTCAAAAAAATTCTAATGACCTCATTGGAGTTATGTTATAATTATTGTGTTTAAACTTTGGTGTCTGTGTGTGTGTATACACTTTTTTTTTTAGTTTAAATAGTCTTGTCTTTTTTTTTTTTGAGACAAAAAAAATTAATGAGAAGAGACAAAGAAACATCAAAGAGCTTTTTCCTCTGATTGCTGTGTTAGAACTTTTGCCTGAAAATAGGTTACATTCCTTCTGTTTTCAGCTGAATCCTCATTAACTTTACATTTTAATGATGTCCAGGGCAAATTACACCATTTATGGTCAGTGCCTTAAAGGGATGCTTAAAGGGGGGCTTAGAAAAAAAATGTTTTTGAATGGTGGATGTATTTACCCCAGGAATATAAATTGATGCAGAATTCTTAAAAAAATAAATAGTAAGACAAAAATTCTTGAAATATGGGGTTGGTTTTCCATTTCCAACTATTATAACAGCTTAATTCAGAGGAAATTATTTGCAGCATAAGGTAAATTAATCGTTGAAGAGCGTATTTATAATATTTGGGAGCGTGTAACTGGAACCAGTGTCCTACATTTATTGAAAAATGGTTTCAGTTTCTCATTTACTTGGATTTAAATTCAATTTTACTGCTTAGCTTTGGAAATAATTCATAGGTGGTATCTGCTCAATAGGAATAAATGAAGACAGCTTCTCCCAGTTATGAAAAAAAGCAAAGGTGATTGAAATGCTAATATGTTGATAGACAGATTGTATTTGCACAAGAATGAGGGAATGTGCTGTAAGGTGGAACTCTTCACAGGATTCCAAGTTATTCAATTTAAAAGAACAGTATGAACTGCAGAGCTGTGCTATCATTGCAAGCTTCGAATGCTTAATTATTATTAGATGATAAATTAGAATAAATTGTCATGTTGTGTCAAACATTATTTATTTCCTCAACAATTATTTGATAAGTGGATTAAGGGAAATTGGCCTGTCTGTTGAGGGAACTGTAATTATGGGACTGCCCATGTAGCATCAGGTATTTTATATGGTTTGTACTCCTGTTTTTTATTTATTTTTTTCTACTTTAATGATTTTTAAGTTTTTTTCCATTATAGCTGGTTTACAGTATTCTGTCATTTTTCTACTGTACAGCAAGGTGGCTCAGTCACACATACATATATACATGCTTTTTTCTCACTTTATCATGCTCCATCATAAGTGACTAGATATGGTTCCCAGTGCCATATAGCAGGATCTCATTCCTTATCCATTCCAAAGGCACTAGTTTGCATCTATTAACCCCAAATTCCCAGTCCATCCCATTCCCTCCCTCTCCCCTTTGGCAACCACAGGTCTGTTCTCCATGTCCATGATTTTCTTTTCTGTGGAAAGGTTCATTTGTGCCGTATATTAGATTCCAGATATAAGTGATATTATAGGGTATTTGTCTTTCTCTTTCTGACTTAACTTCACTTAGTATGAGAGTCTCTAGTTCCATCCATGTTGCTGCAAATGGCATTATTTTGTTCCTTTTTATGCCTGAGTAGTACTCCATTGTGTATGCACTCCTTTTTTTTTTTTTTAAACGTTTAATTGAATCTCTTCTGTGTGCCAGGCAATGGGCTAATGTCCTTGTTCACTAAAACTAGCTTATGAAGGGCAAGGATGGAGGTGGAGGGTTCTGTTGTACAGGGAAGAACAGGAAGCAAAATGTAGCTGGGCTTCATGAGGACAAGCTAGTCTCAGACTGGGCTGACTCCATCTCTTTGATAATTACTTTGCTCATTCTCCTTTTCTTTTCTGCTGGCTTCCTTGGTTCACTCCTTATCTTGATAATGGTTCAAATTTGCATCCTCAGAGTAGATGATCTTTCAAGCTTGGCTTCCCATGGCTAACAGACATTTTCTGTGTCTGTTCACAGCATATAGCATGAGATGATCCCTGTGGTCTTCCAGGTGTTATGATGCTATACTGCCTTTTCTGGGGTCATGGAGAGCAGAAAGTGAAATGGGTCTGGATGGATAAGACATGACCCTTGCCCATGTGTGGCCTTTTGTGGAGATGATATACACATAAAGATAATTTCTACTTAAAAGTGCTGAGGAATTCCTTGTAAATAAGTGTATGTGAACTACTACAGTCATCTGCAGTATTTGGAAACTAAGGAAATGGTTAGAGGCTTTGGGGTTTACATTGAGGGCAGGTGATGTGATTTTATTTTGGAATTAGATTTCTAAGGTAGGACTTCCCAAAGGTCCGAATCTGTAATTGGTTCCTGATTGCAACTATGCAAGGACACTGAATTTAGAAAGAAAAATAACTTTTCTTGGTTGGGTTTTCTTTCTAGGTGCCACATTGAATGGCAAAAATATCTAATGCAGTGTAAGGAAGTTTTTGCAGTGTTTGGGTTTGGTCCATTGTGGCTAATGACTCTTGATATTTCCATGTCAACATTTCTATTTTCTAATGATCTGGTTAAAGTACCGATATGTTCCACATTTGCTCTTTAATGGTCATTGTCATTACCATGGTCATTTTTATTCTGAGCACTGAAATGGAGCAACCTTAAGGGGTAGATAAGGGCGTGACTATGACAACATTTGTTGAGCTTCCATTTGCTTTATGTGTGTGTGTGTATTTTTTCTTGTTCTTCCTGGAGCCCATAAGATATGAATTATTGTCTTCATTTTTATAGTTGTTGCAAACCAAGGTACAGAGGAATTAACTTGCCCTAAGATAATACAGCTGGTAAGTAGTGGGTTGGTGCTTTGGTTCTAGGCCTGCTTCTTCGCACTATACCATGCTGAATGTGCATGTGTGCCTGTGTCTGTGGTATTTCTGTTTAAGGATAATGGTTCAGGTGTGTTCTGGAGTGTTCAGCTTCTCTGTTGGAACACCATTTTGCTTCACTTACGGTTTAACTGAACCAGTTTGTGTTTTAGTTAAACGCGTAAGTTCTAGTTTAGCTACTGCCATTTTTAAGCTGTGGGATGATAGGCTGCGTGAATTAGTTTATTTTTTAGTAAGTAAAATGGGATTACTAATGGGGCCCATCCTAGAGGCTTGGTATGAGGAATAAAGGAGTTGGTACAGTTTTTTGTTACAATGTGTGTTTCTGTAATTGCAAATTCACTTACAGGCAAATGGTAAAGAAAGGAATGTATAAATGTTGGACTATTGTAGAAGTTGTATTGATTTGTATGTTTTATGCCACCAGGTTACATTAGCTAAATTCAAAGTAGACAGTTTTTCTTCGTCTCTATATTTGAGCAGATTTTCAACTTTCTTAACTTTTGCCTTTTTTTAGAGTTCTTGAGGAAGAGAGGTTCTGACCTTGAGGTTTGGGGTGAGATTGGCAGTGATTGGGTCAGGGCCTCCTGAGTTGTGCTTGCAGCCTTCCCTTATAGAAAGTATATAGTTTTGAAAGATAATTTTAAAATAGTTTTTCAGTTTTCAGAAAAGCTACATATGTCTATATGTTTGTATCCATATTTTTAACCCTGGGTAGAAAAATCTGGTTCCTTCTGGGTTGTGCGGATGCAACAAGACTATTTTAAAGTTGTGTTTTCTTCTCCTTTAACTTGACCTGGTTTGTGGAAAGATGCTCAGTCCTTTTGGGAACAGACAAAGGGGGTTAATTGTACAGGATCTTTACTGAGCGATGAGACACTGGTGTCTGTGAAGGCAGTGGGATGGTGTACTTCTTTGATTATTTTAATTATAGAAAATGTAGGAATATGGAAAAGCAACATGCAGGGTCTAAGACGCATGGGCTTTATGTTCAGTGTGAGTATAAATCCTGACCCTTCAATGGACAGTAAACTGACTTAGGCAAGGCACTTAATCTTTTTGGACCTCAGTGTTCTCATCAGTAATACAGAATTATTGCCATCTTCCTCTTAGGGTTGTTTTGAGAATTTAATGGCATAAATTTAATGATATAAGATATTCAGAGGGCCTCACTTATAGTAGGTATTCAATAAATGTTTGGTAAGAGACCTGTAGATGATAACAGAAATATAGTTGTGGCCTGTTTTATGCAATGAGTATGCCAAAACATTTTATATTATTAGTGTTTTTGTAAACTAGCCAATGTTAAATGAAATACAAATAAAACCTGTTTTTTAAAAGTAGTGAATTTTGTAATGTGAATAAACAACTTTTATTTTTGAGACAGCATTAAATATTTTTTAAAATGTATATATACTTTTATGGATAATTGCTATAATGCAATAGTATTTTAGTATTTCCTCAGACTTGAATAGTTTGTGATATTGTTACTTCAAAAAAATTTTTTAATTCAAAACCTTAAACCCAAAGTGTAGTACATTTTTACCTACCTACCTTTTGGACCACTTTTCTTTTGGAATTTTTGTAGATAGACTCTCCCTATTTTTTTTGAAAACCGTTCTTTTTTAAACCATATTTTTCTTCATTATATTTTATTTGGAAAAAATAAATTTGTTTTTCTCTTACAGGCAGCCAAATTTAGTGAATAAAATATCTATAGTCAGGAAATTTACATGAGCTTGACTGCACTGTTAACTCTCTGATTTCCTCAGTCTTGTTAATTCATATATGAACCCAGGGGTATTATTGCCCATTAGCCTTTCCTCACAGTTATTTTGTAAAAGTGCACAATTGATGTGAGAGTGCTGAGAACTCTTTGGAGACATGGTGCCTTGGACATACTGGAATAAATTTTGTTCATGACCAGCATATCAACCCAACATAATCTGCCAGTGCTTTGTTTATGTAAGTGTCAGTGAAATTTCTGATTCAGCAAAGAATTTGTGTTATTCTTGAAACTTTACATACCATATGCCTAGAGCCAAGAAGAAATAATAATAGTAACCGCTAAACACCTTTGTGTCAGACACCCTCCTGGATACCTTCTAAATAGTATCTTTAATATCACACTTCAGAATGGATCATATTCATTATTTAATTGACGGAGGCTAAGAAAACTGCCCCCCCTCACTACTTTTGCCAAGCTTCACAGCTGAAGCTCTCCCTACTTTTCTACCATATATTCATAGAAACCCCAGTGTTTCTAATGGGAATCAGAATGTTGTTGATTGCCTTTTACTCCCCCGCCCCTTGAATAAATGAAGTGTGTTGTGGAGTAGTGTGAATTTTGAGAGTTTTTGCTGTAGGACTGTAGATTTTCTCTAACCCGTTACGGAAACTAAGAGGAAAATTCAGAGATAGCCAGGATAGAGTGAGGGAAATTAGTAGTTTGTGGGCAGAGTCTAAATTAACTAGACTTTTGGAAGGACCCTTTCATTTTTGAGTTTATTATTTTGATTGAGTATTTGTGTGTGGTGGAGGTGGGGGGTTGCGATGTGTGTGCTTGGACCTCATAAAACTGGATTTTTTTCCCCCTCCATGATTGTGTAGTTGAAAGCTTGCTTTTATCATTTTGCTGCCATATGTGTTTGTGAAAATCAGTTGCATTGTAAAAATTCTTACTTCCTGGAAACCAGAAATCCATTCAATAAGTGTCTCTACCCTGACCACTTCCTCTTCGTTATTTCTAAATGATAGTGCTGGTCTTGTAGCATTCCAGGCGTTCATCTAGCTAGGATTCCTTTTTCGCATTTGCTCTTTGGTGCGTTTTCTCCTGTTTTATTTTGTTTCTTTGTCTTGCTTAGGTCATCAAGTATAATAGAAGAGACATTTGCTTTTTTTTTTTTTTCTCTAAAGCAACTTATTTTCGAGGGAGAGTTTACCAGTAATAAGAGCTGTTTATGTCCTAAGCGATTGATTTGTAATTAATGTTGCCTGGGCTCTCACATGTTGGCAGAATTGGTAACAGCTTGCAGTATTTTTTTAATTCACTTTTCTTTTTGGTATTTTGACAGTGTCATTCATATTTCATGAAAAATACCTCAGACAGGTTAAATGTGTTAAAACATGGAACGAAAAGGATGGAAGGAGACCCAGTGCTGCCTAGAAACCTTGATCTTTTGCCAAAGTATTTAAACAATTTAGTGTTTTGGTTTCCTAGCTCCAAGCTGCTTCTCAAATCCCTTGCTAATTAATCCAGTTAATGCTTTGTAGACTTACTATATGCAGTGCTTTGGCTTGTTCGTCTATCATTGAGAAGTCCGTTTTGTTTCTTGGAGCAAACCTAAGCTCTGTTCGGGTGCAGTGCTACACAGGGTGCTTTTAGATGTCAGTAGTTTTTTGTCTTTAAAACCCATATGAATGTGTATATATATGTACATATGTGTGCATGTTCCCTGCCCTATGTAATTCTTAGGCTCGAAATTTCAAGACAAAAAAGATACAAAATAGAAAATATAAACATAAAACTGATCTTTTATACCAAAGAATTGATTAAATGCCTGTTACTCACTGTGTGCAAATTATTTGACTTTTCTAAGCTTCAATTTCCTCGTCCATAAAAATGGGGAAAATAATCATCCTTGTAGTGTTATGATAAAATAAGTATCCTAAATATTTAGCAAGTGCCTGGCACATAGTAAAACTCCATAAACGATGACTTCTTTTTAAAAATTACTATGCTGCGACCCTTAAGTGTTGAATAAATTATTTTGGTGCTTGCTAAATGTTGGAGGAGGTAGCTATCTTTCATCTGTTTTTCTTTTGGCAAAGGAATTTCAAATGTATTAATTTGTGTCAAGAATATAAGAATCAAGCACTCATTCTTTTAACAGTAGTAATAATAACAAACAGGCAACTGTGCATTCTGCTCACACTGTGGTTTTGTGAACCACTGATGTGTGTTATCAATTCAAATGATCTTTTTAAAGTTTGAAAGGTGAATTTCTCTATTTGTCCACTTTGAAAGCCTAGGTGCAGAAAAATAATATGGGCTTCGTTCCCTCACTCCCTACTCCTGTTAAATCAAAAATGGAGGCAAATTCAGAAACCTTCATTGCTGGTGAAGCTGAAGATAACTTTCTGCTAACCCATTTCTGAAACCCATACATTACTCCTTTTAAGCTCAAAGTATATCCTGGTGATTCAGATTAATAGGGTCCTCATTTGATCATAATAGGAAATTTCACATTTTCCTCTCAAGGATTTTAGAGAATAAAATTGGCTGATAAAACATGTTTTATTCTAATTTTTTTCTAGTTGATCATTTTTGTTTTTATGTTTAGAAAAATTTTAAGCACAATAGACAGGAAAATGAGGAAATCATAAGGTAACAACTTGATTAATTATGAGTTAAAACTATTCATGAACTCCCACCCAGATAAAGAAATAGAACATTACTAACATCTTGCAAGCCATCTTATGTGTCCTTCCAATCGTCTCTTCCTCCATTTTCCCTAAAGAGAGCCATTATTTTAACTTCTAACAACGTTGATTATTTTTGCCTGATTCTGAACATATATAAGTGGAATCATATGTAGAGTGTCATGAGTGTGTTTATTTCTTCATTTGGCTTCTTTTGTTCAGCATTACATTTGTGAGATTATCCATGTTGTATGGTCCTATAGTTTGTTCATTTAATTCCTTGCTAGGCAGTATTCCATTATATGAATATGCCATAATTGATGCATTCTACTGTCTATAGACATTAACATTGCCCCCTTGTTTTTGGCTATTTTGAATAAGGACTCACATGTCATTATTTTGAGTATATTTGGTGCTTATGTATTCACATTTCTTTCTTTTTTGTCTTTTTAGGGCCACACCTGTGGCACATGGAGGTTCCCAGGCTAGGGGTCGAATCAGAGCTGTAGCCCCTGGCCTACGACACAGCCGCAGCAATGCAGGATCCAAGCCGCGTCTGCAACCTACACCACAGCAACGTCACATCCTTAACCTGCTGAGCGAGGCCAGGGAGTAAATCCATGTCCTCATGGATACTAGTTGGGTTTGTTAACCATTGAGCCACGACCTTGAACTCCTGTATTCACATTTCTGTTCTGTTGGTATACTTAGGAGTGAAATTGTTAGGTTACAGTGTACGTGTATATTTAACTTCAGCATAAAATGCCAAGCAGGAGTTCCTGTTGTGGCTTAGCAGGTTAGGAACCTGATGTTGTCTCTGTGAGGATGTGGGTTTGTTCCCTGGCCTTGCTCAATGGGTTAAGGATCCAGTGTTGCCACAAGCTTGTGGTTCTGGTGTTGCTGTGGCTGTGGTGTAGGCCACAGCTGCAGCTCTGATTCAACCCTTGGCACAGGAACTTCATATGCTGCTGGTGTGGTTGTAAAAAGGAAAAAAAAAATGCCAAGCAGTTTTCCCAATGTGGTTAAACCAGTTTGCTTCCCATTTAACTATTTATGAGAGTTCCTGTTGCTCCACAGCTTCAACATTTAATATCAAGTCTTTTCAATTTTAGCCATTCTGGGTGATTATATGGTATATTTCATTTTGGTTTTAATTTATGTATTTCAGATTCGTAATGAATCTGTACATCTTTTAATGTATTTTTTGGTTATTTGCCTATTTTGTTTTTCTTACAGAAGTTTTTTTGTATATTCTAAGTCCTTTTGTTATTTGTTAAAATTATCTTCTGTGGCTTATTTTTCTACTCTTTTAAAAAATTATTGAGATGATACTGGTTTATAACATTGTTTCATGTAGACATTCTATTTCTACTTCTTTTTACCCTACAATATGCTTACCACCCCAAATTTAGTTCTGTCCATCATTACAGTTTACTCATTTCATCTTCCTCCTGACCTCTTCTCCTCTGGTAAGCACTACTGTTTTTTGTATCTATGTGTTTTTTGTTTTGTTTATTCATTAATTTTGTTTCTTTGTTTTTAGTATTCTCCATATGTGAGAAATCATACAGTGCTTGTATTTCTTCATCTGACTTATTTCACTTAGCATGATACTCTCAAGGTCCATCCATGTTGTCACAGATCGCAAGATTTCATTTTTTTTTTATGACTGAGTAGTATTCCATTGTGTATATATACTACATCTTCTTTATCCACCCATTGATGGACACTTTGTCATTTCCATATCTTGGCTATTGTAAACAATGCCCCAGTGAAAATAGGGGTGCATACTTTTGAATTAGTGTGTTCATATTCTTTGGATAAATACCCAGAAGTGCAATTGCTGGATTATATGGTAGTTCTAGTCTTAATTTTTTGAGGAATTGCCATACTAATTTAGACAGAAGCTGCACCACTTTACATTTCCTGCCAACAGTGCATCGGGGTTCCCTCTTCTCCACATTCTTGCCAACACTTGTTATTTCTTGCCTTTTTGATGATGGGCATTCTAGCAAGTGTGAAGTGATACCTCATTATGGTTTTGATTTGAATGTTTCTAATTAGTTACGTTGAACATTTCTTCCAGTGCCTGTTGGCCATCTCTGTCTTGAGAAACTGTCTATTCAGCTTCTCTGTCCACTTTTTAAACTGAGGTTTTTGTTTTGTTTTTGAATTTTGTGAGTTCTTTATGTATTTTGAATAGTAATCCCTTTCAGGTTTATCATTTGCAAGTATCTTCTCCAGTATAGTAGGTTATCTTTTTGTTTTGTTGCTGGTTTCCTTTGCTGTGCAGAAATTTTTAGAATGATGTAGTCCAATTTCTTTATTTTTGCTTTTTGTTTCCCTTAGGAGGAGACATATCCAGAAGAATATTGCTAAGACTGATGTCGAAGGCTATACTGCCTTTATTTTCTTCTTGAGGGTTTATAGCTTTAGGTCTTACATTCAAGTCTTTAATACATTTTGAGTTTATTATTATTATTTTTTTTGGTTTTCAGGGCCGCACCCATGGCATATGGAGGTTCCCAGGCTAGGGGTCCAATCGGAGCTGTAGCCGTTGGCCTACGCCATAGCCACAGCAATGCCAGATCCGAGCCATGTCTGCAACCTACACCATAGCTCACGGCTTGAGTTGATTTTTATGTCTTTTTTTTTTTGCTTTTTTTTTTAATCTAGAGCCGCACCCATGGCATATGGAGGTTCCCAGGCTAGGGGTCTAACAGGAGCTGTAGCCGCTGGCCTTCGCCACAGCCACAGCAACGTGGGATCTGAGCCGCGTCTGCAACCTACACCACAGCTCACGGCAACACTGGATCCTTAACCCACTGAGCAAGGCCAGGGATCGAACCCACAACCTCGTGGTTCTTAGTTGGATTCGTTAACCACTGAGTCACGAAGGGAACTCCAAGTTGATTTTTAGATAGTGGTCTATTTTCATTCTTTTGCATGTGGCTGTCTAGTGTTTCCAACACCACTTACTGAGTAGTACTATCCTTTCTTCATTGTATGTTTCTTGCTCCTTTTGTTAAAAGTAAACCCACGCATAGATGGACAGTTAATTTCTGGGCTGTCCATTCTGTTTGTTGATTTATGTATCTGGTTTTCTGCCAGTACTGTGCTGTTTTTATTACTGTGGCTTTATAATATAGTTTGAAACCAGGGAGTTATTTCTTCTCCAGCTTTTTTTTTTCCTCAGGATTGCTTTGACTGTTTGGCTTCTTTTGTGGTTAATGTAAATTTTATTTATTTATTGACTGTGCCCATGGTATGTGGACATTACCTGGCCAGGGATTGAACCTGAGCCACAGCAGTGATAATGCCAAATTCTTAATTGCTAGGGCACCAGAGAATGCCTCATATTAATTTTAGAATGTTTTGTTTTATTTCTGTGAAAAACATCATTAGGCTTTTGATAGGGATTGTGTTGATGTAAATTACTAAGTAATATGGACATTTTAACAATGTTAATTGTTTCCATTCACAAGCTTGGAATATCTTTTCATTTATGTGTCTTTCAATAATATCTTAGTTGTCAATGTATAAGTCTTTCATCTCTTTAGTTAGATTTATTCTTTTTTTTTTTTCTTTTTTGTCTTTTTGTCATTTTAGGGCCACACCCACGGCATATGGAGGTTCCCAGGCCAGGGGTCTAATTGGAGCTGTAGCCGCCGGCCAACTCCACAGCTACACCAATGCGGGATCTGAGCCATGTCTGCAACCTACACCACAGCTCATGGCAATGCCAGATCCTTAACCCACTGAGCGAGGCCAGGGATCAAACCCACAACTTCATTGTTCCTAGTAGATTCGTTAACCACTGGGCCAAGATGGGAACTCCATATTCTTGGGTATTTTATTCTTTGATTGTGATATAAATCGAACTGTTTTCTTAATTCTCTTTCTACCAGCTCATTGTTGGCATATAGAAATGCAAGAGTTTTTTTATGTTGATTTTATACCCTGCAACTTTATTCACTTATTGTTTCTATTATTTTTTGGTGGTGTCTTTAGGGTTTTCTATATATAAAACTATGTCATCTGCAAATAGTAACAGTTTTACTTCTTCCTTTCCAATTTTGATGCGTTTTATTTCTTTTTCTTGCCTAATTGCTCTGGCTAGGACTGCCAGTATTTTGTTGAATAAGAATGGCAAGAGTGGGCTGTCTTTCTGCTTTTGATGAGGTCTTTTGCTGAATAGAAATTTTTACTTTTTATGTACTCCAATTTATTTTCTTTATGCTTTGTGCTTTTTTGTGTCCTATTTTAAAACTCTTCCTTTATTCCATGGATTTAAAAGATTTTCTCTTGTATTCTAGAAGTTTTAACATTTGCTTTTACTTTTTTTTTTTTTTTCTCTTGAGGGCTATAGGGCTATACTCTCGGCATATGGAAGTGCCCAGGCTAGGGGCTGACCTGGAGCTGTAGTTGCTGGCCTATGCCATAGCCACAGCAACTCAGGGTCCAGGCTGCATCTGTGACCTACACCAGAACTCATGGCAACACTGGGTTCCCAACCCACTGAGCAAGGCCAGGGATTGAACTCGCATCCTCATGTATGCTAGTTGGGTTCATTATCACTGAGCCACAGTGGGAACTCCCTACATTTACTTTTTATGTATAGTCTGCAGTGCCCCTGAGATTATTATTTTTTTATATTTTTATTTAAAAAACTTTTTTGTCTTTTTTAGGGCCACACCCACAGCACATGGCAGTTCCCAGGCCAAGGGTCTAATTGGAGCTGTATCCACTCGCCTGTACCACAGCCACAGCAACACGGAACCCAAGCTGCATCTGCGACCTATACCACAGTTCACTGCGATGCCAGATTCTTAACCCACTGGGCGAGGCTGGGGCTCAAACCTGCAACCTCATGGTTACTTGTCTGGTTTATTAACTATTGAGCCACGATGGGAGCTCCTATTTTTCTTTCTTTTTTTTTTTTTTAAGAGATAAGTATTGTATGAGGTGTAGGACAGCCATGAACCTCCTCTGCTCCTTCCCCCCTCCTCAGCACCCCCTGCCTTCCTCTCCTCTCCCTTCTATTCCTCTCCCCACTTTTCGTTAATCAGAAGTCCATATGTGGGAGTTCCATTGTGGCACAGTGGTGAACGAATCTGACTAGGAACCATGAGGTTGCAGATTCGATCCCTGGCCTTGCTCAGTGGGTTAATGATCCTGCATTGCTGTGAGCTGTAGTATAGGCCGCAGACACGGCTTGGATCCTGTGTTGCTGTGGCTCTGGTGTAAGCCAGCAGGTGTAGCTCCGATTAGACCCCTAGCCTGGGAATCTCTACATGCCATAGGTGTGGCCCTAAAAAGCAAAAAAAAAAAGGGGGGGTGATTGAGTTTCTTCCCATTATATTCATCTATACTCATATGAGTATCAACTGAATGAATATTGAAGCTTTAAAATAAGTTGTATTATCTAGTAGAGTAACTTCTTCCATTTTAATATTGTTAAATATCTTGGTAATTGTTGGTTTTTGTAGTTTCATATAATTTTTGAATTGTCTTGTTAGTTTCCTTAAAACACCCTGTTAGAATTTTGATTAAGATTTTATTGAATTGGTATGTTTGGAGAGGGTTGATTATTTACATATTTAGTCTTCACATGGAGAATATATAATGAACATGACATATTTATCCATTTAAATCTCTGGGCATTTCTCTCAGTTATTCTATCTGCACTGGGGTCTTGCTCATCTTTCGTTGGACCTGTTCCTGAGTATTTGGATTCTCTGCTATTCTAAGTGGTGACTTTTAATTTCATACTTTAAATATTTGTGAATATATTGAATTGTAGGTTGAATTTTGAAGTTTGACCTTGTATCCAGAAAACTTGCTAAAAGCTAAATGTAATTCTGATAATTTATTTGTATCTTTACATACACAATCATGTTGTCTGAAAAATGTTCTTTCTTTTTTATGTCATATGCCTTCCTTTCTTAGTCTTAATACATTGGCTAGAATTACCTGTATAAAGTGGAATGGGATTGATGATAGCAGGAATCCCTACCTTGTTCTATTTTGGAGGGAAAACTTAAAATTTCTTCAAGTTTGGTATTGGCTATAGTTTTTAACTGAAGTTTTTGACTGATTTTTAACTCACATACAGTAAAGTGAACTCTCTTTTAAGCACAGAGTTTGAGTTTTGAAACATATATAGACATGTAACGAACGCTTTAATCAAGATTTAGATCGGTTTCCTGTGTTTTTGTGTTTGTTTGTTTTCAGTTTTTCCTCTTGCCTCATCCCACCAGAGGCAACGCTTTTCTGATTTTTATTTTTATAGATTAGTTTTGCTATTTTTGAACTTTGCATGCATGACATTCTATTTACATACTCTTAACTCTGGCTTTTTTTACTCAACATAAAATTTTGAGAATTTTCCATATTGCACATATCAGCAGTTTATTAATTTTTATTAATAGTATTCCTTTGAATGAACATTTCACAATTTGTTTATCCATTCTGTTGGTGAACATTCAAGTGAAACAGCGGTTTTATTTTGTAGACAGAAAAGGAAATTCTTTTGTGTTCCTAATTGTTTTCATCATGAAAGTGTGCTGAATTCTATCACATTGTTTTTATATTGAGATAATCAGGATTTTTCTCCCATTTTTCAGTTCATGTGAATGGCTTTCAAACATTACAGTACTCTTACATTTTGCTTTTTAAATATTGATGGATTTACTTTTCTTAAGTTTTGTTTAGAATTTTTGCATTAATATGAATGAGAGAGATTGGCCTTTAACTTTCTTTTCTTGCATTGTCCTTGTCAGATTTTGATATCACGGTTTTACCGGCATCATGAAATGAGTCCAGAAGTGTTTCTTGTTTATTTTCTGGAATATTTTGTGTAAGATTGATATTTTTTTCTTAAGATAGTAGAAGAATTCACCAATGAAGCCATAAGAGCTTATAGTCTTCTTGTTAGAAATATTTAATTATGCATTTGCTTTCTTTAATAGTTATTGTACTATTCAGGTTTTCTATTTCTTCTTGTGTCAGTTTTGTTTAGTTGTTTTTTGAAGAAAATATCATTTGAATGATCAAATTTATTGGTATTAATTAGTTTATAATATCCTCTGGTAATCTTTCTCATGTCTATAGCAGCACTGACAAATAGAAACATAATAGAATTCATATGTATAATTTTTTTTTCTGGTAGGCATATTAGGAAAAAGAACAGTTTAACTTAATATATATCCAAAATATTATTTCAACATGTGATCCCTATAAAAACTATTGTTGAGATTTTTTTTTCCATATTAAGTCTTCAAATTCTGTGTTTTCACTTAGAGGCCAACCACATTCAGACTGCCTTGTAAGTGGACAACAGCTACATATGTCTAGGGGCTATTGTGTTGAATGCAGAATTTGTAGTGATGAATTTAAATTCTGATATTGGTTATTTACCTGTTTTTTTTTTTTTCCTCTCGACTAGTCCCACCAGGGTTTTATCAATTTTATTCATCTTTTCATAAAGCCAGTTTTATATTTCATTGATCCATAATTTTATTTGCTCTTCTATTTTATTTTTACCTTTATTTCCTTCCATTTTCTCTGTTTCTTTCTGTCTCTCTTTGTTTCTCTCTCTCATTCCTCCCACCCTTCCCCCTTCCTTCCTCCCTCCCTCCCTCCCTTTTTCTTTCTTTCTTTCTCCTTTCTTTCTCTTTTCCTTCCTTCCTTCCACTTAATGCTCTCCCAACTCATCTATTTTGGTTGACCCTTCCTCCCTCCCTCCGTCCCTTCCTTCTCCTCACCTACAACATACAGAGGTACCCAGGATAGGGGTCAAATTGGAGCTGCAGCCAGCTGGCTGTGCCACAGCCACAGCAATGTGGAATCCGAGCTGTGTCTGTGACCTACACAGCTCACTTTGTTGGGGCTCAGGGGAATCGAACCCAACTAGTATCCATCAGGATGTGGCTTCAATCCCTGGCGTTGCTCAGTGGGTTAAGGATCCTTCATTTTCTTTAAGTTTTTTTGTCGTTCTGACCGTTTGAGATGGCTGCTTTATATCAAAGGTTAACAAACCTTTTCTGTGTAAAGGGCCAGATAGTAAATACTTTTGGCTTTATGGGTCGTATGATTCTGTTACAGATGTTCACCTCTGCTGCTCCAAAAAGAAAGCATTTATAGACAAGATGTAAATAAGATGTAAGAATAGTGATATGTTCCAATAAAACCTTATAATCAGTAGTGGGCCGGATTTGATCCTGGGGCTATAGTTTGCCTTTCCTGGCTTATATCATTTATTTTTCAGCCATTCTTACTTTCTGGTAAATCTTTTTTAAAATAAAGACTACATTTTCATCTATAATCATGATTTTGGTTTTATCATGCAAGATTTATTAATGTTTTAATTTTAAAATCATAATTTTTATTTTGACTCAATCTCCATGTTATTTGGAAGTGTATTGCTCAAATCTAGAGGTTTTTCTAATTATTTTTTGGTAATGATTTTTAGCTTAATTCCAGTTTGATAAGAGTACATAGTCTCTTGAGGGGTTTGCAACTGTGACCTAGGGTCAGACATCTACTTCTATAAATGACATTTTATTGGAACACAGTCATATCCATTTTTTAATGTGTTGTTTATGACTGCTTTCTTGCTACAACAGCAGAATGAATAGTTATGCCATAGGCCATTTAGTCCATGAGCTTAAAATAATTAAATATGCAGACTTTTATGAAAAATGTTGTCGATACCATGTTCTGTATGATTTTAATCATATGAAATTTTTTTTAATAATTTTTATTTTTTTCTGTGAAATTTGTCGAGACTTCTTTATGGCCCAGAATTTGGTCATTTTTTTGTAAATGTTCCACATATTCTTTGAAATATATGTACTGTGTAGTTTTGGTTACAATGCTCTATCTATGTCAGCTAGGTCAAGATTTTTTTTAAATTCATTTATGCCCCTAATAAATTTGTGTTGTCTTGTTCTTTTAATTGTGGAAATATGTGTGTTAAGCATAATTATAGAATGAAATTTTGTTTTTTTTTCATTTATCTTTGTAATTCTGTTAACTTTTGCTTTATACATTTTAGGTGGTATTATTAAGGGTGAATACTAATTGAGAATTATTTCTTCCTTGTAAATTGAACTTTTCATCATCATGAAATGACCCTTTTTATATCTGGTAGTGATTTTTTTCCCTAAAGTTTGCCTCACCTGCTGTTTTAAAAATTGAGATATAATTTACATACCATGAACTTCATTTTATAATGTACTGTTTGGTTTTTTTTTTTTTCTTAGTGGTGGTGATTGCACAACCTTGTGAATACACCATCTAATTCTAGAACATTTTTTATCACCCTTTAAAAGGAACCCCATGCCCATTAGCAATCATTCCCCATTTCCTGGCAACCATTAATCTACCTTCGTCTTTATGGATTTGTCTGTTCTGAACATGTCATATAAACGGAATCATACAGTATATAGCTTTTTGTGTCTGGCTTCTTTTACTTAGCATTTTTTCAAGGTTCATCAGTCAATGTTATAAAATGTATCAGCACTGTACTCTTTTTTTTTTTTTTTTTTGCTGCACTCACAGCATATGAAAGTTCCTGGGCCAAGGATTGAATCCTGGCTGCACCTGTGACCTATGTCATACCTGCAGCAATGCTGGATCCTTTAACCCACTGACCAGGGATCAAACCCTGGCCATTGCAGAGATGCTGCTGGATCCTAAACCTGTTGCACCACACGACAGAAGGATCTCTCTGCATTCCTTTTTAATGGCTGAACTAATGTTCCACATGGCCCACCCCAATCTCAACTTTCTCTCCCTTTAAAATAACTACCATCTTAACTTTAATCACTTTTTTGTATATCTTTATAATTTTGTCACTTAAATGTGCCTTCTTAGGCAGTGTGATTTCATACATTTAAAGTTTTTTTTTTTTTTTTTTTGCCTTTTGTCATTTTAGGGCCGCACCCGCGGCATGTGGAGGTTCCCAGGCTAGGGGTCTAATCGGAGCTGTGGCCACTGGCCTGTGCCGCAGCCACAGCAACGCAGGATCCGAGCCACGTCTGCAACCTACACCACAGCTCACGGCAACGCCAGATCGTTAACCCACTGAGCAAGGGCAGGGATCGAACCCGCAACCTCATGGTTCCTAGTCGGATTTGTTAACCACTGCGCCATGACGGGAACTCCCCATTTAAAGTTTTTTTAAAGTGTCCTTTTAAATTTCTTTTAAATTAGAAACTTACCTTACATCTTTTCTTTTTAGTGAAATTTATCTGCTGAAAAACACCAGGCATGTGACTTACTAGAGTTTACCATAGTCTGAGTCCAAAGGATTGATTAGAATCATGTTTGATTTGTGTCAAGACGTAGTGGTACTGTTTTTCCCATGTGGGGGTATAGAATATCTAGTTGTCTTCCTTTATGTTAACAGCTGTTGTTCCCACTGCCTGGATCCATTAATATATTAGTAGGAGTACTTGTACAGAGAGATTCTGTTTGTCTACTATTTGGTAAATGTGTTACTGTTCATAGATAAAGGTAGTATAAATAAGCAGAGTTCCTGCTATGGCGCAGTGGGTTAAGAATCCAACTATAGCAGCTTGGGTTGCTGCCAAGGCATAGGTTCTGTCCCTGGCCTGGTGCAATGGGTTAAAGGATCTGGCATTGCCACAGCTGTAGCACAGTTCACAGTTGTGGTTTGGATTCATTCCCTGGCCAGGAAACTTCAATATGCTGTAGGTGTGGCCATTAAAAAGGGGGGGGGGTAAATGGTGGTTTCTTCCCTTTTACTTACCGATTTTTCAGAATAATGAGTTAGTTTTTATTTTCTTGCTTCTTTGCAGAAGCCTTTAATTGGATGCCAGAGATTGTGAATTTTATCTTGTTGGGTGCTGGGTATTTTTGTATTTCTATAAATATTTTTGAGCTTTGTGCTGGGGCACAGTTAATTTGCTTGTAAACAATATGATACTTTGGGGTCTTGCTTTAAAATTTGTTAGTGCCAACAGCATCATTTAATCTGGGAGTAATTATTCCCTACTACTGAGGTTAAGACCGTTTTTTAATACTCTACCTGTTGTCCAGTGAATATCATAAGTGTTTTTCCAGCATAGCTAGGAGGAACAGTTAATATTCTTGGCCTTGTACAAGTGTGCACACGCTTCCCTTTAATCCTCTTGGATGCTCTTTCCCCATCCTTGGATAATTTCTTCACATGCGTATGAAGATCAGCACTGTACTTAATACTCAAGGGGAACCCTCTGAAGATTTCCAGAGTTCTATGTGCATTTCTTCCCTCTTTGGTACTCTGTTCTGCTAACTCTAGTCACCTTGATTTCCCTTGACTTCCTCAGCTGTATCTCTTCAACTCAAGAAGTCTGGTGGGATCCTTCTGGCTTCACCCCCCAGTGCCTTGATCTGGAAACTTTCTTTGGGCAGCAAGTTGGTGTGATCTTAGGCATACTTTTTTTGTCTCTCATTCTCAGGGCCATTTTCCTTCACTTCCTGATATCCAGTCTCTTGAAAACTGTTGTTTCATGGTTTTTTTTTTTTTTTTTTTTTTTTGCCTTTTGTCATTTTATGGCCGCGGGTTTATGGCCGCACCCGCGGCATGTGGAGGTTCCCAGGCTAGGGGTCTAATCGGAGCTGTAGCCACTGGCTTGCGCCGCAGCCACAGCAACGCAGGATCCGAGCCGCGTCTGCAACCTACACCACAGCTCACGGCAATGCCGGATCATTAACCCACTGAGCAAGGGCAGGGATCGAACCCGCAACCTCATGGTTCCTAGTCGGATTCGTTAACCACTGCGCCACGACGGGAACTCCGTTGTTTCATGGTTTTTGATTGGTTTATTAATTTTTTTATTTTTGTTTCAGGCAGGAAATAAATCCTGTCTTTGTTATTATTCCATCTTAGCCCAAAGCCAAGTAATTTTATTAAATTATGTCTTGGTATTGAATGTTCTAGGTTAATAGTTAATATTCTCAGCTATTTGGTGTGGTTTTTCAATATGTAATTTCTTTATTTTTCTACGGCTGCACCTGTGGCATATGGAAGTTCCCGGTCTAGGATCAAGTCAGAGCTGCAACTGCAGCCTACACCTTAGCAACACTGGATCTTTAACACACTGAGCAGGGCCAGGGATCAAACCCTTATTCTCACAGAGACAATGTTGGGTCCTTAACCCATTGAGACACAGTGGGATCTCCAATGTGTAATTTAAAGTCTTTTTAAAAATTTTTCTTGAATTACATATTTTTATGTTTTTCCCTTGCTTTTGTTTTCTTTTTGTCCTTTATTCTGCATCTGTTGATTTTCTTTGCTTCTCCAATATCTGCCACTTTATTTTGAATTCTGTTTCCTCATTTCTTTGGAACGTCCTACCCCCCTCTCCCCTACCTTATAGTTTCTCTTTAGCCTTTCCTGGAGTAAGCCTACATCTTTATAAGATATGTGGTCTCACAGGTAGGATAATTTTTTTTTTGACAATGTTCTCAATCTTGCCTCAATGAAGTTTGATACTTTTCTGATAATTCTTTAATGCCTTTGAACAGTTGTTCTTTTTTATATTTTATTCATCTTATGTTTTTCTGAACAGGAACATAGACCTAAATCCTAGTTCTCCTTAACTGGAGATCGAGCTAGCTTTTTATATTTTATTATTTTATTTTATTTTATTTTATTTTATTTTTGTCTTTTGTCATTTTAGGGCCACACCCGTGGCATGTGGAGGTTCCCATGCTAGGGGTCTAATCAGAGCTGTAGCCACCGGCCTACACCAGAGCCACAGCAATGCGAGATCCAAGCTGCGTCTGTAACCCACACCACAGCTCACGGCAATGCTGGATCCTTAACCCACTGAGCGAGGCCAGGGATCGAACACACAGCCTCATGGTTCCTAGTTGGATTTGTTTCTGCTGCATCTCAATGGGAACTCCGAGTTTCCGTTGTGGCTCAGTGGTTAATGAATCCAACTAGTATCCATGAGGATGCGAGTTCAGTCCCTGGCCTTTATCAGTGGGTTGGGAATCCAGCATTGCCGTGAGCTGTGGTGTAGGTCACAGATGCAGCTTACATCCTGAGTTGCTGTGGTTATGGTGTAGGCCGGCAGCTATAGCTCTGATTCGACCCATAGCCTGGGTGTGGCCCCAAAAAAGACAAATTAAAAAAAAGAGGAAAAAAAAGAAAATGGAACCCTTTATTCAAGCATTGGCTTAAGTTTTTTTTTTTTTGCTTTTCAGGGCCACATCCGTGGCATATGGAAGTTCCCAGGCTAGGGGTCCAGTTGGAGCTGTAGCTGCCGGCCTATGCCATAGCCACAGCCATGCAAGATCCAAGCTGCGTCTGTGACCCACACCACAGCTCAAGGCAATGGCGGATCCCCAACCCACTGAGCAAGGCCAGGGATCGAACCTGCCACCTCATGGTACCCAGTCGGATTCGTTTCTGCTGTGCCATGAAGGGAACTCCTGGCTTACGTTTTTATAGTGTTTCATAACATTTGCTCTTTGAGGAAGATTGTACCACCCCTGTTTTCCTGGAAGGAAGCTGATGTCTAAATAGGTTAATAAAGTTATCCAAGATCACAACAAAATCTTTCCCTTGAGACACTTAATAATCCTTTAAAAAAGTGGACTTAAAAATCCACTTTTTCTTTCAGACTTTGGACTTGTAGGCTAGCAAGTACCTTGATATATGACAGGTACACAGGAAATGTAAATGACAGAGAGGTGAGTCCAGATAAGATCAGAAGTATATGGGTGTATATAGGTAACATAGACCACAGAAAACCTGTAATTAATTTTTGACACATGAATAATTGGATGTGAATCTAACCACATAGTTAGCTGAGTTGTATTTAGCTATTTTTCAGTGGAAAATTACTTTTCAAGTATTTGCCATACATTATGAGAGATTTCTTATTAAATCTCTGTATAGTTTGTCTATGTTGTGTGATGAATTATGGTTTTGTTAGAAACTTAGAGGTTATTTTCCAGTGTTAGGTATAAATTATTGTTTCTAGAGTCATTCTTTGTTATGTTTTCATATTGCTTTGGATCATAATCACTTTTAAAGAAAATTTTTTTTTTGCGGAGGGGGGTACACATCCGTGGCATATGGAGGTTTCCAGACTAGGGTTGAATCGGGGCTGTGGCTGCCAGCCTACACTACAGCCTCAGCAACTTGGGATCCGGACCATGTCTGTGACCTACACCGCAGCTCACAGCAATGCCAGATCCTTAACCCACTGAGCAGGGCCAGGGATTGAATCTGCAACCTCATGGATACTGGTCAGATTCATTGCCACTGAGCCACAAAGGGAACTCTGGAGGAGGAATTTTTAAAACACTTCTTGATAGACCTCCAACTAGGGGAATCTAGTTGGTGTTTGAACCTCACATCTGATGAATGAATGAGGTAGTTGTCCACAGGATATGTGTCACAGTTTATGGATTCTAGGACATGACAGCTGGGATAGCAGGCCATGGGAAAGAACAGAAATAGATTCGATGGGGATCCAAGGAGAGATGGTATCTTGAACCAAGCCTGAGGAGCAGGATGCAAATGAAGAGAGTTTGTATTGAGAGGCCTAGCCAAGAGAATGGAGAGTAGCATGGAAAGAGATGTGAGGACTGGCTTGTTAAAAGTATCTGGAATTAGGGTGAATTGGAGGATGTGTGTGCTTTAGCAGTGGCTAGTGAGTCATAGGGGAGAACATGATGGCTTAGAGGAGCCTTTCTGGTCCAGGCATTTGGAAATACATTTTTAGAGTCTATGGTCATATCAACAATCTTCGATTCTTATATATATTCCCTAGGTTATGCTGCCTTAACGAAATAACAGAAGGGACTCCAGAAATCTCAGTGGCTGAGAAAAAACAAGTTTATTACTGTCCCACAGTATGTTTTGGTTGTAGCTCTGCTCCAGAATCAATTTTGTATCTCAGTCAGGAATTCAGGCTGATGGGTTGCCTCAGCTGAGACTTGGGTTTCTCATGGTGAAAGGAAAAGAGAAACAATGGAGTTATGGCCTTACTGCTTTGGCTGTGAATTGGCACAGGTTACTTGCATTCACATTTCTTTAGCCACTACTTCCACAGAGAAGGGTGCTGCAAGTCCATGGTGACAGGCTCTAGGAAGAAGCACTGAAAAGTTGGTTGCAAAATTAGTCAGCTGTATCTTCCTTTCCATATGTGACTTTACGTGACAAGAATACAATCTTGTAAGATTAGAGCCAATTTACCTTATTTTATCACTTCTGGGACCCATTTTCTTCCATAGTGGGTGAGGTTTTGTAACCACTGCAGGCCAGGCAGCTGTTGTGATGTCATTGCTTGGCTCTTGGTCCTGGTGGTACAATTGGACACCTACAACTATTGACATGGACACCTACAACTATTGACATTTCAGAACCATTTAAGAAAGGAATATGAATCTAGATTTTCATCTGAAAACTTTATGTTGACATCCTCTAATAAGATCAACATCTGAAAACTTTATGTTGACATCCTCTAATAAGATCAGTGAATGTCAACAGTTTGGGAAGAAGTCTTGGAGGCAGTAGTGGAACATTAAAAAATTTTTTTTGAAAAGCTGAATCACCAAGTGTTTTTGATAGCACAGGGGATGATATTTGAAAAAGTCTGTAGATTAAGGACTTCACGTTGGGAAGTGATTCAGAAGAGTGGCTCTCTGAATGTGAAGAGGCTTTAGCAATACTTTGACTAATTTGTGGTGCTTATATTTTACTTCTTATTTATGTACAGTAGTGTCAGATTAATCTGCTCTAAAGAATTGAATAAGTATGTTATTTTGTTTTGTTTTATTTTTAATTACTCAATGAATTTTATTACATTTATAGTTGTATAACAATCATCATGACCAAATTTTATGGCATTTCCATCCCAAACCCTCAGTGCATCTCCCTACCCCCGAACATGTGTCATTTGGAAACTATAAGTTTTTCAAAGTCTGTGAGTCAGTATCTGTTCTGCAAAGAAGTTCATTGTGTCCTTTTTATAGATTCCACATGTAAGTGATAGCATTTGATGTTGGTGTCTCATTGTCTGACTTCACTTAGCATGATAATTTCTAGGTCCATCCATGTTGCTGCAAATGCCGTTATTTCTTTCCTTTTAATGGCTGAGTAATATTCCATTGTGTAAATGTACCACATCTTCTTTATCTACTCCTCTGTCAATAGACTTTTAGGTTGTTTCCATATCTTGGATATTGTATAGAGTGCTGCAGTGAATATTAGAGTACACGTGTCTTTTCGAGTCATAGTTTTCTCTGTATCGATGCCTAGGAATGGGATTGCTGGATCAAATGGTAATTCCATTTTTAGTTTTCTGAGGAATCTCCATACTGTTTTCCACAGTGGTTGCACCGATTTACATTCTCACCAACAGTGTAATAGGGTTCCTTTTTTTCCACACCCTCTCCAGCACTTACTGTTTGTAGATTTTTTGATGATTGGCATTCTGGCCAGTGTAAGGTGGTACCTCATAGTGTTTTTGATTTGCATTTCTCTAATAATTAGTGATGTTGAACATCTTTTCATGTGTTTTTTGGCCATCCATATGTCTTTTGGAGAATTGTCTGTTTAGATCTTCTGCCCATTTTTTGATGGGCTTGTTTGTTTTTTTGGTATTGAGCTGTAGAATTTAATTGTAAATTTTGGAGATTAATCCCTTGTCAGTTGAATCATTTGCAAATATTTTCTCCCATTCTGTGTGTTGTCTTTTTTGTTTTGTTTAGTGTTTCCTTTGCTGTGTAGAAACTTTTAAGTTTAATTAGGTCCCATTTATTTTTGTTTTTATTATCATTACTCTAACAGGTGGATCTGAGATGTTGCTGTCGTTTATATTGGAGAGTGTTTGGCCTATGTTTTCCTCTAAGAGTTTTATACTATGTGGTCTTAGGTTTAGGTCTTTAATCCATTTTGAGTTTATTTTTGTGTGTGGTGTTAGGAAGTGTTCTAATTTCATTTTTTTACATGTGGCTGTCCAGTTTTCCCAGCACCACTTACTGAAGGGGCTGTCTTTTCTCCATTGTATATTTTTGCCTTCTTTGTCATAGATTAGTGATAGATTACATAAGAAACCATTATACTATAATTTCTCTTCTTTTTTGGATAATAATACACTAGTGGTTTATCTTACAGCTTCTTAGAATTATGGAATGTAGTAAATATGCTTCTTGAACATTTAAAAAATGTTCAATATTTATTGGGTAAATGGAGCCAAGTGTTTTTGGTAAGGAGATGAGTTTTGTTTTATTTTCAAATTATTATATTTTAATTAATGATGTTCACCTTTAAAACAACATCTTTTAGGAGTACCTTGTATACAGATTGTAAAGTGTGCTGTGAAAAAATTGCATAGACTATCTTACCCATCTGGAAGAGTATTTTTGCCACTTTGATATCTTTCTTTCACTTTATTATCATCTCAGTTTTGAAGTTACTTAAATGTTTTGAATTTAAACATTTAAACATTAGGAAAAAAAGTGATGTAATTTCTAGGTGATTTTCCAATTGATTTCCAATCTAAAATTGATTTTTTTTTTTTGTCTTTTTGCCTTATCTAGGGCCGCACCCGCGGCATATGGAGGTTCCCAGGCTAGGGGTCTAACAGGAGCTGTAGCTGCTGGCCTTCACCACAGCCACAGCAACGCGGGATCCGAGCCGCGTCTGCAACCTACACCACAGCTCACGGCAACGCTGGATCGTTAACCCACCGAGCAAGGTCAGGGATCAAACCCGCAACCTCATGGTTCCTAGTCGGATTTGTTAACCACTGAACCACGACGGGAACTCCGCCCAATCAATCTAAAATTGATTTAACAGAAAATTGAGTACATACTTCTTCACATTGCACTATTGAGGCATTTTGGTAGAATTTACGCAGATGAATCATCACTGCCCTACCTTTAAAGGACTTTCATTCTCTTGTTGGCAGGTAATTGGGAGCTAAAGGAACTGGTATCCCCACTCCAGATTTGAGAGGCACTGTGGTTTAGAAGTTAAGAGTATAAATTTTAGAGCCTTTCTAGATCTGAGTTTGAATCTTTAATTTTCTTTGAATCTTTGAATCTTCTTTGTCAACTTCTGCAAGGTACTGCACCTCTCTAAGCCCCAGCAGCTTCAGTAGTGTGGTTGTGCGTACCTAGAACATAGTGAAAGTTCAGTAACTTTTAGCTGATGCTGTATGATATTCATCATTATCACCATCGTAATTCTCATTTTTATTTCACTGTTGTGAAAGAACCTAGCTTTTGGTATTGAGTAGCTCTGGCTGGATTCCAATCTGTTTGACATTATTAGGTGTGTGATACTGCACTGTCTTTTGAACAGCTCCTCTTGAATTTCTCTGTATAGGCATCTCAGACTGAACTTGGGGTCTTTCCCCCAAATTTTGTTCCTTCTACAGGTTTCCCACCTTAGAGCTGTTTGTATCAGGAACCTGGGAGTTATTCTCTCCCTGTTTCTGCCTTGGTCTCTCTTCACTCACTCACTCAGTCACACCTTTCCAATTCTAGCTTTTATCTCAAGTCAGCTAACTTTTCTTCACCTCCATTTCCATGTCCTATGTCAAAGTTAAAGAGTCTCTCTCAGACTACTGTTGTGATTCAGCTTTGCCTAATTCTAATCCATTCTCCACAGAAAAGCTAATCTTTGGAAAACATATCTGATCTCCTTCCTTACTTCCCACTCCTTGTTTAAAACTTCTCAATGGCTTCTTTTCACACATGAATAAAGTCCAGAATCCTTAATGTGCCCTGTGAGATCCTGCATGGCCTGGCACCAGCCTACTTCCTTGCTTCAATCCCTTGCTGTCACAGAGATCGATTTTTACCCTGGTCTTCTTTAGTTCTTCTTTTGATCCGAATTCCTTCCTGTCTTGGGTTTTCCTCTAGTCGATGCTGTTCCCTCTGCCCATACCACTTTCCTTTCTCCTATTTTGTCTAATTCCTTTGCACCCTTGAAGTCTGGGCTTATGTGATAATTCTTTCGGGAAGCGTTTTGTAATCTCTTAGTATAAGTTGGGTAGGTCTGTTACATGCTCTCATAGCCATGCCATGGGTTTTCTTTGTAGCATTTACCTTCTGTTTGGTATCTTCCTTCCATGGACTGTAGTATTTTGAGGGAATTCACAGTGTATTTTTTTCGCTGTTCAGTTATTCTCAGGATTTAGCCTAGTACCTGATACTTAGTAAGGATGAATACTTTGTTGAAAGGATGTGTGTTTGTTGAGATGAATGAACATTACCTGCCCAGTAGCGTTGGTGTGAAAATTAAATTAGGACAGAAATGATGTCTTATTGCATATTATGTATTACATAATGGGTTTTTAGTATTGGTTCCTTTCTTTTTTCCCTTAACCATTAAGAAAGACCAATCAGTGGTTTTAAAACTACAAGTTATGGCCCACTAGTGGGTAATGAAATCAATGTAGTGAATCTTGAAATGAATTTTAAAATACGAACTGCAATAGAATAACAATTATCAGAGAAAGTAAGGAAAAGCGTTTCCTGAAACTTTTGGTCTGTGAATGTTATGTATGTACCATGTGGAGATAAAGCATACTTCTTAGATGGATAATGGTTAAAAGAAAAAGTTTGAAAGCCATTGTTTTAGCTGTAGCACAGTGTAGTAGTGTAGCCTGTAGACAACACTGTGTTTAAGTTAGGGCACTAAATGAGGATATACCCAGTTCTTAAAGAAATGTTCTCATACTTTTACAGGCTTCGTACACAGTTCAAGGCCCTAGAATCTTCCTTAGGCATCAGTGCCATCACCAAAACTTCTGGGATTACTTATTTTCTCCATTTATATGGAGTCTATATCTATTTCTAGCTCGTGTATTTTTTAAAGTAGTTTTTATTTCTGGTATATTGTGTATCATGGCCTTTTCCATTGTATTGAAAATATATCTCCAATATTGTTATTTATTATGACATCTGTCATATATAAATTATGTAATGATGATGTTAACATAGTATGTCTGTCATAATAACATTGTCTAATAGCTCAAATTACTGCTGTTATTAAATTTTATTGCCCTAGTGACTTTTTATAGGCTGTTATTATTAGTTTGATAAAATCAAGTGCTATGCACGTGTATAAAAATCCAGATTATATGAAGGATCATAGACCCAGGTAAAAGGAGACCAAAGCTTTTAGGGATTAAGATGATAATGGTTATGATTGTGGTAGCTTGGTAAGTGTTTTCATTTTTCATTGGATTTTTAAAATATAGGTTTGATAAACATTTGTGTAAGTGAATTATGATTTTCTTCTTTAAGGCCAGTGGTCAGTTCCAAACCTTTGATACTGTTGACTTTCTCAGCATTAATCATGTTTTATATTCCAGTCTCCAAGGATGCATAAATTATGATAATGGCAGCAAGGGAAGTGTTGGAGCTGCTGCATTATCGTGTCCACTGGGATGGTATTTTGTGTGCTTGTCCTCTGCAGATTGTTGGGCTGAGGAACTAGATCCTGATCCCCGCAAAGCTAGAGACTACAGTGAATTTTAAAAGGCATGAGAAAGCAGTCCTATTAAGAGGTCTGTTTGGAACCCTTATGGACTTGATGGAACGGAATATTCTGGGGATCTTATAATAGCTCATACAAGCATAGGTTGCCTCCTTCCTTAGTCTGTTTTGTAGGTATTAGTGGCAGATGGTGAAGTAATTACCATTTAAAAATTACCTCTTATCCACCATAAGGAAAGATTGTGGTCAAGCCACAGAGTTGAGTTTTCATGTTTTTTTTTGGAATTTCTGTCAACCATTGCAGACTGGTGAGCTAGGATCTGTCCTGTTCTTCAAACAGGAGCTATACAGTGGTTTCTTGTTTATTCTTTACATTCTTTTTCATTTAAAAAGTGTGATATTTATTCTGGAGAAGTTGGAAAACAAATTTAGAATGCAGTATAAAAATTTTCTACCACTTGGAGATAGATGATTCCAATTTTATGTATATTTTCAGTCTATTATCTGTTTATACATGAGAATACTGTGTATTTTTTTGGGCATTTGAGATGAAATGAATATTTTAAAGGAAAATACATACTACCAAAGGAGATGAAGAAGAGGTGGAAAACTTACCTGGAACAATATTCATGGAGTAATTTGATAAAGTTGTCAAAACACTATTCTAAAAAGTTGCCAGTTCCAGATGGTTTAGCTAGTCAGTATTCACATCTTTGCAGAGGATGCCTGTGCTGCTGAAACTGTTCTCACCTGTTTTTCAATGGCATGCTTCTTCATCTTATTAAGTTGTTGTAACCCAAATACAAAAATGTTAGGACAAAAAGATAAGACAAAAAGAAAAGTACACACCAATCTTATTTATGACAAAGAAACTGACACGGATAATCAATGGTAATGCTGTTCCTCCAGCCATTTTTTGAAATCCCACAAGAAAATTAATTTTGTATATTTTGAATGTAAAATGCTATTACGTTACTCTGCATGTAAATAACTTATGAATTAAAATTTTAATCCCACAAAAGATTATTTATTACATGTCAGATACAGAAAACAGCAATAAAAATTTTTTATTTTTAGTTATCGCTTCCTAGAAAAATCACCGCAAAACTAACTTTTATTTAACACAACACTCATTTATTAATACTCATGTTTCTGTGAATTGGCTGGGTTCCCCTAGGCGGTTCTGCTGCTTCACAAACTATCAGCTGGACTCACTCATTTCAGCTGGGAGCTTAAGTGTCCAAGGTGGCTTCACTCATGTGTCTCACACTTCACCTGGGTGGCTGGAAAGATGGGTCCTGGCTGGGTCTTTCTCTGGCGATGTGGCCTCTCTTCATTTAGCTTGAGATACAGGAAGCCAAATCCCAAAAGAATGAAAGCAGAAGCTGCCAAGCCTCTAAAGGCCCAGGCCCCGAGGTGGCTCAGCACAATTTCCACTACATTCTGTTGTTCAAAGCAGGTCATGAAGTCAGCCCGACTGAAGGAGAAGGGAGGCACACCCCATGGCTTAGTGGAAGAAGTGGCGTGTGCTACAGGGATGGGACTAATTTTTGGTGATGTCTTCGAAGACAAATCGCCACATTAGCTTAAATAGAACATTACTAAGGCCATGAAAGCCTCTGTTTGCTCCTTCCCTGAATCTGTCCTCTAATGTCCCTCACTCACATCCTCAGATAACCACTAGCCCCTTCCCCCCATTATTTTCTCATTTTCTTGCTTTTTGTGATTAATTTACCATGCATGTAGGTGTCTCTAAATAATGTATTTAGTTTGCATGATTGATAACAAATTTAAGATAATCTTTTAACTTAGAATATCTGCATTGAAGATTATTTATTAAACTCAGAAAAGCAAAAGGGAAAACCTGAAATGACTTCTAATCCCAGTCCCTAGGTACGTGCACACACGCCAATTTATATCAAATATTTCTTATTCTATGATTCTCTTTTTTTCCTTGAATTGTGGGTGGCAGGACTATTGCCTATCTGAATCTGTAATATTTAGTTCTTGAATTTTGGATGGCAAATAGGAAAAACTTGGATTTGTGAGAGCTTCATCCAGACATTTATCTGACTGTTATGATGGTTAGAATTTGGATAGTGAAGGCTACCTCTGTTGTATGTGTACGTATGTGTGCATGTGTTTGAATGGTGTGTAATATTAAGCAAAGGAGTCCAAGGATTGTATAGCAGTGCTGCTCTTTAAAATTTAGGATGGAGAAATGGTCTCTTTAGAGAGCTGGGTTTTTTTGTTTGTTTTTTTTTGGTCTTCTTAGGGCCACACCCAGGCTAGGGGTGGAATCAGAGCTGCAGCTGCTGGCCTACACCACAGCCACAGCAACGCAGGATCTGAGCCGCTTCTGCGACCTACACCATAGCTCACAGCAATGCCAGAACCTTAACCCACTGAGCGAGGCCAGGGATCGAACCCTCAATCTCATGGCTCCTATTCAGATTCGTTTCCGCTGCACCACAGTGGGAACTCCCCTAGATAGTTGTTAAATACTATTTTGCCATAGTTCTCAAACTTCAGTGTGCATGATAGTTACCTGGAGAGACTTTTGAAAGCACAGTTTGCCCAGAGTTTACGTAGGTCTGGTATAGGCCTCAGAATTTGTATATATTTTTTTTTTGACTGCTCCCACAGTACATGGAAGGACTGAACCTGCATCCCCACAGCAGCGAGCCCAGGCAGTGATAACTCTGGATCCCCCTCTGCTGTGCCACAAGGGAACTCCCTACAATAGGATTTTTTTTTTTTTTTGCATTATAGCTGGTTTACAGATTTCTGTCAGATTTTCCAACTGCACCATGTGGTGACCCGATTACATGTACATATATGGATTTGTCACATGTAATTAGATATAGTTCCCCGTGCATTACAGTTGGAGCTCCTTGCTATTTACAATAGGATTTTTAATGGGTGTATTTTAGTTTATCACATAAACTTATCATTATTTAGTCAGTCCCTTATAAGACAGGTGGTAAAGTTTAGCTGTTATAAACAATGTGATGATGATCATCATTATGTACATTTATTAGCATTTCCTTTTACTATGTTTCTAGAAGTTCAGTTACCTGGTCAAAACGTTGGCACATTTTTAAGGCCTTTATTGTGTAATGCCTAACCATATTCCAGACTGTAACCATTATATTCCAACTGGGGAGGTATGAGAAATTTCAATGAGAAATTTCTGAAGTCTCTGAGGGAAGTTTCCAAAAGTCACTCTCAAAATAATTTAACATTGAAATAAGTGTATTGCCTTACTATTTTGTGAGGATAATTTTCATTTGGATGTAAAAACTCCATTGTATTAAAAAGTGACATGATTGATTGGTTCTATTCGAGGGACTGTTGAAATGAATCACTCCATGGCCCCCAAGGGTAGTTTTAGACAGGTAATTATTCGTATTCCTTCAAATTGTTTTCTGATATTTGTTAAAGATTGTTGTTACAGGTATTTGTCACAGATTTTTGATTCCCAAATTAACATTCCCAATTAACAAAGGGTCATGTTGGATAAGTTTGTTATATACTTATTTGGAATTATAAATCTCCTTAGAAATAACTTCTTTCACTAGCCCATAAAGCCTATTTCACACCCCCCCTGTTTTTTCTTTTTTAATGAGGAGAGCTTGGTACAGATGAAAATCTGGACTTTGAAAGTTCTACAAATATGAGATTAAATCTTGGCTCTCACTTAATAGCTGTAAAACGTTGGGAAAATCAGTTAACCTCTAAGGTTTGGTTTCTTCATCTATAAATTAAGAATGATAGTGCCTATCCCATAGGATTGTTGTGAAGACTAGAAATTTTAAGTCAATTTGGAGCCCATTGCCAAAGTAGGTCGTTAAAAATTGTTTCTGTTCTCCTTATCCTCTGAATATATTGCTGTAAGTTTTCCTTTTCTTTTTGAGTTATTATACTAGGTTTTTTTTTGTACAGAATACTAAATTGTCCTGAAAGACTAATTATAGATACATTTTAGCCTTCTCATGTGTTAGATATTATGTAATAAAGGAGAATAAAGTCAGTTTGGAAAATTAAATAGGTCCTAACATTGTGTATCTTGTGGAATTCTCTTAAAAAACATGCTTTTACTAAAACAATTTCTTCCTTTTGGGATGATAGGAGTTATTAGAGGCTATTCCTGAAGTACAGTTGTTCCTGCAATACAGTGGCTGTTTGCAAGAACCGACTTTCTGATCCTTTTTGAATTAGAATAATTCAGTGTGTTGCAGTTGTTTATAGTCATGCAAACTTACTGAAGCACTTATGAGGTCAAATTGTATTTGAAGGGGGTGTCAGACTTTATACATTTGCTGAATATCTAGTTAGGAATACTGCTTATGCTGGTCAATATTTCTCGCTGATTTAAAAACAAAGTGCATGTATAGACAGTGCTTAGATTGTATAAAATCAGTTGCATTAGCATCTGACTCTGCAGGAGAGCAAATTATATTTTGAACAAATAATTTTAAAGCCTAAAGCTGTTTGTGATATCTTTATTACGAAAGTGCTATTTTATTTCCATCATCTTAGTTTCAGTAATATGTAATTTCCTACCTAACCACAGCACTTCTTTTCTAGTGGGGTTTGGTCTTTAATAGGTTGATTTGTTTTCAGTTTTATATTTTTAATGCAAAAGATTGTTAGCATTAAGAATTCCTTTAAGGAGTTTTAATTCGTTTTCAGCTAAAGTTGGAATCATTGCTAGACTCAGCAAAAGTATCACTCAGTGAATAAAATCTAACTGTCAGTTTAAAAATATTAGTATTAATATTATTCCAATTATTGCCTCTTTAGTTTTCTTTAAATATTTTTTAGGTAGCATCACTTGGACACAGGAAACTAGTGTGCATTGTTTTATTAATAAAGAAGTGGTTGTTCTCTGATTTGATTGTTTGAACTGTGTGAATTGGAGAGTAATGTTTTTTTAGCATGACACTTTGGGAACTGCTACTTGGTTAGGATACTTTTGTGTCAAGGTCTCTTTGAGTCAGTTCCTATTAAAAGTGATATGTGACAACCTGTATAACAATGAGAATATTTGAACAATACAATACTTGTATTATTATTGTATGGCTTTGAGGAAAATCTCATACTGTGTCTAATTGAGTTTATTATGCTTAATGAATTTTTTAAACCAAAGAGTACCTTTTTGTTTTCTTGACCATCGAGTTCACATTTTTAAGTAGTTGTAAAATATACTATAAAGCGTATAGAATGCTAAAATTTTGCAGCCTAAAAGGTAATTATACAACAGTTGCAGTATAGCATTAGTGGAAGGCAGGAGAAGGTAGGGGTAAAAAATAATAAATTAACATTTGCTTTCATTAACAGTTCTTGTGAATTTTTGTAAAAGAATCATCACAGTGAATTTATTTAGTAAATTATCCATGTCCATATTATGTACCTCCTTTAAGAATGCCTTATAGTGTCATATTCAGAAACATTTTATTAACTAAAATGGTGTTCTTTCCCTTTTTCTAGAGAACAAAGAATTCAAATTTAGCTGCTTGATACTAGATATATTATGTAAATTATTGTGGTAAATGTAACATTATGTAAAAAACTCCAAGTAGTTACACGAGGATTTATATCATGAAAGAATTTTTGTTTATGTAAAAATGTCATTATGAATGAGGTTTAGAGATGATTGCAGCAGTATCAAGTGAGACATTTCTTTTCTCTTAACATTGTGTTTATTGAGATAAGCGTTTACTTAGTGACCCTTTTTGAAAGCTAAGCTTTGGAAAGGAGAGGGGAGCTCTACTAGTTGAGGGCTAGGTAAAAGTTTAGATTTGTGTTCCCATGAAATGCTCTTCAAGCTTGGCATTTCATGATTCATAAAAGAAAGTGGTAGAAGTTTTCACCACTTTGCTATTGCCAGATATTTTCACTTGCTCCATGGTGTGGTATCTGTTTGGATTCATTGTACTTTTGTTGGATAAAAGTGAAACAGGTGTAAGAAAAACTGACCCAATATATTGGGGCATATGATGCCCTACCAAATAGCACTAGCTATGACTTATCATATTTCAAGGAATTAAGACATATCTGGAGTTCCCGTCATGGCTCAGTGGCTAGCGAATCCGACTAAGAACCATGAGGTTGTGGGTTCGATCCCTGGCCTTGCTCAGTGGGTTAAGGATCCGGCGTTGCCTTGAGCTGTGGTGTAGGTTGCAGACGCAGCTCGGATCCCGCGTTGCTGTGGCTGTGGCAAAGGCCGGCAGCTACAGCTCCTGTTAGACCTCTAGCCTGGGAACCTCCATATGCCGCGGGTGCGGCCCTGGATAGGGCAAGAAGACAAAAAAAAGATATATCTAATCCTTTCTCTAATTTTTTTTTGGGGGGATGGGGGAGATGAGGAGAGCTTTGCCAGCTGCCCTTAGGAGTTAAGAAATAAAATGGTTGTCTCCAGACAGTTCTGTTTGAGAGACAATTGGTTGTCCATTTGAAACAAGTTTCCTGTTCACATCATTTTTAAAAATAAATTGCAGCTAGATTAAAGAACTATATTAAGTGAAAGTTCGTAACTTTTCAAAGGAAATGTGAGAATATTTTTTAAAGGTATAGATAGGAAAGGATTTCTTGAATAAGATATGGAAAAGGACAAATTATGATGTAAAAGACTTGATTTTATTGCACTAAAATTTAAAATTTTGGTGTGGCAAAGAAAGTTAAAACAAAAAGAAACTTGGTCATATCGAAGGAAAAAATTTTCAAGGCTTGGGAAACAGAATACATAAGGAACTTGAAAAAAACTAAGAAAAATAGACAAAAATATTAAATAGCAAGTCACAGAAGAAAATGAAATGGTTAATAATCGTATGGAAAGATTACATCACTGAAAATCAAGGAAATACAAATCTAGAACATGAAATACTATTTCATCTGTGAGAGCGGCAGAAAATTTTAGAAGTTGAGTAATACCAAGAATTGGTGAGCATTTGGGGGAGTAAAAACTCTTAAGAAATTTGTCAGTACCTCGTAAGATGGAGGGCATTAATACACTAGGAACAGGCAGTGTCACTTTTATGCAGATAATGTGGAGAAATTCTCATATGTGCACAAGGAGACATAAAAATGTTTATAGCATTGTTTTGTAATAGAAAAAAAAATGTAACTTAAATGGCCATCAGTTGAGGAATGGATAACGTATGACTTATTCATAACTGGAGAATTTTATGGCATTTAAAATGAATGTATTCATCTAGTCTACTTGAAACAAAATGAGCAAACCTCACAAATATAATTGTGAGGGGAAGAAAAAGAATTGAAAAACATTACATACAGTAAACCAGATATGGAAATGTTAAAAGCACAAAACACCTCTATATTTTGTCATGGGTGCATTCCTAATGTATTAAAAGTGTAAAGGCATGAAGGGAAGACTGCACACCAACCTCAAGACAATGGTGACTTCTGGGAAGGCGAGGAGGAGGAGAATGGGATGAGGATGGGAGATGGTGCTTTAGCTATATTTGTAAATAGAAATGTCACAAACAGTTAATATTTCTGTCTATCAGCTAGTGAATCAATAGACAAAATGTGGTATGTTCATATAATGGGAAACTATTCAGCTATAAAAGGAAACAAACTACTCACATATGCCATGACATGGATGAACTTCAAAAACATTATGCGAAGGGAAAGAAGCAAGACACAGAGACCACACATTGTGTGATCCCATTTAGATTAATGTCCAGAAAAAGCAAATCTAGAGGGGCAAATAGATTAATGGTTGCTTGGAACAGGAGTAGGAAAAAGAGGCATGAGGAATTTCATTAAGATGATGAAAATGTTCTAAACTGATTTATAGCAGTAGTTTTTAACAACTTGATAAATTTACTAATAATCATTGAATTACACACTTAAAATAGGTGAAATATTTGCCATATGAAATATACCAAAGTTAAATTATAAAAAGTTAGTGTTTGTTAAATCTCTATGGCAGTCAATATAAGAGCCTTTAAGAGATCAAATTAAACTTTTAATGACATCTTTTAATGTCATTTATATGTTCTAAATCACTTATTTTTTAAAATGTATTGTGGTTTACAAAGAGGTAAATCCACAAAGTTAAGTGTATAGCTTGATGTATGTATATACTTGTGTAACCCTTACTGAGATCAAGTTGAGGTATGGTACAGCAGTGTGACTATAGTTAACAATACTGAATTGTATACATAGTTGAAATTTGCTATGAGGGTAGATCTTAAGTGTTTTCACAATAGCCCAAACAAGTAACTATGTGAAGTGATGGATACAGTGCTTATGACGTATGTATGTATGTATGTATGTATGTATATATACATACATCAAAACACCAAATTTTACTTTAAGTAAATACAATTTTTGTCAGTTATACCTTAGTAAAGCTGGGGGAAAGTACCAATTGTGCCACTCTAAGTTCCCATGTGTGTCCTTCTTGTCAGCATCCTCCCTTCTCCTCCTGACCCCCAGAGGCAACTACTGCTTTGATTGTTATTACTATAATTAGTCTTGTTTTTGAACTTCATATAAATGGGATCATCTAGTTTGTTTTAATCAAATTCATCCATGTTGTAGCATGTAGTTCACTCTTTCTAATTGCTATATAGTATTCCATTGTAGGAACATAACTATTTATCCATCCTTCTGTCAGTTGACACTTTTGTTTTACTATTAGCAATAAAGCTGCCATGAATATTCTTGTACACGTCTTTTAGTAAACATGTACACTTGGCTATATACCTAAAAGTGGAATTTCTGGGTCATAAAGTGGGTATATGTTTGCTTAGCTTTATTAAATATTGTCAAATAATTTCTGAAGTGATTGTACCAATTTATCGTTGCTAACAGTGTATGGGAGTTCCAGTTGATCCACATCCTCCTAAATCACCCTTAACAACTCTCTAATATTCCATTGCATAGATTTACCATAATTTATTTAACTATTATCCTGTTGATTATTTAGGTGGTTTTGTATTTTCAGTATTTTGAACAACACCAAAATTAACTTTGTAATCCATGAATTCTGTGGATGCTTTCCTAGAAGTAAAATTGGTGGTTTAAAAGTCATGATCATTTAAAATTGATTGTATTTGTGCTGGTGAAAATTATACTAAATTACTTTCCATTCAACCACACTCTTAATTACCAAGTATATGAGAGTTCTTGTTTCCTCAGATCTTCCGTTTCTAGATGTTTCCCATCCTTGCAAGCTTTGCTAATCTGATGGGGTTGGGGGAAGACAGAAGAAGTTAAGAGATGTAAAACTTCAGCAACTCTTTGCAACCCTTTTCTGGCATCTTTTGGGATGGTATTGTTTGGGGTCTGATGTCCCATCTCTTTGGGAAATGCCTTCAGTTGGAGGCTGTGAGGGGAGGAGAGGTCCAGTTGACAAGCAAGAATGATAGAAGAATTCAAGCTCAAATTGTTGGTTATCTAGGTAACTTCAGGCTATGTTATTGTGAAATAGGGGAGTGGATACAATTCTCTATCAGAGGCTATTGCTTTCTTATCTAATTTGATTAGGTATGAGGGTTCTTAAATTCACTTACTCTTCCTTTCAAAACAATCCTATTTCTTTTGTACCTAGGCCATTTTAGGAGAGTATTTGTTGCGTTTTATCAGGGAGAGATTGCAGGTCATGTCTCTTGATGGCCTTTTAGTGCCTAACACACCACTAGTAGTGAGTGTGAAAAAGTAATTTTATAGTGAACGACCCACTGGTTCACCAGATCCCCTTTTTTTTCACTTGGAGAGGGAAATGTTGTCAGGGTAGACTGAAGCCTCACATTACTGGTCCTCAAGATTGGACCTTCTTGGATAAAACCAGTGATGGGCAACTGAGGGCAAGGACAGGCCAGGAGGCCAGCATGAATTAGTGAGGGCTCCTGTCTGGCCTAACCAGGATAACAGGACAAGTGTAAAAGATCCAGATGTCTCACTTGGAAAAAAGTGGGAGGCAGCAATACAGCAGGGCTGACTGGAAAAGGTCAGGATTTTAAATATAGCTTGGAAATAGAGCTTTGGTAAAGACTCCAATTCTATGTAAGCAAAAGGTCAGAGACAGAGGAACTCAATAGTTACTGAAGCTGTTTATTGTTTTTATGTGCCTTCTTCAGATGAGTAGCCTTAGGAGGAAAAAGAGCATTAGACATCTACCAGGTGCCAGTCATTATTCAGAGTGTTTCACATCTATTTTGCTTAATCCTGAAAATTCTATGAGGCAGGCATTATTATTTCAGGCATTATCATCTTTAATGTTATTTTCCATAATAGTGTAAGAGAATGAACACTGAAGTCAGTCTAAATTAAAGTCCCCCCCCCCTTCTTCATATGACTGCACTTGCAGCATATGGAAGTTTCCAGGCTAGGGGTTGAGTCAGAGCCACATTTGCGACCTACACTGCAGCTTGCGGTGGTGCTGGATCCTTAACCCACTGAGGGAGGCCAGGGATTGAACCCATATCCTCATAAACACTATGTTGGATTCTTAACCCAATGAACCACAATGGGAACTCCCCAAAGTTAGAATCTTGATTCAACTATTTATCAGCTTGTGTGATTCTGAACAAATCAGTGAGCCTGTGTCCTGATCTGTAAATGGGGATATGTAGTCAGTGTCTTGGGAAAGCAAACTATATGCTGTATCCTATGAATTTGGTAGCCTCCAGATTGCAGCTAGGGAGACTCAGCCCTGACAAAGCCTCATTTCTATTTGCAGGGATGAGTTGCTTCAAAGACACCTACGTGAAGGACTGTGTGAACAAGTGTTAGAGAAACAATATGACAGTTTTTGTTGCTATACCTTTACCTCAGTGTACCCTGAGCACAGGTTAGTTCTCTGAGAATCTTAGTTTACTTAGGCATGGAGAAGAGCTGGAAAAAGTTACTGAAACTTTGACAGTGGTTAGCTTTAGCCCCCATGCGGTTTGGATTTTTCCTTTATTCCATTTCCCCTTTCGCTGTGTACCTGCCTCTGCTGCCCACTTAACTGAGCTTTCATTCTACCTCCAGCAACCCACATTTCCTATGTGTCTTGCTTCTCAAGCCATGGATCCTCACTAGCTCTACTGAGCCATGCCCTCAGCACGATTGCAGAGTCTAAAAGCTAGGGAAACCTCCCTGAATTCCATCCAGGACAGAGTTGCCTTATATCTTGAAAGCACATACATGATGGTGTCTATAGACTACTGAGGAAGTGCAAATTGAGGAGTAGAGATACCATAGAATTAATTAATTAATAGGATCTGCTAAGCCAAGAATCCTATTATCTTCTACACAGTTCTTTTAATTGGTTCTTGAAATGCAGGCTGGGCCTATACAGAATATAAGTTTTATAGCAGTCGCAAGAGAGAGGAAACCCTTCCATGTTATGAGGTGAAACTATGGAAGAAAAGTCCTGGAGCCAGGCAGAGAAGACAAAATCTTTAAAATTTTCATTTTTAGGAAGTTCCGTTGTGGCTCAGTGGTTAACGAACCCGACTAGTATCCATGAGTTTGAAGGTTTGATCCTTGGTCTCTCTCAGTGGGTTAAGGATCCGGTGTTGCCGTGAGCTGTGGTGTAGGTCACAGACATGGCTTGAATCTTGAGTTGCTGTGACTGTGGCATAGGCCAGCAGTTGCAGCTCCATTTGGACCCCTAGCCTGGAAACCTCCATATGCTGCAGGTACAGGCCTTAAACAAACAAACAAACAAAAAAACCCTCATTGGTCAATTATGTAAGTCTGGTTTAGCACAGTTATTGAGTTAATTGCTTCTTAATGGGAAATATGCATTTCAGTGTTCAGACTTCCTAAGTCCCTAATTTAAAAGGCATAAATAGAATTATATTTAAGTAGCTGCTGCTGCTTAAATTTAAAATTTTACTTCATTGAAAGGACCTCAGAATTGTTTTCTGTCTTTCGTGAGAATCTTACTAAGTATAGGGTGGTTGGCCACAGGGAAAGCCAGAAACAAGTGCTTTCCTCAAGGCCACTTTGTTTTAAAGGCTACTTTGAAAACATGGCCATCTTGCTTATAGAATCATAGAATTTTAGGTTCAAGAAACTTATTTAATAAACATTTTCAGTTAGTATTTGAGAGAACTCAGAGTCTTTATTACGATCACAAAGTGGTAGAATCTAGGCCTGCCGATTCCCAGTCCAGCAGTTTATGGGCCCAGCACGCTTCTGCTGTGCCACTCTGCTAGCTCCCCAATCCAGCACTTTAATATTCATGCCAAATCTTTCTCATTTAATTATCGCTATTGCAATGTCCAAAAGCTTACCAAAAAATGATTGTGTGGTATGATTCAGATACTGTTTTAGGTATAGAGGATACAAAGATAAAAGTACTTCTGTCAAGAAAGCTGGGGTTAGGGAGGATCAGCCAGTAAATGGAAGGTTATAGTCCAGTGTGATGAATGCAGGACAGAAGGCACAAGATGTCTATCAGTCAAGGTCCAGTTGAAGACATGAGAAACTACTCTTATCAGAAAAAGGATTGAATACAGAGGATTTGGTCTCACAGAGTAATTAGAAAGGGTGGAAGATTAGACTTTAGGCTGAATTTTTAGGAATGACTTTTCAAATAACAGTGTAGAAAGTAGCACTCCAAAAGAACTATTACCTCTGCCATGTCAGGAAGCTGGGGGAATCTGGAAACTATCATCCCAGATGTCAGCCGCAGGATATTCCCACCTTTTTCATCTGGGCTTAGGAAGTCTCCATCAAAGTTGTTGCTTCCAGAGCCATCATACCATTCCTGCTAGTTCTGCATCAGAAAAATAGATTCCTCATGTTATCTCCTGGCTCCACACCCTGTGCTGAATTCACACATGGTATCCTAGTTGCAGGGTCCTTTAAGAAATCGTTTTTAGCTTTCCAGACTCTCTAATACTGAAGGGCCCATAAAAGAAGGTTTTAATAGGTATCATAATAGTAATGTAAAAGTAGTAGTAATAATAACAATACATAGAACAGATATGATATAAATAAATAATATGTGTATATACACACACACATGCTTTGGAAATATAGTGCCAGGTTATTGACTAGAAGGAGTGGTTGAATTTTTATTGCCTGCATTTTATTCCCTCTTTCATTCATTCAGTATTTCTTTGCTAGGCCCTAGTCCAGGTTTTCAGATATGGTAGTGAAACAAAAAAGGCAAAAAAGTCTCTTCCATTATAAAGCATACATGCTAGTAGAGGAAAACATAATAAAAACATATGTATATTTTATACTTATATAAAGTTTCTTGAATGGTATGTTGGATGGTAAAATGTGCTAAGGAGAAAAATTACAGTTTTAAATAAGGTGATTGGGGAAGACCACAATGGAAAAGTAACTTGTGAATGAGACTGATAGCACGCATCTCATTCCTTGATGTTTATCTGACAGAATGAAGGGCAAGGGCAAAGGCCTTGAAGTGGAGGCATCCCTCGTATATTTGAGGACAGTAAATGGACCCCTCAGGATGTAATAGAATTGGGAGGGGAGAGTAATGGGAAGTGAGGTCAGAGAATTGCTGGTGAAGAGCAAACATAGGAAGACCTGACTTAAGTTTAACAGAATTACGTGGCTGCTGTTTTAAGAACAGTCTACAGGGAATCAGAAGCAGAAACAGGAAGTCTTTTAGAAGACTACTGTAGTAGTCCAAGTGGGAAATGTTTGTGACTTAGATCATAGTGATAGTGGTGGAGCTGGAGAGAAATGGTCAGAATTTGGATATATTTTGAAGATTGAGTAGATGGCATTGGCTCATAGATTGGATCAGAAATGTGAAAGGTCAGGAGTTCAGATTTGGACACGTTAAATTTGAGAAGTCTATTAGACATCCAAATAGAGATGTTGAGTAGACAGATAAATGAGTCTGGAGTTGGGAGAGGTCTGAGCTAGAGAAATACAAAGTTGGCAATGCATATTTGTATTTGAAGTGATGAAACAGAAAGAGACCAGCAAAGGAGGGCATCAAGAAGGAAAAGTAGACTAAATTTTGGGGCTCTTCAATAGGAAGAGGTTATTGTTGCCCCTGTCCACTGGTGCCGAATGGAAACACAAAGACAGAGTTTTGGGTGAAGGAGAAAAAAAATGTCTTTCTTGTTTTGCCAGGCAAAGGAGGCCACAGCGGGCTAATGCCCTAAAGATTGTGCCCCACTTTGGAGCAAATAAGAGGTGGTTTTACAGTTTGGGAAGGGGAAAATAGGGCCATAGATAAGGATCAGGGTAGATGCAAGCCTGTATTCTTCTTCAAAGCTGGTGTTCAGTGGCCCCAGCACTGGTTCTGGTGGTTCTCCTTTCTGGAATAAAGAAAACTTCATGTAGTGAACAACATCTTTCATTTGCTGGGGGTTTCAGTTCTGCTAAAGAGCCCAAAGATATTGTTATGTACATTCCTTGAAGAGGAACCAGGACCCTACCCCAAGGCAGCACTATTGTTTCTAGACTGTTCCTCCCTTGTCTCTGCATCGCCTTTCTTCCCTGTTTAGCATCTGTTGGATGACCCATCCTTTGGAACTCAGGGAAGGTTATGGGGCCTAAAAGAGGTGTATTTCCTAAAAACAAGAAGTAGGGGCATGGAAAGGCTTTTGTGACCAGGTGTCCCACGGGGCCTTATTTGGTTTCGTCAGCAAGGAGCCCAAGGAACACCAGTGAGATTGGGAAGTGGATGCTCTGGAATCCACATGCAGAAAGAAAGTGGTTCAAGGAGGAGGAAGCAGTCAAGGCTGTTATATAGTGCCTCAGGTTAAATAAGAAGAGGACCGAGGATTAATAACTGAGGTCAACAGCAAGTAGGTCATTGGTACATGAGTGTTTCAGAGAAGTATGGGGTGGAAGCTTGGTTGGCTTGGGTTCAAGAGAGTAGGAGGAGTAGAAGAATTGGTGACAGTGAGTATATAGCTTTAAACTATATAGCTTTAAAGAGAATGAGAGAAATTAGGTGGTAGCTGTGGGGGAGTAGGCTTGATCTTTAAAAACATTTGCAGAAGTAACAGTATATTTGCATGCTGATGGACAAGATCCACTAGAGAGGTACAATTATTAAAACGAGAATTGGTGGAGCAATGTCTGAGTTTGTGGGAGGTCATGGATCCTAGTTCACAAGTGGAGGCGGCGGGGCCTTTGTTAAGGGCTTGGACAGTTCTCCATTCTAATGAGATGAAGGTAGAGTCTCTGGGGTCAGGTTTTAAGTGGGTAGAAGTGGTGGAGGAGGCTTGTGAGAGTTTTTTTCTGATTGCTCAGTTTTCTTATTGAAGGGAAAAATAAGATAGTGACAGTTGAGGTTGGGGGAAGTTGGAGGTTTGATGGAAGAGGAGAAGGTATGAAATAGTCACTAAGGAAAGTGAGAGAGTAAATGACTGAGGTTTTGGAGTGTCGTATCTTTGTTTTCATTTGCTTCTAGGTATTTTTAAATTTTCTCTTTGATTTCTTCAGTGATCCATTGTTTGTTTAGTAGCATGTTGTTTAGTCTCCACGTGTTTGTATTTTTTGCCGTTTTTTTCTTGTTGATTTCCAGTGGTCAGAAAACATGCTTGATATGATTTCAGTTTTCTTAAAGTTACCGAAGCTTGATTTGTAGCCCAGGATGTGATCAATCTTAGAGAATGTTCCATGCACACTTGAGAAGAATGTGTATTCTGTTGCTTTTGGATGGAATGTCCTATAAATATCTATTAAGTCCATCTGATCTAATGCTCCATCCGGGACCTGTGTTTCCTTTGATTTTCTGTCTGGATGATCTGTCCATTGCTGTAAGTGGGGTGTTAAAATCCCTCACTATGATTGTGTTATTGTTGATTTCTCCTTTTAAGGTTGTTAGCTGTTGCCTTTTATATTGTTGTGATCCTATGTTGGGTGCATAGATATTTAAAATTTTATATCTTCTTCTTGGTTTGATCCTTTGATCATTATGTAGTGCCCTTCCTTGTCTCTTGAATGTTCTTCATCTTGGAGTTCCCTTCGTGGCTCAGTGGTTAACGAATCCGACTAAGAACCATGAGGTTGCGGGTTCGATCCCTGGCCTTGCTCAGTGGGTTAAGGATCCGGCGTTGCCGTGAGCTGTGGTGTAGGTTGCAGACGCGGCTCGGGTCCCGCGTTGCTGTGGCTGTGGCGAAGGCCGGCAGCTACAGCTCCTGTTAGACCCCTAGCCTGGG
>PVHT021183634.1:8318936-8453058 GCA_004024745.2 Catagonus wagneri
AGCTCTACATAAAGGCAAAAAGACAAAAAAAAAAATGTTCTTCATCTTAAAGTCTATTTTGTTTGATAGGAGTATTGCTACTCCAGCTTTCTTTTCATTCCCGTTTGCATGGAATATTTTCTTCCATCCTCTCACTTTCAATTTGTATGAGTCTCTAGAAATGAAGTGGGTCTCTTGAAGACAGCATATATATGGGTCTTGTTTTTGTATCCATTCAGCTAGTCTATGTCTTTTGGTTGGGGCATTCAGTCCATTAACATTGAAGGTAATTATTGATATGTATGTTCTTATTGCCATTGTATTAACTGTTTGGGGTTTTTGTTGCTCTTTTTTTCCCCCTTATTCTCTTGTTGTCTCCTCTCACAAGATGACTATCTTTAATGTTGTATTTGAGCTGATTTTTCTTATTTGTGTATCAGTTGTAGATTTTTGGTTTGCAGTTACCCTGAAGTTTTGATATAGGAGTCTATATATAAATGAGATTGTTTTAAGTTGTTGGTTTCTTAATTGCACGTGCATCTCCAATGTCCTGCATTTGTGCTCTCTTCTCAAAGTTTCTGATTTTGGTAGCATAATTGTGCATGGATGATTTAGTATCTTTACTGTATATGCCTTTCTTGGTGAGCCTTGTCATTTGTGGTATTTTTGTTTCTGGTTGCAGCCTTTTCTTCCTAGAGAAGTTCCTTTAGTATTTGTTGTAAAGCTGGTTTAGTGTTGCAGAATCTCTTAGCTTTTGCTTATGTGTAAAGGTTTTGATCTCTCCTTCAAATCTGAATGAGAGCCTTGCTGGATAAAGTAATCTTGGTTGGAAGTTTCTTCCTTTCACCACATTCAGTATATCATGCCACTCCCTTCTGGCCTGCAGAGTTTCAGCTGAAAAATCTGCTGATAACCTTATCGGGATTCCCTTGCATGTCATTTGTTTCTTTTCCGTAACTGCTTTCAATATTTTCTCTTTGTCTTTAATTTTGGTCCTTTTGATTAATATGTGTCTCGGGGTGCTCCTTCTTGGGTTTATTTTACATGGTACTCGTTGCGCTTCCTGGATTTGACTGAGTGGTTCCTTTCCCATATTAGGGAAGTTTTCGGCTATTATCTCTTTTAAATTTTTTTTCTGTCCCCTTCTCTCTCTCTTCTCCCTCTGGCACCCCTATAATACGAGTGTTGGTACATTTAATGTTATCCAAGAGTTCTCTAAGACTCTCCTCACTTCCTTTCAGTCTTTTATCTCTTTTCTCTTCTGCATTAGTGATTTCTACTAATTTGTCCTCCACCTCGCTGATTCGTTCTTTGTTTTCTGTATTCTACTGTTGGCTGCTTCTAATGAATTTTTTATTTCAGTTATTGTATTTTGCATCTCTTCTTGTTTAATTTTTACATCTTGTATTTCTTTGCTCAGTGTTTCCTGTAAATGATCAATCTTTGCCTCCAGTTTATTTCCAGTGTTTTGCATCATCTTCAGCATCAACAGTCTAAAGTCTTTCTGGGAGGCTAATAATCTCCTCATCACTGAGCTGATTTTCTGGGCTTTTTCCTTTCTCCCTTATCTGAGTTAGAGTTTTCTGTCTTTTCATTTTTATAGGTTTTTGGTGTGGTGACCTTTTTGCAGACAATAGAGTTGTAGCCTCTCTTCTGGTGTTTGCCTCCCTTGTGGCTAAAGTTGGTATGGGGGGCCTTGCTGTAGGCTTCTGGATGGGAGGGACTGGTGCCTGCCCATTGGTAGGTGGGGTTGATTCTTGGCCCTCTGATGGGTGAGGCTTTGTCTCTGGGTGAGATTAGAGGCTGGCTGTGTGCCTGAGGGGTCTTTAGGCAGCCTGTTTACTGATGGGTGGGGCTGTGATCCCACCTGGATTGTTTGGCCTGGCGCTTCTCAACTGTGACTGGGGGGACCAGATTTCCCAGAAATGGCCACCTAGAGAGAAATGCAGACTGATGAATGTTCCCGAGAACAATGCCCTTCCCCCACCACAAGCCGCAGTCCACCCTGTTTTCCTATGAGATCCTCCAAGAATTGCAGTCAGGTTCCACCCGGATTCATATGGAGACTTTGCTTTGCCCTGGGACCCAGTGCACGTGAAAGTCTGTGTGTGCCTTTCAAGAATTGGGTCTTTGTTTCCCCCAGTCCTGTGGAGCTCCTGCACACAAGCCCTGCTGGCCTTCAATGCCAGATGCTCTGGTGGCTCTTACTCCCTGTGTCAGATCCCCAGGCTTGGGGATTTGACTTGGAGCTCAGAACTCTCAGTCCTGTAGCCGAGTCTCTGTGATACAGTTACTTTCCAGTCTGTGGGGCTTCCCACCTGGAAGGCATGGGGTTGATTCTATTGCATAATCTCCCCTCCTACCTCTTGGTATGGTCTCCTCTTTGTCTTCTGGAGTAGGATACATTTTTTGAAAGTTTCCAGTCCATTTGGTTGAAGGTTGTTCGACATTTGGTTGTAGTTTTGCTGTTTTTTGGGAGAGAAGTTGAGCTCCAGTCCTTTTATTCTGCTATCTTAATCCAATCTCTCTGAAATTCATTGCACTTTTGATGGAGGACATGGTTCTTTGTCTTTTTAATTCTTTAAAGTGCTGGTGTGATTGTTAATTCGTATAAGAATATACATTTGGCCACATAAATTCTGATGCCTAAGAGCATGTTTTGCAAGGGTCTGATTTAGATGTGGGAACAAGAGAAAGACGAGTAACACACATCAAGTTTTGTGAGAATGTGATTTGGTCAGACTGGCTAGCTTTGGGGATTTATTTTTGAGAAACAGATAAAATTGAGTGGGTTGGGCTTAATGGCCAGGCTAGGGATTCTAGCTTTATAATATAAAGTTCTTGAAACATTTTAAAAGTGGTATAAGTCGTAAAAAAATTATATGTAGAATGATCGTATCCAGCTATTCCACTTTTGGAAAAATATCGAAAGAACTGAAAGCATGTATTCAAATAAGAACCTGTACACCCATGTTCACAGCAACGTTATTCATAGTAGCCAGAAGGTAGAAGAAACTCAACTGTCCATTGATAGGTGAATAGACAAACAAAATGTGGCACATACATAAAATGGAATATTATGCAACCTTAAGAAAGGAAATTCCAGTACCTACAATATTGAATGACTCCACTAACCTGAGGTACCTGGAATAGTTAAATTTGTAGAGGTGGAAAGTAGAATGGTAGCTGCCAAGGGCTGGGGGGAGGGGACAATGGAGAGTTATTTAATGGGTTCCAAGTTTCAGTTGGGGAAGACGAAAGTTTTGGAAATGGATGGTGGTGATAGTTGTACAATGTGAATATACCAAATGCTACTGAATTGTACACTTAATGGTTAAAATAGCAAGTTTTATGTTATGTATATTTTACCATGCACACATACAAAAGTAATGAAGGGTATATGCACTGTCACTGTAAAAATATGGATAATTACTAGGCAGCAGTGGCTGATTTCTTCTGGGAAGAGAGGCAGAATTTTGGTATAAGATAGTCTTCTAGTTGACAGGCGTATTATGTTTCCCTTGCTGGGGTGTCAGCTTTCTCTATACGTACTGGTTTGGCTTTGGTTCTCAGTGTGATTTAGAGATACTTGGAAACACATTTTCTTAAGCAGGAAAACATTTTTCTGTGTTCTTACTCGTTCTCTTTAGCAAATGACTTTTTTTTTTGTAGGAAATATGGATAACCTCTTGCCTTCAAAATTACTCTTTTAAATAAGGGTTTATCTTTTAAAAAGCATGTTTACTAGTTTAATTGAGTGCTAGTTACTTTGGAGTCATTTTATTTATATCCCAAGCTTGGCAAAGACATTTAAATAGAGAAATTGGAAAGCTCTCATTCATAATCTGCTAAGGCCTATTTCATGACAACATATTTTAGTTATTTGTCCAGATGTATTCTTATTGTTGAATCACAATAATGACTAGAAGACAGATCAACAGGAGAACATAAATAAATAAAGCCAAAATAGAAAACCGGTGTTGGATTCTTAGGAGTCTGATGGTTCTAGGCTGAAACTCAGCTCTTTTACTTAACTCTGTATTTGTGAGCCTCGCTTGTCTTATTTATAAAGTAAGGATACATCTACTTAACTGACAGAGTGGTTGTTAGGTAGTTCTATTATCTTATTTAATCTTATGTCAATGACTAGTATAGCTAAGCATTCAGTTAGTGGTAGCTGATAGCATTATAATTATTACTGCAGAAATCTTCAATGAAACTGTTTCTAAAACCCAGAATGCAGACTTAGAAAGCAGAGGAATTAGCAGAAGGGTCCTTCAATTTATACAAAGATTCACCTCGGGGTTTCGATAAGCCTGGGAGAGTCCCTAGTGCATTTGATGTTTACAGATCATTAGCAAACAGATGCCAGGAGGCAAATAAACTGTAGTTAAAGGATTTTTGAACCACTGACAATGAAGAGAAAATCAGTTTCTGATAAAGTAATGATATTTCTAAGTAATGGCAGGCAATGGGAAAATTTTAATTGGGTTTATAAAAGTTTATTTCAGGAACACATGTATTTCCAATTTGAGGCACACCTATACATCTGTAGCCATCTAATTTATAGTGCTTGCTTATTTCTCCACTGGGGTTAATATAACAACAACTGATATTTATTGTGTGCTTACTATATGCCAACGTGTTTTTAGGAAGCCTATAGCTTTCAAAGGCTTCTTTTCAATTGGATATTTGAAATGAGCCTTTTATCCATTTGGAGAGACAGGGTATTTAATGAATTTGTTTTATTCTTTTCTGTTTATTCTATTATGCCAAAATATCTGTGGGCAAGACATTTTGTAGGAGACAAAGCTTAGTAGAACATGGGCCCTGGACTCAAAAAATACTTATTCCCTGTCACATAGACTGTTCAGAAGGGGCATGTGAGGGTATGAGATGATCCCTGGTGTAGTTCTGGACTGGACCTCTGGCTCTACTGCTTCTTCCCTGAAGCTTTTTCTGTCCTGGCCAGGACTAGGCTCGGTGCCTCTCTGCTGATCCTTAATGTAGCAATTACCAAGCCCTGTGGTGATTGCTTGATTAATTCTTTGCATTCTCCATTAGAGTTAGACTGTAAACTCCTGGGGAGCAAAGGCTGTGGCTTATTGATCAACTGGGCCAGTTACATCACAGCATTTATGTTGTATGTAAATAGTAGCTTTCTAACTTTGGATGAGTGGTAACCTATTGCTTTCTTTAACTGTGATAAGATTGGTTGTGAGGAATTCCTCATGGCGCAGCAGAAACGAATCCGACTAGGAACCATGAGACTGTGGGTTCTATCCCTGGCCTCGCTCGGTGGGTTAAGGATCTGGCTTTGCTGTGAGCTGTGGTATAGGTCACAGACATGACTTGGTTCTGACATTGCTGTGACTGTGGCAGGCAATTCTAGCTCTGATTCGACCCCTAGCCTGGGAATCTCCATATGCCCTAAAAAGCAAAAAGAAAAAAAAAAGGAAAAAAAAATTGATTATGATAGTCCCAATAAAACTTTGTCATAAAGATAAAATTAGTTATTTTATGTAAAATGCCTTTTACAGTGCCTGGTACATAGTGGGTACTCAATCAATAGTCGTATTTGAGTAATGAGTTATCTCTTTTCACCAAATTTGATAAATGTGATGTATCTGCTTATGAAGACCATATGCAGTGGTATCGCTTTTGAGGTACATAACCTTAAGAGCTGTGCCTTTTAAGTTAATTTAGGCTAACTTCGAAGTAATTATTCACATTGGAATAAAAATTTGATACTTTTTGTATTCATTCAAAACAGTGGGGTAAAGTATCTTAATTTAGAGAAATTAAATGGAAGCTTGAGATTATAACCATTAAAAACCTTCGTCAGTATTTACCAGTTTGATAGACTTTATGAATTAGTTCCAAACTTTGAACTCTAATGTAAAAACCCTATTTAAATAATAATGAAAGTTGAAAACTAGCATATTCAGTAGGGAAAAAGGTAAGTGTAAGTGAACGTATTCTTTTGACTTTTTTCCCTGCAGCACACCCTCTCTTTTCCATTTTAAAGTTCTCTTTGGAATTTGACTTCTGTTTGATTTTGGGGTTTAGGCAGCAAACGTTTGGTTAAGGATCAGATTTATATTCCTGTAGTTGAAGTTAGTTATGAAAAATGTTTCAAATTATCAGTAAGTAGTGGCATTTGCTGGTCAAAATCTATCAGTATTCTCTAGAAAGAAAGATGAAACTCCCTAGATTTTACTGCATAATGTCAGTGGACTCATTATTTGCAGAACAGCTGATGCATTTAGTACTTGTTGATTCAGTTAATTGGTAACTACTACATTCATAAGTCCAACAACTGAAAACAATAGGTCAGTGTCTGCTGTTTATGCGTAAATAGTCACATCAGAGAGGATATGTCTGAAAGGCAGAATATGTTGTTAGTTTGAGGAGGAATCTGGCATGTGAATGGTTCCATTGCTTGCCATACTGAGGTGGGTTGTGCTCTCCTTCACTGAATAATGCTATTTGAGTTTTTATTATAGGTGTAGATGGTGAACTGTTCCGGTGTTATTAGATTGGCTGCTGTGAAGTGATATTTGAATGTATTTTAAGTTGCCAGTGTTGAGGAAAATGGCTGGAATAGAAACAGAGTTTAAAATTGGTGATACTCAAAGTATTTTTTTTTATAACAGTCTTCATGCTTTAGACCAAAAAGGTAATCGCTATTATTGGTTTTTATAAGTAAGAAACTCATTTGTTTGTGCACACCAAATGTTCATTTAAAGTACTTTGAAATGATTTTTTTAAAAATTAGTGAATTATACTCCTTTGTAATTTCAGTCTGCATTTTGGGATCAGTAAATTTTTTGAAATGAGAAATTTTTAATTTAAAAACAGTTTTAAAGGAAAAATAAAATATGTTGATTGTTTTTGCTATGTGAAACATTTCTTTCAAAATACTTTTAATAAGTAAATTTTAACTATCATAAATGAAACAGGTTTTTAAGTTCTTTTTAAAAAATAAATCCATTTTATTTTATTTTTTGGCCACGGTGTGCAGCAGCTTGCAGTGGGATCTCAGTTGACAGACCTGGAATTGAACCTGGGCCGCAGTGGTCAAAGCAGCGAGTCCTGGAGTTCCCGTTGTGGCACAGTGGTTAACGAATCCGACTAGGAATCATGAGGTTGAGGGTTCCATCCCTGGCCTTGCTCAGTGGGTTAAGGATCTGGCATTGCCATGAGCTGTGGTGTAGGTCGCAGATGTGGCTTGGATCCTGCGTTGCTGTGGCTGTGGCATAGGCCAGCAGCTACAGCTCCGATTGGACCCCTAGCCTGGGAACCTCCATATGCTGTGGATGTGCCCCCGCCCCCGCAAAAAATAGGCAGTGAGTCCTAACCACGCAACCACCAGGGAACTCCCATAAATGAAATAATTTACTAGAATAATTGTATTAAAATGCTAAACTAATGTTTCAGCTATTTCATAATTTAAAGTAGGTAAAGCTGACTTTCACAGGTCTAGCAGGTTTGATATGGTATCCTTGAAGGTCTTTGTTAGTTTAGTGCCTTCCAGTTGCAATAATACTGTCAAGAAACTTTAATTCTGCATTTTACAAAACAATTAACTTTTCTTCTTGAAGATTAAAAGAAAGCTTATTTCTAAGTGTTTTGAGGAAGATTGAGTTTGTCCTCAAAATATACAACTTCTCAGGCTATTTTCTGAGGGTATACATTTTTAGTATATAAAATTTGAAAATATCATTAGGAAAGAGCATTGTAATGGACGATTACTCATTTGCAGCATATTCCCATCTTATCATCTGGAAAATTAAATCTGATTACAGCTGGTATTAACATTTGTGGTTTTGGGGGAGAGGAAGATAGTATTCTAAATTCCATGAAGTTAACAATTAGATATATCGTCTATGGCTAATGTCTTACTTTTAAAGGGCAGATTTTTATCCTTGTAAGCTTTAAATGTGTTCAGTATTTTGTCACTTATTGACTGAAATATTCTGGAGTTAATGACTGGATAAATTTAGCAGGCATTAATGTACTGTACTGTTTTCTACTTTGATACCTAAAAGTGAAAGCAGTGTAGATTCTCCTGTTAATGGCCTACATTTGCAGTTTCTCTTAAATTTCCTGAGAAAGCTCCAGTTATAAAGTATTGTAACATTTGACTATTATGCAGCTGTTTACCTTTCATAGAAAATGAAGACTGTAGTTTTCAGTAATCAGTGAAAGTGTCATGCCTTGACCCTTCAAAGGAATAAGTCATTGGTGTGACAGAAAAACAGGAAAGTAATTTTGTAAGATATATGTTTGTGTGCGTGTACACTTATTAGTTACCAATCTACAAATGAGCCTTCATACATAAGCATGGTTCTTTTATGAATTATTTTGAATTTCTGTTGTAAAAGATCTGTCTACCACGTTTTTGAGGAAATTTAAGCCTAAGGCAGAACTCAAGGTTTTGGAGCCTGTATAAAATAATTTATAGTACCTTTCCAGTAAGTCTTGCCCAAACTCTTATTCTATTAATTAAACATCCTGTGGCAATCTGGTATATCTTAAAGATTTAAAGGTATGTTACAGTAAAAGACTAGAAAACATGGACTATTGAGATTGAAGAAAATTAGGTTTTCTTTAAAAAATGTAAAGCATTTGTTCTGAGATCAGGGTTTTTTTTTTTTTTTTGGCCATGAAGACATAGGCTTTTAAGCATAGTCATATTCAGTGTCTTAATGAGATTGTGCTTTTGGGAGTCCTATACTGTGAAATGATGGTTTTAAATTGGAAATGCCTTGTGACTTCCAGTGGAAGTGATGTGATGCCTGTATGTGTGTATAAGGTCATGTGTCTGTGTAAAGTCAGCCTCCTGCGTGGCTACGGCTTGTCAGATTGACATGATGTGAAGCCTGGTTCTAGAGCCAGCTGCCTCTTTTAGCCTTGTGTGGTTAAGCCATGTATGGACTCTACCATGCCATACATCTTGTTGGCAAGATATTTTAAATACTTTTTGACAAAAATATTATATTGTTCTGGGAGGTGATTAAGTTGATTTTTAATTTTGTAGGAGTCTATTACTTGAATCTGGAGAAAGTCGCTGAGAAAGACTAATAATGCATTACAATATTATGTTCTTAATTTTCTGTCAGAGGAACAATTCTTAGAGAAAAAGCTTAACTTAATGCTGATAACTCTGTTCTTAGCGCCAATTACCTAAACAAATTGTAATGTTGCTTTTTCCATGGTAGTACTCTCATCTGCAGATTTTTATGTTGAAAGTTAGCTGTTTAGTGACACTGCATTTGGCGGTGAGGGTATAAATGTGAGGAGTTTTGAAACATTAGCAATTACAGCATTGAATGGTGGATAAAGAAATAGATATATAAATATTAGGCCGATGCACAGTTTTCCAGTGTATGTTATTTTCCATATAAAGATATAGAACATTTCATAAAATGTTCCCAGACCATTTAAAACTCAAAGAAATGCAGCTGATGCAATGAAATACATAGAGTACTTGTAAAAACATACAGACACGCAAGTGGATTGCTGCCAGACAGAAAATTTAAAGGCGGTTTGCTTAACTGCAGGGTGCTAGGTTTTGTACATGTGCCATGCTGAAACTGTTAGTAAGGCGGGTGTTGTGTTGCTTGAGAAAAGCAGATTGTATTTGGACCTTTTTAACTCAGATGTTTCCAATGTCGATATTTTGGTGACATTATGGCATTATGATCGACTCAGTGTGAAAGAAGATTTCAACCTCCTGTGCAAAACAGACATTTTAAGAAAATTCATACAAATTTTTTATGTTAAATTTTGCAAAATGGCTTTCATAGTTTCATTAACTATCAGACTGGATCTTTGAGCTAATTGAATGGAACTTTATAGGTTGGGCTTAGGTTTTAAAAAGCATTGCCTTTTTTTTTTTTTGAATGTTGCTTTTGAAAGTGTTAAAGACCCATGAAGTTTGCTTTTGTAAATCTCAGGGCCTTAAAGGGACTCAAAGTTTTATGCTTCAATCATAGTAAATAATAACTCATGTATTATTTTGGAACATGATTCTGTTGAAATGTGGGAATTCATGCTAGGGTTAGTCTTAGGACAGTTGAAGGAATTCCGTTGTTGAAGGTGTTTAGTTGATGTTGCCTACCGTTGAGGCAGTATTTATAATAATATGGTTTGAATGATCCCCATCTTGCCATTATATGATCATCTTCACCTTCAGTGATTATCTTCAGTTCTATGTTGTATATATGAATAAAATACATTTTAAAAACAACAATTATTAATGTAGTTTCTTGTTAACATAGTTGGTTTAGTTGGTTAAAGAGTTAAAAACCTTCCTTTTCCCATCTAAAAAAAAAAGGAAACATTTTTTAAAATCAAAGAATATACTCCAAATTTTGATTTCTGATATTCATCCCCTCAGAAAACGGTGCTAAAAAAAGAATCTTTGGTTTTATTCTACTTTTCTTTCCATTGATATTTTGTGGTTCCTAAGAAGCAAACTACTGCAAGAAAGAGGATCTGATATTAAAGATTGATATGTGAGTGGTTTCTGTATGAAGTTTTCTGATGAAGAGCGTTAACCCACATGACAACTGTTTTTTTCAGCCTCTGTTTTACTCTGTTCCTTAGTGACTTAGAACTGCATTTTGCGGGGTGGGGTGGGGTGGGGAGGAAGATGGTCTTGGTACCAAATTTTAAAACCTAAAATACCAGGTTTTTTTCCTTTTTTTTTCTGGACAAAGTCATTTATATACGTTTTAGGAACTAAAGCCACTATCCTCTTTTTGGATCTTTTGCCCCACCCCACAGCACACTTTTAGAGGTTTGTTGGGCATCTGGCTCTTTCTTTGCATCTGGCTGTCTAGTTTTTCCCTGTAGATCTAATGCTTTTTCACACGACACTGTTAGTGCCCTCTAGCCTCCTGTCACAAGATTTCAGAGCTTCAGGGCAGAGAAAAGCAACGGTTTCTTCCTCTGACCTGCGGGCAGGCCCTGCAAGGTACTACAGGGACGATTACTCCAGAGTTCTACTAGTCCCAGTCTATACACGTCATTTGTCTCTTTCTAGTATTTGAAGACAAGGGTAAAGAAATTGATCCCAAGTTTCTAAGTCAACCGGAAGACACTTTAAGAGCTGAAGTAGTGTACAGATAGTTTCAACTTTTCTGCTTCAGCCATTTTGGGAAGCAATGCTTTTGGTGTGACCTTTTGAATATTCCTACTTTTGTTATTAGTCTTGAGTTTTGAAAAATAACATCCATTGACTTTATTGACTTGAAAACTGGTATTTCTAGGATTTAAAGGTAGTTTGTGAATGGGCCCATAATTTTCTCCCCTTTTAATTCTTCACTGCAGAACAAGTAACTGCATTTTTATCTTGTCACATGGATGGTTTTAACTTTCACATGGATTCACTTTCATGGAGAAGTAAATCAGTATTTTAAAAGCTAGATATAAAAACAATGAGTAGTATATATTATGATCACTGAGGTCAGGGACCCTCAAACATTCTGCTTTTCCATTAGCCTTTTGCATTGATACATGATTTCTGAAATAGATATTATTCTGATCACTTCCCTTAATGTGTCTCTGAGGAACTAAATCTTTCTCCTATTAGAAAAGATTGAATGTTTGTCTAATCAATAGCAAATGGAGTGCTAATAGCTTTTAATTAGTACACTCTGTATTGACTTACAGACGATGGCATTGGATTATCTTGCAATTATTATTGAAGAATCAAGTGATCCCTTTCCTAATTCCATTTTAAACCGATGGTCATGAAAGATATTTTCACCTATATATTTTTATAGTTTCTGAGCAAGTCTGTGTTAGAACATAATATATTATGATATTTTATTTACACTGACAAGTCTCGTTTTGAAAAAACAATCTATTTTCTAGAGATCATAAGTATTTGGGGAAGGATATATTTTATTTTTAAAAGCAGGGAATTTTGCATTTGTTCCTTGAAAAAATTCTTGTCTCACCCAACCTCCTTTTCCCAACACACACAATCTGAAACTGGCTAGTTAGAGGTGGTTTATCAAGCCTATATCTGTAACTATGAAATAGAGGCTTCTGATAAGAGAAGAAAAGTCGAGCGGGTTTAAGACTCTCTTTCCCTGGAAAAACATATCGAGGGCAATTTGCATCTGGCCAGATTTTTGCATTAGGTAATAGTCTAAAGTTAACAGTAGCATCAGGTCTTTAAAATTTTTCTTTTTTATATTTCTGGAGGAGGGTAATGGGAGTGCCTTGCCGAGTCCTTCCTTGTGCTCATCAACATAGCAGCCTCAGCTGCCCCCCTTGGATCCCCTGCCAGGGCTGCTATCATCTTCTGATCAAATATTAATGTGTGATCCTCTGCTTGCTCACTAATCCAAAGCCAATTAATATTATCTGTCAATTATTTACAGATCCTGAGGTGCAGAGGCAATTCCCGGAGGACTACAGTGACCAGGTTCGGAATGCGTAATTAATTTTTTACATGACAAAATTTATTTCAGAGTTGTTCAACATATTATTACTGTTCCTTTTACTGGAAGAGATAAATGAATTTTTAGAAAAGAAACAGTAATTAGAAACACAAGACAAAAAGTAAAACATACTGAAGAAGGATTGAAAATATTGGTGCTAGATTTGGGGTGTTACCTTCAGGGGAAAAATGCACAGAAAGTGAGAAAGAGACTCTATGACAGATTTTACTTTTTACTTTAGGTGTGCTACAGTCTGAAGTTGATTAGGAAATCCTTTTTGGAGTGCCTGTGAACTTTTTTTTTTTTTTTAATGCTATTTAAGCAGTCAAGAACCAGTATAACAAAAAGGTAGGGAGGTTGGATGTTTATCACAGTTCCTGTAACTGGAAATAGATTATAAAACTGTGTTATGGTGGTACTTGAAGGAGAAGATATACATGCAGGAATGGTCTTTAGTGTGAGGGTGGTTAAGTGTGGCCATTTGGTCCTGCCATCTTGAATATCCTGCATTGTGCAAGCATGCGGTTGTGTAGAAGGAACTATTTTACTCACAAAATACTGCTGAAGTTCTGAAGCTGCTCTACTCTTTATAATTAGATCTGGGTTATATGTTCTGGATTCCAGTTTCTATCTTGAGAAATATTAGAGATGTTTTGTAACTTTTGGGGGCACCTTACATTTTTAGCTAAAACTTGCACTCTGGTATGCTTTTTAAAGGAGTTTTGAAATAAAAGCATCCTTGATGATAGTGAAAAAAGCAGCTTGATATTGTACATAGCAATGATGATAGTGAAAAAAGCAGCTTGATATTGTACGTAGCAAAGACATTTTACTGAAGTACATCTATTTAATTTTATGTATTTAAAAAAATGCCCTTGAATGAGAATAAGCATAATGGAATAGAAATAGCCAGTACAGTAGTAGTAACACCTTTTGTAGCGTGGCCTGTTGTATAGATGGCAAGGCATCTGATACGTGTTTAGGAATATAACTGGATAATCAGTATAAAGAGATGCTTTGTAATGAGATTTTATTATACAAGAGCCCAAGAGAACTGGTATGGTTTGCTTTGCATGTGATGTCAAGACTTTTAAATGAGATTTTTTTAAAAAAATAGTAATTTTCTCACTCTACCTCTAGCTTCATCTTCCAACAAGAGAGTTAAAATTTTATCTTATTTTAAGTTGCTATGGGATTGAACCCTCTGGATTTAAACTACACAGTCCAAAGATTATAGAACCTTTTTATTAATGATTTTTTTTCTTTAGACAATGTCTAAAGGGTAGAAAAATTTAAAGTATTGTTTAGAGTACACTTGAGGACATAGCTCTTAAGAAAAACAGTTTTTAAAAATTTTGTCGTGTGAGTAAATAACGCTTGTGGTCCCATCAATTGAATTACCCAGTGAGAAAAATTGTGTAGGAAAAAACAGAATAACGTAATTAACATGGGTTTATTCTTTTAAAATAAACGTAGTTTCTTGCTATATCTGAAAATTTGTGAACATCATATTTGTTTTTTGTTTTTGTCTTGGTAAAACAAAAACAATTTCATGGTTATATATTCATGAGCAAAAAATTCAGGAGATATATAGATAAAGCAAAGATAGATAATGAAACAGAAAATATAAGTCATGTGGTTTTACTGTTCAGAGATAACTGCTGTGATAACTTGGTATTTATTTTTTCAAATTTATTTATTTTTTCAAATTTATTTATTTGTGTATATATATTTGTTTATATATATGTGTTAGAGTATGTATATATCCAGGTACTGCACATACCTACATGTGAAATGTGAGATAGAAATAGAAATATAGATTATTACCAATTATAGCATTGTGTATAGAACCCGGTTTACTGATTAGGTATGGTTGTGTTATGAACTTAGTTCTCTTTACTTTAGTTAATGGATGATCTTATAGATATTTTATATATTGAAGTTAGAATAATTTAAAAATATAGGAGGAATTTAAAAAATATAACTCTTACCTAAAGAGTTAGGCATTTGTTTTCTTTGTTTAAATCAGTTAGTTTTGAAATTTAGAGGATGATACTCAATAGGCTAGATAGAAACTTAGGGTATGCAGGTCACTGCCTTATTTAGCATCTCTCCCAACTTGACACAGACAGTTTCCCTTCTTTACCACAGGTAACTCAAGAAAGAAGGGTAAATGAAAGCTCTGTTTTGTTTGGAGTAGTTATCTCAAAATGCCAAGAAATTTGAGAGTTGATCTACTAGTAAAGGAAATGAGACCTTCATATTTCTTTTTATCATTTGGATTCTGATCTTACAAGTTTTTTCTTCTTCTCAGCATTTGTGGACTAAGCCAAATTACTTTTCTCCTTGGTGTGCTATTATAAAGAAATTCTTAGAAATATTTCTACGAATTACATCAAACTTTAAATGCTGTATGTGTACATTTCTAGTATTAAAACATTTATGATGTAATCCATAAGGAATATTTGAGATAGTTCACCACAAAGTAGAGCACTTAGTAACACCCCCCCACACACACCCAGTTTTTTTCCCCATTCGCCTAAACTACTAGTGCTTGTTTTTACATATAGTGTATTTCCCATGTACCAGCACACTTGATCAGAGACGCTTGCTGCTGCTAGATGTTTTATTCTGTGTGTTCTTTGTACCTTACAGTAAAAGAATCTGTCACAAATTATTGTGGCTCACTGCTTTAGAAACTGAGAAAAAAGGGAGGTTAGATTGACATCTGTGACTGAATAATGATGACCAGCCTTTTGGCTCTCCTTGAGCCACAAAGCTAGCAGTGCCTTTAGAGTGGAAAAAGAAGTAAGAAGAAAGGGGAGGGATAAAAGAGAGTTACAAATCTGTGGTCCCGGAGATGTATTACTGTTGGGCCAGTTGTCTGCGTGGTATGATAATCCATTTTGATCTTCTCTGTCTTAATTGTCTGCTAAAGACAAATGGGCAGTAAAAGTTCATCAGTTTCATCTTTTTGCTTCTCGTTTAGAAGCAGAATAAATGATCCATCACTACAGAAGTAGCCTTTCTTTCTGACACGGAAGTAATGCAGACCCAACACGTTTTATTAAAATGTTTTCCCCTCATTATTTCAGTCCTCTCAGCTCTGATAGATCTTACTGTTTCATAAAAAATGTAATCTGAAATGTAAATAAGGGTCTTGATACAGAAGGAAGAAGTAATGAGCAGCCTGAGCCACATTTTAGGACTCTTGATTGTAATTACTGACAAAGTGATTTCTCTGTGCCCCATTTTTTTCTTCTTTAAGTTGTCTGTGACACTCTCAGACTGCAATGACATCTATGGTTTAAAACCATTAAATCACTGTAGCACTCAATATTTCATTTAAAATCTGCTAAGCCTGCTCTGTTAAAACCTGAAAGTACAGGCTTTAATTCCTGAAAGATAGGCAATGCCTGTGTTTTTTAAAAGAGAAAACAAACAACAACAAAGGCAAAAGCAAGGTCTTTACAGAGCTCATTTATTTATCTGCTTTTGTTTAATGCTTAGCTAGTTTAAATACTAAAACATCAACATTGGTAGGATCCCGACTTGGGAAGCATTAGGAAAAAAATATCTAACAACTTACTTAGGAAATTAAAAAAATATTGTCTCATAAGTGTAATCTGAATTAGTCTACATTTTTTTCATGGTTAATATTACTAAATTATAAATACAATTTTTTGAGTTACTTTGGTTTTGGTAGCTTAAACCAAATTCTTTTCACTCTTACTACAAGTTTAGATAATGTGGCTCTTAATAAAGCCTATCTAGTAAAAATTTTTGTTAACGAAGAACAGAATCACAATAATGTTTTTCTTTCATTTCTAGAAATGGTTTCTCAAAGTTATCAACATGTCAATCTAACATTAAAAATAAAACAAAACATGAATATCTTTCCCTGCTGGAAATAGCCTTGTAATTAATGAAGTGGATTTATAATTATTCTGTTTACTGTATTCATTCATAATTATGGAAATAATTGGTAAAACTTTATTCATTGTGACTAGTGCAATTTTAATGAATACTAATTGAATTAAGGGAGAAAAAGGATAGTTAAACTAACATGTTAGCAAATTATGGTGACCACTCTTCCATATCCCATCTTTAGTTTCAAAACATATGATCTTTCATATTGAAAAAAAAGTCTTTATAATTATAATATGTAGTAAGTGATAATTTAGAATAAAGATTCAGTAACCTATCACAGAGAAGATTTCCGTAAATAGACTTATAATGTGTCAAGTATAATAGGTATTACATCTATCACTTTAAGGTGTATTAGTTATAATACAATTTAATTCTTGTACTAAAACATGTAGGATTAATAATTTGTTCTCACAGTTGCACTTTTCATAGCTTGTTTGTTCTAAGAGTGGCGATTGGCGTTGAGTGTGCTAGAAGTTGCTTCTCCAGTGTGCTCATGTATATTTTGATGAAATAGAGCAAGTCTTAGAGCTCTTTAAATAGAGGTCTAAACATACTTACCCGTCCCTGTATATGTAGATTGCTGTTTAGAGTTGCAGGTAATTTTTCTTTCCACTGGCACTGAAACAGAGGTTATAATGAAAGCAACAATCTTTATGCATTTATAGGATCTATAAAAATTTTATGGAAATCTTTATATAGAAACTAACAGTGTTTCTTGTATAAGCTCTATAAGCAATGTAGAAACATGGTACATTGGGAAAAATAAAAAGGAACCCTTTCTTTTATGGTTTTATATGGTCTGTGTGATTTTAAAATTTCACTATAGGCAGTTAAGCAAATTGTGAAAGCATACATCACCTATATACTAAAAAGGAACAAAAATATGTTGTATAACGTAGGCTAATTGTGATGGAAATTGGCATTTCTGAGTTGCATGTAATTGCTTAAATATGGAGTTTTCATTTGTTCATGCTTCAGGTATGCTCTAAAGAAAACATTTAAACTCACAGTCATTCATAGTATAACCTATGTAAGTGGATTAGACGATTCTGATTAGAAAACTAGCAGAGATAATATTTGAACGACTCCCAACTTGTGTGTTGTTATCTACTTCTTCTAGTGAGCAGCTATGTATGAAAACTTTCAAGTTATTTTCTTCCAAATCTTGCTAAGCCAGAGAATAAACATTCTATACAAAACTTGTTCATGCCCTGATTCGTTAAAAAAAATACTGTCTAATAAGAAAATTACAGATACAACCCATAGCTCCTTTTTTTTTTTTTTGTCGTTAGTGTGAAAGGAAGTCTAATTGCACTGACATTGTGTAACATGATGCAAAGGGATAATAATATTGACACAAAATGTAAAACAAATGATAAAACTGATTTTCCCTTTATGACTAGGCAGAAAAACATAAGCAGCACTGTACCTGGTCTATATAAAATGTAACTTTGATTCCACAAAGATTCTGTCATTCTTTCTGTAGTGACTTGTCAAAGTCATAGAACCTTCAAGTTGAAATGGAGACTTTGGGTTTGTGGTATTTTGAGCCTTGCATTCACCAAGCTCACAGAGAGTGGAATTAGATGGACCTGGGTGTATCCTATTCCTCTTGGAAACTTCTGAGCTTTCTTTTTTTAACCCCATTCTTTTTTCAAAGTGGGTGCTGTCATACTTCCAGCCTACTCATACAGTCCATTTGGGTTTGATCCACTTTAAATGGTGAAATCAAGTTTGGTCTTGGAAACTTTTATATGACAGCATATCCTATGGAATAGAATTTGTCAGTTTATTTAAATATCATCCAAAGGATTTGCTTATATAAGGTTCAGGCAGGTCACCCTTTAGAATGACTTCATAAAATGGCCTCAAAGAAGACTAACTTAGAAGTGGCTACATTTCATGGTTTCCCCCCCCCTCATATTTGTTTTTTGGTGGCAGAAACTGTCTGGAAGACTGGATTTGATTTTGAGTGTTAATTGAGTGAGCTTAAGAAGTGCAGTGTCTGCCGAATGTGAACTTGACATTGTACCAGGTAAAGAGGGAGGAAGAAGTAGAAGATTCCATCTCCTTCTTGAAAGACCTTACTGTCTAGTAGGCTACAAGGGTAATGTATGTCCAGGGTGTTTTGTTAGTTTGCAGAACAATGGCATGGCCAGAAATTGGGGTGATCTCTTTGAATATTAGGACCCATGGGTATTGATGCCACCATGTAATCATGTTCCTATAATTTCTTGTTCTTTGTGTTGTGAAGCTGTAGAAGTTAGTAAAGTTAGCAGAAGTGATACAGTGAAACACAAGTGGAAAGTCTTGGAGATGCCTTTAAAGAAGATCATCTTTTAGTTTTAAATGTGTGCTTTTCTAAAAGTCACTGTTGATTCATAGATTTTTTTTAAACCTCTTGCTCAAAAAGGTCTGTTTTCCATATTTCTTAGTAACTTAGCACTCCTTGATTGTAGAAATGTAGTTTTCTCATCCACAGATAGAAACTCTTAATTTCTTAAGACCCTAAGACCCGGGAGGTGACTGTTTAGTATAACAGCAACAAAGCACCCTGCGGAAGCAGCTTTCTTCAGGTGGTGCATCAGTACCCATGACTGCCACCAAATGTAGCCATTTTGATGGACTGCGTTACAGATTCAGAAAGACTCATTGATAGATTGCAGATGTATAAATGCATCTCCCAGATGAAACATCTGCTTGTTTGTGTATGTTTAAAAGTGTACTATTCTTTTTTTTTTTTTTTTTTTTTGTCTTTTTGCCTTTATGTAGAGCCACACCCGCGGCATATGGAGGTTCCCAGGCTAGGGGTCTAACAGGAGCTGTAGCTGCCGGCCTTCGCCACAGCCACAGCAACGTGGGATCCGAGCCGTGCCTGCAACCTATAAAAGTGTCCTATTCTTGACTATTGGCTTGTTTGAATGTTTTTTTCAAGTTATAGACTAATGGATGTGGAAAAATAATCTATCATGGGTTATATCTTGTTTCCTCCTGTGCTGTTACAAGTCAGATTTATCACTTGGGATGGGATTCTTTAAAAATATTTGCTGGAGCTCACTGTGGTGCAGTGGGTTGAGGATCCGACATTGCTGCAGCTGTGGTGTAGGTTGCAGCTATAGCTCAGATTTGATCCTGGTCCTGGGAATTTACCTATGCCATGGATGTGGCTGCAGAAAATGAATAAGTAAATAAAGCGTTTGCTGAAGGAAAACCACTTTGTATATAATAGGTGCTATTCTGTCATATCAATTTCTTTTATCCTCCTCCACCCCCCTCAGTTCCAGAAAAGGGTAAATTTAAGAATACAATGTGGTCGGACTGGCTTCTTCTTTTTCTTTTTTTTCTTTTGTCTTTTTAGGCCTGCATCCATGGCATATGGAGGTTCCCAGGCTTGGGGTCGAATCAGAGCTACAGCTGCTGGCCTATGCCACAATCACGGCAACGCTGGATCCTTAACCCACTGAGCAAGGCCAGAGATCGAACCTGCATCCTCATGGATACTAGTCGGCTTTGTTAACCACTGAGCCATGACAGGAACTCCTGGACTGGCTTCTTAATGAAACTGTATTTCAAAACCTTAAATATTTAACCAAACTCAGTTGAAATATTGACACATTTTCTGACTTAAGGGTCTTCTCAGTTGAAGATTTCTTTCCAATTTGGTCACTCTTCAACTGTTACAGTTATATAGAAGGGACTCATTAAAAAGACAAATTCTTGAGCTGTTTTTTCCATCAGAACAAACAATACAGCTATGTTATACTACTGCTTACCTGAATCTGACTCTAGGAAATGGAATGGTGCAATACTTACTTATACATTTTTATTAGACATGTTCTACTGGTTTTGTTCTGGCTCCAAAAAAGCCCCACTAAATTTTTGACATCTGTTAATATTATTGGATGGTCTTATTGCTGGTGAGTTACTCAGTGATGATAACTAAGTAGACTGTGGCTGCTTTTGAGAGCTGTAGTCAGAGTCTTAACTTTAGCTTCATGTAATCAGCCCCTGTTGCTTGTTTGGATGCACCTATAAGTCTGTGGTCATCAAGCCCTGTTCGTTATCCTTCCTAAATTGCTCTCTAGTTTGTCCTATTCTGCTGTTTACCTCTGAATTCACACTCTCAGCTTCTCTCCTGTGGAGTCTTCCTAATGACCTATAACCCAATGACCTTGTAATCACTACCTTCTATAAGATGGCCAGAGATATCTTTCTAAAACCTGAATAAAATCACATCATTTCTCTTAAGTCAAAACTCTTGCTGGTTCCCTGATGCCTTCAAGATTTATTCCAAGTTTCTTAATTTGAGTTTAAGGCCCATCACAGTCTGACCTTGCCCCAACCTCCAGCCTGGTTTCCTATCACTTTTCTTTATAATCAGACATAGAACGTCTCACTATTTCCCAGCATGGTTGGCTCTCTCACACCTCTATATTTTTGCCCAAGATGTTTTTGTGGTTGAAATGGCTTCCTTGATTCCTCCTCCCACCCCAGTATGCAATATACTTTCATTCAGCATTATATGCCCTGCTCATGTCACTTCCTCTGTGAAACTGGCCCTGACTGAATAAGTCACTCCATCCTCAGCACTTGAAGAGCATTTTCAACATTGACTCTTTACATCATATTTTTTATTTATTGTCTGTCAGTCTGTGAACTCTTCAAGAATGACTGTAGTCAATTTTACTCAGTGTTACTGGCTCTTAGCAGCTAGGATAAATTAAAGGCTAATGAATAGTTGTGAATATGAAGCATGTAATATACAAACATAATAGCTAAGGAGTTCAGATTCCAGAAAAGAGAGTACAGAAGTGATTAAGAACATGGCCTTTGGAGCCAGACTGCTGGGGTTTGAATCGCAGCTCTGTCATTTACTGGAATTTACCTCTTTGGGATTTCATTTTCTCACCTGTAAACTAGAGATAATCATAGTGAAGGCCTCATGGGATTGTTATGAGGTTTAAGTGATTTGAAATGTGTAAAGTGCTCAAGATAATACTTGGCATCTAATGATAACCAGCAATTATAGAGTACCTACTATTTTTAGGGGATATATTTAAGGTAGCAAGGTCACCTGGTTTTGGTGCTTTTGTTTTGTCAGGTATTAGGGTTATGTGTGATAACTTTTATCTCTAGAGTTTCAGACTGATCCTAGGAAGAATTCTGAAAAATTTTATCTTAAGTTCACACTGTTCTAGAGCAAAATTTAAATCACAAAGGTAAAAGAGAGTACTTTGTCAAGTAAAGATGAGATATAACTCGAAATGATTTCTGAATATTTATGTTCTACAATGTGCTGAAAAAATGGAAACTCTTTAAATGGATGAAGAGATTTTAAATAACGAATTACTTTTAATTCATTTTATTTCAGTTGTGAAATCTGTATCTTGAGACTTTGCATTTTCAAAACCTCAGAAATTTAGTAATGGGTCCCATTGTCCTTATAAATTGGCCGTTTTGGTGTTGTGTGTAGTACTTTGTATTATTTGTGTTAATTTTCATTTAAAAACTACTTATATGCAGTGGAATTAAGATTCCTCCGGCTACCATAATTTTAAACTAACTTTAGTCAGATTCAGATTTCAAATGTGATATTACCTGAAGTCCAGGCTATGAACTAAGTCTGTATGTGTGTGCATGTCTGTATGTATATAGCAGTAAGGAAAGTTTATTTATAAAATAAGATTTTTTAAAAATAAAATTGAGCTTATCAAAATCATTTACTTTTATATTAACCTTGTGAAATATGTAATATTGTTTCATATTCCTTGAGTGTTTTATATAATACTTTATACTTACATAATATCTATATAATATTTTAAATATTTATATAATATTTTAAATATATGATATTTTAAATGTAAGCTTGCTTGTCTCGTAAATACTGACTCATTTCTCAAAGGTAAGCTCAAATGTCACCACCTCTTGAGGGACCTTTCACATCCCCTGTGTAGACCTGATAGTGCCTTCCTTTTTACTTGATCATACTTCTATCAGAAAACTTAAACTTGATTATGTATTCTCTCCATCCTCCAGGCAGAAAGTTAAGGATTCTTGCCCGGTTCATGTCCATATCTGTAGGACTTGATATTATACATGGATGTTAATAGGCCAGATATTTGATATGAATGATCTTTGGGCTCAGAATTTGAACAAGGTAGGACAAACCAAAACGTGTATTTATTAAATTTCACCATACCTAACAGGAATTTAAGATTCTTGTATTTGAATGTATTTCAAACATGGTGCCTCTTTAGTAACATCTAGTTTTAGAAGTATTAACTGTAAATTGTTGAGAACTTTTTTTTTCTTTTGGGTCATGGTGTTCAGTGGCTTGATGTGGGATCTCCATTCCCAGACCAGGGATTTAACCTGGGCTGCAGCAGTGAAAGTTCCAAATCCTAATCACCAGACCACCAGGGAACTTCCCGAGAACATTATTTTTATCAGAGAAATCTTCTCATTCCTAGAGATCTAAACCCCTGGTAAATTGAGAAACATTTCTGAATTTTAAAAAAGTATGTTATGATAAACAGATTTAATGGCAGCTAAAATATTTTTCATTCTTCACTTATTTCTTAACAAATATCATCCCCTCCTAAAATTAAGTGCTTTCCCCCCCCTTTTTTTGGTATGTTAGGCCCAAAGAAAAGTAAAAGACAGGTATCCCCATGTTATATGAGATTTGGCTTTGGAAATGTTACTTTGGGCAAAAGTTTACTTTTTCAGCCTCATTTTTTTCATCTGTGAATCAAAGAAGTAATACTGATTTTGTAGAATTTGTAGGAGAGATGGGTATATACAATACCTGAATTAATCTAATTTAATAAATGTTTTCAAATGTAGTATGAGGAAAATGAAGCAAAGAGAAGATTTTGCTGCTTCCATGTAATTGTTGACATTTGGTATTGCATTAAATCCCAGAAAGTAGATAAGTCTTTAATGTGGATAAAGATCCAGAAATCAAGTGATGAAAATTAACTCTTCTAACACCAATCTCCAGTTTTCCATCAGAAGGCAGAAGGAACATTTGTTCTTTCAGTACCCTTTGGACGAGCCACAGTTTTCCCTCTCTCTAAGACTCTAATGATCACAGCATCCAATCTAGGACACTTCTGATAGTGAAAGGGGGTTCCATGATTAAACTGAGATAATGAGCATAACCAAAATGCCCTGGGCAAACTGGCATGTAAGGTTACCCTAACCTAAGACCTTTGACACAGCAACAAAAATCATTCATTCCACTGCTGCAGTTGGAAAACAAGGTGGGAAGAGCTTGAGTTCTCATGAGGGATGGACTTGGGTTTGAATCTTAGCTTTTCCACTCATTGTCCATTTGCAGTTAGTTAAGTTACTTTACCTTTATACTAATTTTACTTGGCTTTCAAGTTTCAGGTCACCTGTAAGAAGGTGCTAATTTCAACAACATCAGATTACTGGGTAGGATCACTGAATATATATAAAGCTTCTAGCACAGAACATGACACACATTAGCTGCTTTATCAGTCTCCTTCCACTTGTCACTTAACTCCCTTCAGAGAGCAGATAACCGTTGGTATACGTGAAACAAAATACAGGCTGAAACAGAAGAAACTTCAATAAATCAATTGGATACTTTATATACATAATTCTTAGGTTTTAAGTCCTGAATGGTAATACTACATTTATACAGACTTTGAGGTTTTTCCTTTCATTTTCTATATCCAAGAATAAATATTGCTTCTCTGATAAATTCACTTCTCCTTTGGCCCGTGTGGTCTCACTGCTTCCCTGTGAGGATTAAACAAAAAGACATGTATACTGTTAACAGGTTCTGAAGAGAGATGTTAAGCTGGTCCTATTCAAATTTGTTACAGTTCCTTTGTGCTCTTTTCAACCACAACCTCTCTCCCTGTCTCCAGGGTTATTATTAAGGCTCCTGTGTGAGGCACTTCTTCTTTCTTGGAGACCTAAAGCACCCAGTTGTGTGTCTTTCCTCTCCTGTGGAAATAGAGGGTCTTGAGATTATGGTCCATCTGATAATAGAAATGATAGCAGTGGGACTGGCATGGGAACTCAGGAGAGGCAAGGAGCTCCCTGAGAATAGCTTCTGAATCCCCCTGGAATTTGGAAGACTTGAGGGTAGATGGAGAGGTTAGGAAGTGACATGCACGTGGGATGCAAAAGATTCAAACTCCTGCTGGTGACTTCCCAGTGCACAAGAATCAAGTCCAGACTCTTTACCTTGCCCTGTGAGGCCCCATGTGATGTGCCAACCTGGTTAACCTCATCTTCTGCCACTCTCCCTCACCTCCTTTGCTCCAACATGCTAGGCTTATTTTAGTTCGTTGACTGTGCCAGGGGCTCTTCTTCAGGGGCCCTTGCTCATGTTGTTATTTTTTTGGCCTTCCTCCTATCCCTCTTTCAATCTTTGTCTGGTAAACACCTGCTCATTCCTCAAGTCTCAGTTCACAGTGTCACGTCCTTGACCCTTCCATCTAAATTCAGGCCCCTGTTGTTTTGCTTAAGAGCCCTCTGTTCTTTTCTTTCACAACTTTTGTCACAATTCCAATAGTGAATTCACATATTCCTTTGCACAGCATCTGTCTTTTCGACAAGATTGGAAACTCCATGTAGACAGGGTGTTTAGCACATTGTCTGGTACTAAATATATATCTTACTTAGGGAAATATATGAACTTTCTTTTCAAAGGTGACTTTGAAATATTCTTGATTTCTAGGGTTCCCTTGTACCCTTTCTTATTTATTGACACTTGGCAGTTTTCTTCACAGAGTTATTTTGAAATTCAACAACCATAGCAAATTTTTGAATCAAAGTCACATGAGTGGATCATCTGTCCTCTAGCAAGTTTTACTGGTGGTCTGAAATTCTTTCTTGTTTTGATGGGGTGAAAGGGATTAGTAAACAGTAATATACCAGGAACCTCAATGATGCGCCTGGTTTTTCAACATGCTGAGCTAGAATTACCTATGGGACATGAGGCAGAAATGACCAAAAAGCGGTTGGAATGGAGGCCTGGAGCTAGAGAGGTAGTTTAGAAATGATTTAAATTTGAGTCATTTACGTAGTGACGGTAATTGAAATTAAAGTGTAAGTAGACTATATTAATGGAGGAGGATACAGAGAGAGAAAGAAGATAGATTCCTAGGAAACACATTGAAAGGAAAGGAATTGGAAGAGGGAAAGTGCAGAAACTGAGTAATGAGTGAGGCGGGAAGAGGTCCCTCTGTGCTCTACATCTGATAGAACGCTGGGTGTAGAATATATATTTGAGTGGCTGATGAGTAAAACACCAAAAAAGTCTTCTAATACTGCTTTTAAAATGTTATAAACAAAAAAACTCAAATTCAAATACTCTCAACAACCAGAGAGCATGAATCCACTTATCAAGAAAACTCCTGGACCTTAGCTACAGTAGTGAACTGTTAATTAAAGAAGGAATTGCTTCTCTGAAGAGTTCCATGCCAGAAAACAATTGTGAATTCTGAGTAGTGGAAATATGTGTTATTTTTAATTCATTGTATTTTTTTGTGTTTTAAATAATTTTTCGAAAAGAGTTTGGTTGTATGTAGTAGACACTTGGCCATTTAACAGTAATCATGTGTGAATTAAACATGATTCAGGTAAACACTAGAATGTACATGTTGGAGCAAGACATGTAAAGTAAAATAAAACGTGGAATTGAATTATTTTCTTTGTATTTTGCTGGCTCTCTGAAGAGACATGTTTTAGTTGCAAAGAGTAAAACCTGAGTATTAGATTTTAGAAAACTGTTTGAATTGTATACTTTTTTTTATATCACTAGTGTTTCATATCACCTGCCTTCTGTCTTTGTAATGAGATGTCATCGATCTGTTCCGAATATAAATTTCCTCAGTTCTTGAATCCTCCTGATACCGTTCCATCAAAATTTACAAGTTGTGGGAAATAAAAGTTGATTTGAATCAGCTATGTAATTGGAGATGACTGTATACTGAGGCCCTGTCTAATCAGTTGCTAAATAATTCTCTCTCAAAAGCGAATTTGATATTTACATTTTGATTTTCATATTCTGCTCACAGTGTTTGTTGTCAGTGTCTGACATCCCCTGTCACTGGATAAATAAAGCCTATTATTTTCTCTTCAACATTTTAAGTGATTACTCTCATACAAGAGCTAAGAAGTAGAAGCTTAGGTATATTATCAAACTATGATCTCGTCTCTCTGAAGAAGCTGGGCATCTTGATGAATATGCCTTGTTAACTGATGATTTCAGTTCCATACTGGTAGTGCTAGAATAATTTGTATAAACCAAGCAGTACAGATTCCTTATTTTAGCACTAAGACTTACAAAGGCTTCTTTTAGCAGCCTTTAATTTTGTACTTATGTATGTGACATAGCCTGTGGCTGTGATAGCTACTGTGAATCTCCAGTTGTTTGGGGATGAAAGGAGAGGCAGCTGGAAACTCGGTAGCTACATCTAGCTGTCTACCTAGAGAAGGCCTTGATTTCAAGTTTATCTAAACAAGCTCGACTAATCCCAACTATCTAGGGGGATCCACTGTCAAAACAAGCAGCGTGGCCCTGAGGCAAACACAGCTATACAGAAATGAAGGCTGGGGCTTCCAATACTCCGATGACTGCATACTGGAGGCTTTTTTCCCCCCTGAAAGAGGGTAAGAGAGGTAGAATTTGCATAATGCCTTTTCATTGGAAACTTTTTGGAAGGCTGACAGACCTCCAGCTTATAGATCTGTAGCCACAATACATAGTCTATAGGAGAATCCTTGAATGACCTAACCATATTGAAAGAAAATATAAAAGCGTCCAAGTATAGCCAAGTGAGAGAGGAAAAGAGGCTGATGCATTGTCTAACATCTGCTGTACTTCTCGTTAGTTTTGTTCTTTGCTATTCTGTGTGGACTTTGGAGAAGCCTAAGACAGCCTAACATGAATCCTATAATCTTCCTTCTGAATATTTATGTAGCGTGCCAGCTTCTAAGCTGTCCTTTGCGTTTTCCTACTTCCCTCTCATTTTCATGCTCTCAAATGAGGCCAACATTTCAAAAGCTAAATAAATGTTTGTGAATGTTTATAAAAGATTTGCATAAATTTGTCCTTGTCTGACAAAGATCACTTTTTTCTTATGCCAGTTCTGAAAAAATTTTTTTCAGGTTTTGGTGCTTGTCTTGACAACAAAGTCCTGCATCCCAGAACAATGATTGCTGATTAAGTGGGTATGCAATTGTGACTGAATAGGCTTTCAAGATAGCGGGTAAAAAGGCCTATCATCTGAAGGCTGAATTATAGAATTTAGAAAATGTTATCAGAAGTACACATTTAAATCTGTTTTTTTGGTACCATATCATTAGGTTAGACAAAGAGTTCTTATAAGTTAAAAGGGAAGTATAACCACCCACAGTTTAAAAATTTTTCTTGTATAAATTTTAATAATTAGAATGTTTCAGTAACTTAGAATATCGCTTTTCTTTCCTGTGGTTGAATGTATTTAAAAATAATTTTTAGACCTTGAGGCATTTTGGGGGAACTGCAAGGTTACCAGTTGTATGTGTTAATATGGTTATTAGGATGGTGATCAGAGGAAATATACAAGGCAGTCCTTTAAGATATCTGAATTGTACGATCATACCTTGAGAAAATATAAACTGCATGAAATAAGTATTAGGGCCTAATTATAGAATGAGGGTACACACACAGACACACAGATACCCACACGCACGTGCACACGCCCAAGACACTGGTGCCACCGACGTGTTTGCTGAATGCATTTATCTTTTAAAATTAGAATGGATTTTGTGAGGTGGCAGGGGATGTTGTGGGTAGAGGTGCTAATTTAGTTCAGAGTTATTCGAAGATTGGCAGGAGAGAGAGGTAACAGCCAGTTCTGTTAGTCCTTTGGTTGTATTGGTTTAGAGGTTTAAGTTGTCATTAAGGCACAAGCTAGAGCCACTTCTCTGACACAGTTTTTATCACATCTGCTAGGCTTGTGTCCCAAGAGGAGACGTGGAGAGCAGTGAATTCAGCATGGGCCCATTATCGACTGCTTTTTCGTATGTTGTAAAAGGAGTGAGACCTCAGGGAGGCTTGGAGCCTCCTCCCGTGTAATGTCCAAGTCAGATTTGAAGGACTGGTGGCAGGAAAGCTTTGGCCTTGGGGTGTGAATTCTAAGAAATAGAGGCACAATTAAGTTTAAAAAATTCAAGGACTTTGAGCTTGATAATGAAAGATTTTTTTCTAGACAGATGTGAGTAGAAAAGTTGCCAATCAGTGCACATTTTTGTGTAAAGTTAAAATATTTAAAAGCTGATAGTTTTTAATAAGCTTACAAATTAGTATTTCTATCAGTGCTCTTTTATTATTATTTTTTAAATAGTATCTTCCTGAGGGCAGTTGCTTCTTCACTGAAATCATGTTTGCAGTTTTACTGTTGGGACTCTGTTCCTTTGGTATGTGCTGACTTTGTGTCTCCCTTAATCTGCCCACCCCCCCCATTTTCCCCAGCCTTTCTTTCTTTTAGATAAATTAAAAAATCAAGTGTTCAGATAATAGGATTTTAAATGTTTAAGGAAATGAGGAAGGCCAAATATTGTAAAGCAGTACTATAAAGTGCAAGGAATTATATTACTGATACCACTGAATGCTAATTGCAAGAGATTCTAACCAAATCATTTGTTCTTGAAAGAGTTGTCAAGAAGTTTATGGGGGTTTAATATTGACTTTATAAATTGTAGTTCTCTCATTTTCAAACCTTTTGCTATAAAGTTTAAAGTTAATAAAATGATGTCTGAGAATATAGGATGCTATATAATATTGAAATTTGGGGACAACTTTGTTTTAAGTAATTTTTTAAGAAAAAGAATACAGAAGGATAAACAGGTGGTGTTTAAGTTAAAATTTTTAAAATAATATCCAGGATTTTTATTTTAGACTTCAAGGGTCATGAACCAGATTTACATGTAAAAGTAGTTCTAGAGGTGGCTCTTCTGCTGTCATAAGCGTTCGACCTATGTACTTAATGTCTTTGATAATTTAAATGTAAAGTTTACAAGATTCATGATATGGAAAATGGTGAACTTCTATATCTTATTGTAATTTAAAAAAATTTTGAATCCCAACATTAACTATGCGTATTAGATATTATACAAGTTAACATAATGATACCTATGATTCAGAATTAACTAAAGTGTATAAAGAGTAAACTGGGAGTAAATATTGAAATACACCAAAGAAAGGAAGCAGACTCTATAGCATTTGAGCAGCATTGTTAGAAATTTGACCCGGCTTTTATGTTCGGGTGTTGAAAGGCCTTTCTGTAAAATCCCTTATTCAAAGCTTTTTCTCACTGAAAAAAATAAAAGTTTGGTTGTAACTATGGTATAGATCTTGGGTTTAATTTGAAATTTATAGTGAAGGGGAAAAATTGTGTTTCCTGTTTTCATATTTAGGAAATTTCTGATCAATGTTCTTGAACTTGATGCTAATTAAGCTTCTAAGAACTTCTTACTATCCTGTTTTACTCTTCTTAATCATAAGCATTAAAACCTCTGTTAGCTTTCACTTGGAGTCCCTGGTTTTAACTTGAAATGGCTAAAAGTAGAAATTTGTTAGCTTTTTTTTGTATGTTTGGATTTTGTGTGTGTTCTGTTTTTAACTTTCAACTTGAGTTTTAAGATCATCAGTCAAAGGCTTTTCTTTCAAGTCAGTTGCACTGATCTCAATTGCAGGACTTAGAGGGTCAGCATTTCCCTCATGCCATTAAAAAAATTTAAACATAGAAATAGAGTATTTTAGGAATTTGGGCTCCACTGATCTTTTCACCACACATCTGCATTTTAAAATGAACAAATAAATTAGACGGGAGAAACTAAGGAAATGTTCTGCTGTCTCCCTGCTTCTTCCTCCTTCACTCTTTTTTTGGACAAAGGTAAATTATTGACTGCTATGCCAGCTTTCAGCAGGCTACAAAAGGCTGATTGTAGCTTTCATATTTTAAAATACATTCATTTATTCAAGCAGTCTCTTTGCTTTATTTAAATGTTTTCCTGCACACATTTTCTTTTTCCTTTTGAACTCTTGAGAACGTGCCTCATCTCCCAACATTCTTTAACCCCAGTGGACATTATAATCAGCCTGCGCTTTTGTCTTTCAGATGGCATTTATTTGTAGGGTGTGTGTCTGTGTTTGACTGTCAGTTGTTTTTATCTGCCAAATACAACTAATTTTGGTTTATGGGTTTCAATGAAGTAACGAAAACAAAGTATTTAACATCTGAACTGGTGGCTGTTGCAGGATCTCCCACCTTGTACCCCAAATTCAGGGGGAATTGTTTTATCTTTCTCATTATTAATAACCCTTGTTAACTACACCAAATTTAGTCTTCAAAGTTTTGCCTCCAGATAGGATGCCATAATGGACAATATTATAAATGTAAAATTTTACCAGGTTTCTAAGGGAGTGGCTTGGTTTCATCAGAATATAATTGATTTTGTCCAGATTGGAATACGTTCCCTTGATGGGCCTTCTGACTGCAAGGAATTTCAAATTGGGCAAAATGAATCCAAGGAAGACCGAGATGAATCTTGAGTTCATTTTTCATTTGCAAGTGAATGCAGTATTATGATTGTTGGTTTCATATTTTGGTTTACACTCTGAGATTTGATATCTCCTTGTGGGCAGAGCCTTATAGTTGTTGCTTTTCTATTGCACTGTGCATGATCTGCTGTTTAATATACACAAAACTGAAGGGTTGTGCAGCTGCCCACCCTCCACGCTTCCCCCTGCCCCCTCTGCTCTTACTTCTTCCCACATGAAGTATTATATATTGCATTGGGAAGAAAAGCCCTTTTGGAAACTGCCTATTTCATAAATTGTCTGCTGACACAAAGGGGTTGAATGCTGTATTCTTGTCTCATTTATTTGAAAACTTTGCTACTGAACTCACCTTAATCAATGAGCTCAGTGTTGTCTCCAATAAGTTATGTGTTGGATATATTGATTGGGAGGGATTTTAGAAAACCCGTCTGGGGTTTATAATGTCAGCAGTGTTTTGATTATGAAAAGAGTTGGAACCTGGGGACATGGAACCAGGTGGCGAATGTCCTAAAGCCAGTGGTGACATGGTGGACTGGTTCCCTCCTGGGATCTAGTTCATGCCCTGCACTTTAACTGTGGTGACTGGCTACTATAGATGCACTTTTTGCTCATTAAAATGTTAAAAAATCAAACTGTACATAGAAAGATTTGTGAAAATATAAACTTGGGAATTGATCTGGAGAGCTGGCACAGTCTTCCCCACCCCCTGCCTTAGCAATGAGGTCATTTACATTTCATCAGCTGTACTGCATCTCAAAGATCCGATTTCTGTGGCAGTTGAGGTTGTACTGAGGCTACTTGTCTGAAAGAGCTTTGGGGGTGAGAGGGATAAAACAGGAAAATTACCCTCTACAAAGAAAGTTCCTTAGCCAAAGACACAGGTTCTAGAGAGAAAAATGGGTTAGTAACTGGCTAGAGACTGTTTTCCCAATAAAGATAATACTGAAAGACTGGAATACTCTGCTGAAAATGTGATGCTTAAAATACGTTTAAATCAGTGTTTAAAGTTCTTTCTCTCAGAGAGGTGGTACTTTTCACATTGAAGTAATTTTGTTTTTCTTTGGAGAGGATAAGGTACTTAAATGTTTATGTATAGGGAAAACATCAGTATTAAGAAAATTGATTTATTTCAGTAGTTTTTATTTACAGGAAACATTGCTTGTTTTCCCCTCCTTCTTCCTGTCTTCCCTTTCCCAAACCAAGAAGTCGGTTTTTTTGGTTCTGATTGAGATAATGTGCGAATATGCCTAACGTAGAGTAGATGCTCATTTTTGTTTTCTCCTCTGACAGCACAACACTGTGTTGTTTGACTTAAATTAGGATATTAAGCTCTTGTAATATCACAAACATGAAGAAACATATTGTAATGCACAAACATGTGCCTCCATTTTCCTATATTCCCTTCTCTCCTCCCCTCCCCCTACCCCATTCCTTAATTAGCCTTATCACTGCTTTCTTGGGTAAAAAGGAAAGCTCTTGGGAGGGGGTTCCACTCAGCCCACATTGAGTATTTTGATATTTGTTCTAATATTATCTGACAGACAAATTCATGGTTGGTTATTACTCTTGACATTAGAAAGTGGTGGGTAGTTTCTATATTGTGGTGAGTAATAAGGTGGGCATATTATATCCCGCTGACTCTGCTGTAGCCATGGGGGTTCTTTCTTTCATAAATCTTGAAGCCTTTTTGCACCTCAACTCCTGCTAGAGTAGGTGCTTCTGCACCTGTAACTTTTCAGAGGTGAAGGATAAATGTGTTTTAGCCAATGTTGGCAATGAGTGAGCACTGGGAACTAAGTTTGAAAGAATGCTTGATACATCAGCTGAAGTCAATTGATGCTTTGTGGTATTTGAGATTCGATATGAAAAGAATTTGTAAGGAATGTCTTTTGGGGTGTAAAATCTGAGTTTTATTTGTGGGTGTTATATGTTTTATAATTATAACTGTAGACATTAATATGAAAGTTCTATATGATCTCTTCTAATATTTGCCTCATAATATTATGCATTGAGAAATTGCTATTTTTCTGATTACCTATTAGCTATTGCAATTTATTTAAACAGTGAGTTTTAAAACAATATATATGGACTTCTGAATATGAAATGGACATAATGTGCCAGTAACGCCTCAGAATATGCTGAAGTATTCTTACCCAGTGTTTCTCATTTTCCAGTTTTCTATTTCTTCCTGTTACATGACATGCCTTAACAGTGCCATGATATACATCTAGTCCAAAATGATATTAAAAAATAGGATATGCTCAATTGCATTATGTAGGCGGAACAAGCTCTGGCAGAGAAAGTCAATGTGCTTTCTGCTTCATTGAGTGGGTTATTAGATTGATGTGGTTTATTTCTTGAATGATAGAACTGGTTTTAAAAATAAATGAAGCGAGAAGCATCAATTCAGTTAGCATTGATAATTCATTATTATTGGTTAGAAAAGTGCTACATTTGTAAACTGATCTTTAATTTATCACTTAGGATTTGCAGTGGGCAGGTTTGTTTTAATTTGAACCAGCTTCTCAATGACTGAAAAATGTGTTCCTCATTTTGTCTTGAAGTTGGAATTTTAAATAGTTAAAAACCAAATCAAATGCTTGAAAGGAATACTTTTTTAAAATTTATAACATTGGTCCGTGAACTTATGATAAACACCAACTGTGGGCTGTCCAAGTTTGCAGTTAAAATTAAGCTAGAGAAAATTCTGTGAAGAAAGTAGCAGTTACTTGGGTGTATGTATTGCTGTGTGTATATATTCTGTATACATGAAATATATCTATTGGGAAAAGTCACACACCACTGTATATTGTGACTCGTATGGTATTCTTAATGTTAGAAGCTTCTCTTTTGTTAATCTTTGAAATGTCACTGCTTTTTTGTACACCTCCCTGAATAATGTGCTTGGCTTTATGTACCTACATACTTGTAAAAAGACATTTAAGCTGGTAGTTTGCTTTGGATTTTTATAAATTACAAACAGGTAAGTGTATACAATTGTGATACTGACATTTAAATAAAAATAGTGCATACTTAAAATTGTTATAGTTTGATTACAAAATAAATTCATACCAGAGATGGCAACTTGTTGATAAAGTAAGTAAATAAAGTTTTAAACTCTTAAAAAAAAAAAGTGTAGTTGACAATGTTCAGGGACAGTTATCTTCATGTTGGTTTTCTACTTTGCTTATGAGTTGGCCTATTGATGTTGGGAAGCGTTGTCTAATCCTGGCCCCCTCTGTTCCTAGGTAACAGGCAAGAACGGTGCCAGCAACAGCGGCCCTGCCAGGCCAAACCCATGTGGCTCAGTGTTATTCACTCTGATCCATATGGTCAGGCTGGAGATGGTCCCTGGAGGGGTGTTAACACTCAGCAACCCAACCGCCTCCCTCCCCTCAGAGCTTTCCTGCATGGCTCCTGCTGCTTGCCCATGTGTGATTCTTGATTAATTTTTCATTTTTAATGAAGTTTGATCATGTTTATTATTTCTCATGATTGACTGCCTAGTACTCCTCCTATGTAACTGATAAACCCCATATTTCTTCATCTGTCTCCTCTTTCGTTAGGGTAAAGTTGCTAGATTGTGTGCCGTGGTTAATGTTAGATTTATTGGTCCCATTAGATGTATAAATTATCTCTCTTTTTCTCCACAGGAAGTTCTACAGACTTTGACCAAGTTTTGTTTCCCCTTCTATGTGGACAGGTAGTGTCAGATTTTCAAATTTTACTAGAAAAAAAAAAGTGTCAATAAACCTGCTATGGAAAATAAAAACCATACCATTCTTAACATTCTGTCTGTTTAACCGTGATTTAAAACACCTCTGTTTCAAGGAGAGTTGTGGTATTCTCCTTTCCTGGGGATTTTATTGACACTATCAAAAAGTTTAAAGCCTAGAGCTTTGCTTTGGTTAGTTTGTGAGATATATTTTGCATAACATTAATTTTTTTATTTTGGTTATCAGACTCAACCATGATTAAGAATGGTTGGTATTTAATCCAATGCTATTTAATTTTTATTGATATATGAGTATATTTAACTTAACCAATTAATATTATGTGACACCATGGCCTTATGAGTATTATGTAGACTTTTTTTCTTAGACTTCAGCTTAAAATTTAAATTAACTTGTTTAAAGGTGTTCAGCTATTTAAAAGGTATGGTGCCAAATAGTGTCTTGCATTTTGTTTAGGTGGCTAAGCATGGTATCTCAGGGAAATAAATATTTTCTTTATATTTCTAGACTAAAAAGTAAAAATTATGTAAACTTTTTTTCCATATTTGCATTATGATAAATATTCCTTTTTTCTTTCTTTTTTTTTTTTCCAGGGCCACATTTGCAGTGTACGGAAGTTCCCAGGCTAGGGGTCTAATTGGAGCTGCAGCTGCTTGCCTATGCCACAGCCACAGCAACTCGGGATCCAAGCTGCATCTGTGACCTACACCACAGCTCACAACAGTGCTGGATCCTTAACCCATTGAGCAGGGCCAGGGATTGAACCCATATCTTAATGGATACTAGTCGGGTTTGTTACCACTGAGCCACAGTGGGAACTCCATGATAAATGTTTCTTGGAACAGAATGAATATCAGAACTCCAAGATATTTAAAATAGTCTGGGGGGTTTTTGTTTTGTTTTTTTTTTTAAGTATGCCACTGGCTTATTTTTAAATGGCTTATTTTAAAAACAATTTTAGAAGAGCTTTTTTTTAACTTAAAACTATAGTTTACTAACAATGTTAATAAAATGGCAAAACAATCGTCCTGATCTTATTTTCAAGAAATGTCTATTGTATTTTTCATTACAGTTTAAGCATTATTTTTGCAATCATTTATTTGGTCACTCAGTAGCTGCCTATTTGTAATATTCTCTCCATGGCGAATTGAACTATGAGACTGTATTAATGTTGCATTTAAAAATTCTACTTTTAGTGACAAGAGGTTTTAGAAAATAATGTTATAAAGAAAAATACCATAATATGTTCCAAGAAAACTATACAAAGTGCCCCTCTTCAGGAAGGTTCTGTCTTGTAATTTAGTATACCTAAACAAGATAGGCCTGAAAGAGTTTCATGATTTAGAGTGCATGTTGGTAGTACACTGCTTGGATCTTTTCTACGCTTTGTAATAGCAGTGTCCTGGTTTATTTGGCATAAACTTAAAAATGGTGTGAGATGAGAATTGGTAGCCAGAAGAGTTTAAAAAAATACTAAAAAGCAAAAGAGTACTAAAAAAAAAAAAAAAGGCAGCTTTGGAATGTTGCCAGGCACTTATAATCACTGTTTTCTCTGGTTCTAACATGTTATTTTTTAAGCCAATCAACCTTTGTAGTATTTCCAGACTCAGGCCTTTAAAATCCTAGTACCAGGGCTGTTTTAGTTACAGGTTGATGCTCAAAACAGAATAGCCGTAATTATAAGAGGGTCAGTCTTTGTAATGAGAGTCCTCTTGTCTCTTCTTTATCCTATTCCCTCTAAAAATAGCAAGGAAGTAGGTAGGGCTTTGTTTAGAGACATTTAATGCAAACTTCACATTTATATGTATGAATTAGCGATGCACGAAATCTCCAGTCGCTTATAAAATGTATTACAAATTATGGCAAGGGCATATTTATACAAATTAATAAAGCTGAAATGTTTTTAAAACATGGGTAGGTGTTTAACAAAGAAAAATAAGAATATATTTTTACATGACTCCTTGTTTAGAGTGGTGATCCGTTTTGGGTAGGTACTCCTTAAATGACTTTGTAAACTACGAAGAAATGTACAGTGAGATTAAATCCCTCCCAAAGCACATATGTGTGTGCACGCATGCACACATGCATCTTCCCCGTGTTAAGCCGCACGCATACCTCTACCTATCTGGGTGATTACATTCTGAGATGGAAGAAAAAGAGAGTCCCTAAGTTACAGTCCTAAAGTCTGTTTTGTCACCAATTATGTCTGATGTCTTTATTTTGTTAGCAAAATATCTTTCTTCTAAAATACTTCTCTCCAAATTACCCTCCCCTAATCATATTCCTCCTATTTTTTTTTTCACAAAAAAATTTGGGATAGAAATATCCCTTTATGGATATATTTCAATCTTTGCCATGTACAATAGTTCTTTCTTACATTGCATTGTATTACATACCCTGTAGGCATTGATAACTTTTATTGATATAAAAAATAACTTTATTTGGGGGATTATATTTTTCTCTTCTGTTCCCCTACTTCTAGCTGTGGCATACTTTAATACAGAGGAGAGAATAACAAGTTTATTTACAATAAATACAAAGATTTTAATGTCACCATCCTTTTTTTTTTGTTGTTGTTAGTACATATTCACCATCCTTTTTATTAGCTTTTAGTTATTACTGTGAAATGGATATGCCCAGATTCAGAGGCCTGTAAAGCCCTCCAGGTATATTTATGATATTGACTTAGAAAATATGTTGATATTGTTTGACTTAGAAAATATGTTGGCGTGGAAGATGAGTAATGCTCCAGGTGATTATGTTCAAAAAAGGAAAGCTTCCTAAGCTTTTCAGTATCTGTGCTTTTCTACCTCAAGGAACAGTAATACAACTTTCTGACGTTTCTAGTCTATATCAAGAGTTGGATTTTCATAGTTGTCATCATATCACCCGTTAACATTGACGTCTTGTTGTCTCTGCTGTTGTTTTTAAGATTTTTCTTTCTGAAACTAGGTCTTATGAAAAATAATAATGCTGGTAGCTCTTCAAAAGGAAGTGCTTTCTCATGTATTATCTCATTTTATCCTATCATAAAAGATGAGAACAAGTGCTGTTATGTTTGTTTGAAGAAATCTAAGTTGTAGAGAAACTGTGACTTGCCCCAGGTTCTCTTAGGCTGCTAGGCTCCGTTTCCCAAACAAGTCCATTTTTCAGAGGAGAACTTTATGGGGAGAACAGTCACCAAATAAAGGAAAAGAGGGAAATTAGTATTTGAGTTCTTAAATAATTTTAATCAACATGCTGGGTATTTTTACAATAATATCTCTATTCTTCTCAGCGACTGTCATAGATAAGAGGTGATGATAATAACCCTTTTACAAAAAAGCAAAGGGAAGTTCAGGATGTATAGCATTATGCTGGGTGATTTAGAAATGGTATCAGACTTGGAACTCTGCCCTCTATGTGTTTCTCAGTCTCATCCAGTCAGTATTGTAAAAGCACAGTAAACAGTATCTACCCAGAAGGATATTGAGGTTGGGAAAGACTGAGATGGTCAGAGAAAACCTCATATAGTGGGTGAGGCTAGTGTTGAGTCTGCAAGAATGGTAAGTAGAAGGGAAAGCCCAATACCTCATGTGCACTAAGGAGCAAAGTAAAGGAGACACTGCAAATGAGCCTAGAGATTGTTGGACCAGAGCAGATGGAGCCTCCTGTGGAGAGGGTAACATGTGCAGGATAGCTTGGGCTTTGGCTACAGGAAGCCTCGAAAATGTTTGGGAATAAGACCACAGGATTTTAAAGCTGAAATTCATCTGATGTAAGCATCCCATTTTACTGAAGGGAAAGTAAGATCCATAGAAATGAAATGACATGCTTAAGTCAGTATGTAATTACAGGCCAGGGAATAAAAAACAGTTAACCTTATTCCTAAGCCAGAGTTATTTCTACCCTACACCATACTTGAAGCTCTTGGTGGAGAGGAGCTTTGAAATGACAGTGCTGAGATCCCTGTATCACTCTCAAAAAGTTTTTATTATTACTGATAAAAGCAGTCTATTGGGGGGGCGGGGAGATTTGAATACTGTTTCATATTGTGGTGCTACTTACTTGCTTTTGATAGCTGGCAACCTGCTTCAGTTAGTCAAAGCACTCAAGACATTCACTGGATGATGGAAAAGCTATTCTCCATGTTTGTGCTTATCTTCTTTCAGAACCTGGAAAACCAGCTGCTGTTCAGTTGCCCTGTAAACTATACTAGTACACATGAGCGTGTATGAAATGACACAATCTCTTCAAGGGCAGAGGTGTAATTTAATGATTTAGAGTGTAATACCACAGATGCAAATATGGTTGAAATGCTATTTACCATTTTATTATGTATCTGTTATGTGCCATGCATTGTGATGTGTTCTTTTCCTACACTAAAAGCTTACACATTTGCAAGGTGGCCATTATGATAATGTCACATATGAGGATACGGGCTCACAGAGATGCAGTGACACACCCAAGGTCCCACTACCATAGGTGGTAGAGCTGATTTTGGGACCCCAGTTTGTCCATTGTACTTGTTCTGTATCAGACTGCTACCATTAGATCCATCACACCACAAATAAAGTAACCAAGCAAATTTTTAACATTTATTTCAAAAGCACTGTATATTTATTGTAAAAAAGAAATGTAGACGATTCAGATAACCGAAGACAGTGGAACCCATTTTTATTCAGATAACTGAAAGAAGATAAAAGTAAGGCACATAATTAGTGTTTCAGTTTCTGTCTGTTTAGACCTCTCCCCTTGCTCCCACTTCTATATATTCATCCTCCTGTACTTTTCAGCACTGAATCCACTGGCCAGTTTCATCCCTGTTTTCCGTCCTTGGTTTAGTTCCTTAGCTTAGCTTAAACTCTGCCTTAAGTTTGGCCATAGTCATTTTCTACAACATCTGATAGCCATGAAGTAATTTGGCCTTAGTGGACAAAGCGCTAGGGGTAACAACCAGGAGATCTAGGTTAGGGTTTTGGTTCTGCCACTGACTCTGCTGTGAGGTAAGTGACCTCTCTCATGAGCTCCTTGGTTTCTTCATGGTTAAAAAGGGGGAATTGGAATAAGTCTCTACTGTTCTTTCTAGTTTTGATACTTAAATTTTTTTTTTTAACAGCTGAACCTGCAGCATATGGCTAGGGGTTGAATTGGAGCTGCACCTGTGACCCATGCCACAGCTTGTGGCAACTCCAGATCCTTAACACTGAGTGAGGCGAGGGATCAAACCCACGTCCTCGGGGATACTATGTTGGGTTCTTAACCTGCTGAGCCACAACAGGAACCCCTTAAATATTTTATTTGGTTTTGATACCTTTTGATTCTCTACTTATGATTCTTCTTGACTTTGTCATGATGAGGGACTAGAGTTTCCCTGTTCTTAAATTATCTAGTGAGTTTCTCAGGCAGATATCTGAGAGTTTTGGTCCCCAGATATTTTGGGTCAATGTCATTTTGAAAGGTGTACTTATGGAAGGAAACTTTGAGGCTTGTGTAACTAAAGGTTGGGAGATGTGGTAGTTTGATAAAACTGAAGTATCTTATGCACTGAAGAAAAGGAGAAGCAGCTCTTATGGATTCCTTGCAGTAGTAGATGGCCTAACAGGGAATTATTAATAAGCAGTAGCAAATAGGATGACAAAATGTTTCAGTTCCATCTCTCAACGTTTATAATTTCATAACAATAATAATTATTATTTTCATTTTATACCTCCTAGATGCTAGTTAATTTGTATACATTATTTCTCATTCTGAAAACCACTTGTAGAGTATTACTCCCATTTTATTTCATTTTCAAAATTTTTGGTATATGTTCCTTTTTTTCACATTATCATGCTCCATCATAAGTGACTAAATATAGTTCCAAGTGCTATACAGCAGGATCTCATTGCTTATCCATTCCAAAGGCAATAGTTTGCATCTATTAATCCCAAATTCTCAGTCCATCCCACTCCCTCCCCTTCCTTCTTGGCAACCGCAAGTCTATGGTTTTCTGTGGGAAGGTTCATTTGTGCCATATATCAGATAAGTGATATTATAATGGTATTTGTCTTTCTCTTTCTGACTTAGTTCACTTAGTATGAGAGTCTCTAGTTCCATCCATGTTGCTGCAAATGGCATTATTTTGTTCTTTTTATGGCTGAGTAGTATTCCATTGTGTATATATACCATATCTTCTTAATCCAGTCATCTGTTGATGGACATTTAGGTTGTTTTCATGTCTTGGCTATTGTGAAGAGTGCTGCAATGAGTATGCGGGTGCATGTGTCTTTTTCAAGGAAAGTTTTGTCCAGATATATGTCTAAGAGGGGGATTGCTGGGTCATATGGTAGTTCTATGTATAGTTTTCTAAGGTACCTCCATACTGTTTTCCCTAGTGGTTGTACCAATTTACATTCCCACCTGCAGTGCAGGAGGATTCCCTTTTCTCCACACCCTCTCCATAATTTGTTATTTGTGGACTTATTAATGATGGCCATTCTGACTGGTATGAGGTAGTACCTCATACTAGTTTTGATTTGCATTCCTCTAATAATCAATGATGTTGAGCATTTTTTCATGTACCCGTTGGCCATCTGTATATCTTCTTTGGAGAAATGTCCATTCAGGTCTTTTGCCCAATTTTCCATTGGGTTGTTGGGTTTTTTTTGCTGTTGAGTTGTATAAACTGTTTGTATATTTTAGAGATTAAGCCCTTGTCAGTTGCGTTGTTTGAAACTATTTTCTCCCATTCTGTAAGTTGCCTTTTTTTTTTTTTTAATGGTTTCCTTTGCTGTACAAAAGCTTGTCAGTTTGATTAGGTCCCATTGGTTCATTTTTGCTTTTATTTCTGTTGCTTTGTGAGACTGACCTGAGAAAACATTTGTAAGGTTGATGTCAGAGAGTGTTTTGCCTAAGTTCTCTTCTAGGAGTTTGATGGTGTCTTGTCTTACATTTAACTCTTTAAGTCATTTCGAGTTTATTTTTGTGCATGGTGTGCGGGTGTATTATAGGTTCATTGATTTACATGTGGCTATCCAGTTTTCCCAGCACCACTTCCTGAAAAGGCTGTCTTTTTCCCATTTTATATTCTTGCCTCCTTTGTTGAAGATTAACTAGGTGTCTGGATTTATTTCTGGGTTCTCTGTTCCATGGTTCTGTATGTCTGTTTTGGTGCTAGTACCATGCTGTCTTGATTACTGTGGCTTTGTAATATTGCCTGAAGTCTGGGAGAGTTATGTCTCCTGCTTAGTTTTTGTTGCTTGGGATTGCTTAGGCAATTCTGGGTCTTTTGTGGTTCCAGATAAATTTTTGGATTGTTCTAGTTTTGTGAAAAATGTCATGGATAATTTGATAGGGATTGCATTGAATTTGTAGATTGCTTTGGGTAGTATTGCCATTTTTACAGTATTAATTTTTCCAACTCAGGAGCATGAAATACCTGTCCATGTCTTTGAATCCTTTTTAATTTCCTTCATTAATGTTTTATAGTTCTCAGCATATAAGTCTTTCACCTCCTTGGTCAGGTTTATTCCCAGGTATTTAATTTTTTTTTGGATGCAATTTTAAAAGGTATTGTATTTTTATATTCCTTTTCTAATATTTCATTGTTGGTATACAGAAATGCTACTGATTTCTGAATGTTAATCTTATATCCTGTTGAATGTGTTGATCGGGTTCAAGTAGTTTTTGAATTGAGTCCTTAGGATTTTCTATATATAGTATCATGTCATCTGTATACAGTGACAGTTTTACCTCTTCTCTTCCAATTTGGATACCTTTTATTTCTTTTGTTTGTCTGATTGCTATGGCTAGGACTTCCAATACTATGTTGAATAACAGTGGTGAGAGTGGGCATCCTTGTCTTGTTACAGATTTTAGTAGGAAGGCTTTCAGCTTTTCTCAGTTGAGAATTAGATTTGCTGTGGGTTTGTCATAAATGGCTTTTATTATGTTAAGGTATGTTCCCTCTATACCCACTTTGGAAAGAGTTTTTATCATGAATAGATGTTGGACTTTGTCACATGCTTTTTCTGCATCTATTGAGATGATCATTTGGTTTATGACTTTTGTTAATGTGGTGTATAATATTGATTGATTTGCGTATGTTGAACCATCCTAGTGAACCTGGGTTGAATCCCACTTGGTGGTGGTGTATGATCTTTCTAATATGTTTTTGGATTCAGTTGGCTAAGATTTTGTTGAGATTACTCCCATTTTAGAGATGAGGCTCAGAGAAGTGCACTAATTTGCCTGTGCTTGCCTCTGAGGTGAGTAACAAATCTTGAATTCTAATCCAAAGTCCAGACCTTACTGTTTCATCTTCTTTCTCTTGTATCAGAAGCCTCTGCCTCTATCAGATCATTTATAGCAGCTTAAAAACAAGTTTTGGTGGTCCTGCTGTCATTCATCTAGAGCTTTTCTTCTCATTCTCATCTAAACTGCCATGTTGCTCAATTAAGTAGACATTTCTCTCTCTTGATGCATGTAAATACAATCAACCACTCCTTCCTGCTTGTTCTGCCTAGCAGTGATTTTTTCCTCCTTTGATGATCTCTTCTCTACCCTTCCTCTATTTTTTTTTCATTAAAAAAATTTATGGGACAGGATTATGATGGCGGAATAGAAGGACCAGAGCTCAACTTCTCTCATAAGAACAACAAAACTGCAACCAAATGTTGTACAACCTTCAACCAAATGGACTGGAAACTTTCAAAAAGATATCCTACTCCAGAAAACAAAGAGGAGGCCACATCAAGAGTTGGAGGGGCGATTACTCCATATAAGCAACCCCATACCTCCCGGGCAGGGAGCCCACAGACTGGAAAGTAACTGTATCACAGAGACTGACACACAGGAGTGAGTGTTCTGAGCACCACATCAAATCCCCACGCCTGGGGATCTGGCATTGGGAGAAAGAGCCCCCGGAGCATCTGGCATTGAAGGCCAGTGGAGCTTGTGTGCAGGCTTGTGTGCAGGACTGGGAGAAATGGAGACTCCATCCTTGAAAGGTACACACAGACTTTCACGTGGACTGGCTCCCAGGGCAAAGCAAAGGCTCCATAGGAATCTGGGTCAGACCTGACTGCAGTACTTGGAGGATCTCCTGGGAGGACAGGGGGTGACTGTGGCTCATTGTGAGGGAAGGATATTGGAGTCAGAGCTCTTAGGAATATTCATCAGCATGTGTTTCTCTGGAGGTGGCCATTTTGGGAAAATCTTGCTCCACCCATCAGCACTGAGAAGCCCCAGGCCAAACAGTAATCCAAGTGGGATCACAGGCCCACCCATCAGTAAACAAGCTGCCTAAACCCGTACCAGGCACACAACCAACTGCCTCTCATCTCACCCAGAGACAAAGCCCCATCTACCAGTGGGCAGGCACCAGTCTGTCCCATCAGGAAGCCTATAGCAAACCCCAGTACCAACTTCAGCCACGAGGAGGGCAGACACCAGAAGTAAGAGAGACTACAACTCTATTGTCTGCAAAAAGGACACCACACTAAAAACCTATAAAAATGAAAAGACAGAGAACTGTAACTCAGATAAGGGAGAAAGAAAAAACCCCAGAAAAACAGCTAAGTGATCTGGAAATTATCGGCCTCCAGGAAAAAGATTTTAGGCTGTTGATGCTGAAGATGATGCAAGACATTGAAAATAAACTGGAGGCAAAGGTTGATAATTTAGAGCAAACACTGAGCAAAGAAATACTGGATTTGTTTATCTATCTATCATCTATCTATCTTTTTAGGGCCGCACCTGTGGCATATGGAGGTTCTCAGGCTAGGGGTCTAATCGGAGCTGTAGCGCCAGCCTATGCCAGAGCCACAGCAATGCCAGATCCAAGCTGTGTCTGCAACACCACAGCTCACAGCAACGCCAGATCCTTAACCCACTGAGCGAGGCCAGGGATTGAACCCACAACCTCATGGTTCCTAGTCGGATTCATTTCTGCTGTGCCACGATGGGAACTCCAAAATACAAGATTTAAAACTTAAGCAAGCAGAGAGGCAAAGTACAATAACTGAAATAAAAAATTCATTAGAAGTAGCTAACAGCAGAATACAGGAGGCAAAAGAATGAATAAGTGAGGTGGAGGACAGACTAGTGGAAGTCATGGATGCATAACAGAAAAGAGTAAAACGATTGAAAAAAAAATGACTCTCAGAGAACTCTCAAGGTTAATCGCACCAAAATCCGTATTATAGGGGTACCAGAAGAAGAGAGAGAGAGAAAGGGACAGAAAAAATATTCGTGGAGATAATAGCCAAAAACTTCCCTAACATTGGAAAGGAACCACTCACTCAAATCCAGGAAGCACAGTGAGCACCATATAAAATAAACCCAAGGAGGAACAGCCTGAGACACATATTAATCAAACTGACCACAATTAAAGACAAAGAGGAAATACTGAAAGCAGCTAGGGAAAAGAAATAACATACAAGGGAACCCCGATAAGATTATCAGCATGTTTTTCATCAGAAACTCTGCAGGCCAGAAGGGAGTGCCATGATATACTTAATGTGATGAAAGGAAAAAAACCTCCAATGCTCTCATTCAGATTTGAAGGAGAAATAAAAAACTTTACAGATAAGCAAAAGCTAAGAGAATTCAGCAACACTAAACCAGCTTTACAACAAATACTAAAGGAACTTCTCTAGGAAGAAAAGGCTGTAACCAGAAACAAAAATACCACAAATGACAAGGCCCACCAGTAAAGGCATATATACAGTAAAGATATGAAATCATCCATGCACAATTATGCTACCAAAATCAGAAATTGTGAGAAGAGGAGGGTACAAATGCAGGACACCAGAGATGCACTTGCAGTTAAGAGACCAACAACTTAAAACAATCTTGTGTATATATAGACTCAGGGCAACTGCAAACCAAAAACCTACAATTGATACACAAGCAAATAAGAAATCAAATACAAAACTAAAGATAATCATCAAACCACAACAGGTGAGAACAAGAGAAGAAGGGAAGAAAAAGAGCAACAAAAACAAATCCAGAACAGTTAATAAAATGGCAGTGAGAACATACATATCAATAATTACCTTAAATTTTAATGGACTATGTGCCCAAACCAAAAGACATAGACTAGGAGTTCCTGTCGTGGCTCAGTGGTTAACGATTCCAATTAGGAACCATGAGGTTGCGGGTTCGATCCCTGGTCTTGCTCAGTGGGTTAAGGATCTGGCTTTGCCATGAGCTGTGGTGTAGGTTGCAGATGCGGCTCAGGACCTGTGTTGCTGTGACTGTGGTGTAGTATGGCAGCTACAGCTCCAATTAGACCCCTAGCCTGGGATCCTCCATATGCCGCGGGTGTGCCCCTAGAAATGGTAAAAAGACCAAAAAAAAAAAAAAGACACTTAGACTAGCTGAATGGATACAAAAACAAGAGCCATATATATGCTGTCTTCAAGAGACGCACTTCACTTCTAGGGATACATACAAATTGAAAGTGGGAGGATGGAAGAAAATATCCCATGCAAACGGGCATCAAAAGAAAGCTGGCAATGCTCACATCAGACAAAATAGACCTTAAAATGAGAAATGTTTTAAGAGACATGGAAGGACACTACATAATGATCAAAGGATCAAACCAAGAAGAAGGTATAACAATTTTAAATATCTATGTACCCAACATAGGATCACCACAGTATATAAGGCAACTGCTAACAACCTTAAGGGGAGAAACTGACAATAACACAATCATAGCAGGGGAATTTAACACCCCACTTACAGCAATGGACAGGTCATCCAGGCAGAAAATCAATAAGGAAACACAGGCCCTGAATGAAGCATTAGACCAAATGGACTTAGTAGATATTTTTAGGACATTCCATCCAAAAGCAATAGAATACACATTCTTCTCAAGCGTGCATGGAACATTCTCTAAGATTGATCACATTCTGGGCTATAAATCAAGCCTCAGTAACTTTAAGAAAATTGAAAGTATATCAAGCATTTTTTCCGACCACAACGCTATATGACTGGAAATCAACAAGAAAAAACAGCAAAAAACACAAACACATGGAGACTAAACAACCAACAGATCACTGAAGAAATCAAAGAGGAAATTAAAAAATACCTAGAAGCAAATGACAACAAAGATATGATCCTCCAAAACCTATGGAATGCAGCAAAAGCAGTTCTAAGGCAGAAGTTTATTGTAATGCAAGCCTATCTCAGGAAACAAGAAAAAGCTCAAATGAACAACCTAACTTTACATCTAAAGCAGTTACAGAGAGAAGGACAAGACCTAAAGTTAGTAAAAGAAAGGAAATCATAAAGATCAGAGCAGAAATCAATGAAATAGTAATGAAGAAAACCATAGAAAAGATCAATGAGACTAAAAGCTGGTTCTTTGAAAAGATCAACAAAATTGATAAACTCTTAGCCAGACTTATCAAGGAAAAAAGAGGACTCAAATCAATGAAATTAGAAATGTACAAGGAGAAGTAACAACAGACATTACAGAAATACAAAAGATTATAAGAGACTACTACTTGGAACTATATGCCAATAAAACGGAAAACCTAGCAGAAGTGGACAAATTCTTAGAAAAGTACAATCTTCCAAGACTAAACCAAGATGAAATAGAGAAGATGAATGGACCAATCACACGTTCTGAAATTGAAACTGTGATTAAAAAACTTCCAACAAACAAAAGCCCAGGACCAGATGGCTTTGCAGATTAATTCTGCAAACACTTATCCTTCTGAAACTATTCCAAAAAATTGCAGAGGAAGGAACACTCCCAAACTCGTTCTATGAGGCTACCATCTCCCTAATACCAAAACCAGACAAAGATACCATGAAAAAGAAAACTACAGGCCAATTTCACTGATGAACATAGATGCAAAAATCTTCAACTACTAGCAAAACAAAATACTAGCAAACCAAATCCAACAGTACATTCCAAGGATTGTGCATCATGATCAAGTGGGATTTATCCCAGGGATGCAAGGATTCTTCAATATCCGCAAATCAATCTGTGTGATACACCACATTAACAAACTGAAGAATAAAACCATATGATCTTCTCAATAGAAGCAGAAAAAGCCTTTGACAAAATCCAACACCCATTTCTGATTAAAAACCCTTCAGAAAGAGGGCATGGGGGAACCTACCTCAACATAATAAAGGCCATCTATGACGAACCCAGAGCTTACATCATTCTCAATGGTGAAAAGCTGAAAGAATTCCTGCTGAGATCAGGAACAAGACAGGGATGTCCACTCTCGCAACTACTATTCCACATAATTTTGGAAGTCCTAGCCACAGCAATCAGAGAAGAAAAAGAAATAAAAGGAATCCAAATTGTAAAGGAAGAAATAAAACTATCACTGTTTGCAGATGACATGATACTATACCTAGAGAATCCTAAAGACTCTACCAGAAAACTGTTAGAGCTTATCAATGAATTTGGCAAAGTTGCAGGATACAAAATTCACAGAAATTGACTACATTTGTATACACTGACAATGAAAGATCGGAAAGAGATATTAGGGAAGCAATCCCATTTACCATTGCATTAGAAAGAATCAAATACTTAGGAATAAACCTATCTAAAGAGACAAAAGACCTGTACTCTGAAAACTTTAAGATGCTGATGAAAGAAATCAAAGATGACACAAACAGGTGGGAAAACATACCATGCTCTTGGGTTGGAAGAGTCAATATTATCAAAATGACTATACTACCCAAGGTAATCTACAGATTCAGTGCAATCCCTATCAAATTACTAAGCATATTTTTCACAGAACTAGAACAAAATGTTTTTTTATTTTTTGGTTTTTTTTTGTTTGTTCATTTGTTTTTGCCTTTTTTAGGTCCGTACATGCAGCATATGGAGGTTCCCAGGCTAGGCGTCTAATTGGAGCTATAGCCGGCGACCTATGCCATAGCCACAGCAACCTGGGATCTGAGCCATTTTTGCAACATACACCACAGCTCACGGCAATGCCAGATCCTTAACCCACTGAGCGAGGCCAGGGATCAAACCAGCAACCTCATGGTTCCTAGTCGGATTCGTTAACCACTGAGCCATGACGGGAACTCCCTAGAACAAAATATTTTAAAGTTTGTTTGGAAACTCAAAAAATCCGGAATAAACAAAGACATCCTGAAAAAGAAAAATGGATCTGGAGGAATCAGGCTCCCTGACTTCAGACTTTTCTACAGAGTAATAGTCATCAAAACCATATGGTCCTGGCACAAACACAGAAAAATAGATCAGTGGAACAGGATAGAAAACCCAGAATTAAACCCATACACCTACAGTCAACTAATCTATGACAAAGGAGGCAAGAATATACAATGGAGAAACGACAGCCCCTTCAGTAAGCTGTGCTGAGAAAACTGAACAGCCACATGTAAAAGAATGAAATTAGAATATTTCCTAATACCATACACAAAAATAAACTCAAAATGGAGTAAAGACCTAGACATAAAACTACGTAGTATAAAACTCTTAGAGGAAGACATAGGCCAAACACTCTCCCACATAAATGACAGCAGCATCTTCTCAGATCCACCTGTTGAGTAATGATAATAAAAACAAAAATAAATGGGGCTTAATTAAACTTAAAAGTTTCTTCACAGCAAAGGAAACACTAAACAAAACAAAAAGACAACACACGGGATGGGAGGAAATATTTGCAAATGAAGCGACTGACACAGGATTAATCTCCAAAATTTACAAACACCTTCTGCAGCTCACTATCAAAAAAACAACCCCATCCAAAAACGAGCAGAAGGAAAAAAACAGGCACTTCTCCTAAGAAGACATACAGATGGCCAAAAAACACATGAAAAGATGTTCAACATCACTAATTAGAGAAATGCAGATCAAAACCACTATGAGGTACCACCTTACGCCAGCCAGAATGGCCATCATCAAAAAGTCTACAAACAATAAGTACTGGAGAGGTGTGGAGAAAAAGAAGCCCTATTACACTGTTGGTGGGAATGTAAATCGGTGCAACCACTGTGGAAAACAGTATGGAGATTCCTCAGAAAACTAAAAATAGAACTACCATTTGATCTAGCAGTCCCACTCCTGGGCATCTATCCAGAGAAAAGCATGATTCGAAAAGACTCATGTACTCCAGTTCATTGCAGCATTCTATACAATAGCCAAGACATGGGAACAACCTAAAAGTCCATTGACAGAGGAGTGGATAAAGAAGATCTGGTACATATACACAGTGGAATATTACTCAGCCATTAAAAGGAAAGAAATAACGGCATTTGCAGCAACATGGATGGGCAGAGAAATTATCATGCTAAGTGAAGTCAGTCAGGCAATGAGACACCAACATCAAATGCTATCACTTACATGTGGAATCTAAAAAAAGGACACAATGAACTTCTTTGCAGAGCAAATACTGACCCACAGACTTTGAAAAACTTATAGTTCCAAATGAGACATGTTGGGGGGTGGGGGGATGCACTGAGGGTTTGGGATGGAAATGCTATAAAATTTGGTTTTTATGATTGTTGTACAACTATAAATAATAAAATTCATTGAGTAATAAAAAAAACCTTATTTGATGGAATAGTTAAAAATATTGGGAAAAGGCAAAAACAAAAATTTATGGCTTTACCCATGGCATATGGAAGTTACTGGGCCAGGGACTGACTCCTAGCAATAGCTGTGACCTCTCCCAAAGCTGAAGCAACACTGGATCTATAACCTGCTTGGCTGGGCCATGGGCCGGTCCAGGGATCAAACCCGCATCTTTACAGCGACCCGGGCAGCTGCAGTTGGATTCTTAACCCATTGTGCCATGGCAGAAACTCTTCATCCTCTAAATTAGTGGTTCTGTAACTTAGTCTTGGGTCATCTTCGGTTTCTCTGAGCTCTCTCCCTATGTGATTTTATTCTTTACCATGGTGTTAATTACCACCTGTGTGTCAATGACTTCCAAATTTATAGCTCCAATCCAAACTTTCCCCAGTTTCCTTCATAGTATGTTCAACTATGTACTTGAAATGTCTAGTTACAGGTTTCCCAGACTTAACATATCCTAAATAGAAGTCTCTCTCCAAATGTGTTAGCCTTTCCTATCTTTAAATGCTGCCTTTTTACTCCATCTCAGTCCTGTCATTTGCAAGCCTGTCATTTATACCTCCTAACTCTAACTGGGATATATCTACCCATCTCCCAACTCCACTCTCACTATAAGAGTTAAGCCATTATCCAGACTACCTGGACTATTGCTCCAGCCTCCTGACTGTTTTCTTTGCTTCTACTTCTGCCTTGTTCCAAACTGTTCTCCACATAACAGGTAAAAAGTTTAAAAGTGTAGACCAGCTTGTTGTTCTCTTGATTAAAATCATTCAGTAGTTTTCCGTTGCCCTTTACTAATCAGTCAGTCTCTCTCTTTACCATGAACTGTGGGCTCTCTGCATGATCTGGCACTTGATTTACGTAGTGCTTTCTTAAGCCACTTCCTCCTTTCTCCCGTACCTTAGCTGTACTGGTGTCCTTTTTGTTCCTTGAACATGCCCAGCTCTTTCCAGCTGAAGAATCTTTGTGCAGCCTTTTTGTCTCCCTGAAACACCCAGTCCAGCTGCTCCATCTCATCCTTCAGGTCAATAATTGTCATCATTTTTGAGATGCCTCCTCTGACCACATTATCTCAATAGGGCTTTTCCTTCTCTTCTTTGTTCCTTTGATTGCATATAACACTATCACAAGCTGTGTGCTTTGTGTTTATTACTCCTCTCCAGCTAGACAGGAAGCTCCACATCAGGATGGGTAGTGTATATCCAGCATTTGTAACAGTGCCCAGTGTAGTTGTTCAGTTTGTAAGATGGATATCTAAACTTAAAAGTGAATCTTATCTAGAAAATCTCATTTCTCCCTGGAAGATTGGCATCAATACTGTCCATCCACACTCTTCATGCCATTTATATAGTGAACTGTATGTAACTTGAAGATTAGGCAAAATGCTGCAGGAGGGTTCTTGAATGACTGACAGGCATTAAAGAGGCTGTAAGAAATTTAAAGTGGTTGGACTAGTCAATGCTTTTCTCTTTTGTTTTCCATACTTACCTAGGCATGGGAAGCAGAGCTAGGGTAATTTTGGCCCTGGTCTCCCAAGCTTAATTTTGGAAGTACTCAAATTTGGTTTTTCTTGCCTAGTGGGAAGTATGGCTAGTCTGTTTGATTAAACAACTATATGAATTCTCACATACCTGAGTTCCTTAAACTGAGTTGACAGCCTCTTGGGAGGGTTTGGTGCAGTGTGGCAGAATGGGAAAGGACTTTGGAGCAAAACTGGGCTTGGTTTAATTTTGTTCCTAATTGGAAAAATAACAACCACCAAAACCACCACCACCACCCTCCCCTCCTGTTTCCCTGGCAATAAAACAAGAGAATTGGACAAGATAGTTTCTAAGGTTCCCACCGCCTTTACTCATTGTGAAATCTCTGATTCCTATAAAAAATACTTGGTTCTGATCCTGGAGATATTCACAAAATCTGCAGCCTTAAAAGGAGCTTTTCCCCAAAGTCGTTTTTGTGGAGAAATAGTGAACACTATCATAGACTACCTCAGCAAGTAGAGAGGGAAGGATAAATTCCTTGGAGATTCAGAACTCTTTGAGTTAACCTCTGTTTGACTGCTCTTGCTAATGTTAGTTTATTGGAAATTGTCCAAGGAAAAAATATTTTAGAGTTTAATGGTCTGGGGCTCTTAGTGACTTGTACTTCACCCTAATAGGAATTTAAAAAGTGAATCAACTGAGAGTAATAAGTGCCCCCTTCTAAACTGTGTCTCCTCAAAAATAATCTTTTTCACTTTAACACGAGAATGAGCAATTCATTTGGTTACCCAGAGGGCACCCCCCACCCCCCACCGCCCCCCGCAGAAAGGATGCAACAGAGAGGAGAGAGAGGCAGTCTTCCTTTTTCCACTTATAAGTATTACAAAGCTGAGTCAGTCAGGAAGATTAAAGCAAATACATGATTTTAATATGAATTTTAGTTTTCATTCATTAGTAACAGTGGACACCTCTTTTATTAATTGTTCCTACTGTGGGCTAGCCTTTAGACCAAATGCTTATCTCACTTATTACCAAATAAGCCTTGGGTTGGATGGTAGTTTCCAGGTGAAGTCACTTACCTTCTTAGCAGGTGAGCCATTTAGAAGTTAAGTAATTTGCTAAATTAAGGCGCAGTTAGTAAGTGATTGAGTTGGGATTTGAACCACGTAAATGAGTAATGAATCTTTAAGATTACAATATGGCTGAAAGAATTTTTTAGCATTTTTAATTGTAATGAAAAGATAATAGGGAATGACACTCGAATCACAAACCAAGTTGTATTCCTTTTCCTAGAGACCTTGGGTGTTGTCTTTTCATCTAGTCCTATCAATACCTTTTCTTTCCAAGATGCTTCTTTTAAAACATTCTAGAACTGAAATGAAACCCTGAGTTAAAACAATGAACAGTCCTATTTTATATGATCTCATAATAGTATTTCACAAAAGCCTGGCTGTATTTGTAACTTAAGAGTGATCCTGACCTGTTGCCTTAAATAGTTTAATAATACAGGTTTTTCCCCACCCCTAGTGAGGCCCACTTTTTTCCCCACTTTAATTATGTGAGCTAGAATCCTGTTTCTCACACATCTTCAGTTCTCAGCCTTGTTAAAATTAATCATATAATCCCCCTTTAAAACATAGTATTAAATCACCATAGTAACACAGTATCCAAGCTTTATAGATAAAACATAACAGCCATAAGAAGGTAGCGTTTGGTGTCACCTTGACAGCTCTATAACTTTTATAGAAATATGTTCCTTCTCCTGGCTTGTGTAAGGTGGAGGGATAGCATTACTTATTTACACCTGTTTTATTACCATGTAGCTTTTAAATTGCTACCTTGTTTTTGTTCACTTTCCTAGATAAAAAAGGAGAGAACACTTCCTTTTCTTTTTGAATTATTTTCTTGTATGCTTTAACCATTCTTCAAGGGATGGAATTGTTTCCTTAAATATGACCAGGTAGGGTCCGTTGACCTTTTGTACTGGAACACATTGAAGGTCTCTTTGATTTTCTTTCTTTCACTTTTTTTTTTTTTTAGGGCCACACCCTTAGCATTTGGGGGTTCCCAGGCTAGGGGTCCAATGGGAGCTGCAGCTGCTGGCCTACACCACAGCAACTCAGGATCCGAGCTGCGTCTGCAACCTACACCACAGTTCGCAGCAACACCAGATCCTTAACCCACTGAGCATACTGAGGGCCAGGGATTGAACCCACATCCTCATGGATACTGGTCGGGTTCATTTGCACTGAGCCACAATGGGAGCTCCAACATTTTGTAACTTTAAAAGTTTCTAGATTAATCTGATTAATCATATGCTTTTTAATTTTTTGAAATAGGTGTTTTCTATTTGATGTGTGACTTGCTGATTTTTGTGTGGATGCAGGGATTTTTAGCTTTTTCTTAAATGTTTTTCTTTAAAGCCTTGGTTTCATTTCTTAGAAAACACTTTGCATTATTAAAATATTTGGTATTTTGTCCTGTAAAATATAAATATATTCCTCATAAATTCAGAAACTATGGAAGATACAGGAATTTAGGAAAGTAATGCTAACCTTGCCGTTTTTGAATTCCAGCTCCTCTCTTTAGTAGTTCTGTGCACTTGATTCAATTATTTACCTATTCAGTCCTTTAGTTTCCTTTTCTGTAAAATGGGAACATCATCCAAATTCCAGGGTTGTGGAGCTCCCGTAGTGGTGCAGAGAAAACAAATCCAAGTAGTATCCATGAGGATGCTGGTTTGATTCTTGGCCTCACTCAGTGGCTTGGGGATCCGGCGTTGCCGAGAGCTGTGGTATAGGTCACAGATGTGGCTTGTGGCTGTGGCTGCAGCTCCAATTCAACCCTAGCCTCGGAACTTTCATATGCCATGGGTACAGCCCTAAGAAGCAAAAAAATAAAATTCACAGTTTGTGCAAGCAAATGAGATGGTGTAATATCAAGTGTCTAGCCTGGGGGCTGGCGCTTAAATTCTGCTATTGCAGTCTCTTATTTTCTGAACTAGAGGAATGATCTGGTGAACGTCATTACCAGCAATGCGCTGGCTGAGAGGGTTTCGATGTCAGGCCTTAAAATCCATCAGTTTACCAATTGGCACCTTAGGCAGTGCCACTCTAGGCTATTTCTTTGTCTTTAAAATAAGACACACCTTTCAGAATTGGATGCAGTGCTTAACAAAGCTACCTGCCTGAACTCTGTAAGATAGCTGTGATGAGGTGGTCACTGCTTCTCTCTCTTTTTTTTTTTTAAATGCTTGTTCAGTCTGTTCCCTTGAAGTGTGTAAATTTTAAGTTCATTTATAAAGAGTTCCACTGAGAAAGGAAATGTTACAGGTTCAATGACCTGTTGTGGTTAGATACTTTATCAGGAGACTTACTGCACATTCATTTTCTCCTTTGTTCTGTCTTTGTGGCAGCCTCACAGTTGGCCAAGTTGGCCAGAACTTCACGTTCGTGCTCACTGACATTGACAGCAAACAGAGATTTGGGTTCTGTCGTTTATCTTCAGGAGCGAAGAGCTGCTTCTGTATCTTAAGGTAAGGAGAATGGCTTTGGCTATGGCTAGTTCCGTGAAACAATGTCAGCTTTTGCGTTATTCTTCTGGTAATTAAATTTTCCAGCTGTTCTTTTTATTTTCCTATCTCTTTCCCACAAGTCACTGCACTTGGGAAGAAGGACTTCCTAATGTTGTCCTTGCACTTTAAGTTTTGCAGATAATTGTATTTATTTATTTGTATCACATCCCTTGGGTGGGAAAAGGGATCATTCCTTCTGTGGAGTGTGTGGAAGCTGGACAGTCGTCGTGCCTACAGTTCCTCCCGCTGTTATCTGGAGCTGTCAGAAATTAGCCTGTAAGGCTTTCCCTTGGACATTTTGTGTATGTAAGATTATTAATAAAGTATGTGTCTGTAGCTCAGGACGTCTTGCAGACACTGATTGTGTCCTTTGCAAAGTAACACCCCTGCCCCCTTTGGGTCAATGAGTAACTGCTTCCCAACTTGGCTACCTCTGTAGAGTTTTGAAAAAAGCGCAGAATTCTGTAAGAAGTCTTCTTTAGGTCTTCTAAAACCCCTTTCATACACCAGAACCACACTTGCTTAATGCTCTGCTTCCTCCTGCCAGAGGGGGCTTGTTCTGGGGTGGGAGGTTGTGTGGAAATCTGATTTTGGAGCTGCTGGCTCTGTGGGCTCCTGCTGGGCGCCTCCTGCGGGGGAAGTAAAGGCATCCCACGCACTCCCCTCCCCGTCTGCCTCGTTAAGTAGGTGTCAGAGGGGCCTGCCTCCTGTCTCTCTCTGCTCATGTGCAACAGCTCAGGGCAGGACAGCAGGGAGGCAGACAGGGTCCCCAGTCTTAGGCCTGGGCCTGGGGATGGAAGGCCAGACCCTCTGTGAATTCCAGAAAGGGTAGTTCTCTGGTACACTAGTGTCTGTACTTCCTTCTTCTCCTCACTGAGAAAAGACCTCCCTGCCACCCCAAGCACACACCCTCACACCATGGAGGTGGTTGAGGACTGACTTTCAAAGTGCCTTAGCTCTGTAACTGTCAGTCAGAAGTGCTACTTCTCTGTTTCTCTACATCTTATTTTCATCATTATTTTTAATCAATGAAGTCAACTTTCTTTTTCATCAAGTGTAGTGTCTCTGAATTGGGTACTAGAGGACAACTGCCGGAAAGACTTTGGGAGAAGGTCCAAACCTGGCTGCTTTGTGAGGCTGCTGTTCTCCAACACATCTTAGTAGTCCAGGCCCAAAGTATTAGATTCTGATGTAAATTTTTATTTACTTTTTGTTTTTACAATTTTTTTAAAGAAAATTTTCTATTTTTGTCTACTATTCCAGCTATCAAATATCCAGCTAGGACACTGCATATTTATATAGTCATTTAGAGATGATGAGAATTTAAGCCAGGTTCTTAGAGTTTTGCAGGAGGGATTTTCCCCCATAATGTTTTGGGCTGTGATGTTTCTTTCAAAACTTGGATGTGTGTAATGGGGGGAGGGGGACCCATGAACTGGCACTATCTCATTCACTCAGCAAATTTCAGAGAGTAGAATCCTGTTTTTAAAAACTTAAATTTAAAAATTGTTCTCATTGGATTCTGATGTTTGACTTTGTATGTCTACATGTAGGCCCATCCACTTCATATTTGCAAGAAGCTAGTTGAAAAGCCTCTTGCTGAGTCATTTAGAGTGAAAAATAACAGCAATAGGCGTGTTTTTTAAATCTATTATGCTAACTTGGAACTATGGGAAAAAATGTGATGGGTTAATTCATTCGTTTGTCATCCCTTAATTGAGTGCCTACTATTAGCTAGTCCCTAGGGAGATGGATGATCATGCTATTGTATGCTGTATAATACATGGACTGGTCCCATGGTATAGGGATATTCTTACTATTGATATTCTAGTGCCGGGGGTAGTGGCTGTGGTTAAAAATGTAAACGTCTTCTGTGGATTCTAGGATGTGCATTTCCCAGTGCTTGGTTTGGGAATAATGCTGGCTTAACACTAGTATGCGGGAGGAAAAGCTTGCTGGTAAGCCTGGATGACTGGTTGGTGATATGTCCAACGGAGGGTGGAAAGGACTGCCAAGAGAACGTGGGTGGGATTTGGATCTGGGTTACATTATTAGCATCATCCTCTTTTGCTATTAGGTCTCCTTGCTTTCCTCAGATGCTTTCCCTTTAGTTAACCTGTTCCTTGAGGTCCAGTCACTGTTCTCAGTGTGCCTAATATTCTAGCTCAAGTCTGCTCAGAATTCACCTTTACTTTTGCTTTCCATTTCTTCTCATGAGATTTGTAATTTCCGGTGACGGCATCTGCGTGTACATAGCCTCCACTGTTCTAGGATTTAGCTTCTTATGATCACTTCCTCTCTGACTGCTGTCCCAAGCTCATATGCTTTCTGGCCCATATGAACCACTAGGCCTCTCTGCCTTCACACATTTACCCATTCTCTCAAACTCAGCCTGTACACTTCTCAGAGTAGCCTTCTCCAGGCAGAGGAAATCATCCCATCCTCTGGATGCACCCAGCATGCTTTGCACACTTCATTTACACACTCATAAAACTTGATCTTCCTTTGTCTTTCTCCTACTGGACAGTTAACTCTTTAGGGGAAAAGTTAGTGTCTCAAGCAACTTTGCATCCCCAGGTCTTAGTGTAGTGCTTAACCAAAATATTATGTGCATGGCTTTCAGAGACAGGGAGGTCGGTTCAATTTGGTTGGAAGATTAGGACAAAAGGCTCCGAGTGAGAGCAAAGTCCTCAGTAGGCACTAGTTCAAAGAGATACTGTTCATATTGCCAAACAGTTCATTTTAGAAATAGGTGTGTCTTTGAGTCTCACAGAGGAGATTCAGTGTCACAGTGGACAGGCATTATGTCCATGAAGGACTAGGTCATCAGTATTACAAGACTTAAACTTAATTTGAGAGTAAATGATTCTTAGACATCCTTTATTCAGTATAACATACTAGGTTTGTTCTTGGGGGCACTGTCTGTTCCCTCTCACTAGAATGTGAACTCCATAAAGACTGGGAATTTTTACCTGTTTTGTTCACAGATACACCCAAAGTGTATTGAAGAATGTCTGCATACAGTAGATACTTAGTAGTACTTGTTTTATGAAGGAATGAATCCCTGAGTTTATTTTTAAACATTTTTACGAAATTGATTTGAACTCGTCTCCAGCTAACCCTGACAGAGATATAGTTGTATTAAAGTGTGTCTTGTAGACAAAAGTACCATAGTAGGAGTTTCTATTGTGACTCAGCAGAAACGAACCCAACTAGTATTTATGAGGATGCGAGTTCCATCCCTGGCCCCGTTCAGCGGGCTAAGGATCTGGTGTTGTTGCAAGCTGTGGTGTAGGTCACAGACGTGGCTTGGATCTGGTGTTGCTGTGGCTATGGCATAGGCCTGTGGCTATAGCTCTGATTCGACACCTAGCCTGGGAACTTCCGTATGCTGCATCTGTGGCCCTAAAAAACAAAAGGTACCATAGTATAAAAAGTCAAATGCATTATTCCCTCCCACAGTTGACTAGTTCTTTCTATTAAAGCATTTTTACTCTACCTTGAGACTCACCATTATATTAATCAACTAGTTGCTAGATGGTAGTTAATAGATTAAAAGCAACAGCTAGGAGAACAAGAGTTAAGGATAAGTTAGTTGTTTTCCATTATAAACCTAGGAATGTGAAAGAATATTTTTAGCATTTTCACATAGCACTATCTGACACTAATATATAATAAGAATTTACCTCTGAAATATTTCAAATATCATAAAAATATTGACCTGGATCATTTTTTTCATGGCTTCTATTTGTCCAAATAACACATGCCAGCCTAAAACTGTAATGAAATATGCTATTTATAGCTAACTTCTGGTTTTGAATGAACAAAACGTAAGAGTTCAAAGCCATAACTGTATTGTTTTGGGTGGGGGAAGGAGTAGATTTGAAAGATAAGCCACATAATATTAAATTTCTTTACTCTTTATAAAGGAACTTTCAGAATATTTGTGTTCTACAATTTTTTCTCCTTTATGTATAGGGATCTTATTTCAGCCTAGAGAAAGCTTGAGTAACTATCTTTATACCCAAATAAAACTGTTCAGGACCTATTATACATTTTGAGAAGAAATAACTTGTTTCATCAAGATGGGGTCTAAATTTTTTTTAGTTTAACGATTAAACTTTTTTATTTAATTAGTATCATAGTATCTTGTATATGCCAGGTATGAGCAATGCATAACATGTGGTCTTTGGTCTTTATGTACCTCAAGATCCTTTAAAAGAGACACAAAGATATAGCTCCAGCTCTCACATGAGAACCTTTTCAGATGTTATGTTCATGTAAGATTTTGGTGAACTGAGTTTTCTGAACTTGGGTCTTACAAACTGAAACAAATATAAAACTGAATATTCTTCTGGGCGTATTATTTCCAGGCCTCTGATTTTGATACCCACCTCCCATTTAACTTCTGCTACCCTTAATGTCTTAGGAACCACTTAATCTTGGGGAAGGGACTATGTAAACAAGTAATTAAAATATAATGTGATAAGTGCTATTTTAAAAAAGTATGTGTATATAAGGTTCTTTGGGGTCACAGATTAGGTGGTGTCCGTGTCTGACTTGGAGAATCAGGGAAAGTGTTGCTGATGGGTTCCAGTTAAACTGGGTCTGAGAGGATCAATGGGGGTTTGCTGGGAGAAGAATGGGAGAAAAGCTCTCTGGGCAGTGGAAGCTGGTGCACAAAGGCCCAGAGAAATGAAAGGTATAGCAAGATGAAAGAATGATGAGAATTGTGATGCAAGGGTGGTAGCAAGAGATGATGCCATCAAAGTCTTGGGGCAAATTGTGAAAGTCCTTGTGGGACATGCCCAAGGTTTTGGATTTATCCCATAGAGAATGGAGTGCCATGTGATGTTCAGGGCCAGGCCTTAGAAATACCGATGTTTGTACAGCAAAGGTAAAGTGGCTATTGTATGTGAAATTGCTGTCTACACGTGCTTGGGATATTTTGGTTATTGTTAGAAGGGATGTCACACATCAGGAGTAGCACCTGATTTAGTTTGGACTTTTAAAGCCTCAACTTCAGTGCTTTTTTTTTTTTTCAGTTATAACTTAATGAAATTTGTTCCTTGGCCCTTGTTGGGGAGTTATTGTCCTTTGTATGTAAGCTGGCATATGAGCTTGTGTTTAAACATTAATTGTATTAAGTGAGAACCATCTTCCTTCTGGAACACTTTCTGACTTAATGGCAGGAACAACTATTGTATCCTTTTTCATCTGTATTGGACTCGTTTCTACTTATTATAAACGGGAAAGCTCAGTTTTCACAGAGAAAAAGAAGCTAGAAGTAATGAGTCTGGTTTTGAGAACTTTGACTTCTCTCTTTACTGCTCCCGTGTTTTTTTAAACAACACATACAGTTTAGGAGAAAAATCAAAGGACCGTTTCCTTTGGCAGGTGCAGTGGCAGGAGCCCTTTTGGATTGTGTGTTAGCTGCTTTAGTTTAAAGTAAGTGTATGGGGGCTGGAAAAGGGTATTGGGAAGGAAGACTGTGGGGACTGCTCCCGGATTTTTACCTTGAAAGCAGGTGCTGCTGAAATACTCCAGAAACAGATGGAATCTCCTATTCTTGTTTTAAGCTATTTATGGTTGTCTTGCCTGAGGGTACCCTGCTATACAAAAGTGCACTGGCTGATGTTTGAGGGCAGTTTGGGCATCAAAGCTGGGGCCCCTCTGGGAGAAATCAGCCTTTCTTTCCAGTGCCTCAAATGCCATTTGGCAAACCTGGATCTTTCATACTATTTAACAGAAGAGTTTCCTCTGCTTTTCAAGTGTTTCCATCTCTCTGGGGTTGTTTGATTTCTTTTTAATTCCTTCCCTTAAAAGTGTGATGGGTACAGTGTTGTTTTCTGGATGGTCAGCTGGGAGAAGGCTTGATTGCTATGGCAGATTATAATTCCATCCATTGTGGGTCCTGGCACATGGCTTCTGTCAGAACCCAACCCATGGGATGGGGCCCGTGGAGACTCTGGTTTACTAGGCCTTTTCTGAGAGTGTTTTGAAAGGCTTGCATGGGGGATGTGCTCTTTGGAACATCACTTTGTGGGAGGTTGTAACTTTTTTTTCTTAATTAAAAAAAATGAAGTGGTTAGGGAATGTTGCATGTTTTATTGCCACACAGATGCCTTCATGCTTAGCAATGTAAATCCTCTAGAGAGTCATAATTCAACAATAGTAACAAGCTCTACAATTTTTAAGAAAATCACCTTTGAAGAGGAGGAAGGGAAATAAACAAAACTGCCCTTGCTCTCCTAGTAGCCTGCTTTTTGAGGGCTGGGAAGCTGGACAGTTGGAAAGACAGGTGTGCCTCCTGTACCAGCAGCCAGCCTCAGGGCTGTCCACCGTGGGAGGAAGCTGCTTCTTTCCTTCTGTCCTTTACAAAGGAAACTAGCCGGCTCAGCCTTCCCTCAGACACCATGAGTCCAGGGTTGTGGGTATTTGAAAATCAAGATTTTGGCTAAAAGAAATTTTTCATTTTGAGATTTAATGAGTAGGATATTACAAGAGACATGCTATCTTCTCTTCTTGTTTTGAAGGCAGAGCACTTCCTTGTTTTAATGCTCACGAAGCTTAGTGCAGGGCAGCAAGTGAAACCACCCTAGGAGCTCTAGGAGTGCACTTTACCCCTCCATTGCTTATTTATCTTGCTACCTCTGGCAACTGTTGCTCTTAGGCCATTTTGTAGATGGATAGACTTAAGTCAGGACAGTTCAGTACAGAGGATTTGGAATGGAAAAGAGGAGTTAGCATTTAGCAGCATTTATTTAATATGCTGGGTAGTTTACTTAATTATTTTATTCTATTGCAACCATATGAAATTATCTCCCTTGAGAGATAAAGAGCTTGAGACTGAGAGGGATACGGTGACTTGACCAAGATCTCATGAGGAGTAAGTGAAGGAATTTGGTTTGGGCTTACTGCTAGTAACTTTCTTTTGGCAACTTTTACCAGTTTCAAGATTTGTTTCTCTTCAGATATATTTAGAATGATCTTGGAGGTCAGTTTATTTTATTATATTATTTTGTCTTTTTAGGTCCACACCTGTGGTATCTGAAAGTTCCCGGGCAGGGGGTCAAATTGAAGCTGTAGCTGCTGGCCTATGCCACAGCCACAGCAATGCCAGGTCTGAGCCACATCTGCGACCTATACCACTCATGGCAGCACTGGATCCTTTAACCCAGTGATTGAGGCCAGGGATCGAACCCGCATCCTCATGGAAACTAGCGTGTTCGTTACCACTGAGCCATAACAGGAACTTCTCAGAAGTCAGTTTAAAGAGCTCTTAGGGAGTTCCCGTCATGGCTCAGTGGTTAACGAATCCGACTAGGAACCATGAGGTTGCAGGTTTGATCCCTGGCCTTGCTCAGTGGGTTAATGATCTGGCGTTGCTGTGAGCTGTGGTGTAGGTTGCAGACGCGGCTCGGATCCCGCGTTGCTGTGGCTCTGGCGTAGGCCAGCAGCTGCAGCTCCGATTTGACCCCTAGCCTGGGAACCTCCATATGCTGTGAGTGCGGCCCTAGGAAAAGGCAAAAAAAAAAAAAATCTCTTAGGAATAATATACTATGGTCATCCTCATTTTATATATGATGAAAGTAAGACTTGAAGAGGGAAGATTTTTGTCCCAAGTTCTTTAGCTGTCTAATAGCAAACTTCTGACCCCTAATCCAGGGTCTTGTCCAGGATATGGCAGGGATTTTTCCAAATCAGGAGAATAAGCCCATGACCACCTGGGACTAAGGTTTTTCAAGACTCAGTAACATCCGGTTAAGAACAAAAAGTTACATTCCCTTTTGGCCTGTGTCATTGCAGTCTGTGTGAACAATCCAACCATATGATTATACAGTAAAGAAAATGATACAGTTTTGTTCATCTCATGCGGAGTGTGTTTGAATGGAAAACCAGTAAAAATTAAGTCTGTCTTCTGAGAGAAAGAGAGTCTTAAGAATTCCATGAGGAACCCTTTTTGGGAGATGGAGAAAACATTGTGTAGGAGAGGCCAGTTGGTGCCTTTGGTTGAGTGTTTGAGTGTCAGCAGTTTTTCTTGAACCTCCCTGCAAGCAAACCACTTTCCTACAACAGCAACAATAAGCAGAATGTATTTATTTGAGCCTTATCTTTGCTTTTCACTGGGCAGGAGGTAGGAAGGAAAATAACTCAATATGCTTCACACCTAAAATTGCCCTTTGGATCTCAGCTGCACTCTTATTTTAAGAGCAGGATAGATCTGTGAATACAAAGAAGAGTCTGAACTTAGGTTTTCTGGCCCTCCCAGTGATCAGTTTTAGAAGCAGCAGGAAGCCTAACATTTGTCTTTCATGGAGCGGCCCCAGAAGACTGAGATAATAGTATACCTCTTTACATCAGTGCAAACAAAAATCATTATGCCATATGAGGTTTGAGGAGCCCATAATTCTTATAGTCCATTATGAGCGACTTATTTTTAAGATGTTATTTTTTTGAGATTATGAAGCTATACTTCCTCACTAGAGGAATTTAGAAAACTTCAGAAAAGTAAGAAAAGGTCTATCATCTCATGACTTCAGTAATGACTAGATGTCTTTCTTTCCTTGAATTGGGATCATGCTGTAGGTATAGTTTTCTGTCTGGCTTTTTGATTTATTATATTATTTAAGTAAGCATCTTTACATATCATTAAATTTTCTTTCCTGAGAGTCTTTTTGATTATATAATTTATTTCTGTGAGATTGATTTATAAAGGAAGAAGCTCTTAGTTATCTAAAAAATATTTCTTGCTAAGACTTAAGCTTTTTTAATGCATTTCTAGTGAATTTGTCATTCAGCTAATTACTTTGGTTCTTTTGTTTAAAAAAAAAAACCCTCAACTACTTTTTATCTTAACATGAATGCGTGAGCTATTACCCAGTTCTTGACAATGAAGAATAGTTATTAACTTCTGAAAACAATGAACATTAAAGTATGGAAATAGTATCAAATGTCTTAGTTAAATCAAGTGACAAATTATATAGTTTACTTTTCCTTTCCATATTTCATGTTGACATTTATATCTTCAAAGTAATCCTTTTTGTTAGCATTAGTTATATTGTAAATTGCAAAAAACAGCATAGCATAAAGGGAATACTTTTAAAGTTGGCAGTATAAATTTTGATTTTTGAGTGTATTACATTCTGAATGAAAACAAAGTATACATATCTTAAAACTTTATGTAGAAACTTGGGAAGCTTTTTTTTTTTTGTCTTTTGTCTTTTTAGGGCCGCACCAGTGGCATATGGAGGTTCTCAGGCTAGAAGTCAAATTGGAACTGTAGCCGCGGACCTACACCACAGCCACAGCAACGCCAGATCTGAGCTGCGTCTGCGACCTACACCACTACACCACAGCTCCCGGCAACGCTGGATCATTAACCCACTGAGCGAGGCCAGGGATCAAACCTGCGTCCTCATGGATACTAGTTGGGTTCGTTAACTGCTGAGTCACGATGGGAACTCCTGAAACTTGGGAATTTTTAAACATTGTAGATAAAATTAAGTTCTATGCTACAGTATGAAATGGAAGTCGAATAGATTTTTATTTCTCACTCACAGAGAATGAAACTACCAGTAACCTTCAACAAAACTAAGGACATTGTCCTCTAACTAAATTCGCAAGTGTTAGACTGCCACTATGAAGATTTTTAATCCCTTACCTATAATACAAAGCAGTATTTATTACCATTAATTCTGAGAGACATCATTTATGGTTTCTAATCCATTCTATTTCAGATGTCTTTGAAGTACAGTGGGTGGAGCTTTGTATGTGGGGTTAATTGTCCCATTGTTCATTTATTCAGCCTGGTATTTTAACTAGCTCTTTATGTGTATTAATGAGCCCAAAATGCAGCAAAAAATGCTTGGCTCTAAAAAAACTTGACATTTTAAAACTTACTTAAATGTGTAGTGGAAAAAGAAGTTGGGTGAAATTCAGTGTCCTGTAGTTTTTTGGTTAATGACTAGTTTCCTTTAAAAAAAATTTTTTTTTTTTAAAAAGACAGTCTCTTCAAGTGGTGCTGGGAAAACTGGACAGATGCATGTAAATCAATGAAACTACAACACGCCCTCACACACCATGCACAAAAATAAACTCAAAATCTCCTAAAGACTTAAATATAAGATAAGATACCATAACTCCTAGAAAAGAACATAGGCAAAAAATTCTCTGACATCAACCATACAAGTTTTCTTAAGTCAGTCTCACAAAGCAATAGAAATAAAAATAAATAAGTAAACCAATGGCACCTAATCAAGCTTACAAGCTTTTGCACAGCAAAGGAAACCATAAAAAAAAAAAAAAACCAAAAAGGCAACCTTTTTGGGGGAAATTAGTTCAAAAACAATGCAACTGACAAGGGCTCAACCTCTAAAATACACAAACAACTCATACAAGTCAATAGCAAAAAAACAACCCAATTGAAAAATGGGCAGAAGGCCTGAATAGACATTTCTCCAAAGAGGACTGCAGATGGCCAATAGGCACATGCAAAAAGGTTCAACATCACTAATTATATGAGAAATGTAAATCAAAACTATGATGAGGTACCACTTTACACTGGTTAGAATGGCCATCATTAGTAACTCTACAAATAACAAATGCTGGAAAGGGTGTGGAGAAAAAAAACCCTCCTACACTGTTGGTGGGAATGTAAATTGGTACAACCACTATGGAAAACAGTACAGAGTTACCTCAGAAAACTAAATATAGAACTACTATATGATCCAGCAATCCCACTCCTGGGCATATATCCAGACAAAACTTTTATTGAAAAAGATACATGGACTCCTATATTCATTGTCGCACTGTTCGCAATAGCCAAGACCTGGAAACAACCTAAATGTCCATCAGTAGATGAATGGATTAAGAAGATGTCGTATGGTGTTCCTGTTGTAGCTCAATGGTAACGAGCCCGACTAGTATACACGAGGATGCAGGTACGATCCCTGGCCTCACTCAGTGGGTTAAAGTTCCAGTGTTACTGTGAGCTCTGGTCTGGGTCAGAGATGTGGCTGGATCCTATATTGCTGTGGCTGTGGTGTAGGCTGGCAGCTACAGTTCCAATTTGACCCCTAGCCTGTGAACCTCCGTGTGTCACAGGTGTGGCCCTAGAAAGAAAAAAGAAAAAAAGGTGATTGTATATATATATATATATATATATACACACACACACACACACAATTTTATATATATATATAAACACAATATATATAAACACAATTTTATATTATATGTATATAAACACCATATATGTATATATAGACACACAATGGAATACTACTCAGCCATAAAAAAGAACAAAATAATGCCATTTGCAGCAACATGGATGGAACTAGAGACTCTCATACTAAGTGAAGTAAGTCAGAAAAAGAAAGACAAATGCCATATATCACTTGTATCTAGAATCTAATATATGGCACAAATGAACCTATCTACAGAAAAGAAACATACTCATGGACATGCAGAACAAACTTGTGCTTGCTTAGGGGGAGGGGGAAGGAGTAGGATGGACTAGGAGTTTGGGGTAAGTAGATGCAAACTATTGCATTTGGAGTAGTTAAGCAATGACATCCTGCTATATAGCACAGGGAACTATATCCAATCACTTGTGATGGAACATGTTGGAGGATAATGTGAGAAAAAGATGTATGTATGTATAACTGGGTCACTGCTGTACAGCAGAAATTGACAGAACCTTGTAAATCAACTGTAATAAAAATTTTTTTTAAAAAACATTTAAAAAATTAAAACATATAATTCTAGTCCCATATGAATACAGGAAATCTTTAGTGGGATAAAGAACAAAAACCAAAAAGAAAATTTAAAAAATAAAAAAAAGAACAAAAACCAAAGGCACAAAAACCCCAAGCCAAAAAGATTCTAAATAAAGTATACTTGCTAGTGTCCAGTTTTCTGCTGAGTTGGGATTTCTATTGTCACATGTGTTTAAAAATTTTTTTTAAATATAATTTTGGTTCTGTCATTTTAGGGACATTTTTAGTTTGTCCTTTCTCCTTTTTTATTTGGTACATGAAAATATTTAAATGTTGATTATCCTCATTAAGTAAAGATAAGCATTGTTTCCTAACCACTGGAAACAAAACTTGATTTTGTATCTTTTGTTCTCTTTATTAAAATTTCCCAGAGATTATAATTCCAAGTCTTTTAATTTGAAGAGATAGTTTAACTTTCATTCAGTGGGATTTCCTGAATTTGTCTATTCCTCAGATTTAATACTTACGTTATAATGGTGTGAACATTGGTGCTATAATTGATTTTTTTATCTTCTTAAAAATTGGATTATAATAAAAAATGTTTTCACTTATCTATCATTCGTCCTTGTGGCAGTTATTTCAATAGGGAATTGAGGATACACTAATTCAGAGTATTGTTGTGATAACTAATAAAACAGCACTTGATAAAATTTTAGTTGTATCTACTGTATAAATGTTTGGCTACAGCCCTATGCCTTTCTTTTGTAAATCGTGAACTATAACCTGCAAAAGGAAAATGCATTGATTTTAACTATATGTACACACGAGTATACATACAATAAGTGTACATGTATTTATATATATTCACATAAGGGCACACAATTATATAGCAAATACCCATGTAATTATTATCTAAGTTAAGAAATCTCCTACACCTCCAAATAATTTTTTCATATATGTATTATCCACAAATAATATGGTATAGTTTTGTCTGGTTTGAAACTGTGTGGATTATACAATTTGGAATTTTTATTGAAGTCTTCTTTTGCTTTATTTTTGAGATTCATCCATTCTATTGCTTATAGTTGTTTATTTTCTTTGCTACATAAGCTTTTGGTATTGTAAGTGGCCATTTGGGCTGTTTCTGGTTCATGGTTTTTATGAACATTCTTGAATAGCTTATCCTGGTACATAGGGGCACTAGGTTCTGTAGTGTATAAACCAAGGAATTGATTGGCTACATACATCTTCACCTTTTTTGGATAATGCCAAATTGTCTTCTAGAGTGGCTGTGCCATTTTACCGTTCTGTGAACTGTGTGTAAGCATTCTGTTCCCACACTGCTGCCACTTACTCCTTTTTTGGATTTTTTTTTTTTTTTTGTCTTTTTACCTTATCTAAGGCCGCACCCACGGCATATGGAGATTCCTAGACTAGGGGTCTAACAGGAGCTGTAGCTGTCAGCCTTCACCACAGCCACAGCAATGCGGGATCCGAGCCGTGTCTGCAACCTACACCACAGCTCACGGCAACGCCGGATCCTTAACCCACTCAGGAAGGCCAGGGATCGAACCCGCAACCTCATGGTTCCTAGTCGGATTCATTAACCACTGAGCCACAACGGGAACTCCCTTACTCCTTTGTTTTTAAAGAAGACATGCAAGGAGTTTCCATCGTGGCTCAGCAGTAACGAACCTGACTAGTATCCATGAGGATGTAGGTTTGATCCCTGTCCTTGCTCAGTGGGTTAAGGATCCAGCGTTGCGGTGCGCTGTGGCATAGGTTGTAGACGCAACTCAGATTCCACCTTGCTGTTGCTGTGACTGTGGCATAGGCCAGCAGCTACAGCTCTGATTCAACCCCTAGCATGGGCACTTCCATGTGCTGCAGGTGCAGCCCTAAAAAAATAGACTAAATAAATAAATAAATAGACATGCAGCTTGCTAATCTCCTTTCTCAAAACCTGCTAGATCTAGGTGTTCTTCTTCTTTATTTCCCTAAAGATTATTCTTGCCTCGTGGTCTGAAGAGGCGTTTCTAGAGAAAGAGGCAGTGCTGGGATTGTAAGAGGAAAGTTGATCATTCTCAAAGGTAAAATGAGCTAGAAGGTGGTATGGCATAAAGAACAAGAGCAGGGCTTGAATCCTTGTCCTGCTGACATGAAAGTTTGCTTTTAGGTGCTCCATTTACACTTTTTGAGTCTTAATTTCCTCATATCTACCTTTTTTTTGAGTTAGGACTATAGATAAAATAGGCAAAGGATCTTGGTAAGGTAGTCATTGGCACTTTGCAACATTACACAGCTTAGGTGTTATTAAAAGGATAGACCAACTGCAGCATATACATGTTGTTGTCATAGATGTGATTTGTGTGGCCAAGTACATAACCAAGTCTGTGTGAGTCTGGTCATATCAACCTGAAGATGATATTCAGTGGCCTTGAGGTGAGCATTTACACACTGTGGTTTAAGGCAGAAAATGGTCCCAACCTTCCTGGAAAACAATTGGCAGTATATATTCAAAACCTTTAAAACTATTCCCATTTTTGGAAATCTGAGGAAAACTCAGCAGTTTTATCCTGTCAAGTTCAATCCAGATATTCATCACACCACAGTTTATGTGTTTTTTAATTTGGAAAAATTGTAACTGCCTTCACATAGCACATGATTCCAAATATAGAATGCCACAAATGGTAGAGCTTTAACTACCAAAATGACAACTGATGCCTAGTATGTGTTTTTCCCTCCCTAAGTTTATGGGATGGACTTGGGCTCTGGAATTAGACCTGTATTCAAATTTTGGTTCTACCACTTACTTGCCATAGGAATGGAAGCAAGTCATTTCACTTTTTTGAGCCTCAGTTTCTTCATCCATAAAATAAAGAATACTTTCCATCATACTCCTAGGGATTAAATGAGATTTTTGGTGCTTAATCCAAAGTAATTATTCCCATGTTGTCTTGCAAGATTTAAAAATACCATCAGTGGTAAAATGTACCATAATAGAGGTGAAAACAGCTTTTCAGTGGAGGGAAAAAAAGACTATTGAATTTTTAGATTAATTTCAAGAAGCATCTTGATCTTAGAGATGTTGAGTTCATCTTAATTGAGAAATGATTGTATTAATTTCACAGTGGGATATTTAGCATCTGTCATACAGATTATCACCACTTTACACTTACCTAGCTGACCTTTTAATTTTCTCAGAAATTTCTGTCTTATTTGTGTGAAAGGAGTAGGAACCTATTCCCAATTCGTGCCTCAAACCTGCTTTTTTTATGGCCTCAGGATCTCTGTCATAACCCGTTTTACGCTTTCACAAACTGAGCCCCTGGGGAGCTGTCTGCACTTTTCAGTGTGATCCAGCTGAATTCCTTCCCTTCCCCACTCGAGCCCTTTGATTTGCCAGGTTTTTGTTCATCTACCCTAAGGATGGACTGAGATCGCTGAGCACGGCTCTCTTGTGGTGCAAAGTGAGAATTGTTTTTAATTGAGCAGAAACATGTGGAAGGATCAGGAATATCTCAAGGGATTACAGAAAAATTCCAAATTTGTACTACTTACAGCTTGTGTTTAGAACAGGGTCTGCTGGGAATAAATGTTAGTTAGTGTGGCCTGTGACCTTAAAAACTGTTGACATGGAGTTCAGCCAGAAACTAGCCACAGACCTCCTTTGTTAAACTCATTCATAGCTCCTTGAAAACTCTAGTCAGTGAAAGTTGCCAGCTCCAATCTAAGCAGAGCCCTTTTTTTTTTTTTTTTCCCATGCTTTGGAAACAGAGGACGCCCCTTAACCAGCAAGGCTTCTTTAATAGGACTACATGGCCTTAAACGCAATTGGAATTGACAACTTCCTGGCTTGGGTTTGCCAACTGGCAGGGCTGCGAGGCCGAGGGGACAAACAGCGTTGGGGCGCTATGCACTTGTGTTTGTGTATGTGCAGAGGAGACTGAACTCCAGAGCACTGCGATACCCTTTCACTCTAAAGCCACACTCTGGCCTGAACCGGACACGTCCTCCTAGTGTTCTGGCTGGGCTAGGCAATTCAGAATTCTTTCTCAACGTAAGGAGAAGAGAAGAGAACTGCCCTTTCTTTTTGATGGTGTTGCTTCTGGCCTTTCCCTTCTCCCCTCAAAACTCTCGATATGATCTTTCTGTTGGTGTGTGGCTCAAATATAAGATAAGAACTTGTAACTCAGATTGGGGAATTACTAGGTGTTTTAGTTGGCACTCAGCATCCACTGTGGAGCTTTACTCAAATTTCAGTTTCTATCAAACTCAAGGAGCAGTGAAGATATCTCTTCATTTACTGGTTGAGGAAACTTAGGCATGAGGAGGGGTAAGCATTTTCTTGTCCCTTGCTCTCTGTCAAAAAGAAACATAAGAAAAGGGCTTAAATAATTTGTGCTCCTGCAAACCAGCATAGTAACTAAGACTACAAACTATTATTTTCCCTAATTCTTATTTTTAATCCAGCTACATATCTGAATTTAAACACAGGAAGGCAAACAGAATGTTTTGAAAAAATGAATAAGTTAATCAGACTAAAAAGAGGAACCATTCTGTTTACAAAGTTGATTTAATACCGTAACATGTTGATGGTGGCTAGGAAAGCTATCTTGGTTATCATTTGTCATCCTGAGGTATACAATCATATCAGTCCTTATTTCTCTCTACTTGACCACTTGTTAAGTTTTGGTTGTTGGAATGTAATATTTATTTCCAGTTATGCTGTCGAAGTTGTTATTTTTAACATAAATACTCCAGCAAACTTATCACTTCTAAAAGCTGCTGAGGTTTGGCATGATTTCAATCAGGCATGTGTGAGGAGAAAAGGGAATGTCAGATAGGCCTAGGAATATGGAAACTCTGAAAAGAGAAATTATATAATTTCCTAGAGACTATAAAAATTTAAATGTGATTAAGAGAGAACACATAAGAGTATCTGATCTATAGTAGGTCCTTTGTAGGTATTTGTTTAATGAATAGAATAGGTAAAATAATTTATTTCCTAATGCCAGTGTTTTCCTGTTCACACACACACACAAGATTCCTTCCTCAACACCCTTACCTTCAAGCATTTATTACTCCCATAGAAGGTAGATGATGCCTTCATGTTTAATTACCTAAGGTTCTAAAGCAAAGCTTTTAAATTTAGTCAGAACTATATTCAGCTTCTTACGTATTAGTAATGTGATAAGACTTTTTCTGCTCCTCATTTCCCACGTTTATGAAATAAATAATAATGAGACCTTCTTTGTAAAGTTGTTAACATATAAGTAATGATGTTAAATGAAATACCTGATTTAGAGATAAGACACGGTCTCAAATATTTCACTGACTCTAAGATACTCCCTGCTCATTCAGGGAATGCAGTTACTCTGAAGATCAGCTAAGAGTGATTTAAAGTGTCCCAAACTCTAAATAGAAAACCTTTATTAGCCTGTGGAAATAATGGTTGTTTTCTGTGCCTCTGCACTATACTAAGAGTAGAGTTGGTTGTTAGAAAATGTATTTGGATAAATAAATAGCTGATTAAGAATGCCAGATTCTATCTTTGCTTGCTTTTTGTCAACTAGAAAGAAGGTAGTGACCTCAGAACATTAAACAGTACAGAGAATTAATTACAAAACGAATTCTTTAAACTTGTGTTGAGTTCCCTTTCATACAGGATTTCACTGTAAGTACTCCCATTCTTAAACATACTTAAAGGTTGTTTTATAAGAATTGATTCTAAAACTCTCCCCCATTTGAGCTTATGAATCCACTGGGTTTTGTAACCTCTGTATTATATGAATATTGTATGAGTCTCACCCTTGCTGTTTTGTGGGAATAGCAAAGTATAAGAAGCCTTTTTTCTGTCTTCTACATACTTAGGGAATTAAGAATGTGCTCAGGACAAGGTGAAAAACTCTTGAGTGTAGAAGAGGGAAGATTATTTGTCAGATTTTAAGGGAATATTTTCCTCTAAGAGTTCCTAAGATAAGAGTATGCCATCTTTTCTTTCTAAAGATTTTCCCCCTAATGCTACCTCATTTTCTAAACTTTCATTAATAGGTCTTTGCAGCTGAAGCAAATATTTTAGATCTTTCTTGTACTGTCCTCCAGCTGGGAGTGTCTTTCACACATCAAAGGCAGATACAATCCTCTCATTAAAAGATAGTATGAGTTCATCATCTCAGAAGAGTGAGAACTGGAAACCTGAGATAACTTTCAGCTACAAGTCATATCTAAGCCAGACTGAGACTTTTTTCCATGGGTTACCACATTTCTTTTCTTAATTTGTCACTCCCAGATGCTTTAAAGTCTGTTTTTTTTTTTTTTCTGTCTTGGTTTTATCATATCTGAACATCATCCTTATTCAGAGTAGGAACTTAAGTTGTGTACAGCGTAGAAAAGACAAATGCTTTAAAATTTATTTTTAGTAAGAAAAGTTGAAATCCCGAAGCCTAGGAAGAAAACCCAAAGTTTGCTTGTTATTTTCTCTCCTCCTCCATGTATTTCGTGCTCGGTCTTCTTACTCCCTCACTGCACTGACAGCTCCAGTGTCTGTAGGGTAATTATTTGAAACTTAAATCAGCCCTGAAAATTCCATATATCCCTCTTTTCCTATCTTTTGCTAATGAAAAGCAGCACTGAAATCAGAGCAATTCAACAGATTTTTTTGAGAATACGGCAGATAACTGGTTATATTTTCAGATTCTATTTTGGAAAACATTTCTAGATTGAGGTGAAGGCTGGAATGTTATACCCCAACTAAAAGCCATACAAAATGTTTTTAGCTTCTTCTGTGTGTGTATGTGCACAAGCACACATGTGAATGTGTAATAACATAGTATTATAGGTTCCATCATTTGAGTAATAGCCCCAGCAAATCCAGTTTACATCTTTTTCATGGTATTTACTTTCCTTACTTTGGTCAATTTCAAGCTCTGTGTTAGTATTTTCTAGCCAAAGGTGAAAGTTGTCCCTAGATAAATATTGGGATGGCCTACCAGCCAAATCCCAGGCAACCCAGTGAATTACTCTCTTTGATAGTAAAAGGGTCTAGTTCAAGTTGCTCTGAATGGCATTTAGCTGTAAAACAATAGCCTTAACAAAAGTTGCTGGTGTCCTTCAAATGGTTTCTGTACCAGTAGCCAATTCTTTTGGCACTTAAGGATATGAGGTTTGTTCCATTAATAATTCAGAATGCAAGTTTTCAGAGCATTACAAAGCCAATGAATGGTAAGGCAGGGAAGAGAAAAGTATGTAGATGGATCAAACATGCATGAAGTAAAAACTGGAAAGCAAACAAGCAAACAAAAACATCACCGCCACCCCCAACACACAGATGCATGCATGCACAAACCCAGAAGCTGTTGACTCGGCAGTTTTTCATTCTTTATGGCTCTAGGGACAGGTTTAAATTGGGAAAATTTTTTTATTCTCTTGTGCTGTGTTGAACCAGAAGGCGGTGTTTGATGTAATCTGGCCCAGATGTCAGCAATATGCAGCTTTGTGACGATTATTTATCTTCAGGTTTTTACTTTGTAAAAGGAGAACCAGCAAACAATGGTAGGGTTGTAAGTTATATTTAGTGACTGTTTTTGAGAGTCTGTGTGTATAGCAAACAAATAGATAAATTAGTTTAAATATGTTTTAAATTTCATTTCATTCTAGCTATTAGTCTTAAAATCCTCTTTAATAAATATTAGTTACAAGTCTCCTGATAAATGTTTATATGTTCAGTGCTTTATATTCTGGATATTGTTCCTCTTATTTAAATTTCTCATTCTTCTAGGAAGTTTTCTCAGCTAAGACCATTAAACTAGTGGGTTCTTTTAAATGGTCTTAGAATTTTATCATGTAAAATTTCCAGAAGGGTATTTGTATTTTTTGGTTAAATAATAGCTTAGGATGTAAATAGCAAAACTTCAGTAGCAGTTACCAAATAGCAGTACATTAATTCACTTGGAATTCAGGTGTATTTGTTTTAAGAGTATTGTTTTCAAAATACTTCCAAAGGATGGGAGTTGCTCATGATTTATACCAACACATTTTTTGCTCCTTTTGAAGTGCTGTGATGGCTGCTAAGTCCCCCGAAGAAAATGAAGTTTGTAATTTCTTCCTGGGATGTCCTGTTATAATATTGTAGAACATCAAGGGATACACACAAATGTCTTTGCTTCTGTTATGTTTTTTCCAAACACAGCTAGGTTTCCTTAGTAAATTTAATTCGAACTACACAATTATATAGTGAGCTGTCCTTTCAGGACTGAGTTCAATTCAAGGTTAAATTTTACAAGGTTAAATTTTAAAATGTTAATGTTTTCCATATTGATACTGATAGTAATTCTAACCTAGTATAGTAATAGTTCTAACTCAGGCAGGATTGACTGCTATACTCTCTTAACTCACCTCACCTCACTGGCTTTAATGAAATTTTGGTAATGCAAAAAATAAAAATCATTGTTAAAAAAATTGTCTTAAAAATGTTAATAATAAATTACATTGACATTCTGTAACTTTAAGATCAATAGCCTCACAGCATTGGTGGTTAATTAAGTCTTCTTAGCAGCAGTGTAGTATATAGAAAAGATTAGTTTTAGGACTTGAGTTCAAATTCTGTCTGTATTTCTGGTGGGTAAGGTGTCTGACCTGTATCAATCCTATCTGTAAAATGAGGGAGTTGGCCTAGATGGCTGTCAACATTGCTTGAGAGTCAAATTTTCTGTTTTTTTTTTTTTTAAATTCAGATCATCATATTAAATTCCAGTGAGCTCATTAGGGCTTTATTGCTATAATTCATGTTTCTTGAGTGATTCTTTCCTTATTCCCATGAATGTGTTTGCGATATATGATCAGAGGGATTCTAGAAGTTTTAGTAGAGTCTTGCCAATGCATGGAAATATTTAAATTTTTTTAAAATTGCATTTGATTCTTAACATTTTTGTCACTTCGAGATGGAATATTAAATATGAAACCTCATTCATTCTTTAAAGTAGGTAGGGACAGTGGCTCTATGTGATTACTATCTTTCCCCGAATAGTTCTTCCTGGGGAAACTAAGACAGAGGGCAGGGAACATTTTCCTTGCAATGTTATAGCATGACCCAGCCTGGAACCCTGATGTAGTAAGAGAAGAACCATTGGATTAGGAGAGGAAAGGTCTTGGATCTAGACCCCACTCTGAGACTCATGGACAGTGTGCCTTTGGGTAAGACACTGGGCTTTTCCTCTGATATTGTTAGCCCTCCTCCAAGCTCACAGTACATCTTTTACAGATCATCCGTTCTCAGATACTTATTGATGACATCCTTTTCATTTTTTTTTCTTTGTGCCTTTAGCCTTAATAAAGACGAAGTTGCTATTGGTATGTATAGTTAACTGTAAGGAATTTTACTTCTCATCAGAACTACACGTCCAGCTATGGGTAGACTTATAGAGAGGGTGCATTCTGAAAGGATAATTTATAGAAGTTCAGGTAAATACTCAGTGCTGTGTATGCACTAAGGATATCATGAAGCTGGTTTCTTGCATTTGGGAGCACCATAAAGTTTCTGGCAATGTGCACTGTGGTAGAGTGGAAAGAACAGGAGGTTTGGACTCAGGTTTGGGTTTGACTCCAAGCTTTTCATTAGCCAGCTCATGATCTTTGTTAAGTTACCTTACATTTTGAAACTAAGGTTTTTTTCACCTCTGAAATTGAAGAGCCCACCTCAAACTCTTGTTGTATGAGACTTTGCAAATCAGCAGAGTACCTGATAAATAGGAAGGGGCTCTATAGTAGTAATTACTCATTCTTTCCTGGGTGAACAGGTTTAGAGCATCTAGAAACAGTCATGGTAGAAACTGGAGTATTTAAATTTTCATCAACTGGTTAATCTTGGGAAGGTCATCAAGCCTTTAGATGGATGTGAACTTTGATTTTTTTTCTTTGATTCTCCAGGGAAAAAAGCCCAGAGTATAAACTCAAAAGGTTCAAATACCAACTCATGTTTCCAGCTACACTTCCATGAGCATATCCTAACTTTTCTGGATTTCTTTTCTCCCATCTGTATAATGACAATAATAAGTCCTTCAAAGGATCGTTAGGAGGTTCAAATAATAGCATATGACATTTCTTTGTAGTAATTGATCCCTATCAAGTTTTACCTGGTGACCAACTTGAAACCTAATAGGGCTTTTCATTTTTCTTTTTCTTTTTTCGTTTTCTCAAGCTTTATTGTCAAGTCATTCTCTCTCTCGGGATGTGTTAATGTAGGAGAATGAGTCATAAATTTGCTGTAGTAGAATCCCATCACATTTCCGGAACTGAACGCTCTGTATATTCACATATCTTATTCAAGCTTCACAGTAACCCTGCAAGGGAAACATTATTTTTATTTGACAGATGGGGAAAAGGAGCCTTGGAGAATAGTTATTAACTAATAAGTTAATGTTAGTTATTAATATTATATTGTCAGCATTTGAACTTTGCTTGTTTGATTCTAGAAGCCATGTTCCTCTCACCTTTATGTGCAGCCTCCATCTCATACTTTCTGCCTTCTCTGACTTAGGTTTAGGAAACATTTATCATGTCCATGGGTGCTGGGTATTCCACTGTAGGCACAGGGAATGCATCAATACACAAGACACACACATCCCCATTTTCACATGGCCCGGGGTCTGAAAGCAGACACATAGTTAATCAGTTGTAATATTGAACCCTGCTAAGGAAGGCACAGGATGTTAGATGACTATGTAAGTAGTTAGTCATTGTGTATTTAAACAGTTTCCTCTGAATAGTTGACTTCTCTTGGTTTCAGGTATCATGATATAATCTTATCAAATTATAAAGTAGTTCTGGTATGGGGGTGAATGTACCACTGTTTATTTCTATACTTTACAAAATTGCTAAAGTATTCATAAAGGTAAATAACAGCTCATATGTATTAAATGCTTATAATTTGTTGAGTGTTTTCCATGCATTCTTTTGTTTAATTCTCATAATAGCCCTGAGAGAGGGTACTGTGGTCTCCATTGCACAGCTGGAAAAACTGAGGCTGTCATAGAGGTCAAGTTGCTTGTCTAAAGCGATACAACTAAAAAGTGGCAGTATTCTTCTGATTCTAGAGCCTACATTTCCGAAATAAATTCATTCAGATAGGTATACATATTAGAAAAGTTTAAATCTATTTCTTTTTTTTTCTATGACTTTTTAATCCTGTTTTGTCATTTTTAGTTTACATTAAAAAATCCGTTTTTGTAATGTATAGTTTTATGAGTTTTGACAAATGCAGGGTCATGTATCTACTACTACAGTCAAACTAGAGTTCCACAGGTTCCTGTAAATTCCCTTTGTAGTTACACCCTCCACCTGTCCCCAACCCTGGACAATGACTGATCTGTTCTCCATCCCTAGATGTCTTTTCTGAAATGCCGCGAAATGTAATCATATGATCTGTATCTTTTGGGAATTGGCTCTTTCACATACTAAAATACATTTAAGATTCATCCACGTTGTGTGTATCAGTGACTCGTTCCATTTTATTGCTGAGTAGGCACTCCCCTGTATGGATGTAATCATAGTTTATTCATTCACCATGGAAGGACACTTGGGCTGTTCCAGATCTTATGATGAATAAAATTGTTGTAAACATTTGCATAAAGGTTTTTGTGTGAACACAAGTTTTTGTTTCTCTTGGGTAAATACTTAGGAGTGGGATTCTTAGGTCATATGCTGAGTATATATTCAGTTTTGCCAGAAACTGCCAAACTGGTTCTCAAAGTGACTGTATTATTTTGCATTTCTACCAGCAACATATAAGAGTTCCAGTTGCTCTTTATCTTCACCAGTATTTGGTATTGCCACTGTTTTCTTATTTTAGCTAAAATAAAAAACAGTGGGTTAGTAGGTGTAGGTGTTAGTGGGATCAATTGTGGTTTTAATTTGCATTTCTCTAATGAGTAGTGATTTTTTAACATCTATTCATGTGCTTATTTGCCATCTGTGTATCATCTTCGATAAGGTGCCTGTTCAAATATTTTGCCCATTTAAAAAACTGGTTTCTTTATTGCTGGCTTTTAAGAGTTTTTAAAGTATTCTTGATAACAAATGTTTTGGTAGATATATAATTTGTCAACATTCCCTCCCAATCTGTGGCTTGTCTATTCAAAGGTTTTAATTTTGATTAAGTCTTTACACATCAGTCTTTTTTTTGGATCATGTGTTAGGTGTCATGTGTAGAGACTATTGCCTAACTTAAGGCTATGAGATTTTCTTCTTTTTTCTTTCTGGAAGTTCTGTGATTCCTGTCAAGTTAATTTTTTTCAAAGTATGTGAGATTTCCTTTGTATACAGACATCTGTGTTGCAGCAACATATGTTGAAAAGTCTATCTTTTCTCCATCGAATTACCTTTGCATCTTTGTCAAAAATTGACTGTATTTGTGGGATCTGTTTCTGAAGTCTATCCTGTCTGTCAATACTATACTGTCTTGATTACTTTAGCTTTATAGTAACTCAAAATCAGCGTGTCTTCCTGTAGTGTTCTTTTCAAAATCGTGTTTGCTGTTTTTGTTCCTCTGCCTTCTTACATAGATTTTGCTCTTCTAGCTCCTTGGCTTTTGTTATTGATAGAAAATCCTACTGGGATTTGGATTCATTCTGGGTTGAATATGTGAATCAGTTTGGGGAAAGTTGACATTTTTTCAGAATTAAGTCTTTAAGTCCTCTGTTAGGACTTCTTTAATTTCTTTCTTCTGTGTTTTGTGGTTTTCAGCATATAATTCCCACAATATTTTGTTAGATTTATGTCTAAATGTCGCTTTCCTGTTTTTTTTCTGTTACTAGTGTAAATGATACAGTGAAAAAATTAAATACTAATTTTTCATGATTTTTACACTAATTTATAATTTTTGTTTGCTGAAAATATTTTCTTATTTAAGATCTTTAGCAAGTAAAAGATTGTTTCTTGCTGTTTCTTTGAGTCTTCATCTGCTTGTGACTCATGGCTCTTGCACTATTTTGTAATTATGATGTCAAAGCAGACAGCTTCAAAGGATATATCTGGGAGGATCTGAAAAGTGCTCTACTCTGTACAGGTGGATTAATTTTGAGACAGAATCCATGTTTCCTTCTTTCAACAGCTGTCATAGGCATTTTAGAATGTCTTTTACTTTGTTTAGCATTTGAGAATACAGTTCAACTTCTTTTACTTCAGAAAATCTAGTTTTAAGGATGGACATTAACCTTTAGCTTGGTAAAAAACAAGGCTCTATAGTAGACACTGGAAAAAGAGGACATTTTCTGGGTCTTTACTCTTTGACAACTAAATAAGAAAACATTTTCAGGAGTTCCCGTCGTGGAACAGTGGTTAACGAATCCGACTAGGTTGCTGGTTCAATCCCTGGCCTCGCTCAGTGGGTTAATGATCCGGTGTTGCCGTGAGCTGTGGTGTAGGTCGCAGACATGGCCCGGATCTGGCGTTGCTGTGGCTGTGGCGTAGGCTGGCAGCTGTAGCTCCAATGCCGCCCCTAGCCTGGGAACCTCTATATGCCACAGATGCGGCTCTAAAAAGCAAAAAAAAGAAAAGAAAAGAAACATTTTCAGGAAAGGAAACAGCAGCTGTTACCTTCATTATATTCCCTTCGGTGGTTCTGTACCGTCTCCATCTCCTGCTCATGTGTTACTGTCGTGTACTATACATACTTGGAGTGCAGCCAGGGAGAGAAAAGGTATCAGGCCTAGTTCTTTTAACATCCAGCATCCCACAAAATTCTTGCAACAATTATGTAAATGAAGGTGACAACACTAAGCTTCAGAGTGATAGTGATCTGACCAGGGTTCAGTGGCTGCATGGAAGGCATGACTTGAACACAGGCTCTTGACTGTCAGAGTCCTTGGTCTTCCCAATCTGCTCTCCAAAAGGGTCTTCTCCAATTTTATTACCTCACAGGGCCAACAGTTTTTGAGTGATGGGAATCCTTTGAAATTTTGCTGAAAACTCCAGGAAGTAACTTCAAAAAATGTTTTTGAATAGCCTTATAAAGTTTTATAAACATTAAAGGTTTTCACAAAACCCCTTCTATGACTCTGGAGCCTCTGTTAAAAATCCATTCTCAAGACCTCTTCTTTATGCACTAATTGTCAAGACCACCCAGTACAGTATTCTCTCCCATCACACTTGGATGCTGATTCAACATTACCTATCTTGGGTGCTTGCATGTGGGCAACTGGTAAAAGCCTGAAGCTCTTCCTTCTGCTACTCTTCATTTATTTCATCCTTTTATACTCTTGTGCTGGGTGCTAGGGATTCAGCTATGAATAAAGCTCTACCCTGTCTTTAAGAGCTTCATGGCCCAATGCATTTCGGAAATAGCCATGCTTGGAATGGCTAAAGTTCATTCAAATGATGAGGAGAGACAGCTTGGAGTAGTGGGAGAATCTGGATTCAAAGTCAGACTTAGATTAAATCTTAGGCAAGTTATTATTGAATTATCCTAGGCCTTTGTGTAATGGAATAACGATATTAACACCTGCCTTACATCATTTCTAAATGAGAGCTTTTCTTGGTAAAAAGACTTCTCCCTGAAATTTAGTACACAAAAAGACTTCAGAAGAATGACTCTCTAAACCCTTAATAAAGTTTAGTCATTATTAGGGATTAAAAACTTTTTATTTGGGGGTTCCCTTTGTGATGCAGTGGTTTAAGAATCTGACTGCAGTGGCTCAGGTCCCTATGGAGGTGCATTTTCCATCCCCAGCCTGGCACAGCAAGTAAAAAGGATCCAGTGTTGCTGCAGCAAGTAAAAAGGATCCAAAGTTGCCGCTATGGCTCAGATTCAGTCCCTGGCCTGGAAACTTCCATATACCATGGGTGCAGCCATTTAAAAATAAATTTGGAGGTTCAGTGGGTTAAAAACCCGACATAGTATCCTCATGCAAGTTCAATCCCTGGCCTTGCTCAGTGGGTTAAGGATACAACGTTGCTGCAAGCTGTGGCATAGGTCACAGATAGAGCTTGGATCTGGTGTTGCTGTGGCTGTGATGTACGCCAGCAGCTGCAGCTCTGATTCGACCACTAGCCTAGAAATTTACGTATGCTGCATTAGCAGCCATAAAAAGAAAAGAATAAATAAATACAAATATTATTAAAATGTTTTTTATTCAACAAATATTTGAGGGTGAACTGGGTCCTGTTAATGGGGACAGACCTGTAAAGAAATGTCATAGTTCAACTCTCCAATTTCTATATTTAAGATCTGTATTTGCTAATATCCAGCAAGAGTTTACTGAAAATGGGTTTAAGTACTGAGTAGAAATTTTATTTGGCTGTGCAGTGTTTTTCTTCCTTGCTAAAAGCTGCACTTATTTTTCTTTTGTTTTTTCCTATTTACCTGTTAGAATCCAGTGTATAAGCGACCGCATAGGTATTTATTTCCTCAGGAAGAAAACTGCCTCAAGATTTCCATGGCATAATTTGTGACAGGATTAAGTTATGCCACCTTTGAAGTCAGTCACACTCTGAAAGCACAAGAAGTTGTTTACAAAGGAGCCCATCGATTCTCCCTCTTTCTCTGGAAGCATCCGAGCAGTGAGACTCGCACAGTCTGTTTGGCACAGTGGCCGCTCTCAGCTGGCTGGGGGCCCTCCTGCTGCTGGGCAGAGAGAGGATGCACCAGAGCCCTGCTTGTAGCTGAGCAGAGCCTGCCTGTAGGTCTGCTTGTGGTTAACAGGGGCCTTGCAACTGTGTACCACAGCCTCTGGTTTCGTTGCAATATCTTTTCCTTAATATTTTCCATCTGGCCAACAATGACCTATAAAGACAGACACAAACCAGGGTTTGAATTATGAGGAGTGTGATGCTAAAATGCTTCCAAATCACACTCTAGAACCTGTAGTCGTGGCTAGCTGCCTTTGCATACAGGAGAAAAGGCAACTCTTCTCAAGTTGGTTTGCAAAGCATTCAGTCACATCAAAGACCCGAGCCATTCAGCTTTTAAGTGTCTTAAAAGGCTTTGTAAATTCTGTTTCTTAATGTTATTGAATTTTAACATTTAACTCACAATTATGCCACTAATAGTGAAACTTTTTGAGGAAAAATATAATGAGGATCATGGGAGAGTTTTATATTCAACTTCTAAATTTTTGGTCATATCGAAATCTTTTAACAATTAGTGAGGCTTGGGGCATACATAATTGGCATCATTGCACTCTGAATGGCATTACAATTGCAGGGATGTTTTACTCTAAACTTAGAATTCGTTGAAACTGAGATTTCAAGAATGACTAAGAGTTGCCTTTAATTTCTCTTTGCTAAGAATTTTCCTATAGATACATTTGTTAATGACTTTTGAGCCAGATTGAAATGTTATACAATAAAGCCATTTTCATGTTTTTGAGTCACTAAAAACCAATTTAGAATGTTAGTCAAAATTAGAATGCAAGTTCGGATTTTGACAATTCTGTATCAGCTATGAAAGCACTTGGGGATAATTTGTATTTTTACAGCTTGATTCTTATAGGAATTGCTAACCATCTTAGTCGTTTCATTCTTAGAATACCCTTTAGACTAAGAAAAGTGAGTTGCTCCTCCCTTTTTTAGAGAACAGACCTGTGCTCAGAGAGGTTATGGTATGGCCTCAGTGGCACAGCCTTGATGAAAAGGCTGGGGAGGCCTGGCCAGGCACTTTGATGCTCAGACCTCAAGTCCATGCTGCCACCTCCTGTCTGCATCCTAGCTTTCATTTTAAATCAACCAGGCTTTTCTTCTTAAGTGTGCTCAATGGATATTTTTGCAATTTTATGGTCCTCTGCTTCTCTTCCCTTTCTCTCTTTTTCTCGGCTGTCCTCCCTCTCCCTCTAGGTGGTGGACTCTCAGTGCCAGAGTTGAGGAGAGATTTGGCCTGGAGCCAGCATTGAGAATGCAGTGTTTATTTTTCAGTACCGCTAAAGGATGAAATTCATACTAAAGTCTCATTAGGAAAGTTTAGGGTTGTGTAGTTTTAGAAGTTGATTAGATGTTCCACATGTGCGATCTCCTGGATCTTCCCTCTCTTGTGATGAGTGGTACTTGTTTTATATTGTGGCTTTCAATTTCAACTCCAGGGTTAAGGATGAGAAATACAGGTTAATTGGAGCATTTCAATTGACTTTAAAAATGGGAGTGAGTACCAACCTCTAAGACTGAAAAGCTTAGACCAGTTCAAAGGGAGGGAGGGAGGAAATTTTGGAATTTTTTTTTTTTAACAATTTGGGCAGCAAGCAAAGATAAAGCTAGAGTAGTCTGTTATTGCTCTATATAACTGGTGGCATTGTTATAGTTATACATGTTCTAGTTAGTTATAGTCCATTCATTCATTCATTTATTCAATAAACATTGATTCACCAAGCATTTACTGCATTTCTGCTGTGACCCAGGCCTTGCAGAAATGAGGTGTTCTTGTAGGAGAAGATGGTAAAGCTAACAATTTCAGTGTCATAAGTGTATAAAACAACAAAGCCCTGAGGAAGGTAGCTCACTTAACATGATGAAGTCAGGAAGTGAGATGACATGTACAAGGCAAGTGAGTGTTATCCAGCTAGGTGGGGGCTTGGAGTAGGAATGAAGATTAGGAAGAGCAAGCAGAGGCCCAGAACCAGAGGAGCACAGTGTTGCTGCAGAGTGGCAAGTCAAATATTTAGTGTGCCTGCAGCAGAGTGGCCTGAGTGTGGAGGACCAGAGAGCAAGGATCTTACATGACATGTGTAGCTTTGGCCTTGAAACCGAAGTCAGTGAAGAGTGACCTGGAGAATCTTGAGGGAGTGGCATAAGCAGATGTGTGTGTTGGAAATTATTTTGGCGTCATTTAGAGGAATCAGCCATAGGTCAGGAGGGAAACTATGGGGGGGCTACATTCAGGCAGAGATAGGCTACATTCAGGCAGAGATAGGCTACATTCAGGCAGAGATAGGCTACATTCAGGCAGAGAGAGGCTACATTCAGGCAGAGATAGGCTACATTCAGGCAGAGATAGGCTACATTCAGGCAGAGATAGGCTACATTCAGGCAGAGGTGCAGAGTGAGTGAGCCTTGCAGTCTAAGACAGAAGACAGTTCTCACCTAGCAATACACTTGGAAGGAATATTATTCTAAGTCTTGAAGGCTTGTAATCTAATAGGCCTCTTTCTTTGTTTGTTTGTTTGTTTTGTACTTAAATCCCTAGCATTTTGTCTTTCGTTGAATGAATGCCATTTCTTTTGGGCAAAGGTGGCTAATTTAGTCTTCTGATTCCATTTTGCTTAAGCTCGTATTGTTTGTCTTCCCCGAGTGTACACTCAAAAATAGCAGGATTGAGACAGCCCACACATATACTAAGTGGCAGCAGGAAGCCAGTTTTGGATTTTAAAATTTGCCATAGATAATCAAGAGTCAGTTGTAAATAATCATGGATGAAACCATTTTAAAAAAAGATGCTAACTCTGCCAAGATTAGTCTGAAAAGGTTTGAATGTGTTTTAAATAGCTCTGATAGTTAGAAAAGTGATCGTTTGTCTGTACCAGTTGTGGGGCCTTGTAAAAAGACTGTATTTTGATGATTGAAAGGATTGGAGGGGCAATTCTTCTGATCTTTTGCTAGACTGAGCTGGGTCCTCTACTTTGATGACATTTGAAGTTGCAGGCCTATTAATGAGAGCACTTAACTGGTCTCAGAACAATCTTTCTTCATCCTCTTTTCACCTTTGTTCATTTGGGGCCCCCCTTTGGCCCCTCAGCTTGCACAGACCTTCCTCCCTTACAGAATAAGAGCACTTCCCCTTGAGGCTCAGACCATCTGAGGCTGCTGCATCTTCTGTCTCTCCCCCCCCTCCCCCCGCCAGCCCCTCTTGTTTTCTCTGTTTTTCCCAAGACTTGGCTGAGGGTTGGGGGAAAGAAAACCTTTTTTCCTCTCTTGGCAGTCCATTACACCTGCTCAGGGGCCTTCCCCTGTTTGAATAGGTGTGGTTTTGTGCTACATTCTGGAGTAGAAGGTACACTCTTTAAAGGAAAGTTCAGATATTTAATTGATGATCATGGCACGGAGGGAGCAGAATAATTGAGTATAATGTTCATTTCATGATGGAAATTAGAGTTAGCCCTTAATTAAGAGCTGAGGTAGTATGGCACAGTGGGAGGAGAGCAGCTTTGAACCAGCAGACTTGAGTTCAAGTGCTGGCGTTCTAATTTGCCAGATTTGTAACTTTGGGCAAATACCTAACTGAGCTTCATTTTGTTTTCTCTTTAAAATGGAGATTAATAATTCCAGCAGGATCTCTGTCGTTACAAGGATGAAGCTGAAATAAAATAAAATAATAGATGTTAAATACTAGCTCTGTGTTTGACATTGAGCAAGTGGTCTCTGGAGGGCAATTGTCATCATGATGTCGTCCACAGCACTGGCAGTGTAGTGCCATGGAGAGAATGGGTTTGGGAGTCAGGACAATGTTTTAGTCCCGACTCAGTCACGTTCCAGCAGTGTGTGTCATGCTGAGCAAGGTACTTAGTCTCACAGAGCCTTAACTGGTAGAGTGAGAGTGCTGATTCTTACCTTATGAGACTGTGAAATAATGTGAGATAATGAATGTAAAGCACTAGTACAGACCCTGGGCAAATCGTGGACACCCCCATATTAGGCCTTTGTTACTATCATCTTGGCTCTTATTCGAAGGGAACGTTTTTCCAGCAAAGCCTCTGATTTCAATGGCAATTCAGCTGTGGCCCCAAATTTTGATTACTTTTAGTGTTACTGCAGCCAAAGAGCACTGAGAAAATAACCATCCCAGTGTTCCTCTGGACCTGGATTGTATGAGGAATCAAATGCAAGAATATAATCTCTGATATGAATCTTTGTAGGAGACTCTTGTTTCAACTGACTTGAGAAATTGCACTGAGTGTGGAAAAGATGTCAGAACTTTAGCCAGAGCTGCAACTATAATCACATTATTTTGCTGCTGCTCAGTGGAGCTAAGAAAGCTTAAGAGTATTACCATCTGGGCAAAGCCAACCAATGGTGAACTGTGAACTGCTTACCAAGTTAACAGAAACTCTTGCTACCTCATTCATTAATTAGGCCTTTATGGCACACCTTCTCTTGGTTGCCTAGCAACCATAATAGCAGTCATTAAATTCTGTCATTTTGTATTAACCCTTTGGCCCTGGGTGGATTGGGAGCCCCCACCTTAACACTAATGCATTTTACATTAGTACATCTACCTGGGAAATCCCATTCCCTTGACACATAAGCTGTAAAGAGCAAATAACCAGATTCCAAAACCAGAAAAATTTCCTTTTTTTCCTTCACATTAGTTTGTGTGCTTTTAAGGCTTTACAAAATGTATCTGTCAGGATAGAGGCTATTTCCCAATTTGCTGACAGACAGACATAACATACACCCAGCAAGATGAAAAGACAGCTAGTTTCCCAGAAAACAGGAGCTGCCTGTGACTTCTGTGGGCTTATGGAGGAAGGAGCCAGTGTGAAAACCAGATGGGAGAGTTGTTAAGAGTTGTATGTTTCCAAAATTCCTTTTGTAGCTGCTTTGCAAAAATTTGGACTGTGCACACTAGAGCTATAGGGCCATTCCAGCAGCACACTGTTTGGCATCTCGGTGATGGATTAGAATTGTAGGAAATAAACTGTGCACTCTGGCAAAAGCTGGAGGAAATCAAGTGGCTAACGGGTAATCTGTGGGAAACTGTGAGGGGCTCCTGCAGTGCTCTGACCACTAGGCTACTCACAATTCTGTAAATATAAGCAAGGTGTAAAAGTCCTAAATTAAAACAGAGTTTAGGAATTAAAAATGGTGTAGATCCTGTTTTCTTGAATGGACTAAAATGATTTGGGTCATGTGTGGTAAAATAATTCAACTTGATAGAAATACCTATTTTTCTCATAGAGAAAAAACATAGGAAGTTAGGTTTTGGTGTTGGACAAACCTAGGTTCAAATCCCCACTCCAGTCAGTAGCTGTGTGATCTTGCACAGCTGGCTTTCTTTTTGAATTCCATTTCTTTACCTATGAAATGGGGATAATCATTTCCTTTCACAGTATTGTTATAGGGATTAAATGAGTTATACTATACACATCTTGTAGTCAAGTCTTGGCCCATGGTACAGATTCTGTTCTTTTCTTTTCTTTTTTTTTTCTTTTCTCTTTTCTTTTCTTTCGCCTTACCTGTGTCACATGGAAGTTCCCGAGTTAGGGGTTGAATCAGAGCTGTAACTGCTGGCCTACCCCACAGCAACACGGGATCCAAGCTGCGTCTGTGACCTACACCACAGCTCACGGCAACGCCAGATCCTTAACCCACTGAGCAAGGCCAGGAATCGAACCCGCGACCTCATGGATACTAGTTGGGTTCGTTTCCACTGAGTCAGAATGTGAGCTCCTCTGTTCATTTTTTTCAACAAATGAGTATTGGGTCTACAGTGGTAATCAAGAAAATCTCCACTCATGAAATTTACAGCCACACTCAGTATCAGAGCCTCTTTATCCCTCAGTTTTCCAATGAAACCCTGAGAAGGTGTTACTTGTCCAAGGTTGTTTGATCAGAGCTGAGAGTAGTATGTGGGTCACCTGACTTATCTGGTGGCCTTTCCTTTACATTTTATATGTAATGCCACCAAGCACTGCCAAAGTTCTTGGCTTGTAATGTGACTATATATTTACTCTTTCTCTAGCAGGCAAAAGGAAAGGTAAAATAGCAAGTAGCCACATTCACTCATCAAGTCAGAGTTGACATATCCGGCTTAAAAACTGGGTTATGTATTTGTATTTATGGTTCATGTGATTATGGTAAGTTGGCCCCAACTCTAAAATGTTGGCATAGTTTATTGAGAAGCTTACACAAAAATTTATTCCTTACGCCTCTGTCCCACCAAGAGTGTATGTGATATTAACAGCATCTGGGATTTTAAGTGGCTACTGTTTGTTAACAAAGCAGTAACTTCCCTGAAGGAGTTTTGTGAGTTGGGAGAACTCACAAAGGCAATTAATTTTGTTCTTCAGAGCAGTGCCTTCACTGCATTAGTTTGCACTTCATGCAAGCTTAAATTATAACCCAGGAGCCAGCCGTACCATGATCCGATTTGATATTTAGTTTTGATTTTATTAGTAGTTGTCTTTAATAGATGTCTTGTCATGTAGGTTTCCTGATTATTAGTAATTTAAATTGACTCTGAGAATGAAAGGAAACCACAGGCATGAAACTGATGGACTGTGACTACATCGGTCTTCCAGCTTTCAAGACAGCTGTGATGCCTCTGCAGGCTCTCTTCGTCCCCCCCCCCACTTCCTTTTAAAGCTTTGAACACTTTCGGTTAACGCTGAAAATGAGAGCTTAATACTGTTACTGTATGGGAACCTTTAAAAGCAAATGGGCATCATAAGTGTTCTTTCCTCTTTGAAGGTAAGTGTTGTCCATGGGTCTATTCTCTACTTGATCAGATCTAATTTGACCCAGGAGTAGAGATCTGTGAGGGTGCTAACTGAGAAACAATTATTGCAGGAAAAGTAATTTCCCTTGTTCTTATGCTATGCCTTTCTGCCACTCTCTAGAATTTCTTACAGTGTCTTTGTTAAGGGAGTACATGAAAGTGTGCTTTTCTCTACTGTGCTTTTGGTATTGACCAAGATCACATATGTCCTGAAAGAAGCTGTTCCTTAGAGTAGTTCAGAGCAACACAAGTCACGCCTTTAAGGGACATTGGTTTGGGCTTTTTTTTTTTGTCTTTTTAGGGCCGCATCCATGGCATATGGAGGTTCCCAGGCTAGGGGTCTAATCAGAACTACAGCTGCTGGCCTACGCCAGAGCCACAGCAACGCCAGATCTGAGCCGTGTCTGCAATCTACACCACAGCTCACGGCAACGCTGGATCGTTAACCCACTAAGCGATGGCAGGGATCGAACCCACAACCTCATGGTTCCTAGTTGGATTCATTTCTGCTGCGCCACTACAGGAACTCCGGTTTTGGCTTTAAGATTCTGTGCTGGAGCATTAATTTCCCTGAGCTCCAGTCCTACAGGTTATAGTCCTAGATTCTGGGTAACTTTAGGTAGATTCAACTTGGTTTAAATCCAGAGCAGAGCTGCCCAGCCTCTGAAAACCAACTCTGATAGTTTGCTAAAGAATTCTACTTAACTACTAACCAAGCATGTATTGAACACCTTCTTTGTTCAGGCATTTCTTTAGGGGAAGGAAGTAGGTTGTTATATGGGTGAATGAAAGATGGAGGAGCTGTGCTTTCTGTCTTCAGGCAGCTCAGTCTCTGATGGAATCATCTGAGCAAGGCAAGTGTTATGTAAGTGAGTTTTAGAACCTCATGCTAGTGATATGCTGCCAGCCTAGGATCTCTAAGTCACAGAGTTAATTTTTGCAACAATGTTCTCATTTCTCTTGCTAATCCAGAAAAGTTAGGTTGTAAACAAAACGTATATTGGAAGTCAGTGAAAAGATAATTAAGTCAGTGATACCTGTTATTGAGAAATATTTGTTCTTGACCTGTGGACTCATTAATAATGAAGAGAGAGCCTAGACTAGAATGGAATCCATTTTCAATTTATCTATTCTCCCCAACCTTCCCCGTTGTTCTGTAGTTGGGGTATATGAAAGTATATGAAATTGTGCTGCTTTTCTCATGCCAGAGCACATGATGCTCTCTTATGATAGTGCTGGCTCTGAGACTTTTTGTCCCTCCAACCTGGTAGTGGACATAGTGGCCTGGAGAGAGCCACCTACGCACTTTCTAAGCCTCCCCCACCGCTAGGGCTGGTGTCTGTGTCTAAAGCATCATATGGAAAGTAATGCCAGTCCCAGCCCAACGAAATAACTTTCTGGGGTCTTCTGATGAAGCAGTGCTGAGGGTGAGGGCTGGTCACTACCACCCAGGTTGACCCTACCAGCTGTACATACTCAAGCATAAAATGCCCCTGCTTTGTCTTTCCTTGACTTGATCAAATCTACTTGATCACCTGGTAGGCAAGAATGCTTTAATTAAACACACTATTTTAAAACTAATTTTAAAAGTAAATTTCAGTTTTTAGGTGACTTCTGTCTGTAAGCTATTGGTCCAACTTTATAAAGGGACGTCATTTTGTAATTTTTCCCCCTTTTCTCCCTATATGCGGAGATAGAGTGGTTATGTCAGATCAAGAGTCAATTCTCAGCTCATGTTTTAAGAACTATATGTCCCTGGGCAAGACATTTCACTTCAAAATCTCAGTTTAGAGATAATAATGTTAATTAATTATTATCCTCTCATTGTGAGAATTAAATATACTGGCATGTTGTGATGTTTAATATAGTCTGGGCTTTTTTCTTTTATATTCTCATTCTCTTCATTTTAAAATATATTCATTATATTTACCCTGATTTGTGGGAGAACTGTATAGTTCTAAATGCCATAATAAGGAATTTGTGTAAAGCTGCAGTGAAAAGCCCAGAGTCCCGTAGTACTTGTATGAACAGTTGCTGCAGGAAAATGGAAATGCTATTCTGAATTGACCTAAACCAGTGGTCCTGCACTCTAATCTCTGATTCCCAGATGATAACAGATGTCTCTTAAGTGATTCCAGGTGTTCTGAACATAGTGAAATCTCTTATCTGCCACCTCCACAGTTACTCCTTAAAGTTCTTTTATATTGCCTCTTTAATAGTATTTGAAGGATCATGATTCCTTGACAGCTGTTGGAACTCTAACTCCCTACTTGAAGGGACGCTGCTTTTAGTCCTCAGGTGATCTCCAGACTTTCATGCTGTACCGTTTGATTTGGGCCCACATGCCAAATAGTTTTAATATGTTCTTCTTTTTTATTAAACAGATTTTGTCATGTCCAGGAGGTTTCCTGCTGGTAGCAGCTCTAACTTTTTCTCTCCATCAAGGCATTCCCTGCCCCTTGTTAACTCTCGGCCAGGGATTCTCTGCATATTTCTGTTCACAGTATTCCTGTTGGCATCCTGTAGACTGTGAAGTCTTCTCTGACCACCGTTAGGATTCAGTACTCCCTTTTCCATAATTTAGTATTTTATGCATATTTGTAGTTTCAGGCCTTTAAAGACCCATATTTACTTTGGGGGAAATTCTTATTTGTCAGATCTGAGCTTTTCTTCTGTAGCAGGTACCTAGGGAGAACTTTCTGTCAAATCTAACAGAAACATGGAAGGCAGAATGATAACAGTTCCAGAGCTGGACTTGATTTCTACGCCCAGCTCCACATGTTAATAGCCTTATGATTTTTGGACTAGTTACTTTTGCCTTCCAAGTTTTCTCACATTAGACTATATTTATTTTCTTTTTAATCCTATCCTAAACCCAGTTAAAAGAAAGAGAGTAGAAGTATTGGCCTTACTGCAACTAGAGGAGACAGACATTTCCCATGTTGTAATAGAGGTGACATAGACTTTCTTACCTTGTAATAGAAGAGGAGGAGGCAAGAATGACCTTAGACTTGCATATATCTGATGCCTGACCCATGTAGTTGTCATCATGGTGGTAGCAATGGCTAATATTTATGGCATGTTTAATCTGTGCCAGGCACCATTCTAAACGTTCCAAATATGCTTCTTCTTAACTTTCACAGCTACCTGTGAAGTTGCTGCTATTCTTATCTCCTATTTAGAAATGAAAAAAATGAAAGCAAAAGGAGGTTAAATGACTTATCCAAAGGACAAAACTAGAGTAAGAACATAGGTGATCTGGTTCCAGAACGAGGATATTCAGAGGTGTTTAATAAATGTTGAATGAATGAATGAATGAAAGTTGTTGGTAAGTTGAAGCAATTCCTGTCGGTCACCGCCCCTTCACCACCCCTCCCACACCTGCACCTCTCTCTTTCTCTCTCTGTGTGTCCCTCTCTCTGTCTCTCTCTCTCTGTTTCTCTTTTCTTGTTGAAGTAGATGGTGAGGGTGAGATACTGAGAATAATAAAGAGAGTGCATAGAGATAAGATGTTTGGATAATGGAGAAGATTTTAAATAGTTATGTAGGCTGACTAGTGAAAAAAGAATTGCCGGGTGGTGTTGAAGGCTTACTTGTTGCTGTAGACTTTTTACATGTGGAATTTTTAGAGGTATAATATTGGGGACTTTTTCCCCAGCTGTATGTATTAGCCTGAATATAGTCACAGAGAAGGTAAATAGCTGGATTCATTCGGGGATAAGGAATTTCCATATACACATGATGAAAAGACAAGAGACAGGGGCCTTTAAGGTCTTGATATGATGTACCCCTTGGGTAAGGCAAGAGTGAAGATAGGGTCTGCTGAAGGGAGAGAATGAAGAGACTGTTGGTGTTGAGGGTTAGGAATGGGTATAGTTGGAGTAGTAAGGAGGGTAAACACCAAGGATAGGAAAGTAGGCTTAGAACTGAGGAGTCTTAACTTGGCAATAGGAAGGTCAAGGGGAGACTAAAGTGGAGATGGCTTAGGTGCAGTAAAGAAGGCAGTTAGAAACATGATGGGTCACTGAAACACCTGAAAGGTCAGGGTGTTGAATTGACTGTTTCTGTCAAATGTACAAATGGTATTTCTGCTTTTAGGTGGTATTTTCCAGTAGCAGTGGAGTTGGAAGATGTACCTTTATTGAATTCATATATAAATACTGACGTACATTTGCGTTTTCCTTTTTGTATTAACATTCTCAAATACCTAGTACTCATCCAAGATAGATGGGAGAGATAAATTGAAATAATATCTTTCAATATTTTTTAGTTATGTTGTACTTTCTAGAGGGTATGAGGTCCCTAGCAACGTTTTTAAGTTATCTGAATTTTTCTTTCTTTCCTTTTTTTTTTTTTTTTTGTCTTTTGAGGGCCGCACCTGTGACACATGTAGGTTCTCAGGCTAGGGGTCGAATTGGAGCTACAGCTGCCGGCCTACACTACAGCCACAGCAATGCCAGATCCGAGCCACATCTGCAACCTACACCACAGCTCAAGGCAACGCCAGATCCTTAACCCACTGAGCAATGCCAGGGATCGCACCCACAACCTCATGGTTCCTAGTCAGATTCGTTTCCACGGCGCCATGACAGGAACTCCAGTTATCTGAATTTCTTAAAAGCATCAAACCAAATTTGTGTGATGGTGAATTTTCTATGGATAAGTTACTTTTACAATACTTGACAGTACAACTGCCCTTGGGATATTTTCCCTGGTCTGGTAAATGACCAGAAAGGATTCCCTAGAGTGATAGTTTTGTTGAACTTAACCTTCAGAATTTGGCATTCAAACTCGGAGAGTGATTTCCCTATTGTTTCTTGCCTGTAACTGAACAAAAGGCAACTCTTAATACACAGTGCCTTGTTACAAAAATCTGCTCAGTGGTATAAAAAAACAAATAGAACAGGGAGTTTCCGTTGTGCCTGAGTGGGTTAAGAATCTCACTAGCATCCATGAGGATACAGATTCAGTCAAGCCAGATGTAGGTTGCAGACATGGCTCGGATCCAGCCTTACTGTGGCTGTGGCATAGGCCTGCAGTGGCAGCTCCACTTTGACCCCTAGCCTGAGAAGTTCCATATGCTGCAGGAACAGCCCTAAAATAAAAGAAAGAGAAAAATGTCTTGCATCATATTGCTCAGTAATAACCTTTTCTTCATTTTCTTTATTTTTTAATTGAAGTATAGTTGATTTACAGAATTATGTTAATTTCTGTTGTACAGCGAAGTCATTCAGAGACACACACACGTACACATACACACAGACACTTTTTAAAAAATACTTTTCTCGGGAGTTCCTGTCATGGCACAGCAGAAACGAATTCATCTAGGAACCACGAGGTCACGGGTTCAATCCCTGGCCTCGCTCAGTGGGTTGAGGATCTGGCACTACTGTGAGCTGTGGTGTAGGTCCCAGACACAGCTCGGATCTGGTGATGCTGTGACTGTGGCGTAGGGTGGCAGCTGTAGCTACAATTGAACCCCTAGCCTGGGAACCTCCATATGCCGCAGGTGTGGCCCTCAAAAGCAAACAATTAAAAAAATAATAATTAAAATTAAAAAGTACTCTTTTCCATTATGATTTACCATAGGACAATGAATATAGAAGGATATTGTTGATTATCCCTTTCATGTATGATAGCTTATATCTGCTAACCCCAACCTTCCACCACATCCTTCCCCAACTTCTTCCCTTTGGCAACCACAAGTTTGTTCTCTACGCCTGTGAATCTGTTTCTGTTTCATAGATATGTTCTTTTGTGTCATTTTTTAGATTCCACATGTAAGTAATAGCACATGGTATTTGTCTTTCTCTTTCGTACTTACTTTGCCTAGTATAGTAATCTCTAGTTCCATCCGTGTTACTGCAAATGGCATAGTTTCATTTTTTTTTATGTCTGAGTAGGTACCACATCTTCTTTATCCATTCATCTGCTGATGGACATTTAAGTTGATTCCGTGTCTTGGCTATTGCACATACTGCTGTTATGAACACAGGGGTGCATATACCTTTTTGAATTATAGTTTTCCCTGGAAATATGCCCAGGAGTGGGATTTCTGGATAATATGGTTACTCTATCCTTAGTTTTCTGAGGAACCTCCGCTGTTTTTCATAGTAATTATACCAACTTATGTTCCCAACAACAGTGTAGGAGGGGTCCCTTTTCTCCACATCGTCTCCAGCTTTGTTATTTGCAGACTTTCTAGTGATGGCCATCCTGACTGGTGTGAGGTAGTACCTCATTGTAGTTTTGATTTCTATATGTCTAATAATTAGCCATGTTGAGAATTTTTTCATGTGCCTATTGGCCATTTGTATTTCTTAGGAGAAAAGTTTGTCTTCTGCCCTATTTTTGATTGGATTGTATGTTTTCTTGTTCGTTTTCATAATTTTAGATGCATGCTTTTTTTTTTTGCAAAAATAAACATATGAATCTGAATCTAATTTATATAGCTAAGTAAGGAATTTGGATTTTGAAATCAGAAGCACTTGAAATATTGTCTACCAATTGCTGGCTACTTTGAGAAAGTTATTAAACATTTCTGACTGTTGGATTCTTTATATGTAATGGTAATTCTTAATTCATTAAGTTGTGGCAAGGATTAAATAGCTTCTATAAGGTAAATATCCGGCACATAGTAATTGCTGAACAAATTTTAGTTTTCCCTTTCTAATATCCCTCTCCCTATATTCCACTGAATTTTAGATCATTTGGCTTGAGGAAACCTTGGTTTCAGTTTCCTTAGAGATCCTAGTAGGAAAGTTTGCCATACATTTTCTAGCTCTCCTGAGTATGGCAAAATTTTAGGAGAAACTTCAGTAGATACTGTCAGAAATACAGTTCACAATGTACATTATGTCTGTCAGAATTGGCTTCTGCAGAGGGGATGGGTGAACAGTAGCCACTGTTGAGCAGTGGGTCTTATACCGAGGATATAGTAAGCTTTGATGCTAGTGGAAGATGGGTCTTTGCAGAAAACTTAAAGCAATAGGGGAAAGTGCCCAGAGGAAAGGGGAGGTGGGTAGGGATAACTTCTGAGATCTAGTTCAGAAGTTAGTAAAGCAGAAGCAGTTCCAGGCCATCCCGAGGGAAATCCAGTCTGGGGAAAATGAGACAGGAAAAGCCCTCAGAGCATAGTTGATTTCTATATGAGAATCAGTGCTTGATGAATACAAGAAATCCATCCCAGAGGTGCCAGAACAAAGAACATATCTTCTCACTTGGAAACTGGGGCACTAGTGCTCAGAGAGGGGCCAGAGGCAAGGATAGGACTGGGAAAGAGAATTCCCGGGAACTGAGGAGTTCGTATTGAAGGGCCAGTGAGCTGACTGGAGACCTATCTGCTCCATTTAGGCCTTCTCCCTGACCCAGTTGCTTAAATGCTTGGCATCTCCACTTTTAGACAGAGAACAGACCTGACCATTTAAAGCCTGCTGGTTTGTGGAGTGACAGCTCTTGATATGCTAACCAACTGGCTTAAGGTCGATTCCTGAGGAACAGTAGGCAACCTACCCATAGCCAAAATGGGCTGAGGAAGGAATAGTTATCTCAATACTCTAAATGAAATTCAAGTCATATGTTTAACCCAGGGTCACATATTTAGTATGTCATACCTGAAAGTGAGGTGTTAGCCAGTGACATCATGAAGAGATCAAGTAATCATTCATTAAGAGATTAGAATCAAGTTAAAAACAAAATTCAATTTTGGGTACTGAGAATGCTAAAAGAGGTGGAAAACAAGCCTATAGGAGTTTTTCTTTTTAAAAATTTTATTCCTGGTGTTCCCATCGTGGCTCAGTGGTTAATGAATCCGACTAGGAACCATGAGGTTGCGGGTTCAATCCCTGGCCTTGCTCAGTGGGCTAAGGATCCAACATTGCTGTGAGCTGTGGTGTAGGTCACAGACGAGGCTCGGATCCCACGTTGCTGTGGCTGTGGCGTAGGCCAGCAGCTATAGCTCCAATTAGACCCCTAGCCTGAGAACATCCATATGCCACTGGTGCAGCCCTGGAAAAAGGCAAAAAAAAATTTATTCCTAATTATGTAATCAATACATAATCAATACATACTGATTGCTCATCCTACTGCCCCGGTCAAATTGAAGGTATTGTAAGAAAATAGAAGGGGAAAAAAAACCCCACACATAATCCTCTGGTGCATGTAACAGTTATGACATATCCTTTTAGTGTTTTTTCACATACATACTTATAATATATTTTTATATAATTATTGTAATTTTATTTTTACGGCCATGAATATACTTAGGCTCTCATATAAATGTATGACATATCAGAAGATTGCAGAAAATGACCCATAATGCCATCTATGGAGTTCCCATTGTGGCTCAGTATTAATGAACTCGACTAGTATCCATGAGGATGTGGGTTCTATCCCTGGCCTCGCTCAGTGGGTTAAGGATCCGGTTGTCACAGATACAGCTTGGATCTGGCATTGCTGCAGCTGTGGCGCAGACTGGCAGCTGAAGCTCCAATTCAACCCCTAGCTGCCTGGGAAGTACCTATGCCACGAATGCAGCCGCTGCCCCCCCCCACCCCCAAAAAAGCGTAATGCCATCTACCCAGAAAACCTGGGTTTTCAGAAATATTATGCAAACAGTATATCAACATTTTTGTAAGTCATTCAAATCATGCATAAATATTTAAATAATGTAGATAAAATGCAAGTCTCCTTTAACCACCCCTCGATTCCAGTGCCCTATCCAGAATAGAACTGCATAGCTGTTACATGTATTCTTTGATGCATGTGAAAGAATAAGACAAACATATAAAGAATGATAAAATGAACACCTGAAAATCTACTGCCTTGCTTAACATGACCAATGGCATTAAAAACTACTGTTGATGGACACGTGTTGTGTGTTTACTATAATAACACTGCTGTTATGAACAGTCAAAACACAAATTCTGCAAACTGCTACTACCACATCTTCTGACCCACCTGCAAGTTTGCCCATATATTCTGTTTTCTCTCTTGTTAGCACAGTTGCACTTCCCATGTTCTTAGAAGGACAAAACTCTTTATCCATATTCTAGATCCCATCCCTTTTTACCCCACTCAAGATGCAATTCCATTATCCCTTCCCTTTCTAGTCTGGATTATCATTTTACCCCCTGTGCTGTATCTTCCCCATTGTTGTTCAAGCATGTGGCTCTTTCTCCCATCTTAGAGGGGGGAGTAGGAAACCACTCTGTTGAACCAATTTTTGATACATTTCATCATATCATCACCAGGGAACACTATTTTCCTGTTTTCTCACCACCTCCCAGGCTTTTCTTTCCTGTCTCCTTTCCCAGTTCTTCTATAACTCCCTGCATCTCTTAACAACGTGTGCTCCAGGGCTCAGTCTTTGTCGTGTTTTCTTTTTAAAATATATTTACTCCCTTGACTATATCCAGGGTCATGTCGTGGTTATAAGAACCATCTGACAACTCCCCAAATTAGATACTAACCTCAAACCTGGGCTTTCCCTTGATCTCCAGTTGTCTACAGTTTCTCTTCAGTGTCCAAAAGAAAGTTTTGTATAATATATTCAAAATTTAGCTTCAGATTTTCTCAGTGTTCCCCATCTCAATTAATGGCAATGCTGTCTTTCCATTCGATCATGCCAAAAACCTCTAGCTGTCTTTGACTTTTCTTTCTTGTTCAGTACTCCGTGTATCAGATCCACTGGCAGATTCAGCTTTAGCTCATATTCAAGTATCTAGGCTCTGATCCCTTCTCTCCACCTCCACTGCTATACCTTAGTCCAGGCTAACAAAATTTCTTGCTGTAGTGCTATAACTGGTTTTCCCGAATCCAGCATTAACCTCCCAGATGCAGTTATTCTCAGACAGCATCCCTCATTTGATCCCAGAACATGGAAGAGGAAGGACTGCTTTCTCAGTTCTCTCAACCAGTATTATTCATGATGTATAGAAAAGTAGTTAGTTCATTACAAACAAAGGAATACCTAAGACATTAGGTCTCCCTCTCCGGTTTTATTGAGATATAATTAACATGTTACCTTGTATTAATTTAAGATGTACAACATAATGATTTAATATATTTGTATATTATGAATGACCACAATGCATAAGGGCTTAATTTTTTCCTTAAAATCCTGGTTGAGAGAGAATGATGATGCACGGCAGCTGGAGGGGGATTTTAAAAAGGTATCAGATTAGACCATTCCTTGGCCCCAAATCCCCCAATAGTTTCCTTTTGAAGGAAGGGTCTTCCCAGGACAAGTCCCTGTGTAATCTGGCCACCTGTTTACCTCTCCTTATTTCATTTCTAGTATTCCTCATCTTACATGCTTGCTCCAGCTATTCTGACTTGTATGTTGCTTCATCTGCCTGGATGCTCTTCCAGATACATGACTCACTTTTTTTGAGTTGTAGAAATTCTTTATATATTTTAATAATACTGATTCCTTTGTCAAATAAGTATTTTGCAAATATTTTCTCCCATTCTTGAGTTTGAATTTTCATTTTCTTCATGGTGTCTTTTGATGAGCAGACTTTTTTTTTTTAATCAGTATTGCCCTTTTATTTGTAATGCTTTCTATGTTCTAAGAAACTTTTGCTTACCCCCAAATAGTGCTCTTATGTTTTTACTTATGTTCTCATTTAGAACATGTTCTTTTATGTTTTCATCTAGAAACTTTATAATTTTACCTTTTGAATTTAAGCCTGTGGTCTATGTCAAATTAACTTTCATACATGTGAGGTATGGGGTTAGTGTTCATTTTTTTTCCCATGTGACTGTCCAGTCATTTCAGCGTCATTTGTTGTGACAACTTTCTTTCCACTATTGGATTATTTTGGTACCTCTGTAGTGATTGTGTAAGCATTCTCACCATTGATATATTTATTTATCCTTATGCCACGCTGTCTTGATTACTGTAGCTTTAGAGTGAATAGTAAAGATTTGGTAGTGTATATGCTCCAGCTCTAGTGGTCTTTTTCTAGATACTTTAGATATTTTAGATTTTTTACATGTCCATTTATATTATAGAATCCAGCTTGTTGGCATCTATAAAAACAATAACATCTGGTGGGGGTTTTATTGGAATTATATTGAATCTGTAGTTCAGTTTAGAGAGAAAACATCCTAACAATATTGAATCTTTTAATCCTTGAACATGGTATATCTCTACATTTATTTTTGTCTTTAATTTCACTCAGCAGTGTTTTTTATTTCTCAGTTTAAAGATCTTGCACGTCTTTTGTTCCATATATTCCTGTGCATTTAATTTACTATTTACAATGCCTCTAATAGAATTGTTTATTTTATTGTATTTGCCAATTGTTTATTGTATGTAATATACAATTGATTTTTTGTATTGACCCTGTATCCTGTGACTTGCTAATTTCAGTTATTAGTTCTTGTAGTTGTTTTATAGATTCTTTAGGTAATGTAAACAATCATGTGAGCTGTATATAGACAGTTTTACTTCTTCCTTTTGTTTTTTTATGCCTATTATTTCTAATTCTTCCCTTATTGCACTGGCAAGGACCTCCAGTGCCGTATGAAATGTGAAACAGAAGTGGTGAAGGTGAATAGCTTTATCTTGTTCTCAGTCTTAGAGGGACAGTGCTTTACCATAAAATGTGGGCTGTAGATTTTTGTTTTAGAGCAGCCCTTAAATTGAAGAAGTTTCCTTTTATTCCTAGTTTACTGGGAGTTTCTGTTAGGAATGGATGTTGTTCTGTATCTTTTGCTATAAACATCTGTTTTTTCTTTTGGTCTTTTAAAAATAAATTACAATTGATTTTTTAATGTTCTACCAATCCACCTGATAATGATGTTTTATTCTTTTTATATATTACTGGTCTTGGTTAGCTAATATTTGATTTAAAGTTTTTGTGTGTGTTCATGAGAGATAATAGGTTATATGTATTTTATAATGTCTTTGTTCAGTGTTGTTATCAGAGTTATCTTTCTTCCAGAAGTTTCTGCCTTTCACTTTTAAATCTTTAATCCACCTGGAATTGCTTTCTATGGACATTATACAGTTGGGATCTGTTTTCATTTCTCCCTCATTTGGATATCTAATTGTTCTTCTAAGATGTCTTGAATATCAGTCTTTCCCTTGGGATTTTTGGTGCCAACCCTGTCATTGATCAAGTTTTTCTATATGCATAGTCTTATTTCTGGCTTTTCATTCTGCTGTTAACCTATCCCCATACCTATAACTTGCTGTATCGATTATGATAGTCTAATTAATACAGATCACTTTTCTCAAAAATAACCTTTTTTTGGTTTTCTACCCTTCCATATAAATTTTAGATTCGTTATCAAGTTTCATAAAAATCGTGGTGAGATTTTGCTTGGGCTTTTCATTGAATGCATCAGAATCTTTTGGTCTTATTTTAATAACTTTTCATATTTTAAAATTTCTTCCATTATGATACTGCATGTCTTTGGATCATTTTTCCCTATGAACTTTTCTTTATGGCTTTTGTAAATGGTATATATCTTTAATTGCTTTTTCTGTTCTTCTGTTTAGAAATTCAATTGATTTTTGGATATTGATCTTTTTGCCCAGCTACCTAATTAATTCTAGTAATTTATTAGGCTCTGTTTTGAGTTTCAGATAGAAAATTGTGTAATTTATAAATGACTGTTTTGTCTTTTTCTTCTTCTTTTTTTTTTTGTCTTTTTAGGGCCACACCCGCGGCATATGGTTCCCAGGCTAGGGGTCAAATTGGAGCTGTAGCAGCCAGCCTACACCAGAGCCACAACAACGTGGGATCTAAGCCTCATCTGTGACCTACACCACAGCTCACAGCACGCCAGATCCTTAACCCACTGAGCGAGGCCGGGAATCAATCCTGCGTCCTCATGGATGCTAGTCAGATTCATTTTCAGGAACTCCTGAAAAATTATTTTTGAACTATACATCAGAGTTCCCATTGTTCCACTTTCTCACCAGCTATTGCTATTGTTAGTTTTTTGTTTGTTTGTTTTAGTCATTCTGTTGAATTACTGTAGTATCTCATTGTAGTTTTAATTTGCATTTCCCTGATGACTGTTGAAAGTTTTTTCATGTGTTTATTTACTACAAGGTATCATATGTCATCTTTGGTAAAGCATCTGTTGAAATCTGTTGACCATTTTAAAATTGGCTTCTTTATCTTATTATTACTAAACTAGGAGAGTTCTTCATGTATTTTGATTGTAAGTCTTTTATTAGATATGTGCTTTGCAGATATTTCTCCCGGTCTCTGGCTTGCCTTTTCTTTTCCGTAACAATGTCTTTCACATATCATAAGATTTTAATTTCAAAGTCCAGTTTATTGGTTATTGGTTTTTTTTCCTTATATGGTTCATGCCTTTTTTGTCCTATGAAATCTCTGCATAAGCCAGGAGCACAGAGATTTTAGATCTCCTATATTTTTACTAGACGCTTTATAGACTTATCTCTTATATTTAAGGCTCTGATCCATTTCTATGAATTTTGGGAGTTAAGGAAATTGGTATTAAAATTGGGAATCGCAGTTGATGAAACAGTGCTTTTATAATAGCGTCATAACATGAAATACTTAGGGGTAAAGTGAACAAAATATTTGCATGACCTAAACACCAAAAAGTATAAAACTTTTCTGAGATATGTTAAAAGAAGATCTGAATAAGTGAAGATTTAGACCATGCTCGTGACTTCAGGGATTCAGTGTTGTCAAGATGTTGTGATGGTTAATTTGGCTAGGCTAGGGTGCAGAGTTGTTTACCCTAACACCAGTCCAGATGATGCTGTGATTGACATTTATCATCAGTTGACTTTAACGGAGACAACCCTCCGTAATGTGGGTGGGCTTCAACCAATCAGTTGCAGACCCAAAAGCCAAAAAAAAAAAAAAAAAAAACTGATTTTTCCAAAGCAGAAGGAATTCTGCTTCAAGGTTGTAAGTGATATCTTCCCTGAGCTTCCAGCTTGTTGACCTTCCCTGCATGTTTTTGACTTGCATGAACTAATTTCTTAAAATTAATCTATTTATATATATCCTATTCTGTTTCTGTGGAGGACCGTTATTGATACAGGTGTCAATAGAGTCAGTGTAATACCACTAGGATTTTTAAATAGAATTTGACAAGCTGGATCCTAAAATTTGTGTGGAAATTTATATGCCAAAGAACTTAGCCAAAAACAGTTTGAAAAGAATAAATTTGGAAGAACCACATTACCTGATTTCAAGTCTTATTGTGAAGCTGTAGTAATCGAGACATTATTGTGTTGGCATAAAGATGGACATAAAGATCAGTGGAACAGAATAAAGAATGAGTTGATTTTTTTGTGACAAATTTGCCAGGGTGATTAAGTGGGGGAAAGGATGGTCTGTTAAGAGAAAATGTTGATGAAACAGTTGGATATCCGCAGAGGGGAAAAATGCAACTGGCTTTTGTATGTATGTTTTTCAATACAGAGGAAGAAAATATCTTTCCTTTTTGTTTGTTTTTTGGCTGTACCTGCAACATGTGGATGTTCCTGGCCCAGTGACCCAAGCAGTTGCATTGACAACACTGAATCCTTAACCCACTGTGCCACAAGAGAACTTCCATAATAATATTTAATTCCATCATCCAAAAGTAGAAATTGTGGTGTATTTCCTTTTAGTCCTTCACTAATAAAATATGTAATATACATATAATACATATGCACATATTTCAATTTTTTTCACTTTCTTCAGTGTGGCTACAAGTAAATTTTTTTAAATTGAAATACAGTTGATTTATAATGAGTTTCAGGTTGTACAACATAGTTATTCAATATTTTTATAGATTATACACCACATAAAATTAGATGACTGTATTTCTGTGTTGTACTTATATATTGGGCCACACTCGCGGCATATGGAGGTTCCCAGGCTAGGGGTTGAATCAGAGCTACAGCTCCCAGCCTACACCAAAACCACAGCGATGCCAGATCCGTTCCGCATTTGTGACCCACACTATAGCTCATGGCTGCTCTGGATCCTTAACCCACTGAGTGAGGCCAGGGATTGAACCCACAAACCTCATGGTTCCTAATCAATTCATTTCTACTGAGCCATTATGGGAACTCCTAGACTGTGACTCTTAATCTTCTATCTAACATGATCCTCCCCCTACATATTTTTTAATTTACGTATTTGAGATTGTATACATTTTAATTGATATTCTCTTTATTAATGGTCACATAACCCTAAATCACAAACGTGGCCAGAACTTAATATATGATCTTTACTGTTGGGATTAATAATAATAATAATAGCAGCTGCCATTTATTGATTACTTTCCATGTGAAAACTGTGCTAAGCATATCACACGAAATTATACTGTTGAATCTTTATGACAGCTCTTTCTGGTAGTTCCATTTTAAAGGCAAGGAACCAAGGGTTTTAAGTGACTTGCCTATCTAATGTGTGAAGTTTGGTTTTATAATCATATGTCTTTTATTCCAGTCCCTAAGAAAAATACACTGCTAATTTTTATACTCTTTATGCTTTGTTGGTTTGTATGTTTTCTGTCAAAAATAGCTCTGAGATGGCTATCTTTCTGTAAAAATCATTGTCTGTATTTCAGAAACCTGAACTTCTTTCTGCCTGCCAGTCCTTCATGTAATTTGTCCATCCTCATCTAATGAAATATTTTCAAAGCCAGTGTGCTTGTTAACATAGCATGCAGGACAAAACAATGCACAAACTGTGGAGCTGTCCCTTTGGTTGATGAAGGCCTGAGCCAAATAAGCACTAGGCCAGGGTAGGTATTTCTATAGGAATACAAATCTGCAGGGGAACAGATCTAAGGGAATTCTGTGGAACTAACAATTCAGTGGTTACTCATTTTGGAAAACAAAGAAATAATTTTCAGTAGCCTATCCCCCTGGACATTGAGTTCCACTTTAAAACGGAATTACGTGATATTGGTCAGGTCACTTAATTCCTCTCTCTTTACCTTGTTTTCTCCATTTGAGATAAGATACTCAGTTTGTGGCCAAGTGAGATGTTCTTAACAGGCAGTTTTGCCCAGTAAACAGAATCTTCTCTCTTTGTGATTTAGAAGTCGCTAGGGAGGCAACATGGTCTTTGTGGCTCTGGAGCCAGAGAGACTTGTGTTCAAATTTTTCAAGTGGTCTCAAACACATTTCCTGAGTCTTTTTGAGCCCCACTTTTTCTTTTTCTCTTTTTCCTCCCCCGCCCCTTTTTTTTTAAAGTGCTACACCCTCAGCATATGGAGGTTCCCAGGCTAGGGGTTGAATCAGAGCTGTAGCCGCCAGCCTACACCACAGCCACAGCAACACCAGATCCAAGCGACGTCTGCGACCTACACCACAGCTCACGGCAATGCTAGATCCTTAACCCACTGAGTGAGGCCAGGGATCGAACCTGCGTCCTCATGGTTACTAGTCAGATTCATTTCTGCTGAGCCGCAATGGAACTCCAGCACCACTTTTCTAACTACTCAGAGTATAAGGGACACACATGCACACAAATCTTTAAGTGAATGGATTTTTCTCAAGACTCTCTGGTTTGTTCCCTGCATTCATCCTCATTAGAGCTATGATTTTTGTAGAAGCAGCAGGATAATCCACAACCTCCACTCATATAATGTCATATAATGCAAGTCTTCTTTCCTCTAAGGAATTGCTTAGTTCCCCCTCTTCTGTATGATATGGTAATGACAGAGTTAAATCATCTTGGTCCTTGACTTCTGTTTTCCGCAGATCTGCTTATCCCTTGAATTCTCTTAACCTATTACTGAAATCACAGATGACCTAAGTGAGATAGGAGGTCATGTGTAAGTTTGTGAAAAGTGTTGTTTTTAAGCAGCCTAAAGATTATGCTTATGTTTGAAATGTCTTTTCATTTTCATTTCCAAGTTTAAGGGTTCAGTATCATTGGTGTTAGGGGAAAAAAGAAGAGGAAGCTCTAATAGTCTCACCATTATTTCTTGTGTCACTCTACAACTCCTGTATTCCTGGTTTTTCATTGAGGCTCCAAGAATCCTCGATACCCATCATAGAAGGAAGACTGATAGATTAAAACTTGAGGAAAACCCGTGGGTAGAACAATGACCGTCCAGTTTCTCTTAGCTCTGCTAATGGGAAGCTGTACCTTTAAATGTTGCGTATATTGATAGGAGCATGGTGATTTTTGCTTAGGGAAACCTCTGTTAAAATGGCTATTTTAAAATGCAAGAAAGAAAAGTAATATGGAACCAAGGTTAAGATGAAATAAATATGCATGTGTGTATATTTATAAATATGCATAATTTTTTCCTTTTCTTAAAATGGCAAGAGCGATATCTGGGGAACAGGATATACTCTGCAAGCAGCTCTTCAGCATGTCAGAATTGGGGGATTCCTTTTAATACATGCAAAAGATATGCCTCCTTCATCGTGTGTATACCCCTAATTTCCACTTTAAACTTAACTGGCACTTGTTAAGTTAGTGTAGTAACAGGTATTTTGTAAGATGTAGCTGTTACAAAGCATCTTACAGAGTTTGTTTAGAGTGAGCCACAAAAGGTGTTTGTCAGTAGAAAGCTTTTTAGGTTTGTGTTTTTTATTTCTTGTTTTCCTATTCCTTGCCTAACTAACCTTGAGAGGACATGATGTGGATAAGATCTCCACCATAAATTTAGAAAGAAACATGCTCGATCCCTGCCTCTTCTCCATCTAATGAGTTCATGTAAAAAATATATCAAAAGAAATTCTCATAGCAGAATCCTCACATTTCAAAGGGGAGTATATTTATTATAAGAACTGCTGATTCATTAGGAATGCTTCCTAATTCAACAGCAACAGCTGCTTCTGGTTCGAATAAACGCCATCTCTTTTGTGCCCTCTCTCTCCAAGGGGATGTTAAATTTTGGTTTAAGATTTTTCTCCTGCTTTAGCTTTTTTCTCCCTTTTCCACTCTTTCCTCAGTTATGGTGCTTTACCCTCCTCAGTGTTCACATGATTTGAATAACCCACTGTACCCACCCCCACCTTTAAAAATGACTTTCATTAAGATTATAAATGCTAATAAAATTCTTCTGATAATGTGTTTTGTTTGCATTCACAGTGGCAGTGGAGTATATTGTATAGCAGTATAGAAAAAAGTTGAGACACGTTGTAGTCATGAATTCTAAGTGTAATAATTTAAAGTACAGGGAGCATTTCAGAAACTGCTATTGTCCATTAAATGAAACCACTGTATTAATGTATCATAGCATGCTGTTCTAATCACTTTTCTCCAAATACCAGCTTTTGAAAGAAACACGGCTGTATTTTTTTATACAGAATCTAAAATAGTGTAATTGAATGGCTTGGCAGAATAGGTAAATGAATGTAGCAACATGCATTCAAATGTGTCCCTTTGGTTTGTAATGAGCTGATTGAAGTTCACAGTTGTACGACCTTCCATTTTATTTCCTGATTTTACTTTCTGGGCCCAGAGAAAGGTACTAGCTTTTTGTATTAACAGAAAAAGGAAGAAGAAAATTGTTCATAAAAATCAAGTGGCTCTTTTTGGGGATCTGAGCTCCAGTAGCCTTTGTTCAACTGTCCTCTGTAAAGTAAAGGATCTTTTAACATGACCATTTCTATTTGAATTTAGAATTATTAGCAAGCCCTGTTAGGACTTAGAGAAATTCTGTTACATATGATAGGGCTGGTCATCTGCCCCGCATGTGTGTACAAGTTCATGTGAGAAATAATTGGTGCCTCATAGCACTTTTCTAATTACATTTGTTGATTTATGCATCTGATTCCCCCTCTAGACACTGAGCTCCTTAAAACTAGAAACTGTGTCTAATTCACCTGTTAGCCCCAGAACCCAGCAAAGGGCCTCAGTCGAAAATGTTTGATGTCCGAATGAGCCATAGAATACTAAAGCCAAATGAGTGTCAGAACAGATATCAAAATATACAACAGACAAAAAGATTATCAAGTTTGGATCTAAACATTGTTTCGAATCCTGGCTAGTAAGAGACTATGGGCATCCCTGTGGAATCCAGCTGAAATTTTGATGTTTCAGGACAATTTCAGATGTTGAAGACAGTTACTACTCTACCTTCTCTCAGGCAAGAGAAACCGTGTTCTTTTGTACCCGATTGGTAAGAAGCATAGCAGAAAAAGAGAGTAATACTGAGAGATTGCTGATCCATTCAGTGGGGACAACATTCTGGGTTTGTTGAGATAGCCTTTTGACTCTGCAAATGGGTGGCTCTGGTTAAGTCCCTTCCACCCTCTGGACGTCCCTTCCTTCTGCTACAAAAATGAGAAGATTGAACAGTTTAGAGCACCTGGCTGCTCTCACACCTCCTTTGCCTCATCTGGTTGGGGCAAGTGGCAGAGAGCTTGGGTTCTACTTTTTCTGAAAAAGCCCTTAGCACATGGTCAGACCACTTCTGCAGAAGGCTCACTAACCTTTGCCAGCCTTTGCCTAACGGGAACTCAATTTTCAGCTCCTCAGGCCAACCTTTGCCTAACAGGCAAACCTTTGCCTAACGGGAACTCATTTTTTAGCTCTTCTCCTGAGGCCAGATCCCCTTTTTAATTGCATTCAGTTGAGTAATTAAATGAGCATTGATATAAGCCTTCAGTATTAGAACCTTCTTCCTAGAGGACTTTGCCAGCTACCTGGGTCTTAAAATCTTCAAGATTATCTGCTTCAAGACTTCCCCTTTCAGTTCCTCTACCAGTCTATTGTGAAAGTGATCTTATAAAAAGGCACATCTGATCAGATCCCTCTTCTGCTCTAAACTATTCTTTGCTTTCAGGAAAAGAGCTAAACTCCCTAGTCTTATACATGAAACTACTCACCAGCTGGTCTTTGTGGATTTCTCCAGTCTCATCTTCCTCCACTACCAAGATTCCCATCTGCACCCTTACCTCAACCCCTCTTCCCTCGCACCCGTAAAAAATAACAGAGAAATATCTTGCCCACACCCTGAGGTGGAAGCCAACCTCCCCAAGCCATTTATAGTCCACTGTCTGTCTGTCTCTGGAATATTCTGTCCCATCCAGATGTAAGTGCACATTTCTTTCATCTGACTTCTCTCCCTTGTTTAGCTAACACCCCCTCCTGGTTGAGATGTTCTTCGTCAGTGTACCACAGTTCTTGGTGCCCCGCTGTATCACAGAGAGCCTCACGTGGCCTTGGGATTAACTGTTGACACGTCTGTCTTCCCCGAGAGACCTAGGTTCCTTGAGGACAGACAGCACTGTGTCACATTCACATGTTTATCCTGGCTGTCTAGCACAAGGCTGGCATATAGTGATGCTTACTAAATGTTTATATGAATGAACCAGCCTCGAGGACTTGGCCTCAAAATCTAACAGGGAAAAAACGATTTTGACATTTTATTCTTTCCCCTCTCAACTTTGGGTGGCCTTGCACAAGTGAGTACGTCTTGTTTTCCTAAGACCCACCAGGGTTTATGGAGGCTGATGGCTCCCACATTAGGAAGGTCACTGAAAATCGTATTAGCCAACTACCCCTCTCTGGAACTAAGATCCATGATAAGCATGGTGTGGTGGAAAAAGCATGAGATGTGTATGACTGGTTTGTTAAAGAGTGCAATTTCCATTTCATCATAAGACCCTCTTTTGGGAACTAGGTTGTCAAAGTTTTAAGCACACTTAAAGAAATGTGAAGGTAGGCTTTCGATTGTGCTCACACTGACCATTCTGCCTCCCTGCTACCAAGCGGGATGACCTGGAAGTTAGTAGGCAGGAAGGAATCACACATGTGACTGGTTTTTAATGTAAAAGTGAATAAAAATAACACATTTATTGTAGAAAGTTTGGAGAATATAGGAAAACACAAAATGAAAAATCATTTGTACCTATTATAGAGCCTGTTTTTATACTTAAATATATGGTAAATATTTTTCTATGTTGAAATATTTTTCTGTAGTCTATTTTAATGTATAATATTCAGAAGGGGACCAATATAGAGGAAGGAGATTGAGGTACAAACTATGATGTATGAAATAAACTATAAGGATATCATTTACAACACAGGGAGTAGAGCCAGTATTTTATAATAGCTCTTAATGGAGCATAACCTTTAAAAATTGTGAATCACTGTATTGTCCACCTGTAACTATATTGTACATCAACTGTACCTTCATAAAAATAAAATTAAAGGAGTTCCCATCATGGCACAGTGGAAACAAGTCCGACTAGGAACCATGAGGTTGCGGGTTCAATCCCTGGCCTCGCTCAGTGGGTTAAGGATCCGGCGTTGCCGTGAGTGTGGTGTAGGTCGCAGATGTGGCTCGTATCTGGTGTTGCTGTGGCTCTGGTGTAGGCTGGCGGCAACAGCTCTGATTAGACTCTTAGCCTGGGAACCTCCATATGCCGCGGGTGCGGCCCTAAAAAAGACAAAAAGATAAATAAATAAAATTAAAAATTAAAAGAAATTAGGAGTTTCTGTTGTGGCTCAGCGAGCGGGTCAAGAACCTGACACTCTCTCTGAGAATGCGGGTTTGATCTCTGGCCTTGCTCAGTGGGTTAAGGATCCAGCATTGTCATAAGCTATGGCATAGGTCACAGGTGCGACTTGGATCCTGTGTTGCTGTGGCTGTGGTATAGGCCAGCAGCTGCAGCTTTGAATCAACCCTAGCCTGGGAATTTCCATATGCTGCAAGTGTGGCCATTAAAAAATAATTAATTTATGGGAGTTCCCGTCGTGGCTCAGTGGTTAACAAAACCGACTAGGAACCATGAGGTTGCGGGTTAGATCCCTGCCCTTGCTCAGTGGGTTAAGGATCCGGCATTGCTGTGAGCTGTGGTGTAGGTCGCAGACGTGGCTTGGATTCTGCGTTGCTGTGGCTGTGGCGAAGGCCGGCAGCTACAGCTCCCTTTAGACCCCTAGCCTGGGAACCTCCATATGCCGCGGATGCGGCTCTAGATAAGGGAAAAAGACCAATAAATAAATAAATAAATAAATGTGATGCATAGTTGTGAATATTACTTCTTCTCAATCTACAGCTGACCCTTGAACAATGAAGGGGTTGGGGTTACAACCCCCCTCACAGTTGAAGATCCACATACTACTGTCTCTGCCTCAATAGCAGAGGAATTGATAAATGACTTGCCCAAGAGCAAGGAGCTGAAACAATGTGGATAAAAGTAGGATTCAAACCCTAATTCTCTTGATTCCACATGTTGTGATCAGTAATCAAACACGAAGTTTCCCCCAGAGCTAGTCAATTTAAATATCTGTAAAGATACAGGTTCTGGAGTTCCCGTCATGGCTCAGGGGGTAACGAATCCGAATAGGAACCATGAGGTTGCGGATTCAATCCCTGGCCTTGTTCAGTGGTTTAAGGATCTGGCATTGCTGTGAGCTGTGGTGTAGGTTGCAGACGTGGCTTGGATCCCACGTTACTGTGGCTGTGGTGTAGGCTGGTGGCTACAGCTCCCATTAGAACCCTAGCCTGGGAACCTCCATATGCCGCACTCACAGCCCTAGAAAAGGCAAAAAGACAAATAAATAGATAAGTAAGTAAATAAATAAATAAATAAATAAATAAATATAAAGATACAGGTTCTGTGTTTACTGAAAAAAAATCTGCATGTAAATGGACCTGCATAGTTCAAACCTGTGTTGTTTGAGGGTCAACTGTATATTATTTCATGGGCATTTGCTAAAAGTATTCTAAAACCTAATTTTCTCTTACTTGGATCTACCATAATTTATTTAACCATTCTCTTAGCATATGTTTAGGTGCATATGTGTATGTTTTGCTGTTACATACTTAGTCAAGAACTTCCATTTAGGAGTTCCCATCATGGCTCAGTGGTTAACGAATCCAACTAGGAACCATGAGATTATGGGTTCGATCCCTGGCATCGCTCAGTGGGTTAACGATCTGGCATTGCCACGAGCTGTGGTGTAGGTTGCCGACACGGCTCAGATCCTGCGTTGCTGTGGCTGTGGCACAGGCCAGCAGCTACAGCTCTGATTCAGCCCCTAGCCTGGGAACCTCCATATGCCACAAGTGCAGCCCTAGAAAAAAGGCAAAAAGATTAAACAAAAAACCTTCCATTTAAAATATGTTACCAGGAAATTTTAATATTTAATGCTGGTGGAAATAAAGTAAAAATAATTCATACGTTCATTTTCTGACCTTCATAGTCTGCTTTTAATAGTTAATCATTGAAAACAATTTTCCCACTGTCTTTCATACTATATGAATTTAAGAATTTATGTCAGAGGAACCTACTTCTGCCAGAAGGCTTGCTGGCTAAGCTTCCTTTCTCTAAAGATTGGTGTTGAGGGTTTTTTTTGAGGGAGACACACAGCTTGTGGTACTACTGGGGACGGATGACTTCTGACTTGTTTAACCAAACACTTAGCCTTCCTCTTAGCTACCAATTTTAGGCTTTTGTAGCAGTACCGACTCCTTCTCCTGGATTATAACAAAGCAAAAAGCCATAAACACAGATTATTTGAAAAATAAGGAGTGGCTGAGGGACAGACTTTTTTTGTCAGGGTAACCATACAGAGTGACCAATGGCCTTTTGTGTTTCAACTCTGATTCCCGTTGGTGGATCCCCCACCTTCTCAGGTTGCTCAGGAGTGGGTCTCTCCATCCTGCTGAAGGCTCAGCTCTGGAAACTGCCTGCTCCATGCAACTGCTGTGTTCTTTGGTTGTGGTGCAGACACTGCATGCTTCAGCTCCCTGCAGGGTAGCCCAGCCATTACTTTTCACATTTTCCAAGTTTTGTTTTTGTTGACTCTATCAGATCATTCCTAATGCCATAATGGTTTCACATACAGATTTAAACCAGGGACCAACTTTAGTGGGAGCTATGCCTTGTTCAGCTTTCTACCAAGTGCTTGGCTTATATTAGGCAATGAATGAATGAATGAATGAATGAACGAATGAGAGCTAGCTATAAAAGGTGAGCATAATGCGTGTCCCATTTTGACAATTTGAAAACACCTAATCGCGTGTAAAGTGTATGTGCTGTCTAGTGTGTACTTCACTGATATTGTTCCCTGAGGGAGATTTTTTTCAGAAAAGTACCTATTGGTGCAGCAAGTCACCTAGACCTGGATTCAACCCTGGTCTACTCTGTGACTGTGTAACTCTGAGGCACTTACTTACCTTTTCTGTGCTTCACTTTCCTCATATGTCATCTGGGGTGCAATGCTACCTACTTAATAGAATTACTATGAGGAATAAATAAGCAAATGCATGTAGAGCTCCTGACATTTGGTATTCCAGAATAAACAGTGGTCTCTGCTAACACTTTTATTTGTTTGGTGCATGATGATTTGCACAGCAGTAAAGGTACTTAGAATGAGCTGTATTTTGCAGTTGGACAGATTATACCCTGTTCAGCTGTGCTTCTGTGATTGGTTTTGTACAAGAAATTTGCTTCCTTCATGTTCACCCAGGCCTGCCAACAAATGAGATAGCCACGGAGGTTTTCTTTGGTGTAGGAGAATCTGGTGGGTAAGACAGATGCCGGTGGCAGAATGAAGCAGAGAGAGGAGCTGTTTACCTTGTACAAATTTCTGTTTTACCTTCTCTCAGAACCATAGTCTCATTTCCAAAAACCCCTTGATGAGAGAGTTGCTCCCCACTAAAGGTAACTTGAGAGCAGTTTCCTGTCTGCCTTTCTTGCCTGCTCTCTAGTTGTAAGGTCCTGCTTCGTACCCAGGGGAGGCTTTGAACATCAGCTGTCTTGAACAATCTCTAGTCTTATCACTTATTTTAATGCTCCTTGCACGGGTCACTCTTGGATGTGGTGCTCTGGGCAATCTCACCTCAGAATGCTTCCCTTCCTTTATTTAACCTCTGACCTGTGAAAACAAGAGTTAATCAAAAGTTCTAAGGCAGCTAAGAGGAAGGGGAAGTGTTTGGTTACAAATTAAATATGAACAAGTCATAAGTCATAAATCCCCAGTAGTGCTACTAGTTGTGTGTCTCAAGTTGCATATGGTAAAGGGTGTTTGGGTTATAAATTCACGTACAGGGCTCTCTGATGCTTGGGGATAGGTGCTAAGTTAGTTTTCTTTTGGCCTAAAACTCTGCCTTCTAAAACATTACTTTTATTGGGCCAACTACACTCATATCCTACTTTCTCTCTGTGTGCCTGTCTCTCCTCCTTCCTTTCTTTACCTTCCTGCCTGCTTGTGTTGATTGGTGTGCTGTTGTGTGAATTGAGGCAGAACTGTTTCCCCGAAAGAAGTTAAGCATATGGAAAAAGTTGCCAAGGAAAGGCATTGAAGCATAGAGCGTAAATGGTTTTAAGAGACAGCCAGACACTTTTATAGAGAGATTTGCGATTGAATGATATAACATTCAAGCAGAGATCTGGGGTGGAAATGAACTTAAATGAGTGCTATTGGTGGAAGACTGATGCCCTGTCTAATCTAGCATTCCCTTAATTGTCACCATAAGCATACATTTAAAGCTTTATACTTTAAATTAAAAAAAAAAAGGCAACAGTCTAAGAATCTATGACATAGGCCATAGTTTTTCTAGGTAAGTTCTTTAAAATACACATCTAAGGTACCAGATGCATTGGGTTTTGACATGAAGCACTGGAAACTTAAAGTATCTCTTTTGCCATGTTTGATTAATACAGTTTAAATCTAGCTATTTATATTTGTGTTTCTGAATATAACATGTATATTAATTCCTAAAGCAATAAAGAGCTGACACATGACTAGTGTCCCCAGAGCTGGCAAAGTAAGAAAACATGCTGGATTGTTGGGAGGCAGCCAAAGTTGGATTGCTCAGAACGCTTAGAGCTAAGGGGCCTTTGGAGGCAAGCTTTCATTTTATCAGGGCATTACAGTGAGAGCTGCAAGGTAAGGATTTTAAGTAAGTCCTAATCTCAGGATTGGTTATTATACTGATCAGTTGTGCAGCTACTATTGTATTAAATGGAACAAGTAGGATTGAAATCATAATGGCTAGTTTTGTGTCTGAACTGTGCTTTCAGTAGCTGTGTTGTCCTAGGTAAGTCACTTCATTTCCCTGAGACTCAATTTTCTTATCTGTAAAATGGAATGACAATTCATCTCATAGCATTGTTGTAAAGAATAATACTTCCAAGCAACTAACACTTGATAAATGTCCCCCACCCCCTTACCCCATTAGCTTCCACTTCCAAGCTCTAAAGTGAGAGTAATATCAAATAGTATCTCAGCAGGATAATTAATTTTGTTGTTTACTGCTAGAAGTAGGACAGAACTTCTGTAGCCATTTCTTCCCTTTGTTGTGTGTGTGTTGTTGTTGTTGTTGTTGTTTTTCAGTAGAGACAATGTATTTCTCTTTTAGTCTATGAAAGCTTCAATAAGGTTGGGCCATGGTTAGAACCTCACTAACCCATTACATTATATTACAGTAGTAATTTAAACCATAAAATAAGATGCTCTGAATAGGGGGGGAAAAACTTGCAGGTGTGTGAATGCAGGAGTGGGATGCATCATAAACTCTCTTAGGAAAATGATGAAAGGCCTATGTGTTCACCCTCTCTGAGCTCAATGGAAAATATCTGAGAATTACGCTGAATTGTCAGTGCAGGTGTCATTACTCCAAAGATCTTCTGTTACCAACACTTCACCGATGATAACAGAAAAGTGTCTCTGTGCTTTCCTCCTGCGCAATCTCCCTCAATCATAGTAATACTGCCATAGAAAAGAAGACGACAAATCCGTTCTCTAAAAGCAACAATTATTGACTACCCGTCAAGAGAGAAGAGTCTTGTTTCCAAAATCAAATCCAAGTGTATGTTTGGGTAGATTTATATAAGCACAGATGTTTTATAGGAGCTTTTTGTGTTTTTTCCTAATGCAAATTAATATTTCTTCTCATTCAGTACCTAAAATATATTTTCTTGCATAGATGTAAAAGGTATCACAAAGGATGTTAATTATGGGCATAAATCAGAGATTCTCGAGCTTAACTGGGTACTGTAATAAATTTACAGTTTGAAATTAGCAGCTGTGAGCAAGGCAGAATGCTCAGATTGAGTGAGACTGGCTCTGATCTTCCAAAGGGGACTGTTTTTTCTCTAATTTAGGTTACCTCAACTTATTGGTCTTAGTGGCAAAAGAGTATGATTTCATCGGGGGGGGGGGGAAACCATGGTTTTTCTCTTTACACACAGGACTGGGTACATATGTTTCCCCTTCACAACAGCATGGGAGGGTAGATAGTATATCCCCGTTTCACAGATGGAGGAGGAGAAACACAGCTCAGACCCCAGCTAGTGACAGAACAGGTGGATCCCCTGACCTTGAAGTCTGTGTAAAGTTCATCAGCAAAGAGTCCTTTCCTGTGAGAAGACTTTCCAGAACCTCTCCTGTTCCTTGTATAAACCTCTGTCATAGTACTGACCCAGCCCTGCTGAGATTATCTGCCAGTTGCTTTGCTTCCTTCATTAGGGGCCAAGCTCCCCAAATGATGGGACCTGAGTCTCATTCACTGTGTACCTTGCAGAGGACCAGGAATATACTGGTTGGGTCTTAATAAATATGGAGGAAAAGGTGGTTTCATGGATGATTGACTACAACATTTGAAAAGTGAATGATCTGGAAATGTGTGATGTTCGGACTGTAAAAGTCACCTCAATTTTCAATTCCAAGAATTGTGCATTGAAGCTTTATGTGGTTAGCTTAGGAGGATGTTGATGTGTTTTTCTCATAGGGAAGAATGTGTACATCTTGGTGTGAAGGCTGTAGTTTGAGAACTGTATATCGGCACGCGTGGGTGGTTTTGTTGCACTTAAAGGTGGGAATGCTTGTTGGCTGAGTATGCTGAGGAGGAAGATACATCCTAGAGAAGGCAGTGTGGTTAGGGTCTTCCCACTTTGCACCTCCAGTTAGGAGGGAGGAGGGGGGCATGAGAAGTGTAGAAGTGGAAGAGATTTGAGTTCATGTTAGAGCTTTTCTCTTCATTAAGTCTGGAGGGAAGAGTACCTTTTAAAGAACAGGAGAAATGGGTTAATGATGGGAGAAAAAGAAAAAATTTGGAGCAGATTCTGTGGGGAACTTGGGGCCTAAGGTAATGACAAATTAGCGGACCCTTGAGCAATTTTAAAGCTTCACCTGTGCTTGAAAAATGAGGTTGCCAAATTACGATAATCAGCTTGCTTCGTGATATTTTCCAATAGTACTTGAATCAGAAACAAAGTAGATGATGGGGTTTACTTGCATTGAAGGGATGGGCAAGGAGCAGGAAATCTTAACATTTGTGGGTACTTCTTGATCTACTTCGAGTGTCTACTTGCTATATTTTATTTGTCGCAGACTCCAGCAGTACATTGATAGGAATCATTTTCAGTTTTGGATCTTTTTTTCTAACCAAAATGCTGCCTCCTAAGTTTGGCGCCCCCCCTCCCAACAAGAGTTGGTTGACTTTTACTCTGGAACTCTGGTGGTAATGGCCTTAGCAGAAACTGTAGGGATGATTTACATCCCTCAGGGGAAGTTCTGACTTGGTGGATGTCTAACATTGCCAGGCGCACATTAGAGATTAAAAGTCAATACGCAGCCATGATACTTGCTTCCATGGAGCTGATGCTAATCAAGAAGACAGGCAAGCATGTGTTATAAACTACGGTGAGTCTTCATGTGGAGTAAGCCCAGGAGGGCCTCATATTCTGTGACTAAAAAGCATCTATTTAAGTGGGGACCAGAATTTTATAGTGAAAATTGGGAGATATTTATTTAGAATTTTTATCTGGAAAAATGAAACTAAAGCCTTGAAAATAAATTTATTTTGACAAAATCTAGCTTCTATTCCTACAACACATTAATTCTTAGAATAATGAGTCAGTGGGCGTTTGGGAGGAGGTTATGATTTTTCAGACATAATAACATTTCGTGTTTAACTTTCACAGCATAATCATAAAGGGAGTCATTTTCCAAAAGTATTTGAAGACTTCATCAATTTCCCCAAGGCGTCTCTTAATCCTTTGATACAGAATTCATTTTCTTTTGATGTGACTGTTGCGCCAGCATCCTTGTTTTTCTTGATTTTCCCTTTGTTCCTTGTTACCTAGTCTAATGCTGCCAGGTCTTCATCTGTTAGTCACTTTGCCTCAACTCTGAGCAGGTGTCTACCATCTCTAACAAGGGCTTCATGAAATCTTGCATCTTTTGCAAAGATTGTCATTTTATTTGCATTTTATTATAGACGTTTGACCAACCAAGACACTAACAGAGGAGTAGGCATAGATGCTTGTCAAGCTGAAAGGGATGAATGGGAACTTACTGGCTTAAGTAGTCATATCATTTGTATTTTCTTCTTATAACAGCCTGTCCACTCTAGTGACTGCAGGGCATGAAGAATTCCTATACAGAGTCCTGGAGGAGCCTCTGACACAGACACCAGGAATGTTAGGCAGAGGGGACAGGAGGAGCATTCTAGACCCCAGATTGGAGTTATCTGTATACACCAGTTACATTAGTTAGGTGGTATGTATCTTTTTAATATAGGAGGCAACTGAGTCTTTAAAAAATTGTTTTCCTGAAGTGTCACAGCTAGTAAGTATGAGAACCGAGATTCACACAGGGTTATTTGACCCAAATCTGTGTTCTTCCCAAGTGCTATGCTGCTCTGTTTTTTGTTTTTTTTTTTTTTAGTTTGGGGTGAGGTGAGGGTTTAATATGAAAACTTTAAATACTGAATGCCAAATAGCCTTAACTGAGGGGTACTTTGTCATCCAACAAATCTTCACAAAATCTGCGAAGAAAAGAAGGATACCTCCCTTAGAGCGCCCATGATGGAGTTTTAAAAGCTCCTCAGACCATGGAAATCACCACGAAAAATTGAAAGACGATATTCCATGTCACTCCTCTTAGCCTTAAACTCATCATTTCAGACATAAGTAGACGCACATCTGCCACAAGCCCCGCAGGGAGGTACTGTTTCATTATAACATTTAATATAATGACGTCTGAGTGTTTAAATGTTAAACTCTTTAAAATACTTTTCTTTTTATTTCTCTTTCATATTAGAGCCTGAGCATTATATTGATCATTTTTAAATTATGTGTATAACTAGATCCTATTACCTAAAATTTTCTTTTTAGGGCAGCAGAGTGGAAACTGGCTCTGGTGAGGCTGAGATGATCCACTGGACTGTGCTGAGGGGAAATAATCACTTTCCACCTGGCTCTAAATAACCGTCTTCAGAATGTTACTTCTCTTTAACTGGCCATTTTAATTCCCCACCCATTTAGAATACAAGGGAGGCCCATTGGTTTGGCATATAAGAACCCTCCAGAATTGGGCCCTTCTGCCCCCGCCTCATTTTTCGGTCCTGCAGCCTGCATACCCTAGTCTCTGGCTGTTCAAGTACACACAGTTCTCAACTGAGTCTCAGTGACTCCTACTCATGAGTTTTGGGGTTTTATTTTCTGCCTCTAATGCTGTTTATCTCCCCCAGCCCCTGCTTCCAACCTTCTTCCCGTACACTGAGAACAACATCCTTCAAGGCTTCATGGAAGCCCAGCCTTCTCTGTGTGGTGTGTATTGACTCCCACTGTAGTAGCCAGCTCTTCTCTTCATTGCTGTGGTTTTAAAAGTTTTATTTTCCCAACTCATGTCAGTATTCTGTATACTCTAGTGTGTTCTGTATACTCATAGTAATTTTGATGGAAGAAGAGACCCTTTAGATTCTCTCCTCTTCATTTGTGCCCCATTTGGGAGATGTTCCTAAAATAATATCCATTAACCCTTAAATACTTTAGTGTATATTTTTTAAAAAAACATTTTTGCATAACTATATTACAATCATCAAATTAGAAAATTAGTATTAATTTTGATACAATACTACCATGTAATACTTGGACTCCCCCATTCGTGTGTGTGTGTGTGTGTGTGTATGTAAAGGATATAATTCAGAATCCCATGTTGCATTTAGTTGTCATGCCTCTATAGTCTTCTTATTCTGAAACAGCTCCTCAGTGATTCCGAGACTTTTATGAACTTGACATTTAGGCTATTAATTTATAGAAGTTCCCTCTGTTTGGGTTTATCTCTTGTTTCCTCAAGGATTATGTTCTATTTCTGTGGCAGAAATATGATAGAAATATTCTGTATACTTTTTATTGCATTCTACCAGTTGGCATACTATTTGACTTTGTCCCATTACTTGATTAAGGTAGGGTCTTCCAAGTGTCTCCATTCTTTTCTCTTTGTAATGAAAATGTCTATAGGCATACCCTCATCCTTTCCTCATCACTTTTAATTTGCTTATTTATACCAGCAAGGACTCATGATTTCCTGTTTTGTTTATTATTATATAATCTCATTCTATCATTATTTGTTTTGACCTTAAAATTGTCACCGATTTGGTCGGTAGGAGCCCATTCACAGTGGCTTTTGTGTCCTGTTGGTATATCCTGATCATGTATTGAGCACTGCCTTTTTTCCAGCACATGGTATTTCCCAGCCCTGGCCCTGGAATCAGATATTTCTTCAAGGAGCCCTTGTTCCTTCTAGTGGAGAAAGGTAGTTAGAAACCAAGATCTGGGCTGTAAACATGCTTATTTAATTGGGCTATCTCTGCCAGGCCCCTCAGTGGCTAGAGCTAGAGAATATGTATATCTGTAACACACACACACACACACACATTTGCATTTATGTTTCTTTTATCTATCTCCAGGACTTCAGTTTCATCTAATTCTAGTTCAGCATTGTAGGATTCATTCTTATTTTCTCCCTATGCATGTTTGTAACTCTCTTCTCTGTTGGTAATAAAGCTTGGTTCTCATTATATATTTACTTGCTTGATCAGTCTTGATATGTTCCCCTATGTATAACCAATCTCTGTCTGTTGTAGCCCCTTCCCCTGTGGCTGCCCTCACTCCATTTGGACCCAGACATAGTAGGCAGGGCAATCACTGCTGCTTCCTCTTGCCATAAACATCCTTCTCAACTGCTAGGACTGTGCCTGGCTTCCCTTCATGGAAGCCCCCTTACCCGTTTGGGCTCTAACATCCCACACTGGACTGCCTTCCAGACGCTCTTTTGAATCCTCCTGGGTTCCAACACCAGTCTGGTTATCCTCTTTCTACTGACATAGATGCTTTCCTTACCCAGTGCCAGGCCTTATCCCAACTTAAACACCCTTCTTACCCTTCTTGAGTTGTGACACTCCAAGCCAGGCTGCCTCCTGTATGGACATACTCCTTGTCCTCCTAGGTCTGACTTTGCTTTACCAGAGAACCCTCCTCGCCCACAGGGGCTCCAAAACTCTATGCTGGTTTGCCCTTACCAGGGGATACCCTCCTGTCCAATACTTTCGCTCTGACATCCTGCTCATGGCTTTTCTTCTCCCAGGTGGCCACTTTTTCAGCTTGGTCAGCCTCTGCCACCATTGCCCTCCACCACACACACACACACACCTTCCTTGGTCTCATCTAATAGCTTTGAACTATTGGCAAGAGAAAGGGGGGAGCTTTTCAAATTTGTAATGATTTTCTATTTTAGTATTTATTGCACTGGAGTGGAATCCCATCATACACACACTTATTCCAGGTCATTTATACATATGTGGGCCTGATTGTACTGAATGTCCATTCAGTGGAGTGGTATTAGAAAAGTGAGTCATCTGAACTCACCTGGACTCAGTTCCTCAGTTCAGCTGGAAGGTAAGTGGTTCACCAAGCTGACAGATTTGAAGAGGCAGTTTTCATTCAGTAAGTCCCCTAAACTCAGGCCAACTGCTTTGTATCCACACAGACCATGTCTGCTGTACATTGGAGTCAGCTTAAGGGCTTTTTTACATGCTTTTGACTGTGGGCTCTTTGATTATGTGTGCAGCCTCTGGAACCTGCCCCACTCATCTTACAAAAGCTGTATGTAGGAATACTTGGCTGCTGTCTGAACTCTTCTCAAGTTTAAGACTTTGTACTACTTCACACAAAACAAAATCCTCTTCATTTGACTGTCAGGTCAAAGAGTGAGGACAGGGACAAAATTACCTGAACCATGATTTGTCAAGAGAAGCTTAGATCAAGGCCAGTGTCTGGGAAGCTGGGGCTTTTCCCATTTTGACTGCCCCCCCCCATCGAATCTCTGCTGATTGGGTCTTGATAATGCTGCGCCATAATTTAATAATTCGCTCCGAAAGCCTAGGCTAAATAAAGCTCCCCCCACCCAAGCTATTACTCTTTGTTATATATCTTTTCCCCACTTAGGACCATGGCCTTCTTGAGATCAGGGACCCTTTGTGGTTTGGATTTCTGGCCCCAGCCTTCGACTGAGCCCACCACATAATGATGCTTTGCATTGGGAACTCACAGTTGCATAAAGGTAGCAAGTGGAGCAGGCCCTGAGATATTTGGACCTCCTTTAGCTGTCCAGGAAGGAGCAGCATAATGGAGTGTTTGTTTCCTGTCTCTGGATTGGAAAGTCATGTTTACTTCATGATGACAGACAAGCACAGAATGGAGTGAGGGTCTCCATATCCTCACCTGCACCCTGGCAGGCGGCGTAAAGCTGTCGTGCCAGCACTAATGAAGCAGTACAGGAAGCGCCACTGGATAAGGTTCAGCTGTGAACCTTGGCCTCCCAACAGGGGAAAAGAGGGATCCTTTGAAGAAGAAGACAGCTGGGTTTTGGTTTCAAGACCTTAACACTGCCATCACTAGATATTCATCTGTCAGTGCACAGGGGACAACATGTGGGGAACAGTTGTGTCCGGTCAGGCTGAAGGGAGAGAGAGATGGCTGATTTCCAGGGTAACTACAAAACCTCTCATGGCTGAGGCTTCTCTTTAGCAGAGCCAAAAAGAATTGATTTGGTGAGGTCAAGGTTAAGTGTGAGAACTTGGGCCCAGTCTGTCGTGCGGCTGAGTGGCTGTACCACATCGCCTTCCTGCACCCTCATGGTAGGGAAAGATGCGACGCGTGAGGTCCTGGGCCCAAGCTGTGCTGGTCAATTGAATATAGTGGCCAGAACTGCTTCTTCTCTACCATAGTCCCAAATTATCAGACAGTCCAGCCTGTCCCAAGTCACTTCATCAAGTCTTCCTAAAATGACTTCGGCTTTTTCTCTCATTTACTTGAAGTGGTAATTTCCCTGCAAGAAAATATTTTCTCTTCTTGCTTCCCCCCACCACTTCCTTCTGGATTTAACAAGTGGTGTTTTTTTTCTTTCAGGGGGAAAAAAAGATATTTGTAATCCTTGGTTGAATATGTTTACTAAGAGACCTCTAATCTGGGCAGGAGTTTTCTTCTGAGGGGATTTATTGTTCCCACTATAATGGCTTTTAACTCTGCCGAGGTTTATTTAACAGAATAGGAAGGGAGAAACTTATCTCCTCCCTAATCCCTCTTGAATGTTTACATTACTCTGCCAAAGTAAATGCTGTGTAAAGTGGCAGCAGTCATTTGCTCTGTAGTAATCAATATGCAGCTGCCAGAGCTGATTGAAACATATTAACATAAGTGATAATACTGTCATAGAAGTGAAAAGTTAAGTTGCTTATCAGTATATTTTGATAAGCTACTTAAATTTTACAGTAGCATATGCTGGCTTCAGACAGACGTTAATGACAGAGAACCGTGTGCTTTATCTGTCCTCTCTATTGCCTCTCACTTCATTTATTACCCTTAGTGGTACAGCTGGTAATCTGTGCGGGGTGCTGCCTTCCCCCCGCCTGGCGGGATGGAGGCGTTCAGCATCAGCCCCCCACTCTATCAGTTACAGACACTGTTAGCTCAGCAGGGCAGACATGAACAGGACAGCAAGTGTTTGGTACAGCACTCTTCCCACTAGACTATTTGATGTCATTTTGGAAAAGTTTCTTATGGAGAACAGAGCCACTGAAATTAAGTGAAGATTTCTTGGGAATGGTGCTGTTTCAGCAATAATTCTATAGCACTAATGTGCTTTTGCCGTTAGCCTTTGGTTTTGTTTGTTTTCTCAGTGCTGAACATTGAGGGTCTGCCAGGCTCTAGGCTTGGCCCTGGAAAGATAAACGTGATAGGAGTTTCTGCTGTGGCATAGTGGGTTAAGGATTCTTTGTTGTCTGTGGCGGCACGTGTTCGATCCTCGGCCTGATACAGTGGGTCAAGGATCCAGTGTTGCTGCAGTTGCAGCATGGGTCACAGCTGCAGCTTGGATTCGATCCCTGTCCTGGGAACTTCCATATGCCATGGGTGGGGGTCGGGGGGAAGAAAGATGTGATCCTTTCTCTTCATCGTGCCCACTCTTTGGGGAAGACAGACATGCCATTCAGCACCACATGCATGTGGGCTGTTACAACAGGAGTTTGCACATGACCAGGGCAGTACAGAAAATAGAGAATTAGGGCATGAGAGGCAGGGACAGTGGGGGATGTTAGGAGGATGAATAGAGATCTGCTAGACTAGACACAGCCTGTTATAGGAAGGCTCTTCAGGATATAGAGAGAAGCTGAAATGTACCGTCTTGAATTAGCTCCTGGTTAAAGTTTTTGACCTGCATACTAAAGGTCAGAGGGAGAAAAGTGCCAAGCGTATGTGAGCTTGGGCAGGCTTGAGGATGCCTGGACATCCTCAGAGTGAGGCTGCAGTGAGAGAACTATGTATATGTGGGGTGCAGAGCAAGGACAGCCGACGAGACAGTCAAGGACCTGACAGAGGAGCCTAGGATACCATCCTAAGAAATCCTGTATTGATGAGGTGCCACTGCAGGAATTTAATCCAATGTGCCACTTAATTTGCATTTTAGAAAGACCATTCTAGATCCACACAGAGGGTGGAGTAAGGTCAGGGCCAGGCTTTGTCAGAGTTAAGCAGCATGATGGTCAGGACCCAGTGGAGGTAGCGGGGGCAGAGAGTTAGAGCTCTTCCTACAGCAAGTATAGAGAAGGGCACAGTATAGGTAGAAGGCTTGATGTAACAACGTGAATGGTTTCAGGCTTGTGCGCCTCTGGGACACCTCTCACACAGAAGCCATGGAAGTGCTATGTGTGTGTGTGTGGCTCTGTGTCCAATCATGAGAAACTTGAATAGAAGCTTTCCTGGAAAGGGTGGGTGTGGTGGGAGAGGTCTGGGGGGCTATTCAGAGAAGGTTCCTGATTGCAGAGTCTGCTTTAAATTTGTTCTCTATGAACCTGTTCTAGCTCTGAGGCATAGGAATAATTTATAATGGACATTCAATCCTCTACCTTACACAGGCAATTTTTTTAAATCCCAGAAATAATTAGCATTTTACCAGTCTGCATTTCCAACACAGCCTGTTACAGGAAGGCTCTTCAGGATATAGAGAGAAGCTGAAATGTACCGTCTTGAATTAGCTCCTGGTTAAAGTTTTTGACCTGCATACTAATATTTCATGTATTTCCTCTTTTTCCCGCAGCTATCTCCCCTGGTTCGAAGTATTTTATAAGCTACTTAACATCTTGGCGGATTACACGACAAAAGGACAGGTATTTGGCTTTTATTTTATTCTTTTTTAACAAATAAGCTTTAACTTTTATGATTATAAAAGTAATACATGCTTTATATTTTGCTAAAATGTTTACTAAAAGAGTATCACATTCCCATTATAGAAAGTTTGGGAAATTCAGAAAACAGTAGGAAGGAAGAGAAAAATCACTCCTAATATGTCTCCCTACCCACCCTCCCAAATAAATATTGCTAGCATTTTGGGATGTTTTCTTCCTTTACTTATTGAATTAAATAAATAATAAATAGACCCTTAGCATTCAGAGTTAATACTCACCATCTAATAGTCCCAAGTAGCCCTTAAAGTTCGTGATATGTATTAAATAATAATTTTGCTGAGGCAAAAACTTGAATGCTAGAATTTTTGAGTAGAACACTTAACTGGCAAGTGACCTAGCCTGCTGTCCCAAGTTCCCATTACAGTAGGGCTTTGTTGTGATCTTATGGTAGTTTTTTCAAGGATCTGAAAATCACTTTAAAAGTTCAACTCTACCTTATTGCCCTTTTGGAAGAAATGGTATGCTAAAGTATCTTCCACGGATGTTGGGGTCAACTGGAGCTGTATTTACATTTTTGAAGCCCAGAGTTTTCAGATACCATAGTAATATTAGCATTTCCCCCATGCTAATAAAAATACTGTAAATCTTTTTCATTGCTGTATCTCATGTATCATGTACCTTGGTTTACTGAAACATTTCTCTATTGTGGGGAATTTTTGTTATTTGGGTTTTTTCCGCTATTGTGAATATAGCCATTAACATCTTTGATCGTGAAGCGTTTTCTTCATTTTGGACTCTTTCCTTAAGGGTAAAATCTTAGACGGGCCATTTTAAGGTCAGTGGACATAAATGTTTTTAAAACATTTGCCAAACTGCTTTCCAAGAGAATTGTACTGTTTTCTTAAAAGATACCCTTTATTGGCAAAGTACAAGAGTGCCTGGATCACCACACTCTCAACAATATCATGTATTGAATTCACTGTTTACTTGAGTAGTTCTCACTGTTTTACTTTTTTTCATTGTTTTAATTGCGTTTCTTTGATTATTAGTGAGTTGAGTATTTGTCCATATATCTGACTTCCTATATTTTACTTTTGGTAAATGGCCTAAGATTTTTAATTAATAAGATATGTTATTATTAAATGTTAGAGAATTTTTTACATTGTATTTTCTATAGAACATTAGTTCTAAGAAATGCTCCATTCAAAAAGGGTACCATAGTTGAGTAATACTGGAGTCAGGGAAAGGGAAAGCTGTGTCTCGTTTTTGTCTCCTTAAGATCCATATAGGAGTTCCCATTGTGATTCAGTGGGTTAAGAACCCAACATAGCATCCTTGAGGATGCAGGTTCGATCCCTGACCTCACTTAGTGGTTTGAGTATCCAGCACTGCTGCAAGCCATGGTGTAGGTCGCAGATGCAGCTCAGATCTGGCATTGCTGTGGCTGTGGCTTGGACCAGCAACTGATTTGATCCCTAGCCTGGGAACTTCCATATGCTGCAGGTGCGGCCCTAAAGAGAAAGGAAAAAAAAAAAGGGCTTCATGTAATATAGGCTCTGAAAAGTCCTACAGTGGAAAAATCTGTATTACCCAGGAGTCTCCATCTTATTTGGTCCCATAACTTTTTAATTCTCAGACAAATATTAACATTCTGAAATACCAGTGTTTCCTGGAACATACTTTGGGAAATGCTATTTTTGGAGAAAAGGTGGAAATTGTATGAAAAATGGGCAAATGTTTACATTAGATTTATTCACTAGCAAATATATTCCAGAGGCCGCGGTAAATGGTAGGAATAACTAATAGAAATGGCTCCCTAGATCATTAGACTCACTCTGAAAGGATGCTTGGGTATCAGGGAATTCTGTCATAAAAGAAGTGATTTGCTCTTTGATGAATGAGTTAAGAGGCCACCTTGTGTCTGTTCATTGATTTCTGATTCACAGTTCACTTTTGTTAGTCTTTCATTCAAAATTGAAAAATGTCTTTAGTAAATAGAATTGTATGACATATAGGCTCTTAACAGTCTTAGAATTGGAAGTTAACTCACACTTTTTCTCCTATATATATGCTCCAGTCAGTTTATAAAAACAAAACAAAACTTAGTAGACTTTTAAAAACATGTCTTGGGATACCGAAAAAATTGGGTAGGTACAAACTATGCATGGGGGAGGTAGGCTTATTACCCTGTAAAATTGGTATACCGATACTCTGGGCCCTGGTTAAGGACACTGCCTCTTGGAGTGCTGGAGACTGAGATCAGTGATGTGTTTTAGTGGAGTCTGTTTGACTCTTCTTATTAAATTTCTTCTGGTTAAAGGAATTATGACACAGATGATAGGTTGGCTTAATTGTACAGTGTAGGGCATCAGATTAGAACAGGAGGATAGGGCTTTCATTAAAAAATCAGAATCTCTTCCCCGCATCCAGAAGTCATTGGGAAGGTTGAGCAGGGTAGGCAGACTTCAGCTGAGGGGTGAGGGAGGGGAGAGAGAACCATGATGGCTCAGCGTGGAGTGTCAGAGCCTATGCTACATTATGAGAGTGTCTGAGTCGTGAATACAACGTGGTTATCAGGCTCTGAACAGGGCATTGATGGCCTCCCTGTGGAAGGGATGGCAGGGGTGAGAAGAGCGTCTGAGCCAGAGAGCAGCCCGGCTGAGGGTGTTGGAGGCTGAGAAATGAGGCAGTTGTTTATGTGGGACAGTGGCATCAGTTAGGCACCAGAAGCCGGAACTCCTGTGGGATCTAGAGGGAGCCATGTGGGAACGAGGACAGCAGCGATGGCCCAGCACTAGGATGTTGGAGCCTATGTTGAGGAGGGCATTTTTGTTGGTGGAAAGTCCAGGGGAAGGAGGCCGACGCTGGTGACCTACCACTGGATGACAGACTCAAGCAGGGCAGGGAGGGCATCTAGATGGAGAGCGAGGTAGGGGCAATGAAGAGATTGCTTACATACAAGCAAGGAAATGTATTAAGAAAACAGGGGCAGTTTTTCTTTCACTTTTGTAGAATGTAGTTACAAATAGGTAAACAGAAGAAACTAGAATGATTCCTGTGTTGGGTTAGAATGAGAGCCTTTGGTATGAAGCCAAGGTTTTTTCAAAATGCAGTTATGTATTATGGGTCTCAGTGTGTGTGGTATATTCCTTAGTTCTATCCACTGAAAGTGTCTGTGTTCAACAATACCCAAGTAGCAGTGAGCACACCTAAGTGCCCAAATCTTGATTTCTAAATCTATTTTCTACTATAAGGAATCAAGACTTCCTGAAGAAATGTCCAGTTCCAGAACTGGGGCAGGGAAAAGTACAAGATAAGCCTGGAATATTTTTTTTGTGCCAGAAAGACATAAAAGACAAAAGGGGCAAAGGGTTCCCACTGGTCATATCTGCAGCAAATTTGAGCATCAAAACAAATAATGATATCAAAGGATTATAACCCATGGAATAAAACATGAAACCATGTGTCCACACTAATATGAATAAGTAAATAGATAAATGTTTAAGGAGTGGGTTATTTATACAAAGTATCTCTCTGTAAAACTCTTACTAACACAGAGAGAGAATGAGTAATCTCACAGTAGAGATATCAGATGAATTAATCAAATGATCAGAGTGAATATCATCAGAAATGGGATAAACTGAAACCCGAAACAAGAGAAAGCATCAGACAAGTGAGAGTTACTCTACAGAATGATTGGTCTCACTGTTAAGTTCATATAAATCTAGGAGACTCGGGAACTGTTCCTGATTGATGAAAACTAGAGAGTCACAACAACTAAAGGCAACGTGATTCTGAACTGGAATTATTTTTCTATCAAGGACATTGTTGTCACAGTTAGCAGCATTCAGTGGGATCTGAGGATGAGATAGTATTGTTGTTTCAATGGTAATTTCCTGATCGGGGTGATAAATTGTTGTTACGTAGGAGAATCTCCTTTGGATTTATGGATGATGGGGCATAATGTCAGTAACTCACTATCAAATGGCTCAGGAAATAAAATTTTTTGTACTGTCCCTATTTTTTATTCTGTGAATTTTTTCAGAGCAAAATTAAATGTATGTACCTGCACATGTTCATTTCTCCCCTCTGAGAAATTTGAGTGATTAATGAGTTCAGATTGAGGTAGTATTTTAATCTGGGATCATCCCTTTTTTTTTTACCTCTCCTTTAAATTCACCACCAAAGACATCTGTGGACACCAGAGAGGGCTCTGGGCTTAAACCCAGAGAACCTGGAATTAGCTTCTGGCTATGCAACTTACTAACTGGCTGATTTGAGTCAAGTTGCTTCACCCTTTGGAGCCTTAGTTTTCAATCTATAAAGAGAGGTAGTTGTGAGGCTCAAACAGCTAACAAATGGGTCCAAATGTAAGCTTATTACTATTTTATCAGTTCGGAGAATTCCACAGAGTGGGAGAGATAGCTTTTGGATCATTCTGTAAGCAGTGTTCTTTTGAACATTTTAAAGGTGAATCTGTTTTCAATCGAATAATTTGTACTGCTTTACATTTCATTTTGTGGCTCAATTTCACTAATTAAAATGCACAGCCACCATCCTATATTGCATGCTGTTGTGCGTAGTTCATTTTTAACTTTCCGTAATTGGAGGCTGCTGTGTGTATCCAGTGAACACTCAATAAAATTAATTGAGGGTAATGATGATAAAGACAAGATCTATAGTGTCATCGTTATTTCTCCCAACCACCTCCGCCCTGTAAGCTGGGTTTGTTTGCATTTAAAAGTTGTTGCTATGGAGTTGAGAGGATAGATTTGCAGAGAGCTTATGGTATATGATCCATAAAAGGCGGTCATGGTAGGTGTCTTACTGAGTAGAAAATGTCAGACTTGGTGTGGGAGGATCTTTTGGGCTCTTTTATTGAGCCATAAGCAGTGTCTTTTGTACAAACCTTTTTGAATATTACACCTATTTCTGTTCTGGGGCCAGTACCTCCCCAGTCCCCTCAGTCATGAGGACCCACAGGTCTCTGTGTACCCAGACCTCCCTGCAGGTCTCTGACTAAGAGTTCAGCCTTGCTTTTTGTTACTTAGGCCTTTTATTTCTTTCAGGAGAGTCAGTGGAATGAGCTCCTTGAAATTCTGCACAAACTTCCTATCCCTGACCCAGGAGTGTCTGTTTATCTCAGCGTGGTAAGTGGGGGCAGAATATTACTGATCACTGAGAAATGGTTCCACTCTTAACAGAAAGAGTCCAACGGGATTGTCTTTTGTCATCTGCACCCCCCCTCACCTCCCTTCCTCAAGAAAGGCCAGGCTATTGTATTTCTTTCTATGGGATTCCATAAGGAATGGATCCCAAATGTCCCCAGGCTCCTTGCTTCCTGGCTGTCATCAGTCACTAGTATTTCCTGGATGGCAGATGCTGGGCTTGGAATGGAAAGGCTGGCCCCTGCCTGCCTCCTTCACCCCTGTCCTGGGGATCCCTGCCTCACACTTTGCCCCACAGCATTAATGTGCCTGCCCCTTTGCCAAAGCCCATCCTGCTGCCGCCAAACCTTCCACACCGCCTTTCCTCTGTTTACCGGGTAACCCACATTCATCCTTCAGAATTCAACTTGGATTTTTATTCCAGAGAAATCCTCCCCTAACATAACTTAAGGCTTAGCTAAAGTTTTCTTTTTTGCACCGAGCATCTTACACATTTTGTAGTACCAGTTACACCACATTGGAACAATCTCTTTTCTTTTCCTCTAAGTGCCCCTCGACTGTACACCTCTCCAGGACAGGGATGAAGAGTGCCTAGCATAGCTCCTGGCCAGATTGTTTCTTTGAACTCTCTTTTCTTCTTTTGATTCTTTTTTTTTTTTTTTGGTCTTTTTTAGGGCCACACCCACAGCATATGGAGGTTCCCAGGCTGGGGTCTAAACGGAGCTACAGCTGCTGACCTATGGCACAGCCACAGCAACACGGGATCTGAGCTGCATCTGTGACCTACAGCACAACTCATGGCAATGCCAGATCCTTAACCCACTGAGCGAGGCCAGGGATCGAACCCGCAACCTCATGGTTCCTAGTTGGATTTCGTTTCTGCTGCGCTACGACAGGAACACCTCTTTGAACTCTCTTAGTACATGCCATGTGGTCTGTAGTGTGCCAGGGTAGAAGATCCTCTGAATTGTAGCTCAGAAGACATCAGTCCCCAGGTCATAGTTTTGCCAGTGACCTGAGTGATCTTAATCAAAACTTTTAACCTTGTGGGCCTCAGTTTCCTCCTCTGTCAGACAAGGCATCAGGTGAGGGGATCTTTTCCATATTCCAGTTACTGGAATTCTCTGATTCCCTGGGTCAAACCCTTGTCACTACCTTCATCAAAATTCTCAGAGGGACACCATTTAGCCAGTTATAGATTATCTAGGGGCTATGTCCCCCATGTTGTGGGGGTCTGAATATTTAAACAGTTTTGTCTTTCAGCTTCACTAAGACCAGGTAGAGGGTTGATATTCAGTGGTAATGGTCTTGGTATTTGCCCTCTTAAAGAAAATGAACTTAGTGTTTCCTTCATGATGATCAAATTGAAAGCACTGTTACTGCCAATAACTAATAATAGATCTATTTACTAAGTTCCTAATTTATGCCAAGTATGCATCTCTAATGTTCAAAACAACTCTGCAAATAGTTATTAGCATTTTCATTTCATAGACGAGGCTTGAAGAGGAAAAGATACTGCTTATCCAAGGTCATGCAGTTAATAAGTGAGATTTTAAACCCAGGGCTGACTTCTAAGCCTATGTTCTTGCCATTAGGTCATGAGTATTGAAAGAAAGGGAGGAAAGAAGGAACTGAAAGAAGGTTTTTGCTCATTTTAATGGAGCATAGGAAAGTAAGAAACCTTGTTCGAGAAATTCATGTAAGGAAGAATGTCTGGAAAAAATGAAAAAAGGAGCTTTAAACCTGCCCCAGTCATTGCTGCATAGCTAAGCAACCTTGCCTTTGTCTCCATCCCTTTTCCTAAGCAGCTTGATCTCACTGCTTCAATCTGTAATGACATCCGACAGGTAGCCAGGGAGTAGGCTGGCTGGGTCACCAGCTGCTGGGGAGGAAGGGCCTCTCCTCCCCCTGAGTGGCTGCTAGACCTTAAGGACAAGCCATCTCCAGGGCAGGAGGAACTGTTGGGGGAGCAGCTGTTTCATGCCAGTGGTTTCTAGGAATGTTTCTGACCTCCTCTGGTCCCAGCATTTCATGGGCGATGGAGCAAGACAGAATCTCAAAGGACAGCCTGGGGACTACTTGGTTTTGGAACTGTGTAGGCTCACTATTTACAATCCGTTGTGTTTGTAAAGGCCGATATTTTCTTCTTTCCTGAAATTCCTCTGAAGGGTTAGTCTCATCTGGATTATAAAGCCTGAAATATTGATAAAGTGGCAATACTGGACATTTTATCTTTTGTTATAAGAAAATATTTTTGTGTGTCTGCTATAGGTGATTGAGATAAATAGAAATATAAACTAACAGTTGAGAGCAATAATAATAATTTTTCTATTAAAATACCATTTATGGAATGCTAGGCACTTCACATACATAGCATTTATCCTTCACAACAAATCTGAAGTAGCTATTACAATTCCCATTTACAGGTTAATAAACTGAGGTTCTGAGCTATTACATGAAGTTGCCTAAGATCACATAACTGTTAAATGGCTGACTCTGTGGCCCCTCTTCTTCTTCCTCACTGTGCCTGTCGTCACTCTGTGACTCCATCACCTTGTGGACATCCATTACTGAACACTTCCTGGAACTCCCTTCTAGCCATTTAGTATAGAATTTGGTATCTCATAGCATCAAATTTAACCTTGTATTTTACTTTTACTATTTTAATCCTCATTGTTGACTTGAATTAAGTAGTTTACAGTTAGTTTCCCATGATTATTATGCTACATAATCTCTATTGTAAGATGTCATAGATAATGTTTTGGCACACAAACAGATTTTGGAATAATACACTGCAGAGGGTGTTTCTTAAGTTATCTTTTAATTTTTTTTTTTGCTTTTTAATTTATTAGCTTAATTTATTTATTTATTTATTTATTTTTTTTTTTTGCCTTTTTGTCATTTTATGGCCGCACCCGCGGCATGTGGAGGTTCCCGAGCTAGGGGTCTAATCGGAGCTGTGGCCACTGGCCTGCGCCGCAGCCACAGCAACGCAGGATCCGAGCCACGTCTGCAACCTACACCACAGCTCACGGCAACGCCGGATCGTTAACCCACTGAGCAAGGGCAGGGATCGAACCCGCAACCTCATGGTTCCTAGTCGGATTCGTTAACCACTGCGCCACGACGGGAACTCC
>PVHT021183634.1:8454058-8666292 GCA_004024745.2 Catagonus wagneri
TAGGGGTCTAATCGGAGCTGTGGCCACTGGCCTGCGCCGCAGCCACAGCAACGCAGGATCCGAGCCACGTCTGCAACCTACACCACAGCTCACGGCAACGCCGGATCGTTAACCCACTGAGCAAGGGCAGGGATCGAACCCGCAACCTCATGGTTCCTAGTCGGATTCGTTAACCACTGCGCCACGACGGGAACTCCTATTAGCTTAATTTAAATGGCTTTAGCTATAGTTTGCACATAAAAACCACAAGTATAATAGTCTGTTAAAGTGGAAAGAGCAGAGCTCTAGTTTTACAGACCTGTTTTCAATCCTAGTTCTATCACCTACTAGTTCCATGACCTTAAGTTACTTTGCCTCTCTAAGCCTTAATTTACCCATTTGCAATATGGAGAATATCTATCTTAAATTTTGCTTTGGAAATTAGAGATACTATTTGTAAAGTACCTGGTGTAAAGCCTTCCACATAGCAGGTGTTCATAAGTATCTGCTGCATAATAGACAAGTAGCTCATACTGTTATTGTTGTTATTGTCATTATTGTAGTTGTCCCCAGGCCTTTTATTTCGGGAAGCCTATACAACTCATTTTTCCAGGGACCTACTTATTTTGCAATTATCTAAGAATGGGGAGTGGGGAGGACTTCCTGAAATATCACTTGGGGGTCCAGGTTTGAACTTAGGCCATGACTAAGCTGACTTCCTCTGTATGCGACCTTTTTTGGCCTTTGCACAATCCCATCTTTAATTGGCCAGCCAGGCTCTTCCATTCCTGGTTGCCATTGTTCTCTTGGTCTTTAATAGCACAGAGGAAGTATATTCAGTTCAGCCTGTTGTCATTTGACTCAGGGAAACATGCTTGTTATATACATGAAGATGCTTCCTTGTAAGTTCCCTCAATAGGTCAGGTTTTCAACTCCACTGAGGCTCCAGCTCCTTTCACTGGAATTTGCACTGGAAGTCAGGAGGCCTATTTGCGGACCAGGCCTAATAGAAAGACTCTCTCCGCTGTTAGCCATCTGTAATGTCTCAGTGAAGCAGCCCTTCCAGCTGGAGCTGTTCTTAACATCACCTGGGCCTTGGGGGCAGATTTGGCCTGCAGCTTATAGATAGATATAATCTTAGATGCTAAGATGAATTGGCAGGTTGGTTGGTAAAGACTATTCCTAAGTGAACCTAGAGTTGGTCCCTAGAGTCTATGTGCCTCATTGAACAATAAATTATGAAGCCTGCAGCTTTCATGTGTTGAGAAATCTGCAAATGTCAAATGAGAATTTAGCCTTTAACCTCTTTGAGCTGTTGTTCATTTGTATCTCCCAGGAAAGTTCATATCTCATAGAGAAGAACTCTATCCACCAAAAAGATGATTTAATCCAACATTATCCAAAGAAAATATTCCATAGACATTCCCTTTGGGTGAAATTCTGTTTATTCACCTGAGTGAGGCATTGTCTTCAAATCATTTACCTGGTTCCTCAATAATATGCTTGTTGCATATTTTTGCAGAAATAACTAGCCTTGTTTTTTCTTTTCCAGCACTCTTATTTTACTGTGCCTGATACCAGAGAACTTCCCAGCATCCCCGAGAATGTGAGTACTTGGGTGGAGTGTGAGTTCAATTTCTATTTTTCTGTTTTTTTACTTATTTTTAAAAGAAAATAAAGGGATATATTTTCTCACTATAAAAATAATGCATTATAAAAGCACAGCCAAGTAGAAACTATTTGAAAAATATAGAAAGTATAATGCCAAGGATGGATCATTATTTATACTTCTCAAAGGTAATCACCTATTAACATATCGGTCTCATTGCAGTCTTTTTAGGATGTATTTTTTACATAGTTAGAATCACCAATTACGTAAGCATTTTGCCATTTCATTCATAATCCTTTTCGTTGAGTGCATAATATTCAACTTGCCATGTAGTTAACTATTTCCTCACTGTTGTGCGTTTAAGTGGTTTTTATTTTTTGCTGTTGTAAATAAAATGCTTCTATATAAAGAACTTTCCATATAAAGATTTCTTTATTAGGGTGGACTTGCTCAAGTAGGATTATGCTTCTATTACATTTCTGTATTCATTTTTAAGAGAGTAAAATAAAGTATTTGTAGGTAGAAATGTGAGGATCCCCACCCCACCTTTTAAAGACTTAATAGTGAACTTGAGTATGAGGGAGCAGAGATTAATGTTTGCCCTCTGAATAAGCTGAATGACGTATCTAACCAAGTCTTAAGACATATTTTCAAAATGTTTTACTCAGATTGTAAATAGTACTGTGTAGAATTAAATATGGAATCACTACTGCTAAGACACTTTTTAAAATTGTGGCAAAATATACATAACATTTACTGTTTTAACCATCTTTAAGTATACATTTCATTGGTGAACACATTCATATTGTTGTGCAGTTGATACCAATATCTAGCTCCAGAATTTTTTCATCTCTCCCAGCCGAAACCCTGTATACCCTTTAAACAACCCTTTAAACAACCCATTCTCCCCCTCCTCCCATCACCTGGCAACCACTGTTCTTTCTGTTTCTATGAATTTGACTTCTCTGGGCACCTCATTTCTGTAGAATCATACAATATTTGCCCTTTTGTGTCTGGTTCGTTTCACTTAACGTAATGCATTGGGGTTCATCCATGTTGTAGCTTGTGTCATGATTTCCTTCTTTTTAAGGCTGAATAATATTCCATTGTATATATGTGATATTCTACATTTTGCTCATCCATTGATGGACATTTGGGTTGCTTCCACTTTTAGGCTATTATGCATAATGCCTTAGCATTGTTCATCTGTTCAGTCCCTTTGATTCTTTTGGGTATATACTTGACAACTTTTTTAAGGTCTGGAATAAGTCAAGCAGTCACATTTAAGTAATGAAGTTAGGCTATAGGTTGTGATTACATAACAGTCTTGAAAGTTGGGATTGTCCAAGATATCCACAAAGTTTACTGTCTGTATGATCAGGCTCCAGTGAAAGACAGTGCATCTTTTTTGTTTGACCTTAAGTAATAAAAAAATCCAGACTATAGTTACCATTTTAACAATAATAGCTAATGTTTATTGAGTACTACTGCTTGTCAAATAATTTATTTAGTGCTTTACCTGAATTTTCTCATTTATGTCTCCTAACAATCTTAGGTAGTAAGTACACTATTATTTTAGGAAACAAAGGTCTTGAAATTTTGCTTTTTAGGGCCTCACCCACGGCATATGGAGGTTCCCAGGCCAGGGGTTGAATCAGAGCTATGGCTGCTGGCCTATGCCACAGCCACAGCCATGCCAGGTCCGAGCCACATCTGCAGCCTACACCACAGCTCATGGCAACGCCAGATCCTTAACCCACTGAGCAAAGCCAGGGATTGAACCTGAAGCCTCATGGTTCCTAGTCGGATTTGTTTCTGCTGTGCCATGACGGGAACTCTGAAGTCTTGAAATTTTAAGTAGCATATTCGAGTTCCTACAGCAAAGAAGTGGTAGAATTAGGATTCAAATATTAATTTTTCTGATACTGGAAACTGAGTTCTCACATACTATACTAAACTTTGAGCAGATAATTTTACCTTTCATCTCTCAAAAAATTCCATTGAAGTGATAAAAGAACTATAAGACTAAAGAGAAAAATGTCCACATAGTGGCAGAAGGAGCCACCATGAACTAGAAAATTTGAAGAATTTCTGCAACAGAAATGAGATGGTTATTGAGCAGTCATTATGGTATAGACAGTGAAGGAACCCAAAAAGACCTGGGAAAGCCCTGCAAAAAGAGCAGAAGCCAGGGGTGTGCCATGGAACATTCATAAAATTGATTACGTGCTAGATCACACTGAAAAATTCAAAATAGAAAACTCTTAAAGTCCACTGTCTTTTATTACAATGAAATAAAACTAGAAATTAATGATGAATGAAGACTTCTATAGTATTCATCTACTTGAAGGGGTGGTTGGCTCAAAGAGGATAAAACATTGAAATTGGATATTATTTAGATATTAATGACAATGAGAATACTGGATAATAAAAGCCTAAGGGATGTGGCCAAAACTATATTTGGGAAAATGCATAGTTTCTGATGCTTTCATTATAAATAAATTTAGAAAATGATAAACTTGACTTTTGACTTCTTGAAGCTAGAAAAGAATAGCAATAAAAAAGCCAGAACTACGAAAATAAAGTATGCAATTTAATTGGTTAGAAAATATTGTTAAAGTAAAACTGGAAAATAAGATTTTATAAAAACTAAATTTTGGAGTTCCCGTCTTGGCTCAGCAGAAACGAATCTGACTAGGAACCATCTTTGATTTAATGCTTTATCCCCTGTCCTCAGCTATACCTGGTGTCCACAAGCCTTTCTGGTTAAGTTTCTTAAGAAAGTAAACATTTATTTTCCTATCAGTGTTTCAGAAGGCCAGCTGACTAGCTCAGTGAGCTGGAAAAAGAGAATCTTGGCATCAAATCACTCTTCTTTTTGTTGACATCTTTTGGAGGTGCTGGGTGTCTCCAGTTCATGCACTTTTTTGGAGTTCTGTAGTGGGAGTTGGGTTGGGTGTTTGCTGCTCCATTCCCGTGCCCCAGCCTTTTCTGGGCTGCCAAGTCGCTCTCCTTTAGTTTCTCAGTCTAGGTTGAAATTCTCGACACCTTGGGCCAGATCATTCTTTGTTGTGTAGGATTTTTTTGTATGTTATGGGATGTTTAGCAGCATCCTACATCCTGGGCATGGCCCAGTGTAAGATGGTAACAGCACTACCCCCCCCCCCATCTGTGACAACCAAAAATGTCTCCAGACATTGCCGTAAATTCCCTGGGTCAAATGAGCTAGATGGAGAACCATTTCTTTAGTAACGTCTGCTTTCTGGCTTCTAAAAGTTTGACCTCTCTCATCCATTACTGTCTTTTCTCCTATTCTTTGGAGTTTTTTTCCTGCCAGGGAGGTGGGGATTGCATGGTATCAGGAGAGAGAAAAGACAAATATATGTGTTTAATCCACCGTGTTTTATTGGAAGTCCCCACATGTTTTAACTGTGTTTTACCTGCTAACAGACATTTAGATTGTTTGTAACGCTTTGCTGTTATAAATTATTGCCTAGATTAGGTTCATCTTTTTATTTTTTAATTTTAAGTACTGAGAATTACTTAAGAACTTTAAGGTACATGAAAGTCCTAATAATTTCTCAACTACTGAGATTAGAAATAGCGTAAGGGGAAAATTGTCTTCTTCACCTCCAGTTCCTGTCTGCACTCTGTGCCACTTCCCCTGCCCCCACCATTTAAAGAAAATTTTCATTCCCTCTGCTGGTTTTGCCACTAATGAACCAATTCCCTGTGTATGACCCATTGTCCCCTGAATCCTCCTTTGCAAACCAGTAAAAGGCTGGCCTTGTTTGTTTCTAAGCAGGAATGATAAAAACAGGCTGCCAAACTCCTAACATACATGGTCCCATTTAAATTCTTACAGGTCCTCCGTGAGAGGTAGATGTGAGCCTCATTTTACATATGGAGACCCAGGGCTCACAGACCTGAGGTTATAGCCCAAGGTCTGCTTCCAAGTGGGGTATAGTGATCCAGGTTTATAAGGAACCAAAGCATTTTGTTTCCATTATAGCGCCCCCCCCCCCACTGCCTCCCTATAGTTGACTTTTGATATTCATGAGGAAAGAGGAAAAAGGAAAAGAAATGATTTTTCATATTTCATATATGAAATGAAGCAGGAAAGCTTTCCTCTAAGGAGAATCTGAACTTTTGTAGGACCAATTTGTGTAATTTTTGACATAGAATCACTATTGAGCTCTAGCCATGTTGAAATTTGCATTTTAATCTCTTGGTGATTTTTCAAGGATTAATTTAAAATGACTAAATTGCTGCATTGCAAATTGAAACAAGCAATAACGAAGGGGTTGTTAATACGATACAGTCTGCTGTAGTGGAAAGAACATGAGTTTCAGAGACAACCAGACACTGGGCTCCACCACTCTGGGACCTTGGGCTACTTACTAATATTCTCAGGCCTCCTTATCTAACAAAGGAAAAGGGGAGGAATGAATGAAGTATTACATATGAAGTTCCAAGTTCAGTGTCTAGTGCAACAGAAATACTGTTTTTAGTGGTCCTTTCTTTCCGTCCTTCCCTCAGCCTTCCTGGAATTCTAATCTTAACCTTCTCCTGAGTTGTGGCTCAGAGCTAGGGACTATTACTTCTTGGAGCTTTCTTTTCTTGCTTTTTTTTTTTTTTTTGCTGACGTTCTCAATTGTAAAGGTCAACGCCTTTCCTTTCATGGAGTGTGTATTTGGCCACAAAAGTCTCTTAGGCACCATTGACTGGAAATGGTACAGAGAATAGAGTCCATGACTCTAGTGCCTATAATTGGTGGTGGTGGTGGTAGTGGGGGGTGTTCTGTAAACATTTGTTGATTATTTCCTCTTAGGGACATACTAAACCAAGAGAATAAGCAAAGAAAGGGATAAAAGGACTTTGGAATATGAAACTTGATTCTCTCACCAGATAATCATAGTCTCTGGACCACTTCAGTGAAGGGTTAATGTAGGAAAAGAGAAAGGAGCTAGTATTGATTGAATACCTGCCATGGGCCAGATCAGGTACTATTTGTTATATCATGAAATCTTCACAGCAGCCCTACAATGTGGTTGTTATCCCTCCTCTGAAGAGGAAATGAGGCCCAAAGACGTGAGGTAACTTGCCTCTAGTCACCTAGCCAGTAAACCAGCAATCGGAAGTTCCCATTGTGGCTCAGTGGGTTAAGAATCCAACTAGTATTCATGAGGATGCAAGTGTGATCTCTGGCCTTGTTCAGTGGGTTAAGGATCTGGCATTGCTGCAAACTGTGGTGTAGGTTGCAGATGCAGCTCGGATCTGACATTGCTGTGGCTGTGGCATATGCTGGTGGCTGTGACTCCAATTCAGCCCCTAGCCTGGGAACTTCCATATACGGTGGGTAAGGCCCTAAAAAAGACAAAAACAAAAAAATGAAAAACCAGCAGTCATACTCTGATTCTAGCACTGAGATGCTCCTGGGACCCGGCCCTCTGCCCCATGGCTCCCAATACCTTCCTAAGAATTCACTCATCATAAGTATAAATTATATAATTAATTGTGTGTCTACGTGTTTAATATCATTTCTCCTTCCATAGGGACAGGGAGCTGTATTTTTTCATCACTGCATCTCCAAAATTAGCACTGTACCTAGAACACAGTAGATATTCAGTATATATTTATGGAATGGAATGACTGAATGATCAAATGAATGAATGAATTACCGTTGCAGTAACTCTCAGGAGAAGGAAAAAGAACAGTTCCTTTCACTTGGCTTTTGGGCCAGTGAGTCTGCAAGACATTAATGAAAAGCAAATGTAGAAAATTAATTCTTTCCATTTTCAGATCCCTACTGAAGTTAATTCTCTTTATTTCTACAATTTCTGTGTAAAAATATTTTCTTTTTACTGAAGAACTATTACTATGTAATTGCTTTTCAGGGTTTTCTCTGTCTATCAAGATAACGCATGTAGGAGTGAATTTTATATAGGCAATAATTAAATGAGCATAAATCTTTATAAATTTTAAACAGTTGACCTGCATTTTTAAAAAAGTCACAGATCATGAACAGATATGTATTAATAATTACATTGTAAACTGGATGTATTAGGGATTTTTTTTTTTAGCCAGGTTTTGAAGTTTACTTTTGATTAATGGATAATCATATAGACCTTCTTCTTGAATATTAAACAAACCTGTCTTAATTATCTGGCCTGTGTCATACCAAGTGGTTAATGATGCGAGGAAAGCATTTAGAATGGACAGTTACATATAACATTGCCCAGACTCCACTCTGTCAAAAGATGCACCATGATATAGAAAAGATTTATGAACTCATCATGACTCTGAAAAATAAACAAAGTTGAGGTGGTAGTAGCAGACCTATTATCAAGTACTGAGATTATAGAGAATTCCATTGTTGGCTCTTAAGAGTTGTCAGGTAATTGTTTATTCTAATGGTTTTTCCATTCACACAGAGGGATAAAAGTTGACCTTCGGGTAAACTCTGCTTTCTTTCCTTTAATATACTTCTCTGATTTGATTGCTTATATGAGTTTGTGGAATTCTTTCTCAACCAGATTATTTTAGTATCCAAATTTATAATTCCTTTTTAAGAATCCCACACAACTCAAGTAACCTAAATTCTTTAAAAAAAAAATCAATTGAGGACTTGAAAGGTTTACATTATGGTAAAATAATCTGAGCAGGAGTTATTTTAGGAAATAAGGCTGATGGACAAAACCAACCAAGCCTCTTGCCTTAGAAACCTCCTCCAGACACAGTACAGTCAGTCTTTATCATCTGTACTGTGTATGAAGCTGAAGTGACGAAGACAAATAAAATGACAGACCGTGGGGCGGACTAGCATCTGTTTCAAAGGCTCCAAGGAGTTCCCAGCTTAGAGTCAGTTCTTTGGTTTGGGGATTATCTCATTTCCCAAAGGTACTGAACCTAAGACGCTCTTTCTCTAAGCCTCGCTATATCCCCTCCAGTCCAAAGCCTATTCCACCCGCCATCACCACCCCCACCCCCACCTGCTTCCTCACCCAGGGCGTGGAGCCTGAGGTCCCCAGCCATGTGGATCGGCACAGGAGCCAGCAGGGACTGCTAGAAGGGAGCAGCCATTATGGGGTTTCTCCTGGGGAAAATGAGGTTTTGCCAGGTGCCTTTTCCTTCTCCTTTGTCTGGATTTAGAGCCACAGAGAGTTAGAGCTAGAAGGTTCTTCACCACTGTTCCTTTGTGATGACGAGAAGCATGGAGGGCCTAAGGAGCTTGTGCAGCACATGCCTCTTCTGAGTCTCAACTTCCAGGCTGTTCTGTCTCCACCAACCAAAGACTTGCCTCGGATTTGAGCCTTGTTCAGCCTGGGGAGGAGTGGTCAGCCTTGTGTCCCTGCTCCCTAGCCTGCAGAGGGACCCATATAGTAAATGCTAGGCACAGAACTCTGTGTCACTGAACTAATGCTTAAACTCCATGGATAGAAAAGCAATGTCCTTGGAGTTCCCTTCATGGCTCAGTGGTTAATGAATCCGACTAAGAACCATGAGGTTGCGGGTTCGACCCCTGGCCTTGCTCAGTGGGTTAAGGATCCGGCGTTGCCGTGAGCTGTGGTGTAGGTTGCAGACGCGGCTCAGATCCCGCATTGCTGTGGCTGTGGCGAAGGCCGGCAGCTACAGCTCCGGTTAGACCCCTAGCCTGGGAACCTCCATATGCCGCGGGTGCGGCTCAAGATAAAGGCAAAAAAAAAAAGACAAAAAAAAAAGAAAAGCAATGTCCTTCCTTAAACCTAAAAACATGCTGGCACTGAGAAAACTGATCCCTTTAGAGCGAGGACAATGGTAAGTCATCCCTCTAAGCAAGATTTTCCTTTTCTAGCAGGTGAGCCACACAGAGAAGCAGCTGTCAGGGTATAAAAAGGATGGTTATTAGGCCTGGCCATGATGACATTTATAACCCAGGACACTAGGCCTAAGGCTAGAGGACAGTAACACTCTGTTTGATGGGGTTGATGGTTTTTCAGAAGGAAGACTGATCCTTCATTAAAAGAATGGACCTTCCCTTTAAAAAAAAAAATAATAATAAAAAACAGAACTGGGCAAGTGGACAGATGTAGAGTACAGGAACCTTGAAGTCTGGGCCTTGTCACAGCTCCTTCCTCCCCTCTTTCCAAGTCTAATCCATTGTCAGGTCCTGAGATTCCACTTTACCGAGTTCTGTAATATCCATATTCAGAGCTTTTATTTGAAGAGTTTGTTTTAATCATGCTTTCCCTGAATATGCCAGTAGCCTGTTAACTGCTCCCCATGCCCCCTGCTTGCCCTCTCTTGTGCATCCTCCACACGACCTCAGGGAAGAGCTTTCTGCAGCATAGATATGATGGTGTCATGACCCTTGAGCAGCTTCCTGTTACCTATGGGAAAAGTCTAGGCTCCCACAGGCTCCGAACCCAGCTCCCCTGCCCAAGGGTGTTCCCACAGACTTCACTCCACTGGCCTGCATAGAGCTGCACTCTCCTTGTGCCTTTGCCTCTGCCTGGATCACACTTCTCCCCTGAGCGAACTCCCTGTTGGGAGGCCCGGAGCAAGTATCTTCTCTGTCAAGTCTTCCCCAGCTCTCCCCCTGCCTCCCCACCCCCCCAACTCTTCCAACCTTGTATCCATCTGGCAGAGATGAATCTTTCCTTCTCAGCCAGCCCTGGAGTGTGTCTAGCCTGGATCACAGTTCTTGGCATACCAGGCTTCTGGGTCTAATGCCGCTTCTGGAGAATGGGGATCATGTTGAGTTAACCCCTGCAGGCCCAGCTCTTGGGGTGGTACTAAGCACACAGCAGGAGCAAACAAGTATTGATTAGCTGATTATAGGAGACAAAAATGGAAGACTGAAGACTGAATGAAGCACTGGGAGACTGTGGCATACCTGTGTCTTCTATAAATATAAGCTCAGTATATGTTCTGACTGCAGTCTTGACCTAGGACAACTTGCCACAGAAGCCTTCTCTTCTTATTCCCTGTTCCCTATGCTCTGATCTTACCCATCTGAGAAATATGATTGACCTGGCTGTGAAATGAACACCTCCCTCTGTATACACTTCTCCCCCCACCCCAGTTACCTGATGAACAAACTGCCTGTTTCTACATTTTAAATGAATGTAGTCACAGATACCTTTAAAAACTCTCCCTCCCTCAGCTACCTGACTTTATGAGTCTCTAGTGTCAGTTCTTTTCCTGTAGGCCCTTCGTCATTACTGAGTATTTGATCACGTCATCCAACTCAGGCCCAGGTTTTCTGAACTCAAGTGCCAAGTTCTTCCTAACATACCGCACTGTCCCCCTTCCAGGCTGGCATGTTTCTCTTATGCCACACTGCTCACGCTTGAGCTAATGAGCAGTAGTCTTCAGTCAGTTGCTTTCTCCAGTCATTGATTCCCCCTTTCATCAGATTGCTAGATGATGGGCTATGTCATTTTACCTAAAGAGATCTCAGTCTAATGGCAAAAACATTCTTGTAGCTAAGCGATTATAAGATAGAGACAAATTGCCGTAGAAGCACAAAGGGTAGCTTGACAAATGAGGAGTCGAGGAAGTCTTTCAGGAGGAGGTGTCATTTGAGCTGAGTCTTGAAAAGTAAATGTGTGTCCTCAATGACAAGAGCATTCTAGACAGAGGAAGCAGTGGAAGGAAGGGCCTAGGGCTGTGAAAGGCATGGCAGGCCTGAGAAATAGGGATTGTTGAAGCTTAAGCCACTGGATGCTTAAAGGCAGGGGGCAGGAGGCCCCTCCCTCCAGGGGGTTTGCTTCTGAGATGAGGCTTAGTGGGAACTGCAAGGGCCCCTACAGGTGTTCCCAAGGTCCACTCTGCTCCCTGGTGCTCCCATAGCTGAGCAAGGTTCCCAGGGCCATTGCCACTCCCACCCACTCCCACGCCTAGGCGGGTGGCATCCCAGAAGGAAACAGGCAGGGAGGAAGCAGATAAGAAAGACAGCTTCTGTTTAGACACAAATATCTTGGTAATCAGCACAGATGGGATGAGAAATACCCAAAAAAGTACATGACAGTTTAGAAAGAATTTGGTTAAATGTTACATATTTTTAACATACCTGTGTAGAGTTTTTGGAACAAGCACCTGAATCCGTCAGAACCTGATTGGGCTGGGGGTTAGGCCTCAACCAAGTGGTGTTTTTATTTCATAATTGTTCCCTTCCCCATCCACAAAAGTATCCTTGTGATTTTTTTTTTTTCTCCCACCAAAATAAGGCTCAGGATTTGTCTCTGACGCTGTGTCTCCCTATTTGGACGGCAAGCTGTGTAACATATTTCTACCCAGCGTGAAGCTTCTTGGCAGACTCTTGAGGCCACGTTTTGGTGGCTTCAGAGTTATCTTTGGATCTGTCAAAAGTGCTAATGGGCTTTCTGGCCTTCTTTAAGCTCCTCATTTCTATTTTCTTTTTACTTCCATCCTCTCCTAAAAGAAAAATTCATGCAATTCATCAGCAGTTAAGCATTTTACTGAAATTCTCAGCTGAGGGCCTTGCATTTTTGTTTTCGAGAATAGCTCTGCCGTGTCACTGTCTTCAGAACAGACCCCACCCTGACTTCATCAGCTCAGCACTCCCCAGCAGTCCACCGGGCAGGAAATGCACTTGTTGACTCATTCACACTCACTTTCTTATTGGCTTAGTTTTATTTTTCCAGTTTGTTAAGAGGCTAGTTGGTGTAGTGGTTAGAGCAAGAGTCTTGAGTTCAGGAGACCTGGTTTTGAAACTTGGCCCTTTCTAGCTGGGTGACCTTTGGAAAGGCTACTTAACCTTCTGAGCCTCAGTTTTTCCAATCTAAAAAATGGAGATGTTAATGCCTTTCTCGGGTTTGCTGTAAAGTACCTATTTTCTGGCACATAAGAATTACTCAATAAATAGAATAACATTTTTAACAGAAATATTTCATCTTTTTCTTTGCCAATACTTTGATCCTGGGTTGTTCCATGCCATGCTTTTGTTTGTTTGTTTGTTTTTGCTGTTACAACTTTTATCTACTTTTTAGTGGAATGTAAAAGAGCAAAGATTTAGAGACAAACCCACCCAAGACTGAACAATTCCTTATCCACTTACTATATAACTTTGGTCATTTACTTCTCTATGCCTCTGTTTTCTTATCTGTATATAGAGATGGTAATGTTTGTTCAAGGAGTGGCTTCAAGATGAGTGAGGTAGTATACATAAAGCCTCATATATTGTAGGTGTTTAGAAGTATCTAAGAGGAAATTGTAAAAGAAAGTGTACGGGCTTTGGAGTAGGATTGGAGTCTAAAATCTGACTCTACCATTTTCTGAATGTCTCCTAGACTTAGTTTAATCTATTTAATGGAAGTTATAATACCTCATTGGATTTTATGTGAAGATCCCTTAAAATTTCACACTCAAGAGTACCTGGTCCAGGGAGTTCACACTGTGGCACAGTGGAAACGAATCCATCTCAGAACCATGAGGTCGCGGGTTCGATCCCTGGCCTTGTTCAGTGGGTTAGGATCTGGTGTTGCTGTGAGCTGTGATGTAGGTCACAGATGCAGCTTGGATCCTGCGTTGCTGTGACTGTGGTGTAGGCCAACAGCTATAGCTCCTATTCGACCCCTAGCTGGGAACCTCCGTATGCCACAGATGCGGCTCTAAAAAGCAAATAAAATAAAATAAGCTGAGAAAAAAATCTTTAACAACAACAAAAAAAGAGTATCTGGTCCAGTGCCTGGTACTTGGTAGGTAGTCAGTATGTGAAGCTATTAATTCACTCATGCTTTATTTATGAAGGTTGATAGTTAACCTGGTACTCAAATCAAACAATAATAAATCATAAGATAAGTGCCCATTCTTATTCCCAACCCATAATATTGTTGAAAAGCACTTTATGCTATTTTGCATATGAAATCCACCTGGTTTACTTGAATTTGTGGGTTATGGATCTTTCATCGTTATAAACCACAACCCTTGGCAATAGCGTTCCTTCCCTCCCCGGCCCCCCTCATTTTCAGAGGATTATATTGTATGGCATTGAAAAACTGTAACATTGAAGAAATTAGCATATTCATGTGTATTATTAAAGTCAGGTGGGTATAGAAAGGGTTGCAGAAATAAAATACACTTTTTCTGAAATCTGAAGAGTACCAATCTATAGTATTAATTAAAGTAATGAAGCCCAGACTATAGACAAAAGCTAGTTTAAAACACTGCTTTGTCACAACTTGCTGCTGCTTGTCTTCAGTGGTCTATTTTTTTCCCCTTTTGAGTGAAATACCTGGAAATTGCAGATCTTGGAAATTGCTTTACTTCCAGCTGAGCCGTTTTTGAGACTGTAAACTGTGGAAGGAGGGGCACCCCTTGCCTTTGCAGGTGGGGCCAGTTGGGCAGAAACAGACCCTGTGCCAGAAGTGTTTTGGTCCCTGGGTACTTTATTTTGCTTAGACGTGTGGCATGGTATGTTGGGAAAGTTCGAGGATCTGGGGTCAGAAGAGCTGAGCTGTTGTCCCATCTTCATTGTTTATTAGACTTTTTGATCTTGGCAGCTCTCTCTTGCCTCAGTTTCCTCATTTGTGAGATTGCAGGCTTCCTGTCCTACTCACCTTTCGGAAATGATACAAAGAGCAAATGCAGCTGCATGTGACCTCATGCAAACTGTAATCACCACCCAGAGGTGTAATTGCTCAGACTCCTTCATCTCTAGGGTTCTTCCAACTTCGTATCTTATGACTTACACATGAGTGAGATTTGATCTCCAAAGGAGAAAGAATAGGACAGGGGAAGAGCAGGGTATGCTTTCTGATTATTTTCTGTTTCTCGTACTTCTGTTAGAGATACTGTTTGTAATATGAACAAATGAAATAAGCCACAAACCTCCCCTTCTTCTTTCTCCTAGAGAAATCTGACAGAATATTTTGTGGCTGTGGATGTAAACAACATGTTACATCTGTATGCCAGTATGCTCTACGAACGCCGGATACTCATCATTTGCAGCAAACTCAGCACTGTGAGTAGACAGTCTTGAGACGGATTTTTTAATTTTATTTTAATTGAAAGATGTATTGGGAAGATTAAAGAAAATTTTAGAAAAAGAAATCAGCAAAATCCCTTCAGATAGTAACATGTCATTTTCATTAATTATTCATATTCCTTTACAGTGTCAATGCACATTTCATTTATTCTTGTAGTTTCACAATCAATTATAAATAGTTTTCCATTTGATCATGTGTTATGAACACTTTGCATATTTCCACATAAGCTTCCATTATTGTCATTTTTTTACGTCTCTGTCATATTCCATTATACTGATGTCGTCATTTACTAAATCTTTCTTCATTGCTAGCCATTTAGGTTGTTCATAGTTTAATCCTTTAATAGATAACATTGCAGTGAACATCTTTTGGCTACAGTTGACTAATATAGTTTGTATTCTAAGGCTTGGAACCACCAGGTCAAAGGACTGAATAAGTATGATGATTTATGCACTGCAAGTTGCTTCCCGAACAGGCTAAACTTACTTATAGTGAATGCCACCAGCTGTGTATGGGTGTACTCTTTTCACTGCAGCCTTGCCAGAATTGTGTGTGTGCTTGTGGACATGTGTTTTAATTTTCCTAATAAAATAGGCATAAAGTGGTATTGCAGGTTTGCTTTATTTTTAACTTCTTTGGTCAGAGGTAACTGAATATTTTCTATGAGTTTTTTTTTTTTCTATTTGTAATTTGTTAATATCTTTTCCTATTTATCTTATAGGGTTTTTAATTAAAAAAATTAGAACGAGCTCTTTTTATTTTATTTTATTTTTGCTTTTTAGGGCCGCACCTGTGGCATATGGAGGTTCCCAGGCTAGGGGTCGAATCGGAGCTACAATTGTTGGCCTACACCACAGCCACAGCAGTGCCAGATCTGAGCTAGCTACGTCTGCGACCTACACCACAGCTCACGGCAATACCAGATCGTTAACCCACTGAGAGAGGTCAGGGATTGAACCCGCAACCTCATGGTTCCTAGTCGGATTCGTTAACTGGTGCACCACGACGGGAACTCCGGAATGAGCTCTCTTTAAATTGTAATATCTTTTATTACATTATAATATAAATTTTTTCATATTCTGTGTTATTTAACTTGCTAAGTTGGGAGTTTATATTTTTCCCAATATCTATTATGAAAATTCTTTTTTTTTCCTTGCTTTTTAAGGCCGCATATGGAAGTTCCCAGGCTGAGGGTTGAATCAGAGCTGCAGCCACTGGTCTACAACATAGCCGCAGCAATGAGGGATCTGAGCCGTGTCTGCAACCTACACCATAGCTCACGGCAACACCTGGATCCCGGACCCACTGAGCGAGGCCAGGGATCGAACCTGCGTCCTCATGGATACTAGTCAGATTTCTTTCTGCTGTACCACAACAGGAAGTCCAGTTGTGAAAATTCTTAAAGACCAAAAATTGAAATCATATTACGGTGAACACTCTTGTAATTCTGTCTAGACTCTGCCATTAACATATTACTATGCTTGCTTTAGCACATATTTATCCATCTATCCATTCCTCGTGCCATCCATCAATCCATCCCCCCCCCTTTTTTTTTTGTCTTTTATTAGGGCTATACCTGCAGCACATGGAGGTTCCCAGGCTAGGGGTCCAGTCGAAGCTGTAGCTGCTGGCTTACACCAGAGCCACAACAACACAGGATCTGAGCTGCCTCTGCAGCCTACACCACAGCTCATGGCAATGCCAGATCCTTAACCTGCTGAGCAAGGCCAGGGATTGAACATGCATCCTCATAGATACTGGTTGGGTTCATTAACCACTGAGCCATGACAGGAACTCCAGTCCATCTAATTTTTTGGATGGATTTCAAAGTAAATCACAGACATCACTGGTTCTCCCCAAATAAATGAGTATGTATGTTATTAACTAAAGTTCAATATCTGTTTATGGTATATTTTTTCTTTTGAAGTAAAACTTCCATAAAGAAATTGCCTGGGAGGAGTTCCCTTTGTGGCTCAGCGGAAATGAATCTGACTAGGAACCATGAGGTTGCAGGTTCGATCCTTGGCCTTGCTCAGTGGGCTAAGGATCCGGCGTTGCCAGGAGCTGTGGTGTAGGTTGCAGACGCGGCTCGGATCATGCATTGCTGTGGCGTAGGCTGGCAGCTGTAGCTCCAATTAGACCCCTAGCCTGGGAACCTCCACATGCTGCAGGTGCGGCCCTAAAAATCACAAAAAGACAAAAAAGAAAGAAAAAGAAAAAAGAAAAATGAAATTGCCTGGGAGAAATTAACTATTAGGTTAGAAAGACCTTCTTGTACTAGAAATTTTGCTAATGAAAGGCCTATGGGTAAAATCAGTTGTGTGTTTACCTTTGAATTTGAGGCACCTAATAATGAAGACTTGATGATACGTTTAGAGTTTTCTTAATGGTTTTTATCATAACTTTATTATTTTATTATTTTTTATATTGTTTGCTTGTCAAGAATACACAATTTTTTGATTGTCTTCTAGGTACTAGGCTCATAACACATATAGATGATAAAAGCACAGTCTCTGCCTTCTAGGGAAAAACAGCCCATAATGCAGTGGCTTGGGTCGCTCTTGCTTTGTTGTGCATTTTATTTTAAACTGTAAGTGCAGTTTCTGATCTTAGGGCCTGAACACCCAGACAGAGGTTCACAATGAGAATATTGCCAACCAGATTTGTCATTGCCTCTTTATGAGGCTGAAAAGATGAAAAGGTCATTTGAAAGAGTTGAGTCCATAACCAGTTATTGTTGCTTTGAAGTATTAAGCCTAAGTAAAACAAGTACAGGCTGTAATCACATTGGAATTGAATCCCCTATAACATAATCATATTTTTGAGCCCTTAATATGTGCCAGGCACTGTGCTAAGCCCTTTGCATCTATTAACTCATTTAATTGTCACTATAACAGCCTGTAGTAGGCTCTGTTATTACCTCCATCTTATGGAAAAGGGAGAATGTACATTCTGTGTGATTTTATTTAGATAAATGTAATGGACTGAACACACAGGGTTATTTCTGCTCCTTCCCAAAACTAAAATCAAATAAAGGAATAAATCAACAAATCACTGCAGTGGCTTGGGTCGCTACTGTGGCACAGGTTCAATCTCTGGCCCAGGAACTTCCACAAGCAATATCACAGTCAAAATAAGTAAATAAATTTTATTATCAGTGTTACATCAACATTTGAAACTGAGGTATATGGATAGAAAAATATAAGTTACCGAAATTGGATTAAGAAGAAATACAAAAATTAACTAGCTTAATTTAGAGAAATAGAAGCAATATATAAATTTTTTTTCTAAAACACTCAGCCCAGATGATTTTTACAGGTGTGTTTTATAAAACATCTTAAGGAACAGGTAATTTCAATCTTAGACAAACTCCCTAAGAGTATAAAAAAGAAGGAACACACTCTAGCTTTTCTTGTGACACTTCCGTAAATTTTTTTTTTTGGTTATGCCTGTGGCATACTGAAGTTCCTAGGTCAGGGATTGAACCTCATCCACAGCAATAACCCCGAGCCACTACAGTGACAATACAAAGTCCTTAACCACTAGGCCACCAGAGAACTCTAATACTTGTATAATTTTGACATTCAATTACAGGAAGAGATACTACAAGAAAGAAAAGTTATCAGCCAATATCACTCAGTGCCCTTAATATGTGCCAGGCACTGTGCTAAGCCCTTTGCATCTATTAACTCATTTAATTGTCACTATAACAGCCTGTAGTAGGCTCTGTTATTACCTCCATCTTATGGAAAAGGGAGAATGTAGCTGTGAAAATCTTAAACTAGTAGCAAATATTATAAAAAATATAATTCTTAATAACTAAGTTAACTTTATTCCAGAAATATTAGAGTTCCTGCCATGGCACAAATGGGTTAAGAATCCAACTGCAGTGGCCTGGGTAGCTGCAGAGGTGTGGGTTCAATCCCTGGCTCAGTGCAGTGGGTTAAAGGATCTGGCCTTGCTGCTGCTGCAGTGTAGGTTTCAGCTGTGCTTCAGATTCAATCCCTGGCCCGAGAACTTGCATTTGCCACAGGTGTGGCCATAAAGGTTTTTTAAAAAATAGGGATAGAATTCATATGTTCACCAATAGAGATAAAGCATGACCATATTCATGAGTAGGAAGAGTCCTTATATTGCAGTTGTCATTTCACTCCAAAATGATGTGCAGTATATATTGCATACAATTCCATTTGAAATCCCAGTAGGATTTTATATAATACTTGGCAAACTGATTCTAAAGTTAACATGAAAAGCCGAAGGGAGAGCCAAGACATACTTGAAGAAAAAGAATGGGTTGTGGAAGCTTGCTTTACCAGCTATCAAAACTTTTTATAGAGCTATAGTAATTAAGATGCTAGTAGTGGCAGAGGACTACACAAATAGACTGATGTGATGGAATGGAATAGAGATTGCAGAAACAGATCACATGTGTGTGATTTCTTCATATGCAGCAGAGGTGGCATTGGAAAATCTGGGGGAATGGGTGCACTTTTCAGTTATTGATTATCAACATGGGGAAGAGAAAGGAAATACACAACATGATAAAATGAATTCCACATGGATCAAGGACTTAAACATCAAAAGCAAAATTGAAAAACTTTTACAAGACAAAATAGAAATATTTTGTAATCTTGAAATAGAGAAGGATTCAGTTAAATAATTCAAAATACACGTTGTATAAAGGAAAAGATTAAAATTGTGAATTTTTTTTCATTAAGATACTATTTAGAGAATAGAAAGACAAGTCACAATCTGAGGTGAGATATTTGCTATATATAAAACTGACTAAAGATTAATATATATGTATATAAAGAACTACAGTTAGAAAAAGCAGAAGACAAATCTATCAATAGAAACATTGGCAAAAAGCACAAATAGGAATTTCACGGAAGAAACACAAATGGCTAATAAATATATGAAAAGATGCTCAACCACATTAGTAATCACAGAAAAGCAAATTAAAACTACAGTGATTAAAACACTAAGTTTGCAGAAATTAGATGTCTGATGAAGGCAAGTGTTATATTGCTGATGTATTGCAGAATTTAATGTTGTGCTCTTTGAAGAGTATGTGACACTAAATTATTTGCATATTCCCAACACTCAGCATTTCCCCTCCTGGGTCGAATTGTGTGTGTGTGTGTGTGTGTGTGTGTGTGTGTGTGTGTGTGTGTACATACATATAACCTACATACTCTTTTTGGTTATATATAGTGGGATACATGTGGAAGAATGTTCATAGCAGCAGTATTTTTTGTTCGTTTGTTTTTTGCTTTTTTTGCTTTTTTTTAGGGCCGCACCTGCGGCATGTGGAAATTCCAGCCTAGGGGTTGAATCAGAGCTGCAGCTGCTGGCCTATGCCACAGCCACAGCAACAAAGGATCTAAGCCTCATCTGAGACCTACAGCACAGCTCAGGGCAGTGCCGGCTCCTTAACCCACTGAGCAAGGCCTGAAATTGAACCTGAATCCTCTTGTATGCTAGTCAGAGTCTTTACCACTGAGCCACGGTGTGAACTCCTCATAGCAGCTTTTTGTTTTTGTTTTTGTTTTTTGCTTTTTAGGGCCGTACACGTGGCATTTGGAGGTTCCCAGGCTAGGGGTCAAATCAGAGCTATAACTGCCGGCCTACGCCACAGACACAGCAACGCCTGATCCGAGCCACGTCTGCGACCTACACCACAGCTCACGGCAACGCTGGATCATTAACCCACTGAGCAAGGCCAAGGATCGAACCTGCAACCAACCTCATGGTTCCTAGTCGGATTCGTTAACCGCTGTGCCACGACGGAACTTCTGTTTTTGTTTTGTAAACCTGGAAAGAACCTACATGACCATCAATAGAAAACTCATCAATTGTTGTATAGTCAGACGGTGGAATAATGTGTAAGTGAAAGTGTACTACACATCAATGAGTCTCTTATACAGAATTCTGAGTAAAAGAAACAAGGTACAGAAGAATAGACAGTATGATTTCATTAATATAAAGTTCAAGAAAGAAAAATAAAATGGTATATTATTTAGGGATGCATGCAGACTGCAAGGAGTGGGGAAATGATTAACACAAAATTTAGGTAGTGGTTTCCTCAAAGGGAGGGAAAGGAGTATTGTTAGCAAAAGACATACATAGCACATCAAAAGCACTGTTTTCTCTCTTAAACTAGGTTAGGGATCAGCAAACTTTCAAGTGTCCAATAGTAAATATGGTCGTTATTGCAATTGCTGGGCTCTGACCTTGTAGTTTACAGTCAGTAAACCAGTGACTGTGGCTGTGTTCCAAGAAGCTCTCCTTAAAAAATAGGAGGCACACAGCACTTAGCTTTCGGGCTGTCATTGGTCTGTCTTTGAGCTAGGTGCTAAGTGTTGGAGTCTTTTAAGTTTTTCCCCTTTTAAAGTTGCTTATATGGGGAGTTCCTGTCATGGTGCAGCGGAAACGAATCCAACTAGGAACCATGAGGTTGTGGATTCAATCCCTGGCTTCGCTCAGTGGGTTAAGGATCCAGTGTTGCCATGAGCTGTGGTGTAGGTCACAGACACAGCTCGGATCCTGCGTTGCTGTGGTTGTGGTGTAGGCCGGCAGCTGTAGCTCCTATTGAACCCCTAGCCTGGGAGCCTCCATATGTGGCGGGTGCGGACCTAAAAACCAAAATAAATAAATAAATAAATTAATAATAAAATAATAAAATAGTTGCTTATATGGTATACATATTTTTATGTGTATATATATTTTAGAATTTTTTAAAAAAAAGAAGATACCAAACCCATTTATCATGAAATTTTACATTACAGGGATAGAGACCAAGTAGTTCTTGTACACAGGTCAAGAATCAAAATTGCACAAGATTTTGCAATGGTAATTCTAGAAATCAGAATGTAGTGAAACAGTGTCTTAAACTTTTAAGTGAAAATGATTTCCAAACTGAAATTCTGTCCTTATCTAATGGAAGCACTCAGGAGAGACTGGCACCAGCCCCTGCCATACCTGCCAACCCCCATTCTCTACTCTTCCTCTCCCCTTCTCTATTGTGCATGAACTGTCCGTCCTTTCCAGGCCAACCTCTCTGCTGGTCCACCTGACTTTATTCAACAGTCTTTTTTTCCTGGCACGGTCATAAGTACTGGACCTACAGTGAATAAAATAGATAAAAATCCCTGCCCTTGTGACGCTTACATTCCAGTAGGTTGGATCTTCAATAAACAAGCTAAGTTAAATATACAGTACAATAGCTAGTGTAAGTACAAGGAGCACAAGAAAGCAGAGGAGGAGAGTCAGTGGGGACTGGTGAAGTGGCAGGGATCGTAGTTTAGATAGATGCCTCACTGAGAAGGTCACACTTCAGAGTACTTGTTATCTTAAAGAAATTGCTCTAGCGTTCAGCTCCTCTCTCCTGGATCATTATTTTTTCTTCTCTACCGGTATATTCGTATGAGCTTGCTAGCAGGCTATATAGTATCTCCCAAACTTCAAGACAAAACATCCTTAACCACATCCCCTTTATCCCATTTATTCTCTTTTAGAATAAAATTCCTCAAGAGAGTTATTTCAGTTTACTATCTAATTCCTCTCCTCTATCTTGTGTTAGGATTTAACCCCCACCTCCACTGAAACAGCTTTTGTTCAATCACCAAAGTCAAATAAAATGAATTAATACTTGCAAAACTCTTAGAGCCTGGCATATAGTGTGTGTGTGTGTGTGTGTGTGTATTTAAATTATTAACATCTCTAATTGGAGGTCAGATATATATAGATAGATATATAGAAACGTTTTTTTTTTTTGGCTGTGTCTGGAGCATGCAGAAGTTCCTGGGCCAGGGATCAAACCAAAGCCACACTAGTGACAACACCAAATTCTTAACCTCTAAACCACCAAGGAACTCTGGGAATTCAAATTTTAATGATTAAAAATTTAAATCAAGAAATAATTATTTAGAAATAAAGAGATAAATATCACGTTGAATATCATTATTTTGAATTAAGAAGTATCATGAGATGGACTGCTGTTTGTCAGTAGTATGAGCCTTTAGCACTTTTTGTTTTTAAGACAATAAACACCTTACTTTGACTTAAAACTGTTTTTGAATAAACAGTTGATTCTTAACTGAGTTCTCGGTTTTACTTATTGATGGTAGAAATCTCTTGAGGGGGAAAGGGGTCTCCTTATGTCTCACATGGGATCAACAGCATGCTGATCAGTTATGTGCAGTTTCTCTGGGGATAAAGTAGCTGAGTAACATCAGTTTTATCCAAGCCTTTGGACCTCTTCAATTTCAGAATTAAAGTTTTCTAATTGTTGCCTTTTATTTCCTCAGTAGTGGCTTTTTATTATCTTTTAGATGAGGGAAAATGCAAAGGCTATTTTAGCCTGAGGTTCCTGATGACCCTCTCTTGACAGATCCAGATGTGGCCTGTCATACCTTGACAAACCACATTTTTCTCAATTTTGTTTGATAAGATGCGGGCTTAATGCTCCTCAGAGCCATCAAGCATCTGAAAGATAAAAACTGTTGAACACTCCAGAGTGCTATCTTCTATAAAAATGACTGTGCATCAATAGAGACAAACCCAGCAATGTCTAGTTCAGAATCAGGTGATATTCATTTCAGGCTTTCTCGGTCAATAATGTTGTGATACTCTGCATAAGAAAAATGTTAAGTTTTTGTTCTTTTTGCACCGTTAATGTATATTGATTGTTTTCCTTTATAAATGATAAATAGGGAAGGCTTAACTAAATCTTGTTCTCTAATGTAAATGCTTCAGTGTGATTTCTTCTAGCACAAAAGCCCCATTTTTCTTCCAGAGTTTTATATCTGAGTTTAATTCATATGACTTTTGGTAACTTGTGGATATCAGGTAGGTCTAAAGTAAGACCTTTATAGAGATAATATCTAATTGCAACAGAAGTCTTAGAGGATCAGTATTATCCCCATTTTACAGGATGGTTCATCCACTCAGAGAGTTAGGGTACTCACCCAGGGTTATGTCCTAGTCATGGGAGAGACAGATATGCAGGTGGGTCATTAAGATGCAGAGGAAGGGAGGTTTTGGCTTCAGGAAAGGGAGAAAAAACCAGGAGCTATACGTTCGGATGAATCTTAGCCCCTTCAGAGTGCTTGCCTTGGGGACCAGCTTATGTTTATGTATGCCACCTCTCAAAGTATCATCAGAGCCCTTGTGTGGGAATTGTCAGAGAGGCACATTGTTGAGAATATCTATCCCACTTCAGGTACTCTGAAAATTCTCGTAAAGAGCCAAAAAGATTCTCTGAGTCAAATCTGGTGGATAAGGTGGCTGGTGGAGCTGGTAATGCTGGTTTGGGTAAAAAGTCGTGATTATAAAGTGTTTAGAGAAGCTTCTTATGTAGCTTGTCAGTAGCTCTGAGACTACCGAAGTTGTGTTGACAGCATCCGTGGACTAATGGATGGACTCTTGCTTAGATTTGCTCCACATTTGTTATGGCAGGTCTTCAATTCTCCCCCATATCATTTAAAAATTCTTTTAAGTTAACCTTTTTGAGCCACTTCCTATGTGCCCGACACTGCTTCCCTGCCCCCCCATTTGTTCTTGTAGCAACCGCACAAACTAGTTGGTTCTCATTGTTTTACAGATGAGAATGTTGGCTCTTGGAAAGTTGAAGTGCCTTATCTAAGATGACCAGCAGAGAGAGGAGTAACCCCCTTCTCTTGGCTCCAAGCCAACCCGTTCTTAGCACATCATCCTGCCTCCTTGCTAACTCACCATTTGTTATGAGTTCCCTTTGCCACTTGTACCCAGAGAAATATTCTTGGTATGATTCTGTTGACTGTGGATCTGAAATCGCAGGAAGAACTTCAGCCTGGACGTTTGAATGTACACCTAAGCTTTTTACTTCCGTTTTAGTGGACACTTTTTATGTGCTTGGCATCAGGCAAGCAGAAGGTTTCATATGTGATTTTGAACTGGCACATTCATCCTGTTGGCCAAAGCCCATTTCCGTGAGCACCGTTTAGTTTCAACCCACTTGGCCTGCATGCTGTTAGACCTCCCCAGCCCTACCTGAGCCGGTCCTCCACTGTGAGCCCAGCCTTGGTGGGTCCCTGGGACATAACATCCCAGCTCACTGTGCTTCCAGGTTTTGTGTACTTCAGTTCCTTTGAGCCCCTGTGTACCTTGGCCCTACTCACCTCCTCTATGATTTAGGGGTGTTGCAAGAAGTTTTGACAACTAAGACTGTCCATTTAAATGATGACAAAAGCATTTTTACTTTACAAAGGAATGTATTTTTGTTTTATTCAGTGGAAGGTCTTTTTTTTCTTTTTTTTTGGTCTTTTTGCCTTTTCTTGGGCCGCACTTATGGCATATGGAGGTTCCCAGGCTAGGGGTCTAATCGGAGCTGTAGCCACCAGCCTACGCCAGAGCCACAGCAATGCCAAATCCGAGCCACGTCTGTGACCTACACCACAGCTCACGGCAACGCTGGATCGTTAACCCACTGAGCAAGGCCAGGGATCGAACCCGCAACCTCAGGGTTCCTAGTCGGATTCATTAACCACTGAGCCACGACGGGAACTCCTCAGTGGAAGCTTTTTAAAGTAAGTTCTTAGGAAGGGCACAGTTTAGTGGCAAGATTATTAACCTAATTAATTAAGCCTCCACACCTAATTATTTGTGTGGCACCCATAACTATGAGATAATTACTGCTTTTCTGATAGTACCTCATTATATATTTGTCCCAGAGAATGTGGGCCTGCGGCAGGGCTTAGACCTTGGTGGCCTGGAGAGTAGCGGGTGATACTCTTATCTCCGCCTAGCACCCTCAGGTCTGGCCCTTAGTAGACACTTCAGTGTTGGTGTGAAGAGGTGGGTAACTTCCCAGCCCTGCTCTGGTCCCGTCCCATCCACTCCTACTAATAGCATCCATTGTCAGCACCACAAGTCTTGTGACTTATGAAGGGCCAGTTTGTGGTCTAGGGAGTTTTTCAGATTTAGCTTCATCTTCACTTCTTTCCTGATGAACTCTACCTGGTCATAACTCTGTCCGCCTGTGTAGTGGGTTGGTACTTAAATGATGTGTGTGAAGCTTTCCCAGCTCTTCTGGACCAGAAACAACTAATCCTGTTTGCTTATCTGCAGCCCTTGAAGCTGAGATGAGAGTGGCAGTTTAAGAAGGTTGATATACTGGACCAGAGCCAGGGCCTCTTTGCCTGCACACTCCACTCTGCATGTTCCAGCCGTAGGAACAAACTGCATTAGTTTGTTTCAAACTGTGCTCAAGGGAAGCCAAGACCTTGTAACTGGAAACTTACCAAACGGAGAATTCTAAGACTAATTTTAGTGTTCCATTTAAAAAAATAAAATAAATCGAACATTTTGTTTGTTCATCTTTTATATGTTAAAAAAGAGAGATTAACCGAGTTCACACCAACAGCCTAAGAAGAGTATTCAAAGAAGTGAGAAGAAAACTAATCCCTTTTGGTGAAGAGGGAAATCCTTAACAAAATGTAATGAAGAGGTATGAAATACAGACTATGCAGCCAAACTTTCAAATGGCATAGCCTCTCTAATCTCCATCACATAAAATTTTATTGTGGCTCAGAGAATATTAAAAACTGTTAGAAATAAGTGAAAGGAACTTCCATTGGCAGGAAATAGGAGAAAGATTGATATGTTTTATTTATGTGGTTTTTCTCTGGTCTTTAATTGTAAATACAATTAACTACTTTTGAACTATGTTTTTCATTTAATTATGTGTGAGTTTCTCTTGTTCATGTTGAACTATAACTAGAATGAAGAACCTTGATGTTCTAGAGAACATATAAACTATGTAATATGTAAAGTAACAATTTAATTTGTGATACTTTAAAAATTGCTGTGACTTCAACCAGCCATGGTTTTCCTACTAAGTCTTACTTTCCTCTCCTGCCTCTTGCTTCAACACCCTGAGCACCTATTTTGGACTAGACACAGGATTCAGATTGTTAGTGATTCCTGAATGCTGATCCATGGATTAGCTGTTTTAGAAATCACTCAGAGAACTTGTTCAAAATTTTAAATTCTTGGTCACCATCTCCAGACACTCTGATTCAAAAGAATCTAGCCTGGAACCATGGAATGTGTATTTTTTTTTAAGGTTCCCCAAATGATTGATACACAGCCAGATTCAAAACCAGTGGATAGACAGTTCTCTGAGACAGTATTTATTCTTTGGTTATTTTGCATCGTTAAAGTCCTTTTCATTTTGAGACTCTGTAATAGAGGCTGATTAAATTTGTTTAGAAGACATTTATGAGTACAGATTAGCAGTAAAAAAATTCTTCGTTTCCATATTTCTCTTTGAGAGACCTTTGATTTTGACATTGGCTAGTCTAGACTAGAACAGAGAGTAAGTATAATCTATTTAAGCTCTCAGTAATATTAGATACTGGTGTAGTTGGCCAGTAAAACTTTGTGAGCTTTTTGTTTTTTTCTTTTAAAGTACAACTATTTATTCAATGGTTTTTAAATAACCACCAGTATAATTTTGGATACATATGTGTAAATAGATCTAGAGAGGTGATTTTTTTTAACTGTTGCAATGCGAACATGGCAGAGAATTTTGTTTGTTGTTTTAGTGGTGTCAATTTGTGAAGTAAATTTTATGTTCTTTAGATTGTAGTACTGATAGCTTTTTTTAATATGACCCTTATGAATCAAATCTCTGCTAAAAAAAACTAATGGGTAGTATTCAAGTCAGTGACATCTGAATATACTTGCAGAAGCCCTAAATGTCACCCATACTGGCAGACATCTACGTGGATTTCATTAAAGAAATTAGAGCACCTGCTTTGTGCTGAGGACAAGAACTCAAAATTTCCTTTGGTTTCTTCAAGCTGAAAGTGTGGTCACTGGGAGCAAATGTAGTGGGATGTGAGATTAGACCATGTAGTTAGGGGTTGGTACAGACCTTGTGAAAATTCATCTTTTTTTCTATTCTATTGTCTTGGTAGATATGCATTCTCCCAGATAGATGATCTAGACAGTCCTGCTGCTACCATCTTTTCCCACGAGAAAGAACAGCAGGGCTGAAGGAGAGAGCATCAGACTTCAAGGCAGGATGGTTTTGTTCAGTTCCTACCTGTGTACCTAATCCTCTCTAGCCACATGGCTTCAGTCCTCTCCAGCTTAATCTTTCTGAGTCTCTCTGCCCTCTTCTGTAGAAATAAGATAGAATTAATACCTACCTCGGGGTTGTTGAAAGGATATGAAAGCATGTAGCCCACTGCTGGGCACATACTGCTCATTCAGTAAGTGTTGACTCTGAATCTTACCTTTTCAGGGCAATAAATCCTGATTTGACTTTCAGAAGCAAAGAGGGAGGTAGACATCCTGGAAGAGCTCTGAAGATTTCATTAGTACAACTGGTGATAGTGGAGGGTGAATGAATCTAAACAGAGAATAGTCATGGCAACTCGTGTGAGATTTTCCATATCCACCCACATCTCACTAGTTCACATAGTCATTGACTAAATTGTCGTTTCTTGTTCAAGTCTCCATAGTCATCACTATGTAGAGCTAGAATGGCCTAAGGAGCTGCTGTGTTCACTTGACCCAGCATTACCACTTGACCAGCCTCCTAGGGAGGAAGACTAATGGCTTCCTGTCTTCGTCCTTCCAGGCTCTGCTCTCAGGCCTCTCTCTCTGGGAAGCAGCCCCGATTCTTGCCCCAGGCAGAATTAATGATTTCTTCTTTCTGTGCTAGCACACTTGAACCTCTATTATAGCACCTCTTTCATAATGCTTTTGTGTTGAAGTTGATTGTTTGCATTTTGATCTTTTTCTCTTTATTTTAAATTGCTTGAGGGCATGACGTGTACACATAGTGGATACTCAGTAATTGTCGGATTGATAACAGATCACAGCACAGAGGCAGTTTCCTATGAGCTGAGAGCATGAACTCCAGAGCTAGACTCCCTAGGTTTATGTCCTAGCTCTGCCACTACTGTGACCTTGCACAAGGTCCTTAACATCTAGGAACCTTAGTTTTCTCATCTGTAAATGGAAACAATTATGCTACCTACCTTATAGGGCTGCTGTGAAGATTAAATGTGTATAACATGCTGTATGTGAAGCGCTCAGATCCGTGCTTGGCAGATAGTAAATGCTGAGAAAGTTGTCATGGTGGTGGCTATAGCTTCAGACTTTCTGAATTTACTGTCACTTTCTAAGGTTGGATTTTCCTGACAAAATTGTGCAGGGGAAATTTTTTTTTCTCACCTATGCCTTCAAATCTAGTAACTCTTAACCACCTGAAGGTTTCTTAGTTTCTTTTCATGTCTGGATGCATGACAGATGGGTACTCATGAGTCTACGTTCAGTTATTTTTTCTTTCTTTTAAAACATGATTCTTTAAAAGCAATATATAAATTTGCTAAACATGTATTATGATCTTAGAAATATTTTCAAAGGAATATAAATATCCACCTATACTAGTCTTAAGGTAGAAAATAGATTTCTTCTTGAGTGCTCGCTTGGATCCACTGATGATGGTTGCACATTCAGAGGGATCTGCAGGCCATGCCCTGACTCCACAGTTGGTTAGAATATCTGTCAAAGCACAGAACGGAGAAGTGGCTATCCCTGTATTTGCATTGTTATCAATGCCAGTGTCATTGTACCTTTTCTTTTTTATATTAAAGAAAAGTCTGCAGTTTCCTCACTCATGGTGCTACAAACTTATTCACACTATAGTTTCAGCCTCTGCTTTGGTACCTACAGATTTTCTCTGGCATTTTTAATTCTTTGATATTTTGAAGTGTCAGATCTTGGCACCAAACGTGTTGCCTTGGTTAATAACTTACTCTGATCACTCTAGTTAAGGAAAAAGGGGGAAGGGTGGAAAGAGAAGTGAATGAGTAGGCAGGTGATTGCTTGGGAAAGTTTCCTCTTGCAGGGATGATCTTTGTCTTAGTGGAAGGCACTCAACTTGACTCCATGTTGCTGTGTTGGTTTTTGTGGTGTTTTTTTTCCCTTACCTTTCCTCTGAAGATGGCGGAGCAGCAAGAGTTTCCCCAGTTAAAAGAAAAACTACTTGGGGAGTTCCCATTGTGGCTCAGCAGTAACAAGCCACTGAGAACTAATATCCATGAGGATATGGGTTTGATCCCTGACCTCGCTCAGTGGGTTAAGGATCCAGCATTGCCATGAGCTGCAGTGTAGGTCACTGACTTGGCTTGGATCCTGCGTTGCTGTGCCTGTGGTACAGGCCAGCAGCTGCAGCTCCAATTGGACCCCTAGCCTGGGTACTTCCACATGCCTCAGGTGCGGCCCTGAGAAGCAAAACAAACAAACAAAACTGCTTGAAGAAGATTGCCCTTTCCCACCCCTACAAAAAAATAAAGAAATATAGAGGCATTACATTTCAGCCTCTCAGAAAAGCAGGACATACTTGGCTCTTTTGCTCTTCCTTTCTACTCACGTGCCTGCTGCCTGCCTAGAACAGCTGAAGATCTTTCATTTCTGAGACTTTCTGAGTTCTGTTTCTCCTAAAGCATCTTTCTTAAAAAGCCAACTCTTCCCCCACTAACTGTAGTAAACATAATTAAAGGTTTTCCATACTCTTCGAAGAGTTGTGTTCATTAATTTTCAGAGTCTCTGAAGGTTTTACTTAGAACTTTCTGCTGGTCTTATAGTGGGTTTTGCATTTGAGAATAAATAACAATCAAAAATACTGTTTGAATCACACTGTCTGGATCATGGCACCATTTATTTCCTTTTGAGTACAAGCATGGCTTACAATTAAATAGAAGAATCTAGTTCTCAAATTGAGAAAACTAACAACTTCTCTAAGGCACACAGTTTTCTACAACTGTTCTACATATGATTGTTCTTGGTTGAAATGGGTAGACTGAAAAATGACCTGTCTTTAAACTTAATAATCTGGTACTCTTTCGGTGTTCTTTGTTTTATCACTTTCCTGATGTTTGGGTTCAGAGGAGACTCCAAATGTTTCTAACCCTGTGATGAAGCAGGTGTCAGTTTAATCTTTTAACATTCTGAGTTCCTGGATGTGAAGAATGACTGTGATCATCTGATTTTTTCCTCTTTCAACTTTTGGAACTTGGAATCGCAATACCTTTTAGGAATTGACAGCTCCGAGTTGTGATCTATTAAGCAATTGTAATTTGTTAAATGTCTGATAATCTTGTCTACCCTTCTTCATGATGTTAAGCTAGAGGCATTCTGACATTCCTCAGACATTTACTCAGCACCTGTTCTGTGTCAAGCTTAGTCAGAGATAAGGAGAGAATCAAAAATGGTCTCTGTCCTTGAGGAGCTCACTCCCTGGTCTCATGCCCCTGGTCTCCTAAGATTATCTACTGCTGAGATCTTCAGAGTGTCAGGGGCAAAGCGTGGAGGAAGGCTGTGCCCTCCACAGTCAGATGATGGAGAGGGGTGGCTCCTGGCTAGCCCATGAATTCCAAGTGGGCCCCTGAGACTGCAGAGATGAGAAAGCAAGACCAGCTTTGAGACAGAGCCTGTTGTCCTTACACTTAGTCCATGTAGCTGAGGAAGGTGAGCTGGGGAAGAGAAGGAGCATTCTTTTCATCAAAGGATGGAAGTTCCTCTAGATCAAAGGTGTCAAAGCTGGAAGGGGGCACAGGGATCTTGTTTTCCATATTGAGACCCGGGAGAGGAAGCAGCCTACTCAGATCAAAAAGAGATTAAGTGAAAACTCCATGCAAATATGTTAAAGGGAACATGACAGAAAGCCAGACTTTCCAATAGATGTGCCCAAACTGGAATGTAAAGCTTTCCCTTTAACAGTCATTATTTCATTGTCTCAAATTTCTCATGGATTAAAGATACTACACCACCCATAGTTAAATATAACTAATCCTCGGGAAATGATAGGCTCTGTGTCTTTTTTAAAAATGCTTATTTTCTGTTAATTTGTATTTTGCTTTAGCTACTTGGTCATCTAACAGCAAGGCAAACACATTTCTTTGTATTTTGGCCATGCTGATGACATGTCCCCCAGTTCAAAATCCTGAGCGTAGTGTATGGGCACAGAATAGGCACACTTGTAGTTAAGTTGTCAGTTGTGGAGGTGGCCATTTTAGTCTGACAGACCTGGATAGGAGTCCCAATTCTGTCACTTACTATGGGCCTTGGGCAAGTTATTTCACCTCTGAGACTGTTGCTTTGTCTGCAAAACGTGGTGTTGTGTGTATATACACATACACACACATGCCCACCTCTAAAACTGTACTTTGCAAGATCCTAAACCCCCAACATGGTGCCTGGCACATACACCATTGAGATTCTTTTTTTTTTTTTTTATTTTAAGGGCGTCTCTTTTATTCCATGTTAAATTTCAGAGCTACTATTAGGAATCAGCTGAATCAGAATCTAAGACTGTGACAGTCTGGGCATTATCCCTAAGAAATACCTCAAATTGAAAAAAAAATATATGCCTTTATGATTTTTCAAGCCCTATCACTGATCGCTCTCCATTTATGTCCTACCTCCCCTGCCTTTTCCTTTCTCTCCTTTTGCTTCAAAGGAAACTATGGAGCCATATACAACACTCCAAAATCAGACCGACCTTGTGCACCTTTAATTGAGGACAGAATTTGCTAAAAGTGCATCCAAAAACTCACCAGTGGTTTACTTTACAATTTGTGTCCTGGCTAGACTGGCTGTTGGCTGTGTAATTTGTCTCGTTTTGTCTGGAGTCTTAGACTATTCAGCTGCTTCAGGGCAAAATCTTTTGGGGTGTCGTTAAATGGGATTGATAATTGGCTTCTGATGAATATTCATTGTGACTAATGACTTTGGGCAAATTTTACACATACTATCTTTCTATTCTCCCACTGAGTGAGATTTTGATAGGATCATTTTTCTCAACTTGCACTTCAATTAAATATTCACAATACCTCTTTGTTGACTACCATCCAGATTGTATTCTTTCATTACTTTTAAATTTTGTATTCTGTAAGGAATGAGCATAGGCCTTTAGGACCCTTTTTTTTTTCTTTATGGGGTTGGTTTTAGAGTTTTCTTTAAAATAAGTGGCTAATGATAATTTACAAGGTGAAGTGTTATTTCTGATTCAGCATAGTAATGTGATAACACTTATCTGTGGTCCACTTAACCACTATTCCTAAAAAATGATGCATATTGTTTTTGCCATTTTGTGTTTTGGAAAAGAGCCAAACAAGTACCTTTTCTGTTTGTTTTCTTAATCAAATGGGTAAACGAATTTGCTCCAGTTGCAGAGATTGGCCCTTAGAAAAATCCCCAATGAAAATGATGGTCAAACATCTTAAAAGTTTAGTTTTTGTGAGGGATAAGTAATTTTAAAACCTTGTCCTGTAACTTGGTAGGTTTTTTTTTTTTTTTTTTGAGGCTAAGGAGACATGAAAAGAACATTGTCTGAAGATAAGATCTCTGCCACTTTACTGCTTGAAATAGGATTTTGACTCAAACCAGTTTAAGCTAAAAAGAGGGAAGTATTCAAGTTCTGTCTCAATGAGAAACCTTCTGTTGAAAGACTTTTTCAAAGAGAATTACCAGTGAATACATGTGATGATGATATCTTACATTTGTATGGCTATATAGATTTTTAAGTGCTTTTATTTATTTGGTGTGTTGTAGAGTTACAGGGTAGGCATATTACTGAATAACTGGATGGGTGAATCCATTGACATGATTTTCCAAAAGTGACATATTTATAAGTCTAAGCTTGCTGTTACTGTTTTGAAATTTGGGTCGTATACCCTACTCTGTGAGATTCATGCCACTATCTTTATATTGTAAATATGTTCTTAGTAGGAATTGTTTTTTATTTATTCAAGAAACAACCTGGGTCGGGGTGTATACACATGCATACATACGTACAGTGCCACTGAGCAAAAGAGATACGGGGTCTTTCTGTACTTTGCAGTGAGAGGACAAACATACAGACAGTTAGAGTCCCATTAATAATGGGGGCACATACCCAGTGGATGCGTGCAAGGTTTTGTGGAGGAGTGAGTACACAGAGGCTTAAAGGAGGAGGAGTTTGCTAGGGACACAGATCTGGGCCAGTGGTCATAAGGAAGGGAGGAAGAGGAGTACATAACTCCTAAATCTGCAAATGATTTATTCCAAAGATAGACTTGGAGAAGGCAGTAGAGACTATGGCTGCAGATGCTGCTCTTCAGGTAGACTGGGAGCTGGTGGAGACATGCCAGTTCCAGATGTGTCCCCAAGCAGGATGTTACAGGACTGGACCTGCACTTTAGTAAGAGTGCTTTGGCAGCTGGTTAAAGGATGGGGAGGAAGAGCTGGGGCGTAAGGTCAGTGTAACCCTCCAGCCTGACTTCAGGGTGGAGTTGGAGTAAAACTGGTCCATTTTCCATTCACTCAACACCAGCAAAGATTTTTTAATCTCTTTTAATTCCAAAGAGATTAGTCATGTACAGTATGACAGACAGCCTCCTTTACATGGAAGCCTACCAAAATGGGTTGAGAAAAGAAGGATTAAACCTACAAGCCGTGGCAGAGTCATTGGGAACTGCTCTTGAGAGCCTGTCGGATGAGCTCCTGTTCTTAGCATGTACCTGATTTAAAGAACAGGGTCTGGAGGGAAAAGGAAGGGGAAATGTAGTGTCCCTGGATTTAATACAGAGTTTTCACAACTGTGAGACATCAGCAGAATATCCAATTTAAAGCTGTTCATGTTACACTAACCTCTGGGATTCTTTTAACTGGGCCTTGGCGCGTCACTCTTTCACCACGTAAATGTCCTTCTGTCAGCAAAGGCCAGTTAACAGCTTCCAAAAGAAGCAAAGTCTTCATGGGAATAGGCCTCCCAGAAACCAAAGAAACATTAAAAAGACAAGCATGTGTTGTTGGCTTTTGTCACTTCATAGACATATCTCCAAAGGTGTTGGGTTTTTTTCCTTCTTTCACTATTTTGAATTTTTGTGGCAGTTTTATTCTATTGTATCTTTGTTTCCTAATTTTTCTGTTATATCAAATACTGATTGTATGATGTGTCTCACTCTTAAGAAAAAAAAATATGAAATGGGAACAAGTCAGAAGAGTAGGGAGTGGAAGGATTAGTAAGTAAACAGTGGAAGGGCAATTGATTAACTATGTGGAAAAAATAAATTCTCACCTCAGTCCTTAAACCCAAATTAACTCCAGATGGATTAAAAAGTTAAATGCTGAGAAAAACTTTGGAGGACCTTCTTAGTATAAAACAATGGAAAACCATCATGAAGGAAAATGTCTGCCCATGTTATTATTTAAGCCTTCTCTTTACCCAGAAATTCGAAGAAAAATAAGGATAAATTATTTTCAAAAACATTGCATAGAATTACTATCCTTTGCATATTCAATATTTGCTTTTAAACCAATTAAATACTAATTCTCATGAGGAAAAGTGAACTAAGAATATGAACAGACCATTTACCTAAGAGAAATAGTTAAGAAACATTTAACAAGCTTCAGTCGTGCTTAGAGAAATAAAAATAAAATGCAGGTACAGTCTTAAAGCTACTAACTTGAATTGTGTTAGTGCTAGTGAGGTATGGAAGGCCAGAATCCCAGTATGCAGCTGGGAGTGTGTAAAAACCTCAGTCCTTCATCCATTTATTATATTAGCACATTTATTATATTTACATTACTATAGTTATTAAATGTCTTACAATATTTATAACCTTTGTCATTAAATTCTATATCTAGGAACCGTGTATAAAAATTATTGACCTGATCTGATGATATAACCTAATGATGGAAGAGTGATTCAGTGTAGTATGGGAAATTCATTGAGTGGCATTAAAACATGTTTTCTAAGAATATTTAAAGATATGCGGAAATACCAGCAAATAATATTAAGTAAAGGGCAAATCAACACTGTATTTACAGTAATCCTGATTTTATTAGAAAAGAGAATATGTATGTAGTGCCCCGAAATGTTAAAGTGTTTTCAGATGGTGAAGACTTTTATCCCTTTCTCCATTTTCTGAATTTTTGACTGTCCTTGCTTATTAGCTTCATAATTGTGAAAAAGATGTTTTTCTTTTAAAGGAAAATCTTACTAAATTTGAATTAGGGTTACTGAGTTTACTTACAATTTTAAATATGCTGATAAGTATACATTTAATTTAATTGTTGAACCCACAATGACGGCGTCTCCTGACTTGAATTTTTAGCTCTGAGTCTCTACTTTGCTTCCATTGCAGCTGACTGCCTGCATCCACGGGTCTGCTGCGATGCTCTACCCCATGTTCTGGCAGCACGTGTATATCCCTGTCCTGCCTCCACATTTGCTGGACTACTGCTGGTAAGGCTACTGCTTATCCTGTCCTCTGCTTTTCCTTCTCCAGAGAATGACCAGGCATGTTAGGTCTATAACTTGTAATGCAGTTGGTGACTCTAAATTAAAAATACCTCAGGGAACTCCCGTTGTAGCTCAGCAGGCTGAGAACCCGACTAGTATCCATGAGGATGCAGGTTTGATCCTTGGCCTCTCACAGTGGGTTAAGGATCCGGCATTGCCGTGAGCTGTGGTGTAGATCGCTGATGCTGCTCAGATCTGGTGTTGCTGTGGCCGTGGCACAGGCCAGCAGCTGCAACTCTGATTTGACCCCTAGCCTGGGAACTTCCATATGCTGCACAAGAGCATATGGGAAAAAAACAAAAAATAAAAATACTAACTTCAAAGTGATCTGAATTTTAGACTACCTGATTGCAAGGCCTGTTTGTTTCCAAACAGCTTTCATATGTGCCATGATATTCATAAGAGTTCACGCGTGTAGTTAAGACTTTTCCCATTCCTCAGTTTAGGGAAACCAAAGCACCAAGTAGTTGTGTGATGTTTTTTTCCCCCAAGACAGATTGGAAACTGGTATCAAGAACAGTTGAGATCCCTAAGGTCTTCAAGTTTCAGCCATGCCCTGGCGCGTCTGTAAGACTTGCTCTTAGCTGTGCTTTGGGAGCGTAAGTCAGGCTTCAAAATCCTCTGAAGTCTTTTGATGTGAATTCCACTATTCACTGAAAGGTGTTTTAGTGGAAAGAAGGAAGGAAGGGAGGAAGGAAGAGAGTAAGGGAAGGCTTGAGGGCTGGCTTACTTTAAAGTCAGCTCACCACTTAGGCGGAGTTCCCTTTGTGGCTCAGTGGTTAACAAATCCAACTAGGAGCCATGGGGTTGCGGGTTTGATCCCTGGCCTCGCTCAGTGGGTTAAGGATCCAGTGTTGCCATTTGCTGTGGTGTAGGTTGCAGACGCGGCTCGTATCCCGCATTGCTGTGGCTGTGGTGTAGGCTGGCGGCTACAGCTCCGATTAGACTCCTTGCCTGGGAACCTCAATATGCCGTGAGTGCAGCCCTAGAAAAGGCAAAAAGACAAAAGTATAAAATAAATAAATAAAGTCAGCTCACCACTTAGGCAAGTCACTTGTCTAAAAACTTTATTTCATCATCTGCAAAATAATTTCTTTCTCCAGTGTGATATGATTAAGATCATCTCCAGTCAGCTTAAGTCAACAGAATTTGATTAGTGAGCACTATGCATATATAGGGAAAGACTTTGCAGAAATTGAGAGCTTCAGGAAAAGTGGCCCATTTGAGGGGGATCACAGCCTGTTGCTTAAGAAGAAATGATTCAGGACATTTACCAATGGTTCAGAGTGATCATGTCCAGGTCAGTCATAATTTTTGCTGGGATCTTCAGCTGGTTTTGCAATCTTCTCAGTAAAAAGGTTTGCCCAGGTAGCCAGATTGTCCTGGGAATTTAAAGGTACCCCACAGACCCCCTCATTTTATATTCTGGACTCATCCTCATCACATGAAGCCATGGATTTAGCAAAGATGTAGCTCAGGGCTGTCAAGTAAAAATCATTGGCCCTCTCTAGCTCATAGCACTCAACTTGGCTTATTTCTCTCTTCAGTGCATAAACTTTCCTATCAAGGTGGATCTTTTTATCCATGCCTTTCTCCCACCTCTCATGAGATTAAGAGCATTTTCTCTGCTTAGACTTGTCGCTTCATTTGAGCTTCTGAATCAGCTATATTGGTGTTTCCACTGTCGCATAGCTCAAAGGAAAGACCATGTTCTATATCCAGTAGTGTTTGCTGTTTGAATGAAAGATTGGGGGGTGAGCAGACACTGACTCTCAGAGAGGAAGAGAGAGGAAGGAGAGTAAGAAGGGGAAAGAAAGAACAAACTCACCCAGAGAAGTTGGAAGGGAGATAGAAAAGGTAAAGAAGGGGACATTTGTCCCTAAGAGAGACTCACACAGTGACACCCAGTCCCCTTATCACAGAGAACCTGCGCACAGTGCTTCGTCCCTTACCCCAGCACATGGCCCCATACCCCTCCACACAGACACAGGTACTTTCCCAGAGATGTGTGCATCAGAGACCCCACTCTGGGAGAGACATACCCCCCATACATCTCTCCCCAGATATGTGCTCTACAGGGAAACCTTAGCATTCTCCCTGGACGAGACACACCTGTGTGTATCTTGATACTTCAGGTAGGAATACCCAGGGACTGGTGGATCTTGAGAAAGTCATTATAGTCCCTCTGCCTTCCAAACAGTACAGCTTTAACTTTCCATTATTTGGAAAGTTTTTGTTACTAAATTGTTAACTAGTTTACAACCAGCAGCTTCGAGTCCCAAAACTGTAGAGAAGAAAGTACTCTGTCAGTAGCATCATGATGGCAATAGTTGCCATTGTTGAGTGTCTCCTGTGCCCCCAGTAACTGGACCATGTCCTTACATCTGTCGTCTCATTTAGTTGTTCCAGCAACCCTGTAAAGCAGGTATGATTAGCTCCATTTCATAGATCACTAAACCAAGGCCCCAAAGAGGATTAGTAACTTGCTCTCATATGGTTATTGTATACTCAATAATTCCATTTTTATAAAACCAGTATGTATGTAACACAAAAATTAAATACATAAACATATAGAGAGGCAGAAATCTGGATGGAAATACACCAAAACGTTAACAGTGATTTGTGATGGGGAGGAGGGAAAGGAATTCTGCATGATTTTTACTTTGTTTTCTATATTTTCAAATATTTCTACAATGAAAAAGTATAGTTTTTATAATTTAAAAAAAATCAGTACTCTGGCTAGTTGTTCTTTCCAGCTGCCATCTCAGGTCTCAGCCCTCCTTTCTCGTTTGCTTAGAGGATATATTAGCTCTTTCACTCTTTGCCGAGGAAGCTGGCCTGAGATTCTCTTTTCAACTTCCTCTCAAACCCTAGTCCTCTCAAGAACTGTCACCAGCCTGACCAAAAGCGATGGTGCTGGCAGCTCTAACTGAGAAGGGAAGACTTGGCAAGGAAGACCGCTAAGCCCCTGTCACCCCAATCTTCCACTCCAGAAATTCAGAGTTAAGACTTGTAATTTTCGGAGCCCGAGTGGGTTTTGTGATTAGGCTCCATATTGGGAGTTTCTATTTGTGTGGTAACAGTCTCTCTCCTGGTCTCTTGTTTTCATGAAAGAACTTTCTGACATTTGACCAAAGGATGATTACAGGCCTGTGGGGATTGGTATCTGGTTATTAACTGCAAGATGTAAGAATGATGAAATAAAGGAACCAAAGAGAAAAAACAGATCCTCTATTCAAGGCTTGATTCGATCACCTTCAGCCTGCTACCACCGCTTTGGTCAGAAACTACAAATGTCATGAAATTTGAGTCAATGCTAATAACTTTATTCTATTGTGCTCAGTGACTTTCACCACCGTTGAGTTTAATTCTTGGTGGTAAGAGCCAGCAGGGATAACTAGCATTTTAAGTAAAGTGCTAGGAGCCTGAAACATGTAAATTTTAAGGAGGTTTGTTCCTCTGCAGATGATTTAAATGTTAAGTACGTCCCCATGCAGGGGATACACGAAATGGAATCCGAAAACTATTATCTCCTGTAGAAATGAACTCTCAATTTACTCACTGCACAGGAAGGGCAGATTCTAGTCATTTTCACTGCCAGCAGGTGCCCTTTCTATGCATAATAGACTTCGCAAGTGTAATTAACACATGAGGACCACTGCTGCCAGTTTTTCTTCAGGTACATGCTGCTAGGAGTTTTCAGGACAACAGTGTAGGCTGTAAGAGCTTTTTACGTTGCACTTGAAGAAGTGTTCATTGACTTCTGGACAAAGACATGCTAAATGGGGCAGAGCCTAGACGCTGCTCTTGGTATTGTAGGTCATGGTCCTTGGACCCAGAGACCCCAAGAACTGTAACGCAGCCTTTGGTAGAACAGAAGCCAGTGTAGCAAAGCTCTAGGAGGCAGTGAATAAATGGAAAGTATGATGCTGAAAACCCTGCAATTATGTGGAAGACTAATTGCACGTTCACAAATACAACAACCAATTATCTGAGTTAACTTTAATTAGAGCTATAATCACAGATTTTAATTATCTGAATAAATCCATTTAATACAAATAGTCTGCTCTAAATATTTCCCAAATTAATTTTTTTATGTCCTTGCCTATTTTTGGAGAGGGTGGTAGAGAAAGTGCCTGGGCTTTGGATTCAGGTAGACTCAAGTTCAAATCTGTTTCATCTCTTATTAGCCACATTAAAAATCTATTTTACCTGTCTGATCTTCCATTTCTTCTTCTGTTAGATGGGTTTAATTTACCTACTTTGAAGAGGGGCTTTAGGAATTAGAGATACTGGTCATCAAGTGGCACATAAGGGCCGTTGAAGAAATGGTGGTTGCTCATATTATGGTTATTATAAACATGGATCATGGATTTTTGTTTCCAGAAGGCTTAACTCATATCAAACATTATTCTTCCTTCTGCTGCCTTGTGAGCTCAGGGAAAAACTTTATAATTCATCTTCTCTTTTTACCCATCAGATTGTTTTTATTTTGATTTTTTTTTTTTTATTTAACTTGGGTTATTGTATGGTTGTTTTCATTTGCAGCTGTGGCATAAGAATGAAAAGAAAAGAAACAAAAGCAGATGGCAAAGAAAACGAAAGGAGTAAGACATTTCCAGCCCTTATGAATATTTAAAAACATGTGCTGCTGGTTCCTTTCTACTTTAGATCTGTGCCATTCTCTTGACTTTGAAAGTGAAAATGAGAATGTTTCCTACCTTGACTGATGGCAGCCCTGACCCTGGCCAGTGTTGGAAGAGCCTTCCCATTTCTGGGACAAAAGGATTAACATGCTGATGAAAATCAGCATTCCCTTTCATAATAATAATAGCCATCTAGAGAGTACACTGTGCATGTCAAGTTCTCAATAAACACTGCTGCAAATCTTTAAAATCAAACTGTAAGGTAAATATTAGCGCTATTACATAGGTTAGGAAATTGAAGTTCAGAGGGGTTTAGTGACTTACCCACTTATGACACAGCTAAGAAATGGCAGAACCTGCCCTTGGAGGTCCATCTCATAGTAAAACTTTCTTATTAATATCTGCCATAGTATTAGAGAACAAGGTATATCCATCACCAAGATGTGAAAAAATTCTTCACATAAGCTTTTTGATGGCTTGTTAATAACTGTAGACTTATGTTATTGTTCATTATTATTTGACAAATATTTATAGAGCACTTACTATGTACCAGGCACTACGCTAATTAAATGTTGCTAATAAAAGGTCCCAGTAGAAGCCATATGGTATTTCCCATGTAAATTCTTTTTTTTCCCCTTACTCCTTCAGAAATTGTCCTAAATAAGGACCACAAATCAGTTTCCAAATTGAATTGTATATTTGGGTTATTCTGGACACTTGTTAACATGTTTCCAAGTATGTGATAAAATGTTTTCAAAGCAGATCGAGACCAAAGCAGGTGTTCCACAAATAACAGGTACTACTTTTGTTATTACTGACTATACATAAATATATATTTACTGTGTATGTGTGACATATGTGTGTGTGTGTATATATATATATATAAATGATCCAACAATTCAGTTCAAGTATCCAACACCCAGATAGGATGAAAGTGGATTAAGTAGACAAGTATGATTAAAATCCTTTTATTTATATTGAACTCTGGACTGTGCAGGTTTTGTTCAAGATTGAATTCTAACACAAAAGCAAAAACTGTTTTCATTTTCAGCAAGTATTTATGAGTGCCTTTTATGTCCCTGGCATTGGCCATAGGAAGGAGGAAGCTTATAGATGGTTTTGGATCTGAGGAAATACTGCTTCACAAAAGAGCTCAGGTGTCAGACAAGAGTTGAGAGGTTGTTGTTTTTTAAGCTAGGAAGCATCAAGGGACCATGACAAGTCCATTGCTTAGTGGGTGTAACCACTGAACTAGGAACTCATCTGGAAAGGTCTGAGAGGATACAGAGCAAATTTCAGTTTCAGACAGAAGAAAAAGGGAAGCTGGGTCTGGCTGGGTCTGATGCTTAGAAAGTGCACAAATAATATGTGTTGGTTGAACAAGTTGAAATTAAAGATTCCTGGGTAAATACCATAGTAAGATTTGGCTGAACTTGACTTTGAGGTTTGAACAGAAAGACTGAGTAGTAGAAAAGAATTCAAGCTTGGACATCAAAGTTCTGGCTCCAAAACCTGGCTCTGGTCCTACTGAATATATGTCTTTGGGTGAGTCACACAGCCTCTCTGAGCCTCTCTTTCCTCATCCACAAAAATATAGCTAAAAATATAGTTCTCCATAAAGAGCCTGGCATCAAGTAGACACCTAAAAAGAAGTTGTTAGGTTATGACAGTCACTGAGCCCTGTGTTGAGATGCACCTTCATTTTCTTCAGCAGCACCCAAAATTGAAAATGCCAAGAGCCTTTGGACAATTTCTGAGGTAACTGTCTTCTTGGTGGAAAAACAATGGGAGAGAGAAGAGATGGTTCTTCACATTACCTATGCTATGGATTCTGTAGGAATCCAGTATATGTTCTATGGGAAAACTGTGTTTTCAGGTTCTCCACTGATTTTTAAAAATTGAAGTGTAACTCAGATACCATAAAATTCACCCTTTTAAAAGTAAACAACTCATTGGTTTTTAGTATATTAACAAGGTTTTGCAGCCATCACCACTATCTAATTCCAGATCCATTAGATTTTTCATACATTCTTTATTGCTGTTAGCAAGGTAATTCATCCTGTTATTTTGAAAAACAATTTTTTAGCCTTTCAAAAGAATATGTAGCAAAAAGCAAATGTTCTACAGAAATGAGTAATCTGTGTACATGGCTGGCATTGGACCCTTAACCTGGTCCCTCCGAGGTGCCCCTGATGGCACAAATGCCAAGAGTATAGCATGTGACAGCTCTTATCTAGCCTCAACATAGACATTCCTGTGACGGTGCTGAGACTTGTATATTAGAGAAGACACAGTGTCCCTTTACCATGGCTGTGACCCTTCTGTGGTTGGGGACGGTGGTTGTTGGCTCACTCACCCACTCTTTGGGGAGCTCTCTTGGCTGCAGCCCACTGCCCCATGGTGCTCCACCTCTTTTGCTGCTGCATCTACATCTGAATGCCTGGATCTGCCCTTCCAGTCCCACCATCCCAGACCCCCTCCTGCTGCCTGATGTGGTAAGGAGCAGCAGCCTCCCTCACTCCAGTTTCTAACTGGTCTCCACGGGACATAGCTGGCTCTGACTTGTGCTTATATGACCAAGCCTTGGCCTGGTTTTGCATTTCCTGTGACACATCCTATATGTAATTCCTCACTTTTTCCTGTCCTGGAGCCTGTCTTGAATCCAACACTTAGAAAACTCTGGAACTTCTAAAGCTCAGTGTAGTGGTCTCTGCAGCAAAGACATTCTACATATGTTCATGGTCACCAGTAGAGCAGGAGCCATAGACTGTGTAATGTCATCGTCACAGAAGCTTCAGCTGTGGAGGAAGTTACCTTGAGGCAGGAATTTGGGGATAAGTGCCCCTGCCTCTTTCATAGGGAGAGTATGTGGAGCACCAGCGCGGTGCTGCTAGGCTGAGTAATCTCCCAACCGATGTGGGTTTGTCTTTGCCATAAACATTTGAAAGCCTGACAGGCTAGGCTAAGAAGGCAATTGGATGCTGTGCATCTTGGCACGTGACATATCTTAGGCCTGTGAAAACAAAAACAGAAGATTTTTTTCCTCTCTTTACCACTTTGGCATTTTCAACTTTTACACCCTTCTCTGGATTACTTTCTTTTGGTTTTTTTATCCATAAGCCTCTCTTTCTTTTCCTTTTCTTATTTCTTCTGTGCTTCACTCTTTCCTGCCTTTCTTCAAGGGTCTTGTGCGCTGCTGGTGCCTCTCACCATGATACTTCCTTTTGTGGCCTGGCTCTAGCTGTATGGTTCTTACTGAACTCTCTGGGGCAATAGAGAGCCCCGGCTCCTGACCTTTCCTCTGTGATTAACTTCTCCTGCCAAGTCGGTCTTAGCCATAGAGCTCTTCCTGATGTTTTCCAAGTCTGTCTCCTTCCGGTAGCCTGAGGAGCACAAAAGGGCGGACAGCCCCGGGCTTTGATGTTGACCTTTCCGGGTTTTCCTCCAGGCATTATCTTTGTAACACTCGTGTTTGTTTCAGTTGGGCTAGGTGGCCTGGAGCTCCAGAAAGCATCTTTCTCAACCCCCAGGGTTGCCCCCAGGAAGCCGCAGAAGGGCATCGTCCTCCCTCTTGCTCCCTTTCACCCTCTGCTCAGAGGTACTTGTGTATCACATTAGCAGACCATCTCCAGTGCCCGGCACCACGCACCCAGCCCCTCCACTGCTGTGAGCCTCACTCTCTGGCTCCCAAAACTGCAATTGGAAATAAGGTCTTCTCTGCTGCCTCTCCTAATCTAGAATTGCTCCTGTCCTCACCCAGCCCCTTGTCCTCTGCTGTTGCTCATAGATCAGGGAGGGCCAGTTGAACACCAGGCAAGGAGTTAAATACCTTCTCCCCGAAGAAAACTTTAACTTATGGCATTCACACCCATTCTGCTTTTCAAGCCATGTTTTCTGCCTTTCACCAGTTGTGACCTTTGTTGTGTCACTTAACCTCTTAGAGCCATAGGTTCCTCTGTGAATTAATGGAGATCACCCTTTCAAGATTGCTATGGGCATGAGATGAGGTCATCTTACATCTGCCCCTGGGCGCCTTCTAAGTCTCCTTGCGGCAGCTTTATACAAGAATGTGCTTATTTACTGTCTGCTGTGAACCATAAGCTCCAAAGAGGCAGGGATCAGAACTGTTTTTCTCTCCTCTATCCCTAGCCCAACATGGTACCTGACTCATAGTAATATTTGCTGACTGACCAACATACAGAAAACACTGAGCATAGTAAATGCACCGTAGGATGTCAGTTTTTTCTCTTTCGCCTCCCCGTTTGCCTTTTTAAAATTCAAGCTCCTGTGTGACTAGTGTATTTTTCTCCGTGGATACCATGAATCATGTTGTCATCCTGCTTCCCTCTTTGGGTTGGCAGCTGGAGCATTCAGAGCCAAATTTGAGGCCATCCCAGCAGGTGTGCAAAACCTCCCAGCACGCAGTTGAAGTACTAACCTCACCCTGGCTTCTGTTATTTTCCTTTTGCCCCTCTTTTTTCTCCTGCTTTTGTTGTTTATATTCGTATAAACTGCCTAAATTCTATTTAGAACAAAAAAAGATATCAATTCATTTAAGCTAGTTAGGCAAATGTGGATTTATTCTGGCTACAAAGTGTCCACTTGCTATTTTATTTTCCAACTAAAATTATCAAATAACTGTAACATGATAGTTAAAAGAAGTTAAGATAAAGCAAGAGAAGTGTAAGAGATTTTGAAGTAGAAGGATTTGGGCTGTAATCACCATTAACTGTGACCATGGGCAAGTTTCCGAGAATCCTCTTTTTAATCTATAAAATGGACAGTATAAATTGTATTATTTGAGGATTAAATGAGATAAGGTACAGCCGTTGGTATTTGGTGAGCTCTCAGCACATAGAAGTTCCATCTCTTTATTCCTTCCTCTCAGCACATAGCCTCATTGTAGACTCTGGGGAATAGAAAACAGAGTTCGGTTCTCCTGTGACTGACAGTCTAGAATCACTGTACAAATTAGCACGTGCTTTAGCCAAATGGGCAACCCAGACAAAGCCTCTGAATGGGGAAGTGTTAGCAACCCCTGGGGTGATCTGAGAAGCAGTGCCTGGAGGCCTGCACTAGTCCTAGGACTTAGCGGAGGAGGGGACTGGGACCTGCAGGGACACGTGTGGCTCAGCTCAAAGGCAAGTCTGGGTTCCTGTGGTGAGGGGTCTGCTGGGTCTCAGAACGTGGAAGGGCCTGGGACTTGACACAGCTGCTGGTGGGCCTGCAGGGAGCAACTTAGAAAACCTCCTTCCCGTCTGCTTCCAAAGCTGGGACACAGGCTGGGCTCCTGGGAAACCTGGCTTGCTTTGACTCAGGGTGACAGACTTGGGTTCTAGTGTCCATGCTGCCGTTTACTGACTGTGTCACCTCAGTGAGCTGTTTAGCTTTCCAGCCTTCATTTCTGCATCTGTATAACGGCTGGAGGTAGTAGTACCTACATCATACTGTTGTCCTAAGGATCCAAGAGAAAACGCCTTTTGAGCCCTTATCCTGTGCTAGCTGTGGCAAGTGCACTGTAAACAATGTTTGCTCTTCTTGGCTTCCTGTGTACCCCTGGCCACTGTATTAGCCTGTGGCCCATCTAGCTGGTCACTCTCAGTAAGAGGAAAATGAGGATTATTTGTGTTCTCCAACAAGATGTGTGATATGGTCTTTGCTGGTTTTCTTTCTCCCATTCTTTTGTCCTTTAACCTCTCTAACAATACCGGGCCTCATTATTTCAGAGCCAAAGTTTAACCTGTAAAACAAACTGTGTTTACACTTTTGTTTCTTTTCAAAGAGAGAAAGAGAGATGGAGGGGGAGAAGAAAAGGAAGAAAGGAAAGAAAGAGAAAGAAAGAAAGACTCAAATGAATAAGACCAGAATTTTCCTTTCCTTTAAAAACAGTGAACTGGGGAAAGATATGTGGGATCTCCTTTGCTTACCAGGGTATTTGGCTAAGAAGGTGGGGTGCCTCTGAGAGGTGAGATGGGTGCTGTGCTATGTAAATTGTAACACTCACCATGCATTTCTATGAGGAAAAGAAAAAGAGTGGACCTTCCGAAAACCGTGGGCAACTCTATGCTGTATCCTTACTGCGGTCAAAGAGAGCTTGCTTACCTGGGGCCGGGGCCCTCCTATCTGTCTCCACATCTCATCTCTCCTCCTTTCCCCACCCTCTTTATCTTGGAAAACTGCATTTTATGTATTTTAGCAGCCAGTGTTCCTTTATTTCTCCTGACTCTTTTCCAATTAGTATCCGCTCAGCTCATGGGAACATAATTAAGAGGGCTCTAGTTATCTGGGGGAAAGGAATTAACAAATTGAGAAAGTGCTGTAGTAATGAACAGAGACTACAGGACCAGTAATAAGTCTGCAGTACCTGTGTTCATGGCTGTTTGTTGCTAGGAATGAACTCATTGCTAGGACTCACCTGTAAGAGCAGTGCTCTGCGTCGTGGGCCTGGAGTTGGTGGGAGACTGGGGGAATAGCCCCTTGGTTTACCAGCACTCTTTCCTTTTGGCTTAAGTACTGAGTATGAGCTGTGGGGCGGCATGGGCTTTTAGTCCAATAGCCCTGACTTTGAATTACAGCTTCCCTATTTACTAACTGTGTGACCCTTGGGCAAGTGACTTCAGCTTTATATAAGTAATGCATAAGAGCAATTGGGTTATAGTAGCTCAATTGATATTAGTTACTTTTCTCTTTAAGAGGATTCAAAGTAACCATACCTTTCAGGTAAAGGCCATTATATTGTCTTGACACCTTCAACATAACCCCTTTCCTTTGCAGGGGAGAAGGAAGAAAGAGTAAGTTTTACTCTTCCAGGATGTCACTGATGAAGTCAGATAGTGCCATAATTCCCAGAAAATAAAGGCCTAGGGCAGATACACCCTATTCCACTATTCAGAGATGCACAGTGCAATCTCACAGTCGCTGTCAGCCATAGGGCAGTTGTCATGGACCGCCTATGCATGAACTTGGTCATAGCTGTTAATATTATCACCGGTTTGATTTAATTATGTGCATTGTTGGTTCTGCACATGTTGTGTCTAATTGCCGTTTAAAATGTCTTCCAAATCACCGTCAGATTCAGCATTGAAATGTAAAGTCAGTGTGAATGCTGAAAGGCATCAGAGCAGAGAAGCACAGAGAGGAAGATCGCATCTAGATGAAGTTTTATGTTTTGTTACTGAGATATCCTTGGAAAGAACACTGATGACTCTGAATCAGGAAATGATTCATAAGAGTCAGGTTCTGAATGTGAAGTTCTTTAAGAATAATTGAACCAGTCTTTTTTTCTATAATTTCTTTTTAATGTATATCCAAGAATGGTGAGTGATTTTTTACATTTGTCATTCCGTGTGATATGCAAGTAATGAATCATAGTTTACTTGGTGGTTTTTGCGTTCTGAGTGGTACATAAAATCGAGTTTAAAGGGTCCCCTCTGAAGAAAGTGATAAGCGACCCTACTGAACTTGGCAGATAATCAAGTGACAAGAAGGTGTGCTTGAGGTCAAAACCCATGTAGAGGACAATATATCAAGCACCTCAGCTCATCATGGAATCTCCACTGTCCTCATCAACACTTATAGGTACCCTTCAGAACCAGGGCAGGAACTAGAAGCCATTCTTTGGGCTCTAAGAGAATGGGTCCAGTGGCACCAGCCATGCCAGGGCTGCAAAGAGAACCCATTTGGACATGATAGCTTATTGAGCCTACTGTGCACCGCTTCCATGCCAGGCACTTCATGGGTTACTCTAATCCTTGAAGCAATCCTGAAAGATTTCCACTGGGGCAAGTACTGCCATTTTAAAAGACATTTTGCTGTGATATAACAAAAGACGTAAAATACAGTCCTGCCCTTTGACTTGGTGATTCCATGTTTGGGAAGTCATGCACAGGAAGTTGTTCATTTTCACTGTGGTGTTACTTATAGTGAAAAGTTGGAAGTGACTTAATGTCTAACTCTAGCAATAGGATTCAGTAAATTATGGGACATCCACACTTGGTAGACTATTACACAGTCTTTAAAATAATCACAAAGATTGTAGTATAGTATGGGAAACGTTAATGGAGCCAGTGAGAAAACAATAAAATATATGAACTCTATAATTTCAAAGATCTTTTTAATGTTAATGTAGGCCAGTGTTGGAGGAGAGTAATGCAAAAATAAAAGTAGTTGTCATGGGATGACTTGGTCATGGGTGAGTATCTTGCCTCCCAAGATTTATATTTACAACAAAAAGTCAAACAAAAGAGATTTCCAAAGAAAACAACCCAATAGCTGCAAAAACTGTTGAAGTATGTTGAGATTAAAAATTTTTTTTCAGAGTGCAAGTAGAGTTACCCAGGTATGTATTCGCTACATTGAGATGTTAAGGAAACTTTGGGTTTCTTTTTTTCTTCTCTCCCTCTCCCCACTTGAAATATATAATCATTATATTTACAGAGCAAATATGCAGTAGATTCAGAGAAGCCTTTAAGGCTTTGTAAGCAAATGATGGCAATGTAAAAGGTTTTTGTCCAAATTTGAATTCATGTAAGAAGTGGAGCTGCTGTGATTTCAGAATAAAAGTGTTTTAAATATTTTCTAAATACAGAGCAATTGCAGCCCTAAGTTGGCTAAGAAACTGCATTTCTGTAATAGGCCATAATTACTCTTTGAACAATTATTGGACTTCAAAAAAATGCCTACCTAATGATACCTGAAGAGTGAGTCTCACTTTGTCCCTTCTCATATCTGCTGTCACTTCTGACTCCTTTTGCTTCTCTTACATTGATTTTTATTGTAAGACAAAAGGGCATGGCATTAAAACCTACATATTTAAAATTCTAGAAGATGTTTTTTTCAGATAAGACCTACAGTTGAATTATACAGAGACTTTTGCTGCATTTATTTTCACCTTTTTCTCACAGTTGTTTGTCTTCTTCTATACGTTAACTTATTTGTTGGAATTTCAGTTCTAACAGGATCATTTGTCACTTGCATGACGGTACTAGAAGGAGCTGGGGAAGTTTATAAAATTCAGTTAAATATTATGGATTTGAGTTTTTCTCCCTCCTATGTGTTTGGCTGTGCTTCTGGACACGTTAGTAAGTGGCCATTTTTTTCTGGAATTCTGCACTTTTCCTGCTTCCTTTCATTACATTAGGTAAGGTTCCACTAGATGAGACATTTGCAGTCTTAAAACTTCCTGCCAGGGTTCAGACTTTGTATTTTTGACATTGGAGCTGTCGTGTTCCTGAAGCTACTTAATTAGAAACACATTCATTTCAGTGTGCACTGGAAAAAGCTTGGACAGCAGAGTCAGGCACACTGGGAAGTTTGAGCATTTGTGTAGCGGGCAACTCAACTAATGGTTTACAGTTTAAGGGGAAAAAATATTGTAGGGCATTTCCTTGCCCCTAGAAGCGAAGAGAAGCCAAATGTGCACAGCAGATACCTTTATTTAAAAAGGAAGAGAAGAAGAAGAAAGAAAAGAAAAGACAACTCCACTTTCACTGCAGTTGTGTGTCTAATTCTTTCTTTGGCTATTATCAAATACAAAAGTCTTCTAGAAGAATAGTTCCCAAACGGTGCTGCTAATATTCAAATCTGTTTTACAGGCTCCCAAGATATATTACTGCTGAGATCTGTAGTAGGGAGAATATTTTATATTCTGGGGAAGGATTTTTGCTTGAAGAATTTTATTTGTTGAATGGTAATGAGAGAATTGTGCTCTTTCTTATTTTTAAATGTTTGAGCAATCTTAAAATGCACATCTGATGTTTAAAAAACCTTCTTCGTTGCCTATCCATTGCTTTTAGGATAAAGCCTAAACTCCTTAGTATTCAGTTAGGAAGCAAACATCTCCTTTCTCGTTTCTTTCCACTCCTCATCTTTCCACCCAGTCTCCAAGAAAGCCACCTTCTTAGGTCTACTTCCATGCCCCAGCTGCCCCAGAGGAAAGGTGCCTGGTCACCTCAGTCTGAGCCAGGTCTCTTTCCTATAGGCTCATAAATTACCCTTTGCACCTTTCATGGGATGTAGCCCATGCCTGGGACACATATGGAAAAGTTGGCAGTCTCTCCTTTCCTCTCTATTTGTTGACCTCCCTCCCCTACCCCCCCGTAAGACACTGTGTGGGAGGCAGGCCTGAGGATTTTAGGTTCGGTATTACAAAGGCAGCGTGGCACAGAGGAAGAAGCTTTGGAGTCAAATCCTAGGATTGCCACTTGTTTCGTGGCATTAAGAGAGGTGATTTAAACTCTCTAGGTCTATTCCCTCCTCTGTAAGATGAGGATAATACCTATCTTGTTGAGGTTGTTGTGTGGATTAGGAAAGATGAATAGGAAGTTCCTCGTATAATGCCAAGCACACTTAACATTGGTAAGTAGCATCATAATGATATTGTGTGTGTGTATGCAAAGGAGATCAATCTCTCATGCCCAGGTTTTAAAACCCTTGAAGCTGGTTCCGTTCCTGCTTAGTCACTAACTTAGGGAACCCATTGCTCTAGGGGAAGAAAGCAGGTGAAAGGGCTTTTTGAATTATGGTATCATCCCACGGCATGTGTGCAGTTGGGGAGGAGACGCTTGCTGGCTTTGGCGTACTTTGTCCAATCAAAATGGGCAGTTAGAGCACTTCTCTTGATGGCAGAAGGAAAAGGCCCATAAAAAAAATTCCCCTCTGAAACATGTATGCCTTCCATCGGATACTGTTAACTGCTTTTTCTGTTGTAATCACAGCAATAAATGTTCCCATTTGTACCAGGAACTGTACTAATCACTCCATGTATATTTTCTTATTCTAATAGCAGGCTGCCAGGGAGAGTCCAATCTGCCATTTTAAAGATAAGGCAACTGAGGCTATGCCCTCAAATGGCTGTTTTTTAGGGGCTAACCTCAAGGCCAGTGTTCTTCCCGCCACCCCTGCTGTTTCTAAGGCTAGCCGCATGTTGAAATTTTTCCGAAGTTTCTAGACTTGGGAACAAAATATCATATTAGGATTTCTGTTGTGAAAGGAAATGTAACTGTGCATACGTTTATTAAAACAGTTTTTCTCCAAATAGTGAACCAACTGTAATTTTCTGTCAGAAGCAACAGTCATTAAAGCAGCTGTGTGTCTCTGTTTCTCTTCACAGTGCTCCCATGCCCTACCTCATAGGAATCCATTTAAGTTTAATGGAGGTAAGTTGGCTCCTCTTCTCCCCAGATCTCTCTGCTTGCGTTTTATTTTGCTACGTGGCAGTGGAAAAGACGCAGTCTCTGGATTCACAGCTCCACATGTGAGAGCATGTCGGAGCAACACCTCATGCACGGAGCTGAGCGTTCACTTAGGCCCTTTCCACCGGGCTCTTGTTTCCATTGTTTTTCCACTTTGTTTGGAGATTGTCAATTTTCATGGGTGAGGGAGTGAGGTTCAAAGAGGCAGGAGGAAGGGTTCTTCAAGGGTTTGAACGAGGGAAGGGAAATGATTCACTTTTCAAAATGATGTTTGTTCTAAATCACTATAACAATATTACATTTTTCATTGTAGAAAATGTAGTATATACCTTTATAGAAGGTATAAAGAGGAAAATTAAAATTATCCACAATATACCGTTATTCCAGCTTCAACCAACTCATTTTCATTTTGTGAACATATATTTTGTATACACGTACTTAATGGATATAGTATATAATTTTGTTGTTATTTCATTTAATATTATGACATGGGGATCTCTACATGTTTTTGTCTGTTCTCAATAATTTTAAATTTGCTCCCTGTCCTTCTGCTATTTAGATATACTAAAACTTAGTCATTTTCCTGTTATGTTAGACACTTAGGAATTTTTCACCATTATAAATAGCATTTCGGTGAACATCTTTAAGCATAAGGCTTTTTCCACATTTTGACTTATTTCCTTAGGAACCCTAAAGTAGAAATACTTGGTCAAAGCTACGAATCTAAGGCCAGATTGCTTCCTGCATGGCTGTACCAATTGGATAGTAATTCTTTCAAAGGACTTTTCTGTGCTTTTAAAAGCACCACTGGTTTGTAGACATGAACTCTAAGCTTTTCCCTCCTCAGGAGAGAGCTGAAATTTGTACTAGAGCAAAATTAGGCAGGAGGTAAGGGCTTGCCTGTTTCGCATAGGAGATAAGCCCTCAGAGAGAAAAGCTAAAGCTATGTCCGTCTGTGGTGATGCTTTGAATGTCTTAAAGGAAGTGCTGCTTCTCTTCTGTTCCCTTCATTTCACGTCGACGTGGACCACCTGCTTCTTCACTGTTGCACACTGTGCTATTGTGCTCACGAAAATGAAACAAGTTGGTTATCGAAAAACCTGTTTGTTTGACATTGAGAATCTCGATCAAAATAGACCACAGAAATCTGCTCAAATTTCTAATTTGACAGGACGGCCATGTGGCTCCTACATTCTGTTAACAGTTCCTCCTTGTCATCACCCAGCCCTGAGCACATACAGTACAGTTTATGGACTATCTCGGATGGTGTATTTAGATCAGATTGAAGAGATTTCTTCTGTGTTTTACCTTTGTTTGTCAAGTTTAGGGGTGTATTCAGAGCTCCTGTGTGAAAAATTGAAAGTGAACACTTGGTAATAAACCTTTCTTGCCAATTGTTGTACAGTTGGAAACACTAATCTAAGGACCATTTTGTCTGTAGGCATCCACAGCTCTTTCCTGCCTCTTCTGCCTTCCAGACTGTTCCAGCACAGGCTTTCTCAGACTCCTTTTTGTGGCCCTTTACCTTGAGCAAAGTCCAAGTTTCTAATCTTGGCTTGCCTTTCTTCTCTCTGTGCCCTCTGGTCATCTTGTTTAATGTTTTTTGCTTCTGCCACCAAGCTAATGTCAGTGACTCCCAGCTGTGAATCGAGCAATGGCTGCCTGTCTCTGAACTTCAGGCCCAAAGTTGCAAGTGCCAGTTGACGGTCATGAGATACACTCTTGATGTCTCAAACTCAGTCTTCCCCAAACCCTTATTATCTGTACACACACGCCCACCGAGTGAATCCACTCCTTTTCCACTGTCTTGGGTCCCTGTGACTGGTACCACTGCCTGAAAAAACACTGCAGTGGGGCACACTGAGCATGGCTGGGTGTCCTCTTCCTCGTTCTTTCTCTCGAAATAATCACTAAGGTTCGGACATGTCTCTCAGCCTCTTCCTTCCTCACTGCCTTCGTTGACATTTTACTTTCCTTTCTTGGATTTTTGCAAAGCCTTTATTTGTTCATTCGAGAAGCAAAATCACACACACTTTGCTAGGTCGTGGAGGTATGAAGACGAGTATAAAATTCAGTCCCTTGTCCCAACACGTAAGGGGTTGCCTTCTACCTGGTTATTCTGCATTGAGTAACCTGCCCTCCAGCCTCCTCTGCCCACGCCTAAGTTCTGCTCAGTCTCCCCGCCATGGTCAAGGCCTCTGTCCTCACTGTCCCCACAGTGCCAGTGCTCTGGCTGGTTCCACCCGCATCCCCACACCCCTGCAAGCCAAAGCCTGCTGTTCCCCAGCTGTTTGAGGAAGTCCTCCCGTCTGACTGTCATCTGCTTACTGAACCTCCAGCTCAGGATGACAGCTGTTTGTTTCCTTGTCCTCTCCATCGTCCTAGGAGCATGAGCTCATCCACTGTGGTGTCCTCAGCACCTCACAGGACGCCCAACAGGTGCCTTCCGAAAAGAAGGGCTGAGTGAGTGCTTGGAAAGCTGGAATTCGGAGCACATTAGAGCCTTCCAGTAGACATCGCTGTTTCAGGGAACCCAGCACCATAATTTTACTTAAAGATGGAGGGAGTAATTTTTCTTTTTTTTTTTTTACTTTGTATGTGATTGTAAGTAACTTAAAACAAGGTGGGGTTTTTTGGAGTAAAACATGCAGTGCAAAACATGCATAGATATTGAAGCAAAAACTCAAGGCAGAGTTTTGCACTTGAGGTGAATGAGTGAAAGTCCACTCTCCTCCGCCTTTGAAGGTTTTTTTAAGTGAGAAGGTTTGGGAAGCACTGGCCAACATAAATCTTAGCTCTGTTGGTGGACTGACATTGGGGAGGGATTTGCCATGCTGAACTACTATGTGGTCAGAACTGAAAGAAAAAGAAAATTAGTAGTTGCCCCACTCTTGAACCCATCTAAGGCACTGGCCAAATGAGATAGCACTTCCTGCATGTGCGAGGTAGTGGTGAACTACCAAACCATGAAATGTAGTCTCCTAATCCCCTCCCCCGGATTTCAGCTCCCACTTGCAGGGTTCTAAGTTGTGCTTTTTGATTGTGCTTATCTGCTCCTCTTATCCCTTCATGTGAAAGAGATGCTCCCTTGAGGTTTCTCCCAGGACCTGTGGGCGCTCTTGCTTGGGAGGAGCTCGGACCTGGGGCCAAAGGAAAGCCCTTTAAGGAAGGAGCTCGGGAAGGCCCATCTCCACTCGCACGCTAGTTTTCTTACTGGCAATTCAGCGAAAGGCTTATTTTTGACTGTCTTGTTATTTTTTCTTGAAAGCTATAGGCACCTTATTATGCCTTTGCATATGTGCCAGAATTTTTTAAACTTCAAATGAATGTGGCAGATGTTCATAAAAGTTTAGAAAAAGCTACCATAGGAAGACTTTTTAACCATTTTTATGACACTCAAATTTGTTGCACAAAAAGAAATATAAATTATAACCTAGTGTTCTCATTTGAAAGAAGGTTATTTGGGGGAAAGATCTAATTCTAGCCTCCACGCTCTTACAGGGTACCCGGACTATTTGTTAACTGGCAACCTAGTCACCTTAAAGAGTCAGTCTTCCTTCTAAAGTGACACGTTTCTAGCTGATCATCATTCTTATCCCTCCTGTGCCTTTTTATATCCTTTCTCTCATTTAAGCAAACACTAATCTGGGGCTGGTGGTAAGTTAGCAGGATAGCCAAGGGTATTGGCATAGACCTAGTTTCTTCTTGGAGGGAATGATCATGTTAGCTGGCAGCTAGGAAATACCAAAACGCAGCCAGATTACACAGTGACTGTTTCCTTTCATTCTCTCGACCTCAGTTCAGTTCAAGAGATGTTCTGCAGCTCCTCTTCTGTGCCAGATCTGGTAGCAGGTGTTGGGTCAGATCTGGTAAACGATTTACTTTTCCTTTTGTTAAATGCAAGTGTGACAAAGAATGCTTTGTGTACAGGCCTCAGAGCGACATGAGGGATGTATGTGGAAGGAGTTTTGTGTGGTTCCTGGTCAGGAAGGAGGAAAGAAACGGGGTAGCAGTGACAGTGCACACAGGGGCTCGAGCCAGCCTGTCAGTAAAGCTCCACCTACACAGAGGCAGTAAAGTGTGGCAGTGAGGATGTAGGGCCTGGATTCTGACTTCCCTACTTCCTGCTTATCTGATTCTGGGCAAGGAAATGTGCATCTGGACCTCTCTTTTCTCACCTGTAAAATATAGGCAATGGCCCTCCTCCCCTATTGTATCATTGAGGGATCCAGTAAGATAAATAACGCTTATGGGTTACCAAGCACAGTGCCTGGCACATAGAGAGGTCAGCAAAGGACAGCAGCCATTGTTATTTTTATTTCAGTGTCCTTAAAGCCATTAACATTTTTAAGTTGATAGCTTCAAAATTGCATTTTACGGACTCTAAGTTCCAGGGATCATTCCCTAGGGAAAGAACTGCAAGGAAACTGGTTTGTGCCTACCCCATTTTCTCCTGGTTCGCAGTGCTGGAGGCACCATGTCAGGGATCCGAGTGGCACTTTTAGAGAACTTGATAAATGGACTTCCAGTTCCTGCTTGACCACTCCCCTGCTGTAGTAATTCAGGCAGGATATTTTGTCTCTCTGATCTTATTTTCTTCATCTGTAAGAGTGGTGAGTCCCCATCTCTTAAGATTGTGGTAAAGATTAAAGAACTGAGTCCTGTATATGTCCAGCATATCCCAGTGTCCAGTGGGGTAGGCACACAGTACACATCTCCTTCTAGAGTAATGCCTTGAGAGCCTTCTGTGTAGCAGGCATTGCATCGTACTAGGAGTTCTTTGTAAAATGGTGAATGCAACATAATGGTGCCTTCAGCGTTTTCTCTGGAACAGATGCAGACAAGGAGAATGTAATCGCAGGGAATCCGAGAGGCCAGAGACTCTAGTAGGGAAAACAGAGCTGAGCCTTGAGGGCTCTGCTTCTCAGAAGAAGGGAACCTAACTGATAAATTAGAACTCAACCCGGGGAACAGGGAACAGCATCTACAGAGATTTACAGTGTAGACCATGGATTTTCCCAGGAAGTGCGAGCAGTTCAGTGTCTGACAGGAGTGCTGAGGCAGGCAGGCAGGCAGACAGGCAGGCAGGCAGGCAGGCAAGGGCCAGGCCATCCAGGGCCTTGTAAGCGGTGTTGGAGAGTTTCAACTTTATAGGGCAATGGAGAGCCATTGAAGGGTGTGAATAGGGGAAGGACATAGTCAGGCCTCCTCCTCCTGGGCCATTAGAAACACGGTCCTTCCTTATAAAATGCTTGGAAACTGCCTAACCATGTTAATAAAGTAAACTGATATTTGTAAAGATCAGGGTAATTCTTAAGTAAATTACACACCACAACTATGTATATAAAATTCAGATGTGTTAGCCTCCCAAACCCAACTTCTGAATGGTTTCCTTGCTACCAAACTGTGGCAGAGGTGCTTGTAGTGATGGCTTTCTTTGAGGTTTTAAGCACCATTTTTACTACATTTTTGTTTCCTCTCTGTTTCTAAGTACTTTTTTTACGAATTGGATAATCTTTCTACAGCCTAGTTTGAGAGTATAAATTTAGTGGTAGTTCCAGGCAGTAGGAACAAGGGGAGCGAAACCCAGGTTCCAAGTTCACAGACCCTGCCTACCTCTCCGATTTCAAGAGACATGTGATGGGGCATAAGGAGTCAGACCAAGCTCACAGCCTTCTCCCCTCCTCACCATCCTTTCTGTAGGAAGGCTTAGCCGGAGCTTGTGGAAGCCTGATTTTGCACAGGCACCAAGTGCCTGAGACCGCACTGAGCCACCATTCACTCCAGGGACAGCACCCAGGTGCCACATTCAAGCTCCTCTTGGTCTCTGGGATCCAGAGGTGATATTTGTCTGTGTCTGCAGTAGTTTAACTGTAGAGCTTTTACACAAAATAACAAGATTTACTTATTTACAGGCGAGAAAAGTAACTTTTTTTTCCTTTGTATCTTAAAGAACCTGAGTCACTGTCAAATGAATTGGCACCATTTTAACTAGTTTTTTTCTTTTCATTTTTCCTTGGCATAGAAAGTCTTTAATTCTTTGTCCATTTTTTATGCTTATTTTTTAAAGTTTCATGGTGAGTAGAGAGGAGTGTTTGTTGTTTCCCATTGTACCATTTTGCTTCCTCATAGGACTCCACAGGTAGACAGTAGTAAGATGTAGTTTGCAGTTGTTAATACTGCGACTGATGCAAAACTGAGCTGTAATTATATTTGGGTATAAGTGATAACTTGTATGTGTCATCACAAGAATTGAGAAATTCCATGTGGGATCTATTTGTTAGTGATAAGTAATCATAGTCCTGCTTTATAAGAAGGTGATATTTGCACCTTCTTATAAAGTAGTTTTAGTCATAGGTTCACGGGAAGAGCTTTAGCAAGAAAGAGAGAGGCTTGGGAAGAAACTTCTATGTCCTTGCTTGAAGCCAAACACAATGCTAGGTACTGTACCTGTTGTATTTTTTACTTTTGAGCATCATCAGAATCTCTCCCTGAAGGAGAAGAATCCATATTTGCAAATGGAGAAGCTGAGGCTGAGAGAAATAAAATCTTTGCATCCAGTTCCTCAGCTATGATGGGTTTGTCAGACACTAGAGCCCCTGGATCAGACTGTGTGGATTATGCCTAGCCCTGCCCCAGTCCTGGGCCGAGGCTCCCACCTTTGCCTAACTTTTCCTTCTCAGGCTGGCCTCCAGGCCCTGCACTGTGGATTGTAGCGAAGGCAAAGGTGGGGTCACACATGGCAGCCTCATATTTCTCTAGAGGCCTCTGAGTACACTTAGGATGGGGGCTGGGTTACTTAGCCTCCCAACACTCCATTCTCATCAGTGAAATCAAGATCATATTGTCCATCTCAAATTGTGAGAACTAACTGATATAATGGATGTGAAGAGCTTTTTTAAAAACTCTACCAGACATTATTCTTCATAGTAAGCAGTATAAAAATAAGAGGCAAAGTTTAGATCAATGAAACCCTGGTGCTTGCTTAATTATATAAAGAGAAAAGTATTGGACAGTAGCTTGGTCTTGCTGGAATTTCCTTAGCATGCTGTTATCAAGTAAAATCATCACATGTCAGGGTTTGTCACATCCAGAGCCTTCAGACTGAACATGTAACAGCTCTTTTCAACCAAGGGTCTGAAGAATATTCTGGATTTCTCCTGATAGATTTCCCCTGGAAGCTCTCTCCTCATGTGGCATCTGCTTTTAAAATGAACGTGATTCTTAAATGGCACTTATTCTAATGTTGGAATTAGTTAATATAAAACAACTTGAAGCTCTAGTAGTAATTTATGTAATCAAAGGGAACAAGTACTTCTGGCTGATTTAAGTATCGCTTGCAGTCAGTACATTTTCAGTCTAATTTGTTGTGACTGATATGTTCTCTTGTGAGATGAGATAGCCCTCTGTTAAAGATTAGAAAAACTAAGTAATTTATGAGGGAGAATCTCAGTAGAAAATGTGAAACCATCATTGATGCTTTTGTTTTCCAACTTTCTTATCAACATTTAGCCAGTCAATTTAGCAGTGTTAAAGCTGACTTCAAAGAAAACTTGAAGTTTATAAATTGCTACTAAGAGAAGCTTTAACTACCCAAATTCCTGTCAGATTAAGATAAGGAGTAGCATGCATGCAAGGAGGCTGTGGAATAGAGTGGAAGGAACTCTTGGGCTCTACAGGTGTGGGGACCTGGATTCAAATTCCAGCTCCACCACTGCTAGGTGACTTTAAACAAGCTCCTTTGTTGAAAGGAGAAGTCAGTTGAGCAGGTGGGAAAAGGATATGGTTACTATATCACACAGTCTGAGCACTCTGTACAAAACCACTATTATGTTCGTAAGAGATGCCGATTGGAAATATTTAATAATAATATCAACCACTGAGTGCAGTTCTACCAATATATACAACACTTGAGCCATATAATTTTTAATTTTCACCCCTTTGAGAGGTGCCCCTGTTTTGCAGATGGAGATGTAAAGGTGCCTCTTTTAGCTTCAGACTCCTTGCTTGTAAAATGCATAGATTCTCTACTTCATAGGATATTTTTTTAATGAGGAGTAAATGAGAAAATTGATACCTGACACATTGTAGGCGCCAAATAAATGGAAGTGATTATCGGTATTATGTGTGTGTGTAGAACTGGTTAATTTTCCTTAAAATAAACTGAGACATCAACCTAAGATTGGCTCTGCCCTCTTTTTCAGCCTCCTTTGTATTTTTTATTGAGTGACTTTTTCTAAATCAACATTGGCTTAAAGTCACTTTCAACTGAACCCAGCCACATGGGACTAGTGACTTCTTTTCATAAACTTCTTGCAAGTGATTAGGGGCGGGGCCATTGTGGGAGCTCAGAGACCAGCAGCGTGATGATTGAAGAGCGGTACCCTTGGCCTAGTCAAATCCCTCTTGGAAGCAGGGCACATGTGGTTTTGTTTAACACCATGCTCAGTAGACTCATGGTATGGGTTTGTGACCATCAGGCATTTGTTGTTGATATGTGAGGTCACCACAGTAGGGGTGTTTGTCAGCTAAATTAAACTTCCTCTTAATAACCTAAAAGAATTGATTCAGAAGGCCTTTAAATAGACCATGGCAATGTGTACGCAAGCTGAAATCTGGCATTTTCTGCACAAGTTATTGCATGTTGTTTTGCTTTGTCTTTGTTTTGTTATTGTTAGGAAAAACGTGGATGGACCAAGCACTTTGGAGGCAGGCAGTGAAGCTGAGCTTGAATCCCAGTTCCAGTCTTTGTCCTTCTGTACCTTGAGCAAGTCACAAGTATCTCTGTGTGTTTGCCTTCACATCTCCATCTACAAAATATAGTCACCTACCTTAAAGTGATGACAGTTAGAAATAATATGGATAAAGTTCCATACACATTAGTAGACCCTCACCCGATGGTAGATATTATATGTTAATAAGATATTTCCAATAGGCATCTCTGAAGAAGAGAGCTTAATAATTTTGTACAGAGTGGTCAAACTGTGATATAGTAACCATGCCTTTTTTTTCCCTTCTAAGCTAATTTCTCCATAAACTGCTCTCTGTACTAAACTTAAACATTCATAGAGAAAAGTGTGACTAAAATTGGAGCCTATAAACCTCTCTCTACATATTGTCTGATTCTCAGCTGATTTAAAAATGAATTTAAAGTGAAGATTTAAAATACATGCCATTTAGCTACAAAAGAAGTGGGTTAATTTGTTCCCCACTGGATTCAGAGGTTCATGACTTAAGCTCAGGCCTTTGTAGGTAAAGAGTAGGGCCACTGTACTATGTTTGTTTAGAAACAAACACATGAGCTCAGGGCTTTTCCTAAGTATGGTCAACTGTGGCACTTAAGTTGGACATTATCAACATCCTACAGAATGGTTTATGTGTCTTGCCTAAAATACTTCCCTCTGTAAACCCAGATATCTGACAAAAACTGAAAGCTGCAGACTGGGGCTGCCTAGATTCCTGGACACGTCCTTAGCCGTATAGAGTATCTGTTAAACCCTGGTGCCTAGGAATCAATTGTTGTAAAAGATGCAGTGGTAATAAGTTTATATCCTGCCTCTTCAGCATTTTACTGAAAATATTTTATACTGACCGAATGGGTTAAATTATGAAGCTTGATAAGTACATATGCACATTACCCATCCTTAGCTATAGAAGAAGGAAAAAAAAGGAAGAAAAAGATAGCTATGATTTTGGAAGTCATCCCAATTTTTAAAAATAAGAGAATTTGGACATTTTGGCATATGGGGTTTTTTAAATGAAATTTCATGGAACTGAAAACAGTCAATTTTAGGTTTCCAAAAATTGTTTTGATTTTCATTGGTATAAATTTGCTGCACATGGTTTTAGGGAAGTTCTGAGAGATGCATTTGGGACTTCGGGGTTGATTTTTTTTTTTTTTTTGAGATTTGTGATTTATTTTTAAAAGGTGATTTTTTTTTTTCTAACTCAGAGTATAAATCGGAGGAGACCAGAGTCCCATTTCTTGGACGGTTTTTGGTAATGACATCGCTAAGCATTTCCGAACAGCTGGACTTGAGGCTGAACTGCTGGACATCGTTTCAGCAAGTTTGGACACTGCACAGCAGATCCCTCATCCCCCCCACCCCCACCCCATCTCAGATATAGCATCTCAAGGCCAAGTGATTTGAGCCAATCCATTAGCAGCAGCTGCTGGTGATAAGCACTGTGAGAGTCACCTGTATAGGGTCAGGCTTATTGCACATCAAGGTTCAGCAGTGTCGGAAGAGAGGGAAGATGCCCAGGAGGGGGCTCCAGGCCACCTGCTGTGTGAGGATCAAAGGGTTGAAAGGTCAGAGGGCACAACTCCCTTAACCATATCTGTCTGTGCAATAGCTATTTCAGATTGTAAATCTTGGCGATTTCATTAAGTCCTCCTGGCTGCTACTGGGGCATTGAAATAATAAAATTTTATATCTGTTGCTTTTCCTGCCTCTGGCAGCCAGGCTGATACATTCTCTGCAAAATGGGACGTCTTTATGAAAACCTTGCCTGGAATGATCAGAGTAGCCTTAATCCTCAAATTGGGAAGTTGGGGTTCACAGGACCTCATCCTCTGGAAATGTTTTTTAAAAAGGAAAAATATCACCCACCTGTTTCTCAGACTTTGGGATTTATGTAGCACCTCTCTTCTGAAAAGCAGGTCCCAAAATATTACCTATTGTAAATGTTTTTAATCTTACACGCAGGAGGAGAGGAGAGATTTCTCAGTGCTATTGCTTATTATGCAGCTCCATTCTAATGACTGCAGGGTCCTTTCTTTGGGCAGCCCCAAGCAACTGTACAGATAATACCTGCCACTTGGCAGATCTTTTGGGTGTTTTTAGAGACATGTCTCCTGAATATGATTTTCCAGGTATTTTTCCTAGATCTTAAAGTTGTTATGGACCTTTAGGGCTCCTTGGCTCTTGGGCAAGACAAATCACAGTAATGGCTGTCCCTTTACTGCCCATATGTTTAAGACCCCCTGTAGTTTGTTTGAAAAGTTAAGAGATTTTCACAGTGAAGGTGCCATTTCTGAAATTTAAAGTGTTCCTTTTCACTGGGAGATAAGTTCACTCTGATTAAGTCCGTAATTCTCACTAAGCCATGTTTATGGAGGCAATAAACAATGTTTCAGCATGCTTGTTAAATAGGGTTTCCAACCTCTCTACTCTTTAAAAATTGACATTTCAAATAAAAGGCAGGTGGAGATGGGAGTCCAGGTTTGCTGTGCTTAGTGATGAATGAATGATGGCAAGTGGCAGTTGTGTGGGAGGAAGGAAGGCCTTGTTTTATGAGAAGGTGACCCCAAACCATTTTGAGTCTAGGGAATCAACATCCCCTTAAACTCCAAGTGAAACTGTTTAAATTCCAGTTTCATCATTTCACATCGCATACATACTATTTTTGAAACACTGCTGGATATATTACACTTGTTATTTAATTTTCACAAGTCTATACTCTAGAAGTGGTGGGTTTGCTTTACAGATGATGAAATTTGGGCATCGAAAGGTAAAGCAACTTGTCCAAAGTCACACAACTAATAATTAGCAGGACCAGAATTCAAACCCAATTATTTTGTTGTGTGAAGTGTTTTAGTGTATACAAAATATAGCTATACATGGTAAAGCCCTGCTTTTAGAGTCTCTTTGTTATATATCTGCCACTTTTAAGCCTGTTCATGGAGGTTACAAAAGAAATATGTGACCTGGTCACTGTCCTCAATATTTGCTAAGCCAGGAAAGCAAAAGAGGTTATACAGAAAGGAGAAGGGGACCAGGCTTTGGAGACCAGTAGCCCAAATCCCAAATCCTAGCTCTGTTACTAGTCTGGATCTGGGGCAAGAGCTTTATTTTTCTGTGAAATGTGAATAATGATACCTATTCCATGAGGTTGCTTTGAGGATCAAATGAAGACATATAGTTAAAAATGTAGTCTTTTAAAACTCCACAGTATTTTATAGGTGACAGTGGTGCGTTTTATTGCCGTATATGTAAACATAGTATGGTGAAACCAGTTACTTTTAAGGGGAAAGTGATAGGTATACATGAAACAATTAGAAACATCAGTAATCAAGTCTGAATTGAGGACCCAAGTATGTATTGCCTACTGTACTTAGAACCAAAGAAGGCAGCTTGTTGTGGGAGCAGGAGTAGTCAGGAAGGTTTTGTAGAAGAGCAGGGTCTTGCAGGAGCGGGTAATCATGGTAATTTGTGTCTGGCCATCTTCCCAAGTGCTCTGCCACCTCATCTCTCATTTGCATTTTGCGGCAGTGGTGAAGGATGTTGGCACCTTCCTTGTCCTCTTTTTTACTCATGAGGAAACTGAGTCTTTAACAGTCGGAAGGATGCTTCAGTTTGGGGCAAGACCCCAGCAGAGTCAGAGGTATAGATGGACTCACCGCTGCATTTCGGAGAGCAGAGTAGAGGCCAGGCTGGATGGTGGTGCCATGTTGGGTGGTCTTGTAGAGGGAGCCACAGATGTGGTAGAACCAAATTCTCAGAAGGAGGACAGACACTGTCTGAGTATCTGCCTTGTGGCTGGCCCTCTAGGAAGCACATGCCCTCCCATATCTTCTTTTAATCTTCTCAACAATCCTCATGGTGAGGGTTAAGACCCAGTCTCACTGAGAAGGAAACTTGACTGGTGCTAAATGAAGTGAAGGGCCTTGCCTAACGCAACCTGGTGAGTGAGTGAGTGAGCGAGCAAGCAAGCAAGCAAGCCAAGACACCGACCCTGGGACTCTGTGCCCCTGGGCCCATGGCCGTCCTGGGGTGGATGCAGGGCAAGCTCCATGTGAATGGAGATGTTCCACCAGACTGAGGTCTTTTCCGCTACATATGCCTGTGCCTTTTCTTAGGCTTGTTGGTTAGAATTTACCCAGCTCTCCTTAGCCACCCCACCCCCATGCAAGTAGGCTGGGAGCCCCTTGAGTTTAGAGATCACATTTTAGTCATCTCTGTCCTTGAGACCTCACATCAGGTTCGTGTGATTGGCTGTCTGAAGCATGACTGACCAAATGGGAGAATAATTCAGTGAATGTGTGAATGCCTAATGGATGAATGGTCAGGAGAGGAGGAAAAGTCCATCAGAGAAATAGCCCCTTTGCTGACCTGCCCTGAAAAATCTTTGGATTCGCTGATGAGATTCAGTGCTGCTACCTTGTGAGGAGTGGGTTTGGCCTGACCCGTGAGGTGCTCACACCACTTCACTCCCCGCCAAGCTTCTGTTTCTGTTTAAAGCGCACTGGACATTCCAGCAGTGTTCTCAGGGCTCCTCTGAACTGCCAGGCGTAGACTTTTAATTTTGCAGGGCAGGAAGGAGCAAATCAGTGCCTCCTGGCTCCAAGGAAAACCACTATGTTTACCAACAGCTTGGCAGCTCCGTGACCTTTGAGGCCTGAGGAAGGGAAAGAAAATAGCACTCTTCCATCTGGGGATATCTGAGGTTTCAGGAGGGAATAGAGTTAGAATACCTGAGTATACCTCTCTCCTTTCTGTCCTTCCCATTTTCCCTCCAATTTCTATCTCCCTTCCTCCTGGGAGGCCAGCAGCTCCCCATCTTGTTCTTTGTTATGTTCTCATATTCACGCACATGTATTTGAGTACATTCGATGTGTGCTGTGTCATGGAAAGAACATTGATGTGAGGGACCCAGATTCAAATCTTTTCTCTGACAAATGGCAAGCGTGAGAACTTGGGCAAACTGTTTGATCTCCGGCCTCAGTGTCTTCATCCATCAAATGGGTACAGAATGCCATAGGAAACCCTATCCCTTGAGAATTTTAATGGAGTCTAGACCAACCATCAAGCCACTTGATTCTTCTGGTATGTGCCTGACAAACATCTATTAAATTACAGTTGCTCAGAATGTGTATTGATGGGAACAAAGTATCACAGCAATTAGTTAGGTGCATTGGGTAATACAAAGGTTTTGGTGTTCAGCTGGGTTCAATGTCAGCTCCACTGATACGAAGCCGGCTGTAGGGCTTTGGACAAGTTATTTTATCTCTATTACCTTCCCTTTCCTCATCTCTCTGCAGAAGTGTCATGAGGATTGCGTTAAGTGGTACATGTAAGGGCTGAGCCACAGGAGGAACACAACAGCTAGCAACTCTCATTTTATTGTTGTAGAAGTCAGTAAGATGATGGATGCAGAGTGTGTAATGCAGTCCCTGGCCCATGCAAGCCCCCCGGTAAAATTAGCTGTGCCTCAGCCCACATGTAACCAGGAGTATAGTCAGCCTAAGAGGTGACGGTGTAAAGCCAGGCCAAGAGTTGTTTAAGATAAAGTCTAGACTGATGGACTATTAAGATGTTATTTTTCGTTTAGTTTTAACCATATTCTCTGCCTTTCAAAACTTAAAAAAAAAAAAAGCTGCCAAGAATTCCTACTTAAGTGAGACATAAAGTATAATGTCAGGAACCATATCAGTTGTGCCTTTTTCAGAGGGAGAGGCAAACACTGGACTTTCTCTGCGCCAAAGCAAAGTGCTTTGCAGGTTTGATAACATGCTGATAGAAGAGGGTACATCCCCTTGAAGCAAAGTGTCTTTGCAGGAAGCCAGTCTGGACCTGTCCCCTTTGCTTGGTGGTCTTGTTGTTGGTGTCAGAGGAGTGGCCTCAGGTGCTGGTTTGGCCAGAGGAGAGGAGACTGCTTATAAGTCTCGGGGTCACTCCAGCAGGGAGAAGGTCTGCCTAGAGCCAAAACTAGCACCCTGGGCAGATTGGAACATGGCTGAGTAGGTACAAAATAAATGTTTCCTTTTATGTTTTTTTTCTATTAATCCTTTCACAACGCTTTTTAGCACAAGGTCACAGCCCCATTTTATAGAGGAAGAAACTGAGGTTAAACTACATTTAAATAACCTGCCCTGGGTCCTTTGAGTAGGGATTGAAGGAGATAAAACCCAAAGCCCCGTCTGACTCCTACTCAGTCCTGCTCTCCTCCCAAAGCAGGCTGACACAGGATTTTGAGGGCCCCTCAGAAGGTACCCACTAATACCGCTGCTTTGTTCCTCACTGGAGAAGGGAACAGGACTGATAGAAGAAGCAGTTGGTGTCCGGGGGTATCTGCCTTTGCAAACATATTTCCTGAGATGAAATATATTCTAGGTAGAATCATTTTACCCATAGAATCACTGCTATATTGTTTTCATAATAGTAAGGGTCAACGTCCAGTGCTTATTATATAACGGACACTACTTTAAGTACTATATGTATGTTAACTCATTTAACCACCGTAAAAATAGTGAAGTTCTTGCTATTTGCTTTTTTTTTTTGCATTATAGCTGGTTTACAGATTTCTGTCAAATTTTCCAACAGCACCGCATAGTGACCCAGTTACATGTACATATATGGATTTGTCACATGTGATTAGACATAGTTCCCTGTACTATACAGCTGGATCTCCTTGCTTTGCCATCACCGATGCACTATTAACCCCATTCCCTCCTACCCCTTCCCCCACCCCCTCGGCAACCACAAGTCTGTTCCCCGAGTTCACGATTTTCTTTTCTGTTGAGAGGTTCATTTGTGCAGTGTTTTAGACTCTAGTTATAAGCAATATAATATGGCATCTCTCTTTCTCCGACTTGCTTCACTCCATATGAGGGTCTCTAATTCCATCCATGTTGCTGCGAATGACATTATTTTATCCTTTTTTATGGCCGAATAGTATTCCATCATGTATATATACCACATCTTCCTAATCCAATCATCTGTCGATGGACATTTGGGTTGTTTCCATGTCTTGGCTATTGTGAATAGTGCTGCAGTGAACATACGTGTGCAAGTGTCTTTTTCAAGGAAATTTTGTCTGGATATATGCCCAAGAGTGGGATTGCTAGGTCATATGGTAGTTCTATGTATAGTTTTCTAAGGTACCTCCACACTGTTTTCCATAGTGGTTGTACTAGCTTACATTCCCACCAACAGTGCAGGAGGGTTCCCTTTTCTCCACAACCCCTCCAGCAATTGTTGTTTATGGACTTGTTAATGATGGCCATTGTGACTGGTGTGAGGTGGTATCTCCTAGTAGTTTTGATTTGCATTTCTCTAATCATCAGTGATGTTCAGCATTTTTTCATGTGCTTGTTGGCCATCTGTATATCTTCTTTGGAGAAATGTCTATTCAGGTCCTTTGCCCATTTTTCAATGGAGTTGTTGGCTTTTTTGCAGTTGAGCTGCATCAGTTGTTTGTATATTTTAGAGATTAAGCCCTTGTCAGTTGCATCATTTGAAACAATTTTCCCCCATTCTGTAAGTTGTCTTTTCGGACTTCCCATGTGGCTCGCAGCATAACTACTCGGCGTTGCTATTTGCTTTTTATAAACATTTTAGTAAAGTATGAGATTTATAGGGGAAAAGTATGGACCAAGATGACTTCTTTCAAGGCAGGCACACCACGTAACCACTACCAGCTCGAGAATCAAAATGTTACCAGCCTTCTAGAAGCCCCATTGTGCCCCCATGCAGTCATTGTCCCTCTGACCCAAGGGTAACTGTTGTCCTGGGTGCCAGTACTCTTTTAATCTCATTGTACAGATGAGGAAACTGAGGCACAAGGAGGTTAAAGGGTCTGCCCAAGGTAGCACAATGGTAACTGGTGGAGTTGAGATTCAAGCTTGTGGTCTGGCTACAGAATGCCCCTGTGCGCATGTCCCTAAGACATAGCCAGGAAAAGAACAATAGGTTGGTGAGAGTTTAAATTTTAATGGAACAAAATCAAAGTATTGCATGATAGTGGAGTCATTAGCCTCTGCCTTTGGTCTGAAAAGCAGTTGTTCAAATTTTTAGCCTTGAAAGTCTAATCTTTCAAAAGGCAAGGATAGGAACTCGCTTTTCACAGCCTCCCTCTTTATTGCACTTGTTGCAATTAAGTGCTGTGTTATATTCTTTATGTGTATTATCCCACTCAACCCTCCAAACCAACTGAACAGTAGGTAGTATTATTGCCATTTTATAGATAAGAAAACTGAGGCTCAGAAGTAAAGAACTTACCAAAGGCTGCAAAGTGGCGGAGGCAAGGCTTGAATCTGGCTGTCTTATTCCAGAATCCACATTTTAACTACCATGGTAATACCTGTCTCACTTTCTGTGTCAACTGTGAATTAATGCTACACTAATTAGTCATGATAATTTTACATGACTGCTGTCACTGTCATCATCATTATTATTAAACCCCCTCTCACTTCCTTGAGCAAACTCTTACGTTGGGCTTACGTGGTCCATTTGGGCTTACACTGACATCTATGCCAGGCCTGCCTCCCAGTAGAGTGGACCAGCCACAATATTTCATTCTTTCTCCAATTAATGAGCATTTGCTCTGTGTCAGCCATTGTGCTGGGCACTGGAGATGCAGAGACAAATAAGATACATTCTACCCTGACCATGGTCCTGGTGGAAGGACAGCAGAAAGAGTTCACTGTGTGCTGTCTCCTTTATGCCATGCTTGCCGCCTCACTGACCCCCACAGCCTCCATCCTAGATAAGGAGCCCAGTTCTCAGCTGAATAGGCAGACGTGGATCTGGGTCCAGCTCCATAAGGTCCAGGACAGCTTCCTTCCTCCACCTCAGCCCCCAGCTTCCTCAACCAGGGCGCACCTCAGGCTCCTGACCATTCTCTGGATCCCCTGGCTTACCTCGCCAGTGCAAATTCTTGCTCTTCATTTTATGACCTGGTTAGAAGTCCTGCCTTTTGTCACTAGCTGCCCAATCCCTGCCGTAGATAAGCAAGGTCACCCCCATCTGTGTGAAGTACTTGTGTGATTTGAACAAGTGCAGCTGATACTTTATATTTTAGAGGCATGCAATAGAGGGGGAACCCACTGTTTTTACACAATCACCTTTAGAAAGTAGGTTCAGTAAACTGACTAGAGAAGGTATATAGAAGGTAGAGTGATTCTCAAGTGGACCCCACTTTTGTGTAGGGAAGTATATTAAGGGCATTGATTGATTCTATGTTTATCCTAGGAGGACATGAGTAGGAAAAAAGTTTAAAAATCTCTGGGCCAGACAAAAAGTGGAGGAAGCAGGGAGCCACGCAGCTGCAAATCAGAATGTACACTGAGTGATGGTTTCAGGCAGTATTACCTTGTTGTGTGGCATCTGGTCACCATCATTCATGCATTGTTATTTTCAAAATCTTATTGTGGCTTTATTTTATGTTCTGGGCATAGTACTAATGTATTTGTCAACTCGTTGTGTTGTAATTTATGTACAATAAACCATCCATTTAAAGAATGCGATTCAATGAATTCTAAGTTTTATATGTTCGTGAAACCACCGCCAATAAAGATGTAAAATATTTCCATCACCCTCAAAAGACCATTCACTTTTATTTAACAAACATTTATCTTGAGCTTCTCATGTGCCAGGCACTAGTCTAAGTACTTTAAAAATGTTAACCCATTTAATCCTTATCACAGGCATGAGGTATAGGCCCTGTTATCCCCAGTTTTGTAAAGGAGGAAACTAAGGCACAGAGATTAAGTGAAATGCCCCAGTTTACACAGCTGGTGAATGGTGGAGCTGAGTTAGAACTCAGATGAACTGGCTCCCAGATCCCAGGCCTGCAGGCTCTGGACTCTACCGCCTCTCCTTTATTCATTCATTCACGAATTGCCTGCTGTGGGCCAAATACTGGGGTGGGAGCTGAGAGTATGGAGCTCTGTTGGTGGCTCCAAGAAACCTGCAGACCAGGGAAGGAAGCAGATGCCTGTATTAATAACTCTAGATTGACATATTATTCTGGTTGTGGGAGTAAACCATAAGCAGGCATGCAGAAAGGCAAACTTGCTGCTCCCTCAGACCCTCTGGGTTGAGGTTAACCAGGCTCCACTCAGGTCCCAGGAACCACTGAGGGAGAAGGGACAGACAGGCAAGAGAGCCGCTGTTGGTTGAGTGCCTATTATGGATGTCCTGGGAATCGTGCTAACTCCTTTATGTGCATTGGCTTTTCTAATCCCCACAACAACTCTGAGGTGATCGTGATCCCCATTTTACAGATGAAAACCTGGAGGTTATGAGGTTGAGTGAGTTGAGTGAGTTCCCTAAGGCAGCCCACGTGGTGAGGGGCAATTTAGAGGGAATATTTCTATCAGAGCCCTGTACTCACTTAGCCAGCCCTGACCACCTCCCATTCTGTGGTTTTTTTCCCTTCCCTGTCCTGAAAAGTAGAGGTCAGCCTAAGTCTGTCTGTGACAAAGCATAAAGAGAAAGACATTTTTGATTAACAATATTTATGGGAAGATGCCGTTTTTGTGTGTTTCTCTGTGCAAGAAATGCCATTTGGAAAGCCAGTGTGCATGTCAGTATCTTTTTTTTCTTTTTTTTTTCATTCTGAGAAAAAGCCTATAGAGTCTGGTGGGGGGAGGGTTTGCAGCTGGCAGGAGCTTTGGCATATGTTGTAACTAAAAAGAGAGGGAATGTGTTGGTGGGACAGGCTACCGGAGAGCTGTCTCGGTGTGCCGCGGTACTAGTAAGTGTTTTAATTGGGTAGGGTTTTTGGAGGACTATTTTGACATCTGCTCGTGTCTTTGCTGATTTTTCTTCACTTAGAGTAGGAAACACAAGCTGTGGATAAAATGACTTTAAAATAATTGGAAGTAAAGATATCTCTCTCAAAGTCAAATTTGAGAGGGACACTCTTTAAGAAGTAGAAAGGAAATTCCACTTCTAGGAATCCATCCTAAAGCACAAGGTTTTATGCCTACAGATTTTACAACAATATTATTTATAATAATTTCTTCACTGGAAGTAGCCAACAAAAGGGGCTTGGGTAGGTTTGTTTCTATGAAGTGGAACATTGTGTAGCAATTAGCAGTGATCTTTACAAAGCTTTTAATGAAGTGAAGCTTTGCTTATATTATAATAAATGGGAAAGTCAGAAAGAAACATTAAAAATTGTTTCAACTGTGTTTTAAAAAGTAGGGATCAGGGTGGACGGATATGGAAGGAAATACATCAAAACATTATCTACAAATGGAGGCATTAGAGTAACCATAGTTTTCTTCTTTGAATTTTTCTGTCTTTCCCATTTATTTTTTGACATCCATAATTGTTGTGATACCGAAGGCAGGTATCCTTTCCTGTAGTGAAAGCCAGCCCTGAGAGCCGGAAGAGCTGTGTTGCCCTACACAGATTCCTGTTCTGAAGCCTGAGCAGTTGGTTTAGGGGCATCTGCAGAAAGAGTCAGACTGGGTTCAAAAGTCAGCTCCGTCACTCCCTAGCTGTGTGATTTGGGGCAGTTTCTTTGACCTTTGAGCCTCCTCACCATGGAGCTGGTAAGTTCTCCCTCATAGCGTGGTCAGGGTTAAATACTGGCACCCAGTAACGGCCAGCTTCCTTCTCCATCAGCACTGCCCACCCCATCCCCCAGTCTGAAGGGTTTTATGGGGTTCGTTTGGTGTTTTTTTTTTTTCTTTCTTCGTTCCTCTTGTTTCCTTGAGCCTTTCAGGGCTAGGGCACCATCCGGCCAAGCTGGCCTCTGATTCTTTCCTTGGGAACATGAGCTTCAGGAAGGCCCTTGAGTCCATGCCAGCTTCTTTGGAAGGGGCCTTGCCACCAGGAGGGCAGGCATTGTCCTATGAGGGGAAACTGTGCCAACCCAGCTCCTCCAGGAGCCTGGTACGCAGGCATTTTGGTTACTAAGGGGACCCTGGCCTGCTAAGTCAGAAGAAAGAGCCAGGTTTTTTCCTCTTCTTCAGCCTGCTGCCATTGTTCAAAAAGTAAACACTCCACACAGCTTAACCGGCAAGTCCTCCAGCCAGGAGTGGGAAGAAATCAAAAGCCTATTCCAGCCCAGCCATGGAGAGCCCACAAGGGCTGGTCTGTGCTGCTGGGGACCCAACTGGGAAAGCAGAAACAACTCCCAATTCTGATCCAGAATCAACAGCCCTGTCGTTGGGCCTTTCAGCCTGCCCCCATCTGTTTGGGACTCTTTGGAGCTCTTTGAAGGTCAAATGAGGCCAAATCAGCAATTCTAGAGGGATACAGAAGCCTCAGCTCAGTCCTCAAGGCTTGGAGTCACTGGCAGTGTTCTGGAGAGTTCTGGAGCCCCTTGTGGCCCCTTCTCTAATTCCATGTCCAGTGTCAGTGTCTCAGCCTTTGAAGTGAGAGCTGGGCAGCTACCAAGAGGGGCCAGAGGATTTTCGCCCGTAGGCCACTGCCGCTGCAGTTTCCAGACTGTCCCTGGCTGGAATGTGTACATTATAAAAGCAATAGTAATAGCCACCGTAAGGCCTACTGTCTGCCCAGCACAGTGCATGCACCATCTTGAATCTGCATAGCAACCCAGGGGGAAGAAGCCTAAGGAGGGCAGTCACAGTTTTCTTGATTGTACAGATGAAGATAACCAGTTAGGAGCCCTGTAACTTTGGATAAGCCATTTCACCTCTCTGAGCCTCAGTTTCTTATCTCTGAAATGGAAGTGGTGATCCCCCACCTCCAGCCACTGTTGACAATGGAAGAATCTCTGTGAAAGTGCTTTGTGAGCTTTGAAATGTGATATAAGTGAAAAAGGTCATTGTTGAGACTACGTGTAACCTTGTGCTCATGCACTGCTTAGTATTTAACCTGTTGGATTGCAAAGTGAGGCAACTAAGGAGCTCTGGACAGTTCACCTTGAGTCTTAATGTCCTCATCTGTAAAATGAGTGTTTGCTTTGTAAAACACTAGTTATCAGTGCTACTTACTGATAGCTATTTGCTGGTAGCTTTTTACCCTGTGGATAAATCTGTCAGTTAATATCAGTTTTGAGGTTTGGAGGGAGAAATAAACTCTGAGTATGCAATCTTGTCCCTCCCATGCAGCCCTCAGCCCACAGGAAACATTTAATAAATGTTTATGAATTGATTGATAGGTTTTTGGACTAGCCCCTGAAGAAGTCAACAGCAGAAGAAATTTGAGGGTTCTGGTCTTTCTTGTTAAATGAAAGGGTTCCAGGATTCTGCCCTTAAGGAGAGTTACTTCAACCCCAGGAGGCACCTAACCAGCATGGCTCTACCCTCGTGTTGGGAAGAACCTCAAAATGTTTCCTTAGGGAGCAGCCTCTGTCCTAGAGGCTGGGACTTGAGACAACAAACATAGCCAGTATTAATGAGCACTTATCAAGTGCCAGTCATTTTGTTGGGTGCTGGGTATTATGCAGAGTGGAACCAAATTGATGAGCCTCTGAGGGAACCCACATCCCAGCAGGGGGAGGCAGGCAAAGGGGTGCTAGGGACCCGGCTGACAAGGGTGGCAGAGGTCTATTTCACTGGGGTTGTCTAATGACAAGGAGGTTGATGGTGTGGTGCAAGAACATGGGCTGTGGAGGCGGCCCGTACCGCATTACCTCTGTCCCTTACCTCACCTCTCTGAACCTTATTTTCCTCAAGTTACCTAAAATGAAGGTGATAGTGTGCACTTCACAGGGTCTGATAAGATTTCAATGAGATTTGGTAGGTAAAGCATAGACCAAGCATTCATAGGCATCTGCTCCATTGTACTTGTTGTCCCTTTCCAAGGTATAAGCAGACTTGGCAGCTGTCAGGGCATCCAGCTCCATGGCTAGCCTAGACGGTGGTGCTCCTGGATAAATCAGGATGAGGCATCTCCTCCCTCCCTCCACAACCACCCAGCCCTGCCTTCAACTGATGCCACTCAGCAGGCACATGGGCTGGCAGATTTCAGCCCCGCCTTGGCTGGCGGACATGCTTGGGCCGTGCACACCTGCACAGTCATGTCTAGTGGCCCAGGGTGTGGCTAATGATGAAACTGATCCCCGCTATGTGGGGGGACCATATATCCCATCTTACGCTTGCTGCCCTAGGGTAATAAGCTCTCTTTCACATCCACAAGTATCCTAGTTTGGATCAAATATTACAGGGTTTTCTGCTTAACCAGGACAAAATGAAGTAAAGTTCTGCAAAATTTTTACAGATCTGAAGTTCTAGATTCTGAAGAAATGAGCTTTGATATATGATGGGGTAAGAGTATTGAATGAGATTAGAAATGGTAGGTAAGTGGGAGGAAAATAGAGATGGATTCCAGCAGTGGGCAAATAGTGTGATTAAAATCTCAGTTTACACTCAGTCCTGTACTTCTACAGAATATCAAGAGTTGTGCCCGGATGGTGGGCTTTTCTTTTCTCCATATTGTTCCTTCATCCTCTCACCAAATATGACTGCTGAGTAAGCACCAGCCTCCCTTACCCTTTGTATTAGTGTACCAATAGAATAATGGGTTATGGCCGGAGCCTCAGATCCATAGTTCACTAGCTGGATGTCTATGGCACATGAAACCAAATCGAAGGTGTGACCTTTCTACTTAATGTTTAAGAGAAATGTTAATATGTTAGCACTAGGCTGTACAACATCTTCCATGCCAAAGAATGACAGGGTCCGAAAGAGATGGGCCGGTAGCCTTCAGTAAATGAGAGGGATAGATTGAATGTGGGTATCCTAAGACCCTAGCTGTAAGTCAGAGTTCCTGGAGCCAGAGTTTTAGACTTCAGCTTCTTCTTCTTCTTCTTCTTCTTCTTCTTCTCCTCCTTCTCCTCTCCTTCTTCGTTTTTTAATTTGAAAATATAGGAAGAAAGTAATGTGATAGAAAGATCTCTCTGCCTAGCTATGTGGCCTGGGGCATGTTAACCTAGTCTCTGAAACTGTTTCCACTCCTGGGGCTTGGAGATGACCATTCAAGCTCACAGTTTTTGTGACAGTTAAAGGGCCTCACACATGTGAACTACCTGGCATCGGGCCTGCCTCAGAATACACTTTTGTCAAATGTCACTCTCCTTCCTTACTCCCCATTTCCAGAGAAGGTCAGGGAAATATTTGTGTCTTCATGGTTCTTTAATGATTTTTCTCTTCTGGATTCTTTTTTTTAACCTGCAGAAAGTCAGAAACATGGCCCTGGATGATGTCGTGATCCTGAATGTGGACACCAACACCCTGGAAACCCCCTTTGATGACCTCCAGAGCCTCCCAAATGATGTGGTAGGTAATGAGCTCTTGAGCTCTGTCTCCCAGGAGCTCATGCAGTGGATGAACACGGCTTAGGCGAGGAGGGATGGGGAGACAGCTGTGGTTTCCCTGTGGCCTAAGAACTGCAGTTGGTTTATCTTCCCTCTGGAACCTTTATCTCAGTGAAGGGAACTGGGAGGTGGTTCATTTTTTTCAGTCTTGTTTTGTTCTCAACTCTCATCTGAAGTGATCCCAGGGTCTGGACAGCTCCTCTTTCTCTGGAGCCTGGGGGTCTTGCCGTCCCCATTGTTGTTGCCGTGTCCAGAGAGCAGGACAGCCTCCCGGGGTTAACCCCACCAAAAGTGGGTGGAAGGGCTTCACTGTGGGCACTTTGAGGCCCTTCAGACCTACATTTTTTTCCTGTGCCATCATCAAACCCAGCAGTTTCCCACGTAGCAGGGTATCTAATGAGTGCTCTCAGTGTGGCTCCAGAGGCCCTAAATCTTACTTAACTCGGATCTAGACAGAAGATAGATCTATCTAGTTAGTGAAAAACAACTGGCTGCAGCCTTTATCACACTAGCATCTGACCACACACCTGCTACTCAGGACTGCCTTGTGGGCGGCCATTTTTCATACAAGTGAGGGGTGGGCTTCCCTGAAGTCCGAGTTTCATGTTTCTGGTTTGGCCTCCATGACTTGCCTGCTGGAAGACCTATAAAGTCACACTGGCTTCTGAACTGAAAGGAGTGGTGTTCCTGGCCAGGTGTGGTGATGTGGGGCTGGGTTTGAGTCTCTAGGGTTGTGTGGTGGCAACTGGGCACTGCCTCTGCATTACTGCCAGGAGTCCTGGTGGCACTTTGGGATTAGCTCACTGGGAGAGATTACTATTTGTTGATGAATGACTTGCAACAGAGTCTCAGACCTCTTCTCTAAACTCACTGGGTGGGAGCCTTTGATTGTTTGTGTTCTGTAAGTGTGTGTCATTTGTACCATATCTAAACAATGGCTGCCATTCACTGACTTCTACATGTTAAATGCTCGTCATTGACCTCCCATTTACTCTTCATAGCACTCTGAGGGAGGTATTTTTCTTACTCTCATTTTACCCACAGAGCTAAAAAGAGGGGGAGTCAAAAAAAAGTGAATCCAACTCAGTCACTCCACAGAGCCCCCTGGCCCCATGGAGCAGCTGGGGGAGGAAAGAACCTCAGGGAGACTTGTCTTGCTACAGAGCAGTGGCTGGCAGGGGCAGAGCTGTGATGGGAACCTAGTCTGAATGACACCCAGTCTGTGCTGCCTCCACTCCATGTACACCGCCCCCCTCTGAGGCAGCGAGAGATGACCGCGTAGGAGTAAAGTACCGGACACTGGGAGGTTTGCTGCTGATCGTGTCAGGACAAGGGGATGTGTTTGGTGTCTTAGGGCCTCTTGGCCATAATTTGAGTTCTTTCGGTCCAAGGAATCTGAGGTTTCTATTCCAGTTCCCTTTCAGTGGAAAAGTTCTCCCTTTAAGTCCTGGATGGCTTTAGGTATGGCCCTTGCAAGTGCTGAGTAAATGTGGCAAGTGAGCCCAGGGCATTTGAGGTGAAGGAAGGGCTGGAGCCCAGGCTGCACAGGATGAGAAGCGAGTGGCTCAGACCCTGGACTGACTATCCGGTGTGCAGTGCTCCCACCTGGAGATGAAGCAGATCTAGTCTTTTCCTTCAAGGACTATACTCCAGTAGGGAAACAGACGTGTAAATTACCTAATTATGGCTAGAGCACAACAGGGGCCACAAAGAAAATAGGAATCAGGCACAGAAGGGTCCAGGGCGAGGGTAATGGAGGTTCCTGAAGGGAGCACGTTCCAAAGTGCCTTTTCAGTGATCAGTGAGGTAGCTTCAGGGAACCAGAGCAACCTGAGCAAGTTCTTTTCCCTCCCTGAGCTTCCTCTTCCCATCCTTAAAATGGAGTATTAGGCCCATTATTAGGATTGTTGTAGCAAGTCAGTGAGATGGTGGTGTTCATCAGATGCTTGGCACTGTGTGCACAGGTTTTCAGTCTTTGATTGTGGTACTTGCATTGTTTTTAATAAAATTCCGGTCAAAAATTACAGCCAGAGTTAAAGGACAGTTGGTTCCCTCCACGCCCTAATACTGCTCAGCCTGCACAGAAAAGGACCTCCCATTTGCAAGCTGGTTTGTGGCAGGGTTGAGAATGTTGTAGAGCAGTGGTGTTCAGAATGGGGCTCTAGACCCATCAAAGATTCCAAGATAATAGTGGAGTGGGAAAGTGGTACTTACTTACTGTGTTTCAGTAGAATTCATAGGTTCTGATCCATAGATTTGAGTTTTCTAAGTTAGAAGGTCAGTTTTTTATTTTTAAAGCTCTGACATATGTTTCTAGTGAGTGCAGATGGTCACCTGCCACGGTCACACCTGGCTGACCGAGCAGCCAGCAGATGGAGTCTGGCCATCCACAGGCAAAGCCAGAGAGGTGCACTGGGGCTCTGCCTCGATGCTAAGGCTGTGGCAGCAGAGCCAGAAGTGATTGGGGCTGCAGCACAGGGTGCTGATGATGTTCCCGCCGTGAGCAAGGAGGGCCTTGCCTTGCCTTCACTGAGGCTGTCAGCTCTCCAGCCCTGGAGAGGGCGAACCTCATCCCACACACCTTTTTGTCCCCTGCATGTGGCACAGGGCCAGGTTCTTTTAGTGTCTCAGCATGTCCACAATTTACCTCACAATTTTCCCTTTGCCAGATCTGCTTGTTTACTGCATCTGACAGATTCTGCTGCTTCTTTTTTTTTTAGGGCCACACCCACAGCATATGGAGGTTCCCAGGCTGGGGTTGAATCGGAGCTACAGCTACCAGCCACACCACAGCCATAGCAACACAGGATCCGAGCCATGTCTACAGCCTACACCATGGCTCACAGCGACACCAGATCTTTAACCCATTGAGCAAGGCTGGGGATCAAACCCATGTTCTCACGGATACTATTCAGGTTCATTACCGCTAAGTCACAAACAGGAACTCCAGATTCTGCTTCTTAAACACTTCTCAAATCCTATTGTCCATCCCTCCTAAACACCACCTAATCCCAGCTCTCATTTCTCTCCTGCACTGTTAACAGCAGCCTCCGAACTGGTTTTTTAGACTCCAGCCCTTATAACTCATGTATCAGAGGCCCTTTCTAAAATAAAGATTTCCTCCTACTGAAAATCATTTCATCAGTGAACATAATTTAAAAAACAAAAAACAACTTCTTAAGACAGACAAGTCCTTCCATAACTTCCCAGTGCCTGAAGATTTAGAGGCAAGATTTTTTTTGTTGGCTGTGGCATCCAACAGACCTATGTTTAAATTCTGACTTCTTCACTTAATTAATCATGTGCTCTTGGTCAAAATTGTGTAAGCTCTCCTTATGGTGAGTTGTGTAGTTTCCTCATAGTGGTTGTGAGAATTAAATATAATGAGTGTAATACGAATAAAACAGTTATCCTGTGAGCGCCCTAGGTGGTGGTAACTGTGATGAATTATGGATGTAAATGACGGTTAGCATGGCAGGCAGAGCCGTCTTTTCTGAGAGGATCCTTCCATTTTCCCCTATAACTTTAGCTCTTTTCTCTCCCTGCTTCAAACTCTATATTATAGGAATTAGTAGTCCTCCCAAGCTTACACATTGTTTCATAACTTTACACTTTGCATACAGAGTTTCTTCTATCCCAAATGTCCTATCCCATCTGTCAATCTCTGCTCATTTTTTAAGACTTAGGCAAAACGAAAGGCTGTAAAAACCTTCCCTGACCTCTGCAAGTAGATTTGACCATACCTTTGTCTTTGTCCTCACAAACCCTTATGTTGCTTATAAAATTATATTTTACTATCCAGCAGCGTACCATATTACACATTCCTACCTTTCCCTTTTAATTGTGAGTTCTTTGAGGGCAGAAATCAAGTTTTATTCATCTTTGTTTCCGAGGGATGTAGCAGCCACTGAATAGATAGATGGAAGGATGGAAGGGACATATGGATTGGGTTATTTTGGTAGATGAAATCTTGCAAAACATGGCATCCATGCTGGAAATTTTATTAAAAGAGGCCTTTGTTCTGCTTCTAGCTATGGTGGAATAATTGGAACTGAGTTTCTCCTCCCTCCATTTACAAATAAAACTCTGGGTAAATATGAAAACAACTGTTTTCACATATTGGACAACAGGCAGTGCAGGAATATAATCCCTGAGAGAAAGGAAGCAATTGCGATGAGGCCTGTGATCACCCTGGCTTCCTGCCTTGAGGCATTTTTCTGGATCCTGATGCCAAAGGGGACTCCCCAGCAAAGCACAACAGTCTTGCTGAGTCAAGGGGTAAGAGATCTAAGTTTGAGGGAGAGGTGATTTAAATTTGGGGGTCAGAGAACCAGATAAGAGGAGGTTACTCAGGAAAAATCTGAACTGAGTTCTCTTGAGTATCTGCTGTAGACTGACCTGCACATGTGCAAAGGGGAGTTCCCATAGCCAGAGTAAGGAGAGCTTGTTGATCGCTCAGACAATCATTAGAGGCCCCTGAAGGCCATGCCAAGGTGTGGCAGTATGAATTATGCCAGAGTAAAGATGATTTTAGCCCTGCCCTGATACAGTTTAAAACCAAGCCTTGAGCAGAAGAGAGAGGCTTTAGAGGTGCTGGTAATGTGTTGGCTTTTTATCTGAGTGCCAGGTACATGGGCAAGAATTTATCAAGCTGTACACAAATGATATGTGTACTTTTATATATGTATGTTAAACTTCAGCGAAAAATTAAAAAAAAAATTTTTAAGCCTTATCAGGATCGACCTGATATATGGGAAAATTAACCTACTGAGAAAATAAATTTCCTCTCTCTTTTAAGACAACAAAATCCATCATTCAACAATATAACATTCACAGAATCTAGCATCCTATCAAAAAATGCTAGTAATGTTGAGAATTGGGAAAAAATGTAACCTGTAACCAAGAGAAAAATTAATAGAAATAAACTCAAAAATGGCAGATATGATGAAATTAGCAGACAAGGACCTTAAGATATTATAAAAGTTAAAGTATGCTCATGAATTTAGAGGGAGACATGAATTAAATTAGGATAGAAATGAAAGACATAAAAAGAACAAAAGGGAATATCTAGAGGTTAAAGATATAATACCTGGAATGAAATTTTCACTAACAAGACTAAAAGGATATTAGATACTATAGCATAAATACTCAGTGAATATAAAGACATAGCAAAAAAAAAAAAAAAAAAACTATCCAATATGAAGTATAGAAAGAAAGAGATTGGAAAAGGTTAACAGAACCTTGAGGACCCATAGCACAATATCAAGAGAACTAACATACATGTGATTAGAGTTCTAGAAGGAGAGGAGGACAGAAAGAAAGAGAAAAATATTAAATTTTAGCCAGTTTTTTTTTTCAATTTTGATGAAAATGATTAAATCAAGAATTCCAGGAAGGATAATGAACCTCAAGCATAATAGACCCAAACAAAACCACACAAAGTTGCATCATGATAATTACTCAAAAACAAGTGATGCAAAGTTTAAAATAAGCTAAAGGATAAACACACATTATATGAAAGAAAGAAGTGATGACGAAAACTTCCTATAAGAAGGATCATGAGAAAGAAAAATGGAGCTAGAGGAATCAGGTTCCCTGACTTCAGACTATACTACAAAGCTACCGTCATCAAAACCATGTGGTACTGGCACAAAGACAGAGATATAGATCAGTGGAACAGGATAGAAAGCCCAGAATTAAACCCATGCACCTGCAGTCAACTAATCTATGACAAAGGAGGCGAGAATATACAGTGGAGAAAGACAACCCCTTCAGTTAGTGGTGCTGAGAAAACTAGATAGCCACATGTAAAAGAATGAAATTAGAACACTTCCTAACACCATGCACAGAAATAAACTCAAAATGGATTAAAGACCTAAACATAAGACCAGACACTATAAAACTCTTAAAGGAAAACATAGGCCAAACACTTTCCCACAGCAACATCTTCTCAGATCCACCTCCTAGAGTAATGACAATAAGGCAAAAATAAACAAATGGGACTTAATTAAACTTTAAAGTTTCTGCACAGCAAAGGAAACCCTAAACAAAATGAAAAGACAACCCACAGAATGGGAGAAAATATTTGCAAATGAAGTGACTGACAAGGGATTAATCTCCAAAATTTACAAACACCTTCTGCAGTTCCATACCAAAAAAAAACAACCTCATCAAAAAATGGGCAGAAGATCTAAACAGACAGTTCTCCAAAGAAGACATAGAGATGGCCAAAAAATACATGAAAAGATGTTCAACATCACTAATTCCTTCAAAAACAAAGACAAAATTAAAACTTGTTCAGACAAAAAGTGAGAGAAATCATTATCAGCAGACCCTGCATAATAAGCGGTGTTAAAGGAGTTTCTTCAGATAGGAGGAAAATGATACCATAGAGAAACTTGGACAATAAGGGAGTGAAAAGTACCAGAAGTAAGCAAATATGTGAGTAACTATAAGAGACTTTTTGAGACTTTTCTCATTTTAATTGCTTTAAAAGATAATTGAGTAAAGTAAATAATAGTGTATTATGTGCTATTCATAGAAGTAAAAGATGACAGCGGTAGCACAAAGGACAGGTGGAGAATGAAAGTGTACTATTTTAAGGTTCTTAAATTATATGTAAACTGGTATAATATTATTTGAAAGTAGACTATTAAGTTAAAAATATATATTGTAAACCTTAGAGGAGCCACTAAGGAAAGAAAATAAGACAGTGATATATAGCTAATAAGCCAGTATTGAAGATTCAGAAGACTTTGGTGGAGAGGGAAAGGATAAAAGAACCAAACACAAATGGAACAAATAGAAAAATTAGCAAGATGCTATATTGATTATTACTTTAACAGTACATGGTCTAAATGGAGATTTTTTAGTTGTATTTAAAAAGCAACACCAATTATATGCTGTCTACAAGAATTTCACTTTAAAGAGTCAGATAGATGAAAAGTGAAAGGGTGGAAAGGATATACCATAACAAACACTAATCAAGACAGTTGGTAGGGGAAAAGAAATAAATCTTCCCTATAGAAGAATTCCAAATAATATCTGTAGATACCATCCTGTTTCTACGGGAGGAGAAGGAACTTAATCTCTGCCTCCCCACCACACACACACACACACACACACCTGAATGTGGGCTGGACCTGGTGACTCACTTCCAAAAGCTAGAATATGTAAAGAGAAAAAGAGTAACTCTAGGGAAGAAATGGCAGGTACTACCTTAACCAAATACTGTGTTATTTGTAACCTTGACATGATGTGATGAGGAGGATGTGTCACCTTTGTGGTATTTTTTCCCCAAACCAGTCAAATCATGACAGAAACTTCAGATAAACTCAGATTGAGGGACAGTCTATCAAATACCAGACCAGTACTTCTCAAAACTAGAAGGTCATATAAAACACAAGAAAGACTGGGAAACTGTCGCAAACCGGAGGATAATAGGGAGACATGACAAATCCAATATGGAATCTGGATTGGATCCTGAGATAGAAAAGGGACATCAGTGGAAAAATTGGTGAAATTACAGAGTTTGGACTTTAATTAATAATAACGTGCCTATGTTGGTCTCTTAGTTTTGACAAATGCCCCATGGCAGTGTAAGATATGGGAAACTGACACTGGGTGAGGCATATGTGGGTACTCATTCTCCTATCTGCAACTTTTCTGTGACTCTAAAAATACTCCAAAATGTATTTTTTAAGGAAAGAAATGAAGAATTAAAGGGAATATTATGAACAACTTGATGCCTATAATTTTGACGAATGCCTTGAAATACACAAATTACAGAAAGTGACCAAAGAAGGAATAGAAAATAGAGAAACAGTGCTGTTTCTATTAAAGAAATTTGGATTTGTAATTAAAACTTTCTCACAAAGAAAACTCCAGGCCTGGATAGCTTCACTGATTAACTCTATCATATATTTAAGGAAGAACTAATACAATCTTACACTAACTTTTTCAGACAGCAGAGGGGAAGGGAACACCTGCCACCTTGTTTTATTAGGTCAGCATTATCCTGACATGAAAATCAAATGATGAATTTACGAGGAAAGAAAACTTTTGACCACTATACCTAATAAACATAGATGTAAAAATCATTAACAAAATATTAGCAAATTGAATCCAGCAATATGCGCATCATGATCAAGTGTATACAAATTGGTTAAATATTTTGGAAATCAGTCAATGTAATTTACCACAACAACAGACTAAAAAAGGAAAACTGTATCAAAACAGAGCCCAAAAAAGTGTTTTAGAAAAAAATTCAACACATGTTATTGATAAAAGCTTTTAGCAAACTAGGTATCCTCTTTGTGATAAAGAGCATCTAGGAAGAACTTAACAGCTAACGTCATACTTGGTCATGAAAGACTGAATGCTTTCCCCTTGAGAATAAGAACCAAAAAATGTTGTCTGCTCTTCCCATTTCTGTTCAGCATTGTGCTGGAGGTTCTAACCATTCACTAAGACAAGAAAAAGAAATAAAAGCCCTAAAGGTTAGAAAGAAAGAGGAAAAATTGTCTTTATTCACGCAGCATGATCTTGTATATGGAAAATCCTAAGGTCTCAAAACCAAATTTAGCAAAGGGCAGGATAACGTATCATAAATGAAGTGTATTTCTATATACTACCAATGAGCAATTGAAAAATGAAATATTTTAAAGCACCATTTTAAATAGCATATGAAACACAGAATACTTAGGAATAAATTTAACAAAATATGTGCAGGATTTGTATACTGAAAGCTATAAAACATTTCTGAGAAAATAATTTTAAAGACCCAAACAAATGGAGAGATATTCCACATTTTGGATTGGAAGACTCAATATTTTTAAGATGTTAATTTTTCCTAAATTGATCTATAGATTCAATATAATCCCAGCCCAAATTCCAGATGGCTTAAAAAAAAAAAAAACTTGAAATGATTCTAAAATATACATGAATATGCGAAAGATCTAGAATAGCCAAAACAATGTTGAAAAAGAACAAAGTTGTAGAACTTACATTACCTACTTTTAAGACTTACAATAAAGTTATAGTAAATGTAGACATTGTAGGTAAACATAGAGTTCAACAGAACAGAATAAATAGTTCAGAATTAGACCTACACATACATGGTTAATTTATCTTCAACAAATATGCCAAAGTAATTCAACTGAGAAAGGATAGTTTTCCTCAATAAATACTACTGGAAGAATTGGATATCTATATGGAGAAAAAAATAAATATTGACTTTTACTTCATGCAAATATTAGTTCAAAATGGATTGTAGACCTAAACTTAGAAGTAAAAACTGTAAGATGAATAGAAGAAAATACAGGAGAAAATCTTCGTGAACTTGAGGTAAGGACTGTATTCTTGGTTAAGACAAAAAACATACATCATAAAAGAGTGATAAGTTGCATCTCATTAAAGGTAAAAACTTATTCTGTTCAAAAGTCACAATTTAAAAGAAGAGACAAACCACACACTGAGAGAAAATATTCTTTTTTTTTTTTTTTGTCTTTTTGCCTTATCTAGGGCTGCACCCGCGGCATATGGAGGTTCTCAGGCTAGGGTTCTAACAGGAGCTGTAGCTGCCGGCCTTCACCACAGCAACGCGGGATCCGAGCTGCGTCTGCAACCTGCACCACAGCTCACAGCAATGCCGGATCCTTAACCCGCTGAGCAAGGCCAGGGATCGAACCCGCAAGCTCATGGTTCCTAGTCAGATTTGTTAACCACTGAGCCACAACAGGAACTCCAATATTCTTAATACATCTGCAAAAGGATTTTTTTTCCCCAGAATGTATAAAGAACCTTTAAACTGAATAATAAGATGAATTAGAAAGTAAGCAAAAGACTTGAAGAGACACTTAACAATAAGAGATATTCAGATGGCCAGTAAGCCCATGAGGGTGCAAATTAATACCATAAGGAAGGTAATGCTGTATACCGACTGGTATGGCTAAAATGAAAAGACTGTGCATTTCTTACTTACACATATGTTTACTATATGACCAAGCAATTCTAATCTTCGGTATTCACCCAAGAAAAGAAAACATGTACACACAAACACGTGTACATGAATGTTCTTAGCAGCTTTGTTCATAGTTGCTGAAAACTGGAAACATCCAAATGTTCCTCAACTGGTGATAGTATAAACAGTGGTATATCTGTAAAATGGAATACTACTCAGCAACCAAAAGAAGCTAATACTGTTCTATCAAAAAAAATGGATGACTCTGACATTATGCTAAATGAAATAATCCATTTATTTGACATTTTTGAATAGGCAAAACTATGTAGAGAGAAATCAGAGGAATGGCTGCCAGGAGCAGGGGGTGGGATGAGCAATTAACTATAAAGCAGTACAAGGGAAATTTGGGGGGTACTGTTCTATATCTCGACTGTGGGGATGGTTACATGACTATATGAATCTTTCAAAATTCGTAGAACTAGTCAGTGAAGGTGGTAAATTTTACTATATGCAAATCATACCTGTCTTTAAAAAAACTTTTTTTTAAGGACTGGCAACCAGAAGTGTTAGCATGGATATGGAACAGCTGATCTGAAACTGCCGTCATGGGTGATGGGAGCATAAAATGGTACAACCACTTTGGAAAACAGTTGGGAGGTTTTCTCTGAAGTGAAACATATACCTACAATATAACCCAATAAACCCAGTCCTAGGTATTTACCCAAAAGAAATGAAAATATATATCTAAACAGTTTGTATATAAATGTTTATAGCAGCTTTATTCCTAGTAAACAGTATCTGGTAACAACCCTAATGGATAGATGGATAAGCGATATGTTTTATCTATTCTTTTTTACTACTGAGTCAGTATTCCATTGCAACATACTTGTGATACACAAAACAACATGGATGAATCTTGACTATATTATACTGAGCAAAAAAAAAAGCCAGATACATGAGGAGTTGGGGCTCAGTGGTTAACAAAGCTGACTGACATCCCTGAGAATGCGGGTTCAATCCCTGGCCTTTCTCAGTGGATTAAGGATCTGGCGTTGCCCTGAGCTGTGGTGTAGGTTGCAAACACGACTTGGATCCTGTGTCGCTGTAGCCGTGGCGTAGGCCGGCAGCTACAGCTCCAATTCTACCCCTAGTCTGGGAACCTCCACATGCTGCAGGTACAGCCTTAAAAAGACAAAAAAAAAAAAAAGACAGGCACATGAGAATGTACTGTATGATTTCATTTATGTAAAATATAAAAGAGAGAAAACTCGGAGTTCCCGTCGTGGCTCAGTTGTTAATGAATCTGACTAGGAACCATGAGGTTGCGGGTTCGATCCCTGGTCTTGCTCAGTGGGTTGAGGATCCAGCGTTGCCGTGAGCTGTGGTGTATGTTGCAGACATGGCTCGGATCCTGCATTGCTATGGCTGTAGTGTAGGTAGTTGCCTTGGCCTGGGATGGGGAAGGCAGGAACTGATTGAGAAAGGCACCAAGGAACATTTGAAGTGAAGGAAATGTTCTATTTCTTGATCATGGTGATGGTTACTCAGATGTAGATATTTGTCAAAACTCATTGAACTGTACTTTTTTTTTTTTTGTATTTTTGCCATATTTGGGCCACATCCGCGGCATATGGAGGTTCCCAGGCTAGAGGTCTAACAGGAGCTGTAGCTGCCGGCCTTCGCCACAGCCACGGCAACGCGGGAACCAAGCCGCATCTGCAACCTACACCACAGCTCATGGCAACGCCAGATCCTTAACCCACTGAGCAAGGCCAGGGATCAAACCAGCAACGTCATGGTTTCTAGTCGGATTCATTAACCACTGAGCCACGACGGGAACTCCCGAACTGTACTTTTTAAGTGTATGCATTCTACTGTATATAAGTTATGACTTGATAAAGTAAATTTTAAAAGGGAAGCGGACTTGGAAATTAATTTTAAAAGGAGGTTCTAACATTGAGTAACTTTCAGAACAGCTCTTCTGATTTTCGCATGATTTATTTACATGGGTTAAGGGGTAACTTTGGAGGCAGGGTGGCTCTGGCCTTCTACTAGTCACTACACAATGTAGTCTTAAATTTTGTTATCTCAGTAAGCTTTTTCTACCTTAAAAAGGAACTGGCAAGGTTAATACTGTTGTGATTTTGCTGGGTTCATGAAACTTGCAAATATATTGTTTTCACTGACAATATTTTATTGTTCCCTAGCTGTGGATTTGGCGGGTGCGGGGAATATGGCAAGAATAGTCCATCTTTTATTGATATGAAGACCTGTTTACAGACTTTGTGTTTATCTCAAGCCCATGTGGATGCTGAGAACAGAAACATAATGTCGCTCCCTCTGCAGCCATTTAACCAAGCGCTCTTCATCTGCTTCCTTCTTAAAATTTAAAGAACATCTCCTGTTCTTTCAAGAGTGTTAAATATAAGCTGTTTAGCCAACAGGTAGTCTGTAGAGCTTTATAAAGCTTGGTGAAAGAGAATTCAAACTCTTCAAGGCTTCCAGTGATGTAGACAGCCCTTACTTCATCACTGATTTCCCAGATCTCAGTCGGGGCCCTTTCTAATATTTGGCCAGAAATTCACAGACCTTTGTGTATGCACCTGTATGTAGAGGCCTTTATCATCTGTTTACACTCTATTTCATACTTTCTATAACCTGACTGATGCTCTTCCAAATCAGGCTTTCTTATGTAATGATACATGTAATGGGACATTAAAATATGTATTCCCCCCCCCCTTTTTTTTCTTTTTTTCTTTTTTTTGCTTTTTAAGGCTGCATCTGCGGCATATGGAGGTTCCTACGTTAGGGGTCCAATCAGAGCTACAGGTGCCGGCCTGCGCCACACCCACAGCAACACAGGATCCAAGCCATGTCTGCGACCTACACCACAGCTCTCAGCAGTGCTGGATCCTTAACTCACTGTGCAAGGCCAGGGATCAAACCTGCAACCTCATGGTTCCTAGTCGGATTCATTTCCGCTATGCCACAACGGGAACTCCTCAATAATTCTAATTTTAAAGGTGTTTTTTTCCCCTGGCAAATACCTTTTTTTTTTCCTTTGGCTTTTTGGCTTTTTGGGGCCACACCCGCGCCATATGGAGGTTCCCAGGCTAGGGGTCTAATCAGAGCTGTAGCCGCTGACCTACGCCAGAGCCACAGCAACGTGGGATCCGAGCTGCATCTAAGACCTACACCACAGCTCATGGCAACGCCGGATCCTTAACCCACTGAGCAAGGCCAGGGATCGAACCTGCAACCTCATGGTTCCTAGTCGGATTCGTTTCCGCTGCACCATGATGGGAACTCTTCCCTGGCAAATACTTTTTAAGTGGAGACAGCCACCTAACCAAATAGCATTGTTTATGTTAACTGAAATTGGAAGCAACCATAATAACCAAAATTAAGGGGAGTGATTAAGGTAATCTATTCCACTGCTGTTCCCTGAAGTATACTATACAGCCATTAAAAATGATAGTTATGAAGAATGTGGACAATACAGAAAATGCTAAGGGTAAAATTAAGTGAAAAATCAGAATAATGGACGATACATTTACTATAACTATAATGAAGAAAAACAGCCAGCTACTTGGAAGTAAAAGATTTTTTTTTGGTTTTTTTTGTCCTTTTTTTTTTTTTTTTATGGCTGCACCCACGGCATATAGAGGTTCCCAGGCCAAGGGTCTAATCAAAGCCGTAGTCTCCGGCCTACTCCAGAGCCACAGCAACGTGGGATCCGAGCCACGTCTGCGAACTACACCACAACTCATGGCAATGCCAGGTCCTTAACCCACTGAACGAGGCCAGGGATCGAATCCGCTATCTCATGGTTCCTCGTCAGATTTGTTTCTGTTGTGCCCCGACAGGAACTCCAGTAAAAGATTTTTGAAATAACTTCCAAGTTGCCAACAGTGGTATATCAGGATAGTAAAATTAGGAGTTAACACTTTCCTCTTACTTTCCAAGTTTTCTGTGATATGATTATTACTATTTTATGATGGAAAAATCATCTTTCTTCCTCTTTCCTGAAAGACTTGAATCTTGGCTTTTGGTTTGAATTTTGGTTTATGTCTTCGGGACTGTAGTTTCTCTTTCTTTTCTGTATTCTTTGGATATGAAGATCACAAATGGTTTAATGATGTGTTTTAAACCACTTAACTTCTTGTTATCCCTTGGTGGAATTTTTGAGGGATAGCCAAGAGGTTTCTAAGCATGTGAAGAGGGAGAGAAACCACACTGAGCAGTGTTCACTGGTGTAAGAAAGGGGAGAAAGCAAGGGAAGAAAGATACTGTTTATGGAGCGCCTGCAGTGCCCCAGGCCAGAGTAGTTACCAGTCCTTCCACGTGGCCTGCCAGCTTCCGCACAGGCTGGATGCTCACCAGGCACCCTCTCAGCCTCATCTTGCATCTCTTCGCTATTCACACCCCATTCCCCAGTGCCTCATGCTCTCTCACATCTTGTGCTCCTTTCCTTGCTATTCCCTCTGATTAGCATATCTCCCTTCTCTGCCTGGCAAAACCTAGTTGTTCTGTAGGGTACTCCTCAGATGCCACTTCTGTGATGCTCCCACAGTTTGGCACTCTCTCCTCTGGGATTTCATAATGTTTTCTCATACTCCTTTTATACCGCTTGCTGTATCATAATGCTTATTTACATAGCTCTTCCCCTTCCTGAGCATTTGGGCTGTACATGGTTGTGAAAATAGCCCTGACACAGTACATGGCTCACAGGAGCGTTTAGTGAACGTTTGTGGGGTGAGTGAATGAATGAATGAATGAGCAAAGTATGCAATCTAGTTTGAACTCCAGACCTTGGAGAATTCATTTAAGTGTTCAGCATTTGACATTCCAGTTTGTACAGGTATCTGGAAAAGAAAGATCACTAAAGATCAAAGTTCCTTTTTAAAAGAGACAGGAGAAATTCAGTGTACATTACAGCTACAATTTACTGGGCATATTGAGTGGCAGGTATTTTGATTCTTTGGTCATGATTACTAAATGCCGTTGGGATTTTACTTTGCAACCTAAAAACGGCTTTCTTCAAATTACAAGTAGTCACCCATTAGTGAAACCATAAAATTGATTTAGTGGGTCGTAGCAAAGAATTTTTTAAATGGAGCCAAGTAAAAAATATCAGAGTACATGGCAAATAATATGGGTAAGCATCAATTCATGAAACTTTTAAATTAAATATACACAACATACATGAATTGGTTTACAACGTATAATACATTCATCACTCTCCACCACAGTTTAAAAAAAAGGAAACATTAATATATTTTGACAATTTTAATCATTAAAATTCATGCTTTTTAATGTATGAACTCCCATTTATGGTATGGATATATATCATAATATATTTGACCTCTCTTGGTAATTTCAAGTTTTGCTTTATTTTAAATAGCAGTGTGATAGATATATCTGTAACTACATCTCTGTATCACTTACTTGAATTCCGTGAATTGCTAGAAGTGGAATTTTTGAATTACGGGTATATAAAAATTTAAGGCTTTTGATATATACTTTTTATTTTATTTTATTTTTTGCCTTTTTGTCTTATTTTAGGGCTGCACTCATGGCACATGGAGGTTCCCAGGCTAGGGGTCAAATAGCAGCTGTAGCGCCGGCCTATACCACAGCCACAGCAACGTGAGATCTGAGCTGCATCTGCGACCTACACCACAGCTCATGGCAACACCCAATGAGTGAGGCCAGGGATCAAACCCACGCATCCTCATGGATGCTAGTCAGGTTCTTTAACCACTGAGCCACAACAGGACCTCCCTTTTTTTTTTTTTTTTTGATAAATACTTTTAAATACTACAACCTCCCCCAAAAGATTATACCAGGTTTCACTTTTATCAGTAACATAAAAGTTGAAACCTGCTTTTGAAAAGTTGCTTAAAATTCATATACTATCTTTTTTCATGGAAATTGTGTACATGTGTAAATATCCCAGCCCCCTGTGCACCAGCCAGCAGTCATTTGAACCCAGTGCTTCTCTCCTATGCTATGAAACTGGGAAATTGGCAGTGACTTCCTAATTAAATTCCTGCCTTCAGTCTTCTAACTCCAATCAGTTTTCTAGTCTTTGTAGAATCAAGTCTTCCTTGACCCTCCCTCAGTAGTTGATGGCTCTATCCTTTGTATTCTCAGAGCACATGGCACATCCTTGTGTTACAGCACTCATCCTGTCATATTGGAATTTTTTTCTTTTTGTGTCTTCTCTTAAAATCCCCAGGTAAGGACTAGAAACTATTCCTTCTTCAAGTTTGCATCCACCCCAGAGTTCATCATATAGCACATACTCAGTAAATTTTCACCAAATGATTGACATAGTCTTGTTTAATTGTGACCTCAGGACTGGTTCAGATTACACTAAAAATGGGCTATACCATGTAGCTGACTGTCCTTGGGTGTCCAAAGGCAAAACTGTTTCAGAAGGGCCCCAGAGTCTGCTTGGAGTACCCCCTGCTTAGTATGCTAGCTAGGGAGAGAACAGTCCCTGCTCAGAGTCAGCCTTGCTTTGTTAGGCCATTGCTAAGAGCTTCACTGGCTAGAGCTTCTCCATGCCATGTTCCTCCAAAGGTCAGAGTCCTCAGACTCTAGAGATGCTGCTCCAGGACCTCCTAGGCACTGCCGTGCCATCCTACCTTGTGAGTCAGCAAAGCATTTGATCCCAAAAGCACGAGACTAGATCCTACAGGAAAGACTTCATAGGCTATCTGGCTTAAATAATCTCTCCTTCTGAGAAATGTCTAAATTAATAGTGAACTTTGCAAAAAACCCATTCTTAAAACCCCAATATGAAAAAAGACACTGGTTCAGGAGATGGGCAGCTCTGATTACATTAAGTATCTTAAGTACATCTCTATGTGTACAGGCCTCGTAGACTTAGTATCCTTGTGGATTTGATCCTTCTGCCATGTTAAAGCATATATTGTTAGTATCTTCTATAGAATGTTTATTCATTCAACAGGTATTTCCTGTGGGGAAGTGTTGGTCAAAGGTTACAAAGGTTGTAACATGAATATGTTACAAGGATCTAATGTACAGCATGGTGACTATAGCTAGTAATATTTTATTGTATACTTGAAATTTGCTAAGAGTAGATCTTAAGTGTTCTTAGCACACACACACACACACACACACACACACACACAAGAAGCTATGTGCAGTGATGAGTATGTTAATTGTGGTAATTATTTCATAGTATATATTATATCAAATTGTCACCTTGTGTACTTCAAATATATATAATTTTGCTTCTCAGACCTCAGAAAAGCCAGGGGGGAAAAACAGGCATTCCCTGAACACCTACTGTGTGTCAGGCTTTATAGTGGGTATAGATGCAGAGATGATTAAGACTTGGGCCTAAGTCTCAGTGAGGTCACTGGCTGGTTACTAGAAGAGCTAATAGAAGGCTGGGCTGCCAGTCTTGTCCCCAGTTCTCCAATCCCGGACCATTCTCTGTTGCTGTAAATGAAGGCATATTCTGGAACATAAGTACCACTCTTCAACTTAAAACGCTCTAATGGTTCCTCATTTTCCTGTGGGTAAAATTTAAGCTCCATAATATGGCCTTTTAAAATCTAGTCTCTGTCTGCCTCCTCTGGCACATCTCTTGCCTCTCTCCTACCTTCTTATACCAGAGGCCTTATTTCCATCCACAGGAACTTCCAGGCCCTTCTGGTTCAGAGTGTTCCAAAAGGACAAGTTGATAGCCAGTTCAGGAGTGGAGATTATTTATCCAGCCAAAGTCTTTGGATGTGTTCTCAGTATGTTGGACCATAGGAACGTGGAGGTGTGCAAGAAACAGTCACTGTTCCTGGAAAGGAGGGATGAGCATACTGGGAGGCTGGAGGTGGAACCAAATTGTAACATGTTTGGGCAGGGAATAGTGGTTTAGTCCAACTAGAACATGGGGTGTGTGGTTGGGAGGGACAAGAGAAGAGACCGGAGGAGTAGATGGGAAGGACCATATAGGAAGTAGCCTTCTGTCATAAAAACAAGTTTGGACTTTGTATTTTGGGCAGTGGGTCAGGAATGAGGTAGGTCAGGTAATGATATGATAGGATCTGCATCATACTACACCACTCAGACTAAGGGTAGAAGGTTGGATCCAACCTCTTCCTGCTTCTCTGGTTCCTAGAATGTTTGGCCAAAGCTTTCCCTACCACAAATTAGATATTGGACTTGGATCAGGGGATAGTTGGCTGAAGAGAATTCTTATCTGTACCACCTACCACCACTATCCAGTTATTCAGCCTTCTTGCTTTTAGGGGATTGTCTGTAGTTCTCTGTTGTGTTTTGGCCTGCTCTGCATGACAGTGTCCACTCCATGACTTGTACATTTCATGAAGAAAGGGAAGGAACATCGTGATCCAGTGGGCCTTGCCGAGAGAGAGAGAGAGAGAGAGTGTGCGCGTGTGTGTGTTATGTGTGTGTGTGTATGATTTGTCAACAATTGACTATTTTATGGGAGTTTATGGGGCTTCATTAAAGATGCTGGAGCAGGCGCACTGTGGGACATCAGAGGAGACCTCAGCAATAAACCGCAGCTCCCAGCTTCGGAATGCAGTAAATATTTAAGAGACTTCCTTCCTTTCATTACCGAATTTTACTTTACTTTTATACCAGTAAAGAGTTGTGTTTTATTGGTTGAAATTTCTTGATTCCGTTTTCCCCAGGTCTGTTTAAAAGCTACATTTTATCTTTGAGGATGTTTGGCTCATGGTAGAGGAAGTGCTGCCAGCGAATTCAATTAACTGGCAGAGCTTACAGATATTGTACACGGATTTCTTTTTTTCCTTCTTTTTCACAACTGCTACATAAACACAGCTGGGTTTAATATTTGTCGTAACAAAGATTTAACTTGAATCATTTTACTCTGGGTAATTAATGCTTGGAATCTCGGCTGCTCCTTCATTCGTTGGAGATCCTCTGCATTTCTTGACTCTGGCTATCTAGATAATGAAGTGCGCTCCTCTAGGTCTTTGCCCTGCCTTAAAACTGCTTAATATTTGGCCGTTCCCACTAGAGAGCAGATGCTTTTCTTTGCAAGAATTGAATTTCTGTCAGCTCTTTTATGCATCATGTGTTTGGAACTGTAAGTGGATCAAGTTGTTCATCACAGCAGGGACACTGTGAAACATATCTATTATACACACGTCCCACCCCCCCCTTCCTGTTTTTTTCTCCCCTGAGGAGGTGGAGATGCCCGGTTCCCCTTGGGAGATATCTTACTCTGTGTGGATATATCCATGTGATCCACCAAGGATCCAGCCTGGCCGCATCACTAAGCATGGAAATCTATATCTATTCAGCCCAGGATTGTTGCTAAGGCAAATCCTGCTTTTATCTTTGTAAACACCAAACACTTAATTAACTCCCAAATACACATGAGTTTGGGTCACTTGATAAACCCACTAGGCTTAACATAATGAGTGACATTTCAGTAATTGATGCCCTAGAAAATGTTAATTGTGAGCCCATTCTTTTTATGCTGAAGTAATGGCTTGGGTAGTTTGGCGTTGGACTTGAGTTAGTGTGGAAGAACACTCACCATCTATTAGGCTCCTACTGTGTGCCAGGCACTGTATTAGAGGCTTTGGAAACTTCACGTTTAATCTACGTAACAATCCTGTGGGGGAGGGGGAATACTTTACCCCTTTTCTGATAGAGAAGGTTAAGTAACTTACTTAAAGGCAGCCAGCTTAATAGCCAGCAGCTGAGTCAGGACTGGAACTCGGGGTTTGCTAAACAGACATTCATTGGTTGATCAGTCAGTGCATTGATTTACTGCATGTGTTTGTTACATGTAGCCACTGCTCCCTTTGAGTTGTCCCTGTCAAGTTTCAAGCCACCCAAATGGCTTTTACAAACACCTTTGTATCCTTCTAAATCTGAACTCTTGATGGTGATTGAAATCGTTTATTGAGTTTTGCTTTTTCCATCAGAGCTCAATGCAAATATAATCCAGCCTCCCCAAGCAATCTACCATTTTCTTGCAGTTTTCAATTTGTGAGTTTCAGTTTCTAGATTCAGCTTTGAGCTGACAGCTAGAAATCCCAAATCTAGGTAGTTTAGTTTGTCAACACAGCTCTGAAAAGCAGGAGTCTTGATGGTGTTCCTGCTGTGACATGCTCATCTTTTGGGCCTCAGATAGTGGGGCTGAGGGCAAAAGTGCATTTTGCTGCATTTTTAATTGATACCATTCAATTTGCAGGAATTATTCATTATCGGACATTCACATGTGTGACTGAAATACCACCAATCTCTAGGATTAATTGTAGTCAAATGAAGAGATAGCTTTTGCTTATGAGGCAAGTCAAGTCAGTCTCTTGGTAAACACTTTTAGTTATGATTAACTTTAGTCTTCCACCAAACGCTTTTCATTAGAAACAGGCATTAGAGTCCTGGTTCATTAGAAATAGAGTAACCTCCTTATTTTTGATCTGCAGCCCATTTTGTTCTTGAAAGATGTTGGTATTTTTTTTAAAAAAAATTTGGTGAAGGATATGTTGTAAAAAAAAAAACATGTATTATAACTTTCCTTTACAAGTGTGTATCTGTCTTTTCAAAGGTAACTTAGATTTGTGTTTTGTGCATTGTGTTTGCGAGAGAATGGTTCTTGGTTTATTCATGTTGACAACTGAAAAGCCTTAGACCTAATTAAAAGAATTTCCACGAGCACCTTTACTGAACCATTTCATTATGCGGCACTGCACAGATTGCATTGTGAAACATGGTGATAGTTTAAATCTGACCTTTAAACCTAAACTGCCAGAAGTATGGGGGAGAAAACCCTTCTTCGAAAATACTCCATGGATACATACATACACAGGCATACATGCATGCGCATATTTGGATGGAAATAGTCTTTTTATTGAATGACCACCTAATATAAATACACACTTAGTTTAAGCTTAGATCTCGTAGCCTCCTTTAATGTTCAGCTGCATTAATTGTGTGTGTGTGTGTGGTGTTAAAGCTAAATTATTTTTTAGGGAAAACAAAGACAGTTTCACTTCCTCTGGGCCAAAAAAAAAAAAAAAAACGGTGTTTGAAGGAAGATGAGTATTACAAATACACAAAAAAATGCAAAAATCTTTGCTGCTGTGTGTTGGAATTTAGAACACTGAGGTACTGGGATTAAATACACAGGGAGGGGCTGGAGTGCCCAAGACTCCTGAGCTTTATTTGGCAGATAGTAGACATGGGCATTTTTGTTTTTAAATTGTACTTTTTTACTTTAAGAATGGCATCCTGAGGCCTTGATGGTTATTCTCAGGATGTTCCACAAAGCCGTCTTAACGTGTAGTGTCGTAGCCCCTCACATAATGAAAATTGATCCTTTTGTCTTGACAAAAAGCTGCTTAGAATTGTAATGCATGCCTTTAACTTTCTGACTTAATACTCAGCCCATGAGATGACGGGAGAGGCAGAGGGAGCAGAGACCTGGGCCCCCAGGGTCATAGCCAGCCTCAGCTTGGAGCACCACATAACTAGCACAGTCCACACTCCCCCATGGAGAACCGGGCTCTTGGAGGGGAAAATGGGATGCAGAAGAAGCAATTAAAGCCAACTGAGGTCAAGGTACAACCATGTTCTCAAGAAAGAAACAGAAAAGCAAGGAATGAAAGCAAGTAATAATAGAGATATATTAAGTTGTGGAAAAAATAAACCAGTATCGTGGACAAATCCAATTTGCTGGCCTGAGAGATCCTGGCAGCAGTGAGAATTAATGAAATAGCACAGACTGCAGTAAGACAGCCTTGGGCTTCGCTCTGGCCTCTGCCCTTGGGTTCTAGCTTTGACATGCAGATGAGGCTCACTTTTCTCATCTGTGAGGTGGGGACAACCATCCCTGCCTAGCCCACTTGTTCTGAAATTGTAACACGATGCTGGGTAGGAAAACATGTACCTAGGCTTCTGGTACCTAGTAGAGTGCTTGATAAGTACTGGTTCCTATTCCTTTTTCCTGGTGGAAATCCTGGTTTTCCCCCAAAAAATGTAACTGGGAAAGAGAGTGGAGTGGGATTCCCTTTACATATGAAGACTTTTTGCTTCAGATTTGAGGCAAGAACTAAGCTGTAGGTAGATGACTGTGTTGTTTCCCACTGCCCACGTGATGGTGCCAGAGGAGTCAGTGCATATGCGCCCTGAGGAGGTGATAGTCCCTCCTCCTCTCTCCAGACCCAGACATTCCATAGGAGATCTTATAACAAAGCCCTGATGTTGAGTTTATTCAGGAAAGGAAGAATCAATTTGCTTTAGATCTTAAGGGTAGTTTCTTAAAGGAGTAGAGAACATGATTCTGTTGCCCTTCTTCCAGTTGATGCTGGGGGTCTGATTCGTCAAAACAAAAACAACTTTTAACTCCAGTTCTGACACTGAGCAGTTAACAGCAGCAGCGGGGCCCCCTGCGCAGGCTGGCTTGAGTCAGACTTTGAGAAGACCTTATCTCTACTTGCGGTGTTATGCCAGCACTGAGGGTGGTCCCTGCCCCTCTAGAACATTCAGTCTGTTGGGAGAGACAGACATTTATGGACTCTTACACAGTGCATCAGCACACTACTGTTTGTCTCTGAAAGGAAGGTACACTGGGAGTATATGGCAAGGGAACCTTGGTCTAGTCTGAGGGTGTCAGACTGAGCTGCCATCTGAAGGATGAGTGGTAGTTGATCTATGGCCCTGGGTTGTCCAGTATGGCAGCCACTATCCACATGTGGCTGTTTAAATTGATTAAAGGGAAATAAAATTCAGTTCCTCAACCATACCAGCTGCATTTCAAGTGCTTAATTGCAGCTACCACATTGGACAACTCAGGTGATGGATTGTTTGTGGAAAGTCTATTGGACAGCACTGAATGCTGGGCAAGGGGGTGATGGTGGTGAGAGCAGTCCGAGCAGAGGAGTTAGCCTGTCGGAAGATCCTAGGGTGTGAGGGAGGCAGGGCGGCTGGAGCCCAGTGTGTGCCAAAGTCATGGAGGCAAGAGCCTTGCAGGCTAGGCCTCCGGTCTTTATCCTCAGAGCAAAGAGGAAACTGCTGAAAGATCTTAAGGTGGCAGCACTGATGGAAAGAGCTGGATAGGGGTGTCTTAGAGACGTCCACATGAATAGAGGGCATCCTTAGTCTCCCCTCCCCCCACAAATTGCAACCAAGTGATGAAGAAGTAAACCTGTACTGGTTGAGGGCCCATCTGAATTGCAAGGGTCATCTTCATCATAGTGGGAAGGAGGATATATTGTAAGCTGCTGGCTATACAAAAAGCTGAGTGACCAGGGTAACAGTGAACACACTGTGAGAGCCCCTTTGGAAACAGTAATAGGCTAACTTGTGTCTGGTCAGAGGAAGCTTGGGTACACGTGCTTGAGGGCTGGGCCCTGATCTCCTGGAGCTCTGTTCCCAGCACATTTTCAGCATGGGACCTGCAAAGATTAGGCATCAACCAAAGTAACACGCTAATGTGCCCTGAGAAAGAGGTATTTGTCTGACAGAGGGTGTCACAGAAAGTCAGTGGCTTTTTTTTTTTTTTTAAGAATGGGGTAAAGAGTATGCCAGGCTTAGGGATAGTTTTGAGGCCCCTGAAATTGATAAAGTGGAAAACAGAGCTGGAGCCAAGCCAGTAGATGGCCCGGAATATTGTGCTTTATTATGTTAGCACCATGGAGTGACTAAAAATTTTAGAGGAAGGGGGTGATATGATTCAGCCTCTCGTTTCATTTTTTTTTATAGTTGATTTACAGTGTTCTGTCAGCTTCCGCTGTATAGCAAAGGGACCTAGTCATACATATATATTCATTATTTTTCTCATATATCCTTCACCATCTTGGCCCCTTGTTTTAGAAAGATAATTCAGTGCAAAGGAGGTATTAGCCCAGGAAGAAAATAGAAGAAGGGCCACCAGTTTAAAGACTGGTGCAGTAGTAGTCCAGGCAGTAATTAAACAAAACGCAAAGCTAGGCAGTCTGCTACATCTGTTCTTCATTTTAGATCCATTATATTTTAATCCTCACAATGTATGTATGTTGCAGATACCTCATTTTACAGCAAAGGAAACTGAAGCTCAGAAAGGCTAAGGTAAGGAAGCCAGGTTTCCACTCTTAGACTTAGGCTTCTGCGATTCAAACTCTGCATTCTACTGCTTAAGGAGTTCGTGGGGATAGATGAGCAGGTGAAGCCAAGAGACCCAAGAGGTAGAGCCTACAGTTACCAGGGGAAACAGGAAGAAGGTACAGGATGGGTGGGGAATACTGCATATGTCACTGGACGTGTGGCTTATGCAGTGTTGTGTAACTCATTCGGCAACTAGAGCTTCATTTTCCTTGTAATTTTGGCTGTGTCTTAGTGATGGCCTTCTACAAAAGGGAAATGGGTGTGTGTCTGCTTCTCTTCTAATCCTTCCCAACCGAGACCAGTTTTTTCCAATGGTCGATCACTGAAAAATGTGACCCTAGACCTTCCTCCAAGTGGCGAGGCTTGCTGCCTGGAAATGCCTTGCAAGATGTCAAAACACTCACTCATCTGTTCTTTCATTTAGCAAAAAGTGCTGAATGATAACACTGGGCCAAGCACTGCTGGGCCACTGCTGGCCCTTCTAGGAACTCAGTCCAGCAGGTAAGGTGGTGGACACTTCAGTTCACTGACAACCCCCCTGCACAGTTCAAGGGGGTCTAGGCAAGACATCATTAAGCCTGTCTCAGTGGTCAGGGAAGGCTTCACAAAGAAGGGGACATCTGGATTCTCTTTTTCCATTAACCCAAGGCAATGTTTAATTTGACTATTAAAGAAACCTACCTCATTTAAATTCTTTATTATAAAAGTAACATAGTTTTTTATATAGGATAATCAAAGCAATCAAAAGTGCATAAAATAGAAAGTGAAAGCATCCCTACGTGGTTAAAGTTTGATACATGGCATTTTAGATTCTTACTACATATATAAGCATACATATATATGTATATGTATATATGTATAGTTTTTTAATAATTCATTTTATATGTATTGGTCTGCAACTCATGTTTCCCTCCCATTTGGCAGTAGTTTGTGGATGTCTTTTCATGTCAGTTCATGTAGTGGTGCCACATTTTTTAAGCAGCTATGCAGTATCTCATTGTAAGGATCTGGTATAATTTACTTAGTAGGCCCCTATTCATGGGCACTTGGTAGGTCTTTCAAAGGGTGAATAGGTGTTCACAAGTAGGACAGAAAGGGACAAGGGACAAATCCATCTGATTTGCCAGCTTATGTTTGGGCCGGAGGGTAGTATATGCTTCTAGGTAGCAGCAATTCATTATCAGTCAAGTATACGTTCAGTGGGGCCAAGGGAAGCAAGACCAAATGAGGAAAGCATCACAGACTGCTCTGAGGAGCTTGTTTTTCTGCAGTTGGTGATGGTCAGGGGTGGGGGCATGGGAGGATTTTGATAGAGATCAGATTCAGATGTTTCTAAGAATACTGGAACAATCATGGGTAGGTGGCACTGAGGGAAAACTGAAGACAGGGAGCCCATCCAGGAAGCTACTCCACTGATCTAGGCCAGAGAGGCTGGGGGAGCCGAACAGCAAAGGGCCAAGGTCATGGGCCCTGAGAGATTTGGGACCTATTTGGGGTGGTGTTGGTAAGAGGTTGAGAGTGGTTGTGGGAAAAAGGAGATGGAATCTCATGTGGGAACCTAGCCTTGGAGACTGGTTGGATGGTGCTGCAGTAACCAAGACAGGACACAGGGGGAAGGGAGCTAAGAAGCTGATGAGTTCAATTTCGAACTCTCTTCCTTTTGTTTTGGTCTCCCTCCTGATACCTCAGTGAAGGAGGAAGCCACCCTCACTGACATTTCTGTCCCCTTCAAATTATGCCTGATGAGCCCTGATGCTAATGATTTGCACCCCCAGGAGTACTCAGAGAAAGTTCAGTTTTAGATGTGTGACTGTGGGTTATTTAAGCCTTAGATTTTCTTTCCCCGCTATTATTTAAAGGACAAAATGCAATCACCAGTTATCAGATGCACATGTGCTTGAAGTTTCAAAGTTTGAAGTGCTGACAAAAGCTTCTCCTTCTTGCGGGTTGAGAAGAGGTCTTCAGAAGTCTTGGCCTAAGTGGTCACAGGGGCACCAAGAGCCCAGGACCACTGGGCTGGTTTCAGAGCTACTGGGGCGGGCAGGAAGGCACACTCTCCTATTTGCTCAGTTACAATCAGCAACGACTTCTTTGTGTAAAATGGTAATGAGGCCATTAGGAGAGGCTCACCTGAAGTGCAGCCTTGTGAATCCAAGGTAATTAAACACCTCCCGAATGAAAGGGAAAGGCCAGGGAAGGTTAAGTGAGGAATAATCTGCAGCACAGGTGGCCCAAGGGCTTTGAGGAGCCAAAAGAGTGACTGGTTTGCACCCTTTCAAAGGATGCAAATGTCACCCTAGTCCCTGGGAGAGGCAGGATTTTTATTCTTTGGAGGGTGGAAAGTGGGCAATATTTTTAACATTTTAATAAAGTATAGTTCTCATATTGCTACTTCAAGTTGGAGGTCCACGACAGTCTGCCAGGGTGCCAAGGGCCTGCACTGCTTCTCATGGGCTCTCACCACTAGGGCACACCTGTCCCCGAACAGGGGAGGTCACGTCACAGTAAGCAGAATATTTACACCCAGGTGTTGAGACGGACTCCAAACAGCTTCCAGAGGAAAACTGTTCCTTGACCTACCTCTGAGGGAGACGGGGTGACCGCCCCCTCAGTGCGTGTTCCTGTCCCTTCTGACTTATCCAAGAAGGAGGTCATCCTCCCTTCACTTGCTTGACTGTCCCAGCATGTGGCACACCCCTTTAGCAGCAACACAGCACTTTTTCCCCTATGCTTGATGTTAATCACGGATCAGTGACCTACTATGTGCTAAGCACTGTGCTCCATGACTTCTTGTAACCTTTCAGCATATATTCATCTCCTAAGATCCGGCAACAGAGGATTTTTGCTATTTGGTTTCTTGCCTTAAAATTTCTGCTGTCTCCACATAAAAGCTTGTACATGAATGTTCACAGCAGCATTATTCACAATAGCTAAAAAGTGGAAATGACTCAGATGCCCACTGACTGATGAAGGTAAATAAAATGTGGCCTATTCATACAATGGAATATTATTCAGCTGTGAAAAAGGATTGAAGTACTAATAAGTGAAGAGCACATTTTATTACAATTCCATTTATATGACATGTCCAGAATAGGCAAGTTCATAGAGAAAGTAGATTGATGATTACCTAGGACCAGGGTGAGGGAGGAAGGGAGCAGGATTAGTGGGAAGTGAGAAATACCTGCCAATAAGATGGATTTTCTTTGGTGGGTGATGAAAACACTCTAGAATTAGGTAATAGTGATAGTCCTACATTGTCACTGTACTAAAAACTACTGAATCATATATTTTAAAATGAATGAGTTTTATGATATGTAAAATATATCTTAATAAGCTGTTAAAGACCCTGTATCAGAAGTTTGGTAGTAAGAAATAATGTCCATGGAGCATTTCAAAAGTATATGTAATCCATCCCAGATTCTGAATATTTTTAGGTTCACAGGCAACTTTAGAAACTTGAAGAAAGCTATACATCCCATACCCAGAAAAACAATCATTACTCATTCGTATTAAAATTTTGTAGATGATTCTTAGACCACCTGCATCTAATTTTCTAATTCATCTCTAAATTTTATCGTAAGTTCTAGTCTTAACGTCAGGCCATTAGATAGTCCTATATCTAAAACCCACACAGATTCCTGAAATATGCACTTACTATATCACCTGCGTGCTTAAAAATTGTCATTAGTTTTACATTTATCTCAAAATGAAGGAAAAAATTCCTTAATGTAGTCACAGCTCTTGACCCTTGCTTTTCGCTCTATCCTCATTTTAAGCCACAGCCTCCATCATTCTCTCCACTGAAGCCATAGTTCTCCATAGTCTCTGAACTCCTTCTCACTGTAGTGTCTTTGCAAATGCTGATCCCTGTGTTTGGTACACTGTTCCTTACCCTCTTTGTGCGTTAACTACTTTGGCTCATCCTTCAGATCTTAGTCCAAGCCTGTTTCTCTCCAGCACACTTTCCTTGACCTCCATGGTAAACTCTATAACAGGATTGGCATGGTAGCAATGTCCCATGTGTTGGTATTTCCCTAACTAGAATGCAAGTTTAATGAGGGGAGGACCCCTATCTGGCTTTGCTCACCATTGTATCACCATCAACTCAAGTCTACTAAGTTGCACAATTCCAGGGGCACTTTTCACATGGGACGCAGTTTGAGTGGTATTCCCAGAAGTTGTGCAATATGGCATCCTGAGATGAATGGCATATTGGAAACAGACCAGGAAGTTTGATGTTATCCCTGATGTTGAGGGCAACAGCCATCATGAACACAGTCTTTCCTACGTTAAGAATTCATAGGAGAGATCTCTTTTGGTTGTCACTTTCAGGAAATTTGTGTTCATTTGTGCAACTGCTTTGGACCCAAGAATCTCACAACTTCTCTTGGTTCCCTTTTTGTTTTGAACACTCAGAGGCTCTTAAGTCAAATCGGCAGTCTACTTCTAGCTACCATATAAGACCTTATGGCTTACATTTATATATTAAATCTAGACCTGGCTTCTTCTTTTCCAATTGCCATGACTTTCTTCTCTCTTGACTATTTTGTTTTAATTTGTTGGATACATATCTGTAAGTTACATAAGTGTGTACCCATAAGTCTATATAATGACTATTCCTTCAGAGTATGAAGAATATAATAATACATGTTATACATGTTACATACTTTAATAAATATATATTTAGAGTATGAAGTGCAATGTATATAATAATGTAATATGTCATAAATAAGCCACTTATTTCTAATATTTATAAGTAATATGAAGAAGAAATGGAATTGGAACTAAAAAAATTTGTGTAGCCCAGGCTGAGATTACAAGACTTCATATTCCAACTTGGCCACTTCTTGGGTTTGTTCCTAGGCATCTATGTAATCTAACCTCTCTGAGACTGTTTTGCCCTTGTAAGATAGGAATACAACCCCTTTCTTACAAAACTGTAGAAAGAATTAAAGAAAATTTGTGTGAAAGCAGTTACCTGACACATTGAAACTACTTAGAAAGCTTGCTTTTGTTTTTATTAGATATGCTCTAATAGGAGCATATCTAATAAAAGCCCTAGTATTGGGTGCATTTTTGTTCTCCCGGTAGCTGAGGTGTCAAATCAGTCCACCTGGAGTTCGCATCGTGGTGCAGTGGTTAAGGTATCCAACTAGGAACCATGAGGTTGAGGGTTCAATCCTTGGCCTTGCTCAGTGGGTTAATGATCCGGCGTTGCCATGAGCTGTGGTGTAGGTTGCAGACATGGCTCGGATCTGGCATTGCTGTGTTGTCAGCCAGCAGCTGTAGCTCTGATTAGACCCCTAGCCTGGGAACCTCCATATGCCGCGGGTGAGGCTCTTAAAAAAAAAAAAAAATCCACCTCCCAGGGATTTTCTAGGGTTCTGTGTGTGCTGAGCATAGCCAGCCATCCTGTCCCACCCTGCCCTCAACGTGTGTCTCCTTTCTGCCATCACCAGATCTCTTCACTGAAGAACCGGCTGAAGAAGGTCTCCACAACAACCGGTGATGGTGTGGCCAGAGCCTTCCTCAAGGCCCAGGCCGCCTTCTTCGGCAGCTACCGAAATGCTCTGAAAATTGAGCCGGTGAGTAGCTTCGCGGCATGTCACAAATCCATGTTCAGTCAGGGTTGAGAAATGTATCTCAGGGGCCATAAGAAACCTGCTGTTCATCTGGTTGTTTGATTCACCAAAAGCGGTTGTGTGTGTCTGTGGGGTCACGGACAGGGAGTGTCCTCACTGCGCTACCTCTTGGCACAAGGAAGCCGCACCACCATGTGTGAAGCACCCTCTGCTCCTGTGGATGCTGAGGTCCCTCCCTCCCTGGGCAGGAGCCCCCATTGCGTGTCCAGTGCTCAGCGCTTCACGCACTTCTGCTCCCACTGAGGATTCCCAGTAAGCTTGAGAGGTAGCAGTGATCATCTCCACTTGACAGATGAGGAAACCGAGGGTCACAGAAGCAATAACTTGCTAACCCGTGGGAGAGTTGGGTAGATCCCAAAGCCCATGCTTTCCCACAGTACCTCACTTTTTCTGCAAAGGGACCTCTACTCCACCTGGAGAAAGCAAAGCATCCAGGGGACTCACTTCTTAGTCATCCCAAAGTGTTCTTGGTGTGTTGGCAACAAAGTATGCTGAGGACTGGGGAGAATGTTATCTGCCTCCATGGCCCTTCCCAAGCCTCTGTTGCCTCATCCCTGAAGTAATTAGTTACTATGAGGATATGAAGAGACCAGGTCATCCCTAAAACCAAAGAAAATACCAGTTCTCTCAGCTTCAATGAGAAGCTTTCATCTGCTGCCTAGCCTACTCTGAGCCTCTTGGCCAAGGAGAATAGGGAAATTGGTCCAGGACCTGGGTCACTGCATAGGAGAGGGTGTGGGCGGGGACCTTGCTGGCAGCCTTTTCTCTCAGGAGCTCTATGGAGCCCCCTTGTCTTGAGCAGGCAGAGATGCAGCCTCACCCAGCCTCGTCAGAGCCAGTGTAGGGAACCAGCAGAGGTCACACTGCCTAGAGGTCAGGGACATTTGCTTTTGTTTTAACCCATAGCATTTTATTAGATTATTGACTAAAGAAGAGTAGGTATCAGGCAGTGCATTCTTTGTGCAAACGTGAGTCTTGATCATGCTTCCTCATAAGCCATCGTTATACTTTGCTAAGTACCTTTTTACCATTATGTCTCCATCACATGAGTAAGTGAAGCACAGGGTAACAGCAAGTCCCTTGTTTTCCCTTCACCTGGAGCACGCTCTCTGAAGTGATCAGGGCAGTGGGCGCTCAGGGAGCAGCAGCCTAACACCACCATCCTTGTTGTTCCTTGCCTTCCATTCAGCACTTAGGCCTGACTCTCTAGGCTGCCTCAGCTTCAGGCAATGCTGTAGTCACATCACAGAAAGGATGCACTCTTCTTGCTTCCTAAGAACTACTTCCCTTAGGTCTTCTAAAGCTCTTCAGCTTAAAGCAAGTTCTTCATGTCCTGTTGTCTCCAAGATGGGTGATTCAGATTCTTTGTCCTGACCTCGGGCCCAGCTGAACCAGTCAGGTTCAGTGCTATTTTGAGAGCTGGTATAATTCAAGGAAAATACTGTTTTCTTCCCATCTTTAAAGTGAGAATGGGACAACTGGCCCAGTCCTTTTCTGAGGCTACCGGGAACTGACAGGCATGAAGTATTTCCCTCCTTACAATGTCAGTGTGGTTCTGTGCACAGCTAGAATCCGGAGGCTATTGAATCTGGTACATATTTCTGGGTGTATGATCTGACACAAGTTGCTCTTCCAGAGAAGTTCATGGTTGTGCTTGCACTTGGCTCTCAAAGACATTGGATTTAGGGATGGGAGTCCTGAAGTTTAAAGCCTGGCTCTGCACTTCTAGGCTGTGTAACCTGGAGCAGGCCACTTCATCTCTCTAAACTTAGTTTCTTTCACTGTGAAATGAAGATAAAAATACCTATTTTTCTACGTCTCCAGATGTTATAAGGATCAAAAGAGCCATAAAACCTTTCATAGGAAAGGTGAAATTTGACCAGTATCTGATGGGTAAGGTTTAGACAAAGAAAGACAGCAGTTTCTCTTCCTGTGGTACATTTAAAGTTATCTGAGGGAACAAAGGCTTGGAGGCAGGACCCTTCTTGTCACATTGTCTGGAGTCATGGGTTTGGGTTGGGAGATGGGACTGTAGGAGAGGCTGGGGCCAAATCTGACAGAGCCTTGGATGCTAGGCTATGAATGTGAGCAGAGATGTGCTATGACTAAAGTCATCATGACCAGTAGTACAGCAGTGGACCGAGAAAGAAACTGGAATCAGAGACCAGGGGACTGTTAGGGAAACTCGGAAGAGAGCCCTCCATTGGTTACACCAGGAAAAGGTACCACAAAGAAGAAATGACTAGATGAGTCTAGTAATAAATGAAATATGGGAGATGATGAGAAAGAAATGTCAAAATGTCTCCCACTTTTTGGATCTGGGAGAGGATGGTGATGCCCATAGTAGAAAAAGGGAAAGCTGGATCCAAAGGTGTTTCCAATAGCAGATTTACAATGGTGAACACAAGGAACAGACTGAGTGTCCATTATGATAAACAGCTAAAGTATATCCATATTATAGAATATCATGTAGCCATTAAAAGTAGCATTTTGAGGTTAGGATGATGAGTTTGCTTGTAAATATGGTACATTTCATTGAATTTGCCATTCCATCGTAAGATTTACCATTATTCCATGTATCATTAAGAAAAAGAAAAGAGTGCTGCCAACTATAATTGAAGGATGCCATCAATTGTAAGACATCCAAATTTCAGACATGTTAAAATGTGAAGAAACTTACATCCTAGAATCAATGAAATAAGGCAGTTTTGTCATGCTTTTGGTCTGATTCATCTGTACCAGAATGGCTTTTCTTTTTTTTTCCCCCATAAGGCCAAGAGGGAAGCCAGAGGGCTTGAAAGTTTCTGACCAAGCCTCAGCATGTTACCTAGATTGTTTTTAAACCATGCATTTAATGCTAGCCAATTCTCCTCATCTAAAAAATGGAATAACAACACTTCCCCTACCAAATTGTTTGTGAGCGTAATTAAAATAATGACCACAAAGAGCCTGTGAGCCCGTGAAGGGGTCATGGGTTTTGGAGTCATGCCGCGATGGGGGCATGCTGAGCGGTGCCTTGGATGAACCTGCCTGTGTGGCAAGCAGCACAGAGCTAAGGGGATACAGTGCCCTCCACGGGGCCACTTGTCTTTTAGTTGTTTCTCTCTTTATAAAAATAGCACCTGCTCTTGGTTTAAAGAGAAAAAAAGATTTAAAGTAACAGGATTGGAAATGAGAAAATACCTAAAATCCTATCATCTGGAGTTGAGATAACATATTAGCATGTTTCCACCAAGGTTCTAGGGTTTGGGGAGGGGGGGTTCATTTTGTTTTGTTCTGTTTTTTACTTTTAGAAGGTTGAGATATTCCTGCAAAACAGTACATTCCCTGTTAGCTGGTTTTGCCTCAGTGTATTGTAAGCATTTTTTCACGTCACGTAAAAACTCCTCTTACACATTGGCTGCGCGTCTCCCGTTTGGTGACCCCAAGTGGTTCTCAACCCTGGCTGTGGGTCAGAATCATCTTGGGGGGGGGCTCTTAAAATGGCAACTATCAGGGACCCACTCACAGAGAATATTGTCTACTTCCTGCACTCTAGAACCAATGCCCTGACCCACCACATCATCCGACCTCTGGTTCTTGGGATTGTCCATAATCTTGAACCACGCTGTGGTCAACAACTTTATATAAATCTTCATTCACAGTCTGAATTATTTCCCTAGGCGGAATCCCCAGCGTGGTTTTACTGGGTCAGAGGACCCAAGCACATTTAAGGCTTTTGATTCATCAAGTGAAGGAGAAAGCTGGTAGCCAGAAACAGTTGGTAGCCTGGAGGGGAGACTCTGGGACAGGCCAAGTGGAGAGCAGCCCGGGACCGAGGGTGGCCTGAGGGCTCAGGGCCGGGAGGAGTGTGCAGGGCACCAGCTTCCCAACCTGGCCAGTGGCCGCGGTCATGGGACTCGGGTCACTGCAAAGTCAAAGTTTGGGTTTTTTTAAACATGAAACATGACAGACTAGAGGATGTTCTTTTCTGCTTGGCTCCCGCAGGGCCAGGAGGGGCCAACCCAGCCCCAGAGGCAGAGATGAGCCACAGCTCCTCCATGGCTCAGAGCTCATTCGTTTGAGATTTTTTAATTCCCTGGCCTTTTTTTTTTTTTTTTAATTTTCCCTCTCCTACTGGAAAAAATTCAACATGCAGCTGGCTGGGGAGTCCCAAACTTCATTTTCTTTCCTCTGCCCAGAAGGGAAGAGGAAGGCAGCCCCCTGGCTGAGTCCCAGCCACATGCAGGCACCGGGCTGCCCTGCTCCACCTGTGCCTTCTGCCGTGTGCCTGTCCCAGGGCCAGAAGGTCTGCGGGGCTCCCTGGTGGGGTCTCTCTTCAGAGCCAGGTGAGTTACTTCTCCTGAGGATCAGAGAGTAAGACCTGAGAGTGTCCAGCTACAAGTCTCCTACCTGCTCGGTGGCCTCCCCCCAGGTCTCCCCCTTGTTGGCATCTGTGGTCTCAGAGATTCCCCATGAGCTCTCTGATGTCCACGTTACAGATGGGGGAGAGCGGCTGAGGTTGCCCCTGACTTCTTGGCAAGTGGCAGAGCCAGGAATCAGACTCAGGTTGGCCTGACTCAAAAACCCAAGTTTCTTCCACCACACCACTCGCCTGTCTTTGTTCTGGTTGCCTCGTGTTTCACGTTAACAACCCGCTCTGCATTTCTAGCACCGGGTCCTGGTCGTAGCAGAGCAGAGGCATGAGTGTGTGTATTTGGAACAGTGGATGGAAGGATGGGTGAGAGAAATGAACAAACAGAGAAGTGTGTAGCGCCGGGGTTGGCCCTTGGCCTCTGTTCAGTACGTACACATTATATCCTGTCCTGTCTTTAGGCTTTGGAGGTTGGCGCTGCCTGGCAGAGGAGAGAGTGTCAGCAAATCACAAGGGCATGTGACCCATTTTTCAGTCACCCGGAGAATATGAGGTACAAAGCCTAAGATATTTAACAATATCGGCCAAGCCAACTTGTTCTTCTCTGCTTAAATGACAGATCCACAAGCAGCCAGGCAGCCCCATTCGGAAAAACCCCCTTTATCCGTGTCAAGCGGCAGCTCAGGCTCTAGCTCATTTATTTAGGCCTTTCTTGCTCTCTGACACGCCTCCTAGCAGTTGCCAGGCAACTCTGGGAGTAGCAGTGTGTGTTAGGGATTAACTAGTTAGGGCTGGGGTCCTTTTTGGCAAGAAGGGGATAAAAGACAAATGATTTTAATTGCTAGGCCAAGAATCCTTTCTCTGCTGGGTAGAAGACTGCAACTTTTGGAGGATGTGTATAGCAGTGTGGGTCCTAAATTTGCCTCGAATGGTCCTCTTTCTCCCTCCTAGGGAGACCAAATGAATTTTAAAAAGAGTCTTATTTTACTTCACTCTTTTGTTTAAAATTATATCATCTTGAAATCTGAATAAGACTAAACCAGCATCCTCTCTTTGGAAGACGTTTCTTAGCACAGTGGCCTCAGTTTTAAAGAACTTTCAAAAATAGAATTGTGTGCTTTAATTACATCCTTTTTTCTGTCCATAGTTTCTTATTTCATAGCTCGTGCTACGTGGAGTCATCTTAAGGCAGCACATATGGAGGTGCTTTTCCCATGTCTGGCCAATGGTCCCTGATAAATATTAGCTCAAAGTGCAAAACTGATGGAGATTCGTGCTCTGATGTGCATTCTGTTCCATGCCAATAGCTGTGGAAGGGCCAGTGTAGATGGCCCACTATGAGTTGTTTGTTCAACAAGCTTGTGTGGCTCTCTCTGGGGCGTTCTGCTGGTTGGGCTTCCCCAGGATGAATGGAGAACAACCCCTGCCCACAGGGAGCGATGGCTGAGGTGTGGACAGTAAAGATAGTCGATGTCAGAGCCACGAAGCAGGCTGTGCAGGCAGCAGCCAGCTCTTCCAGGCCGGCTTGCTTAGTCCTTCCCAAGAGACCCAGCTTCCAGATTCAGCTGTGGGTACGCTGGCATCATCCATCTTACAGCCCCTGATTTTGCACATGTTTCTGCTGAGTCATATTTATCCATCTAAAACCCCTTGAAGACAGAAAAGTTAAGATAAAAGCAGATTGATAGCCTGGCTTTCAAGCATGAACAGACGAGGCTATGTTAGAGTAGGTCAGGAAAATACCATATATATCTGTCTCCTGGTTGAGTAACACCATTGATCTCATAGTTTTTTAAAAACAAACAAAACTGTATGTGTTTTCAGTATAACAGGAAATAGAAAAAATATTTACAAAGTAGAAAAACTAAAATATCACTATACTTCAATTGAATGAATACAACTACCTCAACTACCTTTTATATATTCTTACTAATTATTTTTCATTATGAAAACTATCTACATAGTTGCTATCAAATCTTAAGTTAAAAATTTGTTTCTCCTCCATTTAACATTACATCCTAGGCTTTTTTACATAGCTACAGAACAGTCTATCAAGTACAGCTACCATAATTTCCCTAACCACTTTATCACACCACACATTTAGATTGTTTCCAGTATTTTGAGATTATCATTAATATTACACTAAACATATTTGAATAAAGCTTGGATAACGCTTTATTTCTAAGTCTTTGGAGTAAAAGAAATACAAGTCTGCATGCAGGAGCCTGACTTTGGGTGCCAAGTTGTCACAGCGTGGTAAGGAAGCAGATTTCCATTGACTCAGCCTAAGAGCAGCTCAAAATGGAAAGATTAGGATGTTTTGTAGTGTTGTGTGCTCCCTGCCCTCCACAGAGGCAAGTCGAGTATACCGAGAGCACATATAAAGGATGTTACTAATTTGTCTGTGCCACTGTCTGTGCTAAAAGAAAGTTTGAGGAACCTTAAAAGAATCTGTACAGCACAGCAAGACGAGACAAGGAAGTGAGGGAAGCAAGGGAAAGGAGAAATCAGATGAAGCCCAGAAGGGGCTGGGACGTGTGCCTCTGTGCTGGCTCTGAGATTTCCTGAGCAGCTTGGCAATGGTAAAGATGGGAGTCAAACCCACGTCTGTCTCAGAGCCCTTGCTTTTTTTTCTTTTTTTGATCATGGTAAAACATACGTAACATAGAATTTGCCATTTTAACCATTGGTAAGTATGTAATTCAGTGGGATTAATTACATTCACAATGTTGTACAACCTCCGTCACTACGTATTTTCAAAATTTTTCATCACCCTAAATAGAAACTCTGAACTCATTAAGCAATAACTCCTAATTCCCCCATCCCACCAGCCCTTGGTAACCTCTAGTCTACTTTCTATCTTTATGAATTTGCCTGTTCTAGATGTTTCATATAAATGAAATTGTATCTCATTTGTTCTGTGTCTGGCTTATTTCACTTAGCATGATGTTTTCAAGGTTCATCCACATTGCAGCATGTGTCAGGACCTCATTCCTTTACAACTGAGTAATATTCCACTGTATGTCTGTCTATACCACGTTCAGTGTGTGCATTCAACTGTTCATGGACACTAGGTGGTTTCCATCTTTTGGCCATTGAGGGTAATGCTGCTATGAACATTCCTGTATGAGTCTCTGTTTGAGTCCCCGTTTTCAGTTCTTTGGGATATACACTTAGGAGTGGAATTACTGGGTCACAATAGTCATTTTATGTTTCCCTTTTTGAGGAACTACCAAATTGTTTTCCCCACAGAGCCCATGACATTTTTAAGTGGACAGTGGTATGTTTGTGAAACATGAATTTGTACCCATGAATGTTCTGTAGGCAAAGTCGGTGAACGATTTCCTTACTTTCCAGTTTGTTTTAAGCAAGTAGGTAGGGAATTACAGCCAAAGCCTACAGGCCTGAGCTAAATAGATGTACTGACATAGGAGTCAGAGAAGGATCTGGTGGCTTACCAGCTACGATTTTCTCTCATTTTTGTGTTCATCCCAAGTCAAGGTCATGTCCTTGAAATGAAACAGGGATAAGGGGAGGTGCTCCCAACATCAGAGCTCTGGGGACCACCACTGTAGCTCTGTGGCTCTGAGGATGATGGAAAGAATATGGTCTTTGGAGTCACCTGGGTTTTAATCCAGGCTCTGTCATCGCCCGAAGATAACCATGGAAGTCACTTACTTTTCTGAGTCTTAGTTTTCTTATCTGTAAAATGGAAATAATGCCCACCTTGTAGGACTGTTGAGAAAAATAGCAATAATGTAGCTTTTTGCTGATAGTAGATCTTAACCAAATGAGAATGATCTTTCCTGGGTGACAGGAAAGTAAAGGAGGAAGGGAAGGAGAATGAGAAGGCCACGTTCTAGAAAAGCAGTAGCCATCCTTGTTCAGTGAGTGTCAGGCTACCTGGAACCAGTCAAAACACAATGAGATTCTGGCCTGTTTATTACTATTTTTTTTAAGTAACTATGAAAGTTTGGCTTTTGTCTCAAATAATGCATAAAGGGTTTAGAAGAAATCATATTTAATTATTTCCTGCAGTATTTATTTGATATTTATTCGTTCACGTTATTGCTCACCAGCACTTACAGGCAAATGGGACTCATGGTTCCAAGGGTTTAAAATTCAGAAATGCTTTAGAGTAATTTTTGAAATGCTTAAGAGAAAATATCATTGAGAATCTTTTTTCTCTTTCATTAAAATATTTTTGCCTGTTGGAAGAAGTTGACCCTTGTTCCATATTGGCACCAAATCTCTTCTGTTCACCTCTCAGGGACACTGAAGGCTCAGGAACCTGGTTTGGGAGTCCTGGCACCCTGAGTCACACAGTGAATGTTCACTAAACTGAAAGCCATTGTTCTAGAAGTAGACTGCCAAGTAAAAGTTTGGTCCTTAAGTGACAGAAGATGAGAAGTGGCAGGAAATCCCCCTAAACACAATGATCAAGCTTAACTGAATGATTTCAAAGAGCATCACTGAATATGATCAAAATGAAATTCCCGTATGTTCTAAAATACTTGAAAAATAAAATATAGCCAGTGTAACTTAAACTATCCAGGAGGAATTCCAGGCTTTAACTTGATAATTTAATAATCATTTAATAATCCTGGCTCTTGTCTTACTTTGTTCCCATAGGATGGGATCATGTTTTGTACTCCTTGGAGTCTCTCACATAGTCTAATATTTAGTAGGTGTTCATTAAATGTTGTTGAACGAATGGATGAGCAAATGAATGAATGATACCTGTATCTACTATACTGTGCATTAGGAAGACTGGTGGTCATGTTTCAGTGTTGTACAATATAGATGCTTAGTTTAACAAAAAATTATCCATAGCTTCATCTTAGAGCATGAGAAGAATCTGACACAAACACTACACTGGGAATGTGTAAATGCAAAACAAAGGCACAGCCCAGCATCTATATGGTAGCTAACCACAGGCAGTTAGGATCTGGAGAGGACCACCCTCTGTGAAATCACCACGTGCAGTAAGTATTCATTTCTAGTTAGGAAAATACAGAAGGTGAGTATATTAATGGAGTAAGCTGAATCCATGGTGGCGGAAGCAGTGGCAAAGAGAAATGCTTATTGTTACCAGCATTTTAAGTCAAATGATCTCGCTTTAGGGTCTTTTACTTTTTCAGCGAGACTCTGAAAAGGAAACCTTTCTGATCCATTTCCAAGCAGTGATAACATTTGACAGTGATATATGACTTCATGTACATAACTAGACTGTGAATTTCTTAAGAACAGAATTTTATCTTATTCTTTCTTATACCCCTGGCACACAGTAGAGGTCCAGTAACATAAGATGGAGCGATGGTGGGTTTATTCTGTGGAGGATGTTAACGCTACACAGTGATTAGAGGATAAAATTGTAGATTCCCTTCCCCTACCCTCCAACCCCTCAGACATGCATCCACATTGATCTTCTGTGGGGTGTGGGTATCGTCTCAAGTGTAAACAGTCACATTCAGCCTATGCTCCTCTCTTACAAAGAAATGGAAGCCACAGTGTAGTGTCGTGATTACTCACGTATCCCTGGCACAGAGCCTGGTTCGTCAGAGATGCTCAGTAGTTCTCTGTGGAGTGAATGAAGTTGCAATAGTCCATAGTTACTGTGTCCTTAGTAGATTGTGCGCTACAGCAGTTTTGTTAAATTAATCATTAGGACTTGAGGTCTTAAGAAAAAGAAAAATGATATGAAGCATTTATTTTGTGCTATACTCTTTACATATATTCCCTTATTGATTTTTACAGTCCCCACATAGAGAAAGTAGTGTAGCCCCATTTTATTGATGAGAAACCAAGGCTAGAAAAGATTATGTCATTTTTTTTTAAATGGTGACAAAGCCAGGATTTGGACCTTCCATCTGCCTGATTGTACAACCATGCTCTTTCCTCTGACCACTCACCACAATGGTGATTGCCGTATGGTCTGCGTTATGTACAATTAGAGGGCATCTCGGAAGAATACTGAGCTGCTCTCCTCTTAAGAGTCTGTGTCTAATCTGTGCAAATGTTTCTTGGAAAATACAGGTTAAATGAACACCATTTATAAACTATTTTGCAAAGGGGTAATGTCAGAATTTTTTATGTCTTTTTAAAAACATCCCTTTAATAGATAAATTTAATTGCCCAATATTTTGTTGTTTAAATATTTGATATTGTGATAATTGGATGAAAAAGTAAAACTTCCAAGTGCCACCCTCCCTCCTCTTTTCCTTGGCTGACACCTAGTGGCAAACTTCCTGGTAGCAGTATTATCTAGGTGCTAAAGGCTGGTGGTGGTTTTTCAATTGATTTTAGGATTTTTTTTTAATCAATTATTTTCATCATAATGAAAGTTACATTAATATAAGGTTAATTTATTAGGGATCATTATAGCAGTGGAATTTCTATTTGATTTAACATGAATTTTAAAGTCAGTTACAATCAAACCTTAGCAGGAACCTTAGCAGGTATTTAAAATCTTGGTATACTTGTCTACCCAACCCCAACCTGACGGGGCGGCCACCCTGCCCTGGGCACAGACTTGCACATACTGACAAAGAAGACCCGGTCCTGCTCTCAATGGCTGTGGCAGGCAGAGAGTTTTGCTGTGTGTGGTAATTGTAGAAGTAGCATGTTGGACAAGGTGGTAGGCCACCAGAGGCATTTCCTCCTGGATGCTGAGGGAAAGCTTCCCAGGAAAGGATGTGCCTGGGATGGCGCCTGACAGGAGGAGTAGCACTCCCCCAGGATCAGGGGCAGAAAGCAGCTCATGAAAAGCCAAGGGGCATTGAAACTCATGGCATGGCTAGGTACTGTGGGCATTCGAGTACCTGGAGCAGAGACGGGAAGGAGTGTGGCCAAGGGCAAAGTGGAGAAGGGGTCGGTTCCAGTCCATGAAAGACCTAGGAGGCCACAAAAAGGTTTAGTACACAGCATAGACCAGCATTTTTAAACAGTGGTCCTTGAAATATTGGATCCAAAAGATGTTTTAATGTTCTCTGATCATGTAGTTGTGATTGTCATATATTGCATATTATACCTCTTTTTTCTTTTCTGGATATTTACAATGCACATTACAGCCCCACTGCAAAGAAATCTAGTTAACTTTGTTTAACCCAGCATTTTTCAAAACACTTTCCTCAAAAATACTTATTAACATTCCACGCATCTATGACTTCTCAGCACAGTTTGGGAAACACTGCTGTAGCTAATGATTGATGATGAATTTTTCTTGCTCAAAGGCCATGGAATTAGGATAACCAGCTGTGTTCATTTTACCCCAGTCTCATTGATATGAGCCTTAGGGGAAAAAAAGCATATTCCTTTTCCAAAGTGTTTCTTGTTAAATGGAGAATCGTGTCCAACAGGTAGTCTTAAGACCCAGAGCCCAGCCTTCGCCCGGCTTTCTCAGCACAGGGCCACAGGCCACACACTGATCCCCTTGGTCCTGCCACTTGATACTGGTATCAGTCAGGATTTAACCAGAACAACAGGAGCCCCTTCAGATGGTTACAGGGGGGAAGACAATTCAAGGAAATGGTTATATAGCTGAGAGAGGAGCAGAGAGGTAATCTGGAGATTACAACAGAGCTGATGTGCCTGAGGCCAGGCCAGGGTCACCTGATGAAAGCCAGAACCTATGTGTCTGTGCCAGGGGCGCTTGAGTCAGACAGGAGGTGAACCACTGCTGGACAGCCCACCCAGGGGCCAGGGGAGAGAGGAGAAACACTCAGCCCCTAGCTGTCCTCTGCCTCCTCCTCCAACACCAGCACTTCACATGTGCCAAACCAGGCAGGAAGCCAGTTGACTCCAGAACCCAGGGTACTCAGCCTCCCCTCTGTACAGAATAGAGAAGAGTGAAGAGTGGGTCTGAGATCAGACAGGCTCACAACCAGTGCTCCCAGATCCCAGATATTAAGGCTATTTAGTGACATGCCCCCCCACCCAGGAAAATAATAAACAAGGTGGTGAAGTTAAAAACCCCTGATTTATTGTTAGACCTGGAACCAACCTGGACTCTCTGCCTCTTTCCAGCTTTGTAACTCTAGGCAAGTTACTATACTTTCCTGAACCTTAGTTCCTGACTTATAAACTAGGAAAAAGAATCTGTTCAAATGATCCTTCCACAGGGCATCTTTGACATATGTCTGACTGGTTCCTATTTTATAATGAAACAAGAACAAGGTATTGAAAACTTTGAGGGCTTAGCCTGGAGCCCACAGGAGTGTTAGAAATCCACATATGTTGATCGACTACTCCATTCTTCAGTGAATTGGCTGAAATATTATTAGCTAGCAATTATTATCCAGTAGATGTCCAATTTCTTAACATATTCACTTCCCAGGGTTGTTGGAGTGGGACAAGCTTGTAATGTGTGCAATGAAATGTTCCAGTGTTGGAGAAGTACTCCACCTGATTTACAGTTCAGTACAGGCTAAAGAGAGTGTAGATTCCAGGAAGCTGCTGCTTAAGGGGTGTGAAAGCTTGGGAGGCCCTTCCCTGTTGAACCACGGGGGGGGGGGGGGAATTGTTTGTTTCTTTGTCTTTGTTTTGTTTTGTTTCATGGGGATAGAAATGCCATCCTCCTAAAATCATTTTAAGGGAGCTCCCAGTGTGGCTCAGTGGTTAGCGAACCCAGCTAGCATCCATGAGGACACGGGTTGGATCCCTGGCCCTTGCTCAGTGGGTTAAGGATCTGTCGTTGCCCTGAGCTGTAGTGTAGGTTGCAGATGCAGCTCGGATCCTGAGTTGCTATGGCTGTGGTGTAGGTCGGCGGCTACAGCTCTGATTGGACCCCTAGCCTGGAAACCTCCATATGCCACGGGTGTGGCCCTAAAAAGACAAAAAGGCCAAAAAAATAAAAATAAAAATAAATCATTTTAAGAATTAAGTGAGGTGGTGGATGTAAAGTACTTATTCTCTGTTCATCTCCCCCACCGTCCACAGCAGGCTATGGAAGCAGGTTCCCTTTTATCCAGTGAATGCCCGATTCACCAGCAGTCACATTCCATGGAGTTGTGGCAGGAATTTTGGAAAGCCTTTAACTGGAGATTATTTATGTTTGGTTTGCTGGTCCCTGTTAGTGATGTGTCCTGGCAGATCTCCACTCACCCTGCTCTCGTCAGTCACAGTTCACTGGCATTATTCATGACCCATTTGCTTGAGACTTTTTTTTTGCACATATTCCTACTGTGATGCACTTTTACTCTCATCTTCACAGCATCGAAAACGGTCTGTAGGTTTGAAGGTGTCCTGAGCAAGTCAGTTGCCAGCTTAAAGGTCATTATCTGTTCTTTGAAGGGGAACTTTAATCCTGAGCTGATTAGTTTTATCCTCCGTTGAGGAATGTTATGCAAAGGAAATATGGGAGGGAAGAACTTGCTATCTAGTAAATCTGTACTTCTTGCTCTTTTATTTGTATTTTCTTGGTTAAATGTGTGTGTATATTTCCCCAGTTTGATAGATAGGGAGCTCAAAACAGAGAAAGTTGAAAATTTTAAACCAACTTTGAACAAACATTTAACAAGACCCTACTATGCCAGACACTGTTCTAGGTGCTTTGACATGCAGCAGTAAACAAAATAAAGTCCCAGCCCTCACATCTCTATATTTTAGGAGGACACAGACAGGAAACAGAGATGAAAGTTAATATATAATGTGTTAGGTGGTGATAAGTGTCATGCAGAAAAAGAAAACCAAAGAGGGGGATAAAGAGAAACCCCAGGTGGGGTAGGTGCTGGTAGGAGATGGAGCCAGGATTGGGACCCAGGCTGTCTGCCTCTAGAACTCATGTTTTTTCCACTGGTCCCATGCTGCTTCTGATCCTTTTTAGTGATGGTTTCCAGCATCAGGTGAAGAAATGTGAACTCTAACATCTCACTTCTTAGTCTGGAGTTGATAATTCAATGTGTCAGGGTGGTGACTTTGCATTCCTAGGGTACAGAAAACATTTTTGCTGCACTCCCTGCTGTCAGCAGCATGGAGCTGTTTCTTTCATCTCTCTGGTTTCCCAAACACATTTAATCTTGATGCAGAAAGCATCTTGCCAGCTTGGACTCAAGCCCTAGCGCTGGGGAGATCAGTCTACCCTAGAGGAAGGTCTCTGTGACTACCGGGCTCAAAAGAACTCATGTGTCTTTTCTCTCTACTTCCAAGAAGTGATGTTGTAGGTATTAGCTTTTGTAAGCTTAGTATCCGTCGTTTCATGATCTTCAGTATTCAGAAAGTCAATTTAATTCCATAAGTAGGGACCAGGAACCAAGAGATGGATCAAATATGGAACCTTTCCACAAGAGTCAGATAGACCTAGATTCCACTTTTCTATTGATGTAATATTAAGCACATTCATCAACCCCTCTGCTTTAGTTTCCCTACCCGTAAAAGGAGGCAAACAAATATAATCTGCCTCATAGGATTGTTGTGAAGATTAAATGAGATACCGCAGCATGGTGCCTGGCATATGGAAAGAACTTAATACTTGTTGCCTTTTTAAAAAAATAAACCTTATATTTTAGAGCAATTCTAGGTTCACAGAAAAATTAGTGGAAGGTACAGAGATTGCCCATATACTTCCTGTGCCCACTCAGGCATACCCCCCTCCATTATCAAAAACATTATTATTATTGTTTTTTTGTCCGTGCCAGAGGTATATGGAGGTTCCCAGATGAGTGACTGAACCCGTGACACTGCAGGGACAATGCCAAGTCCTTAATCTTCTGCACTATGAGAGAGCTCTTGGACTTTAATATTATTAAAAAATAGTTTTTATTACCCAAATGTGCATCTCTAGATGCTATAGTTTAGTCTTGTCCATTAAAACATATATATATATATATGGCTTTAAAATTCTCTTTTAACTTATAGGTTCCTCATGCTAATCGCATGATCATGATTCATGATCCTCTGTATTTGCTGCTAACTGGAGACTGGGTTTTGAGATTGAATAGACTAAGTTTCCATCTTTTTGGTGATATGCAGTTGGTATTTGGCAAGACTATAGGAGGCATATCAAGTCTGGTTTTGTCTCTTTTTGTGATTGTTTTTAAGCCAGTGATGCTTAATACCTGCATTGCAAAATGTTGATATTCTTGATTTATTTATCTTTCACCTATTGATTAGAATATTTTTATGGAGATTCTCTCCTTAATTTACTATGTTATTACCCAGTGTCACAGTTCATACAGCTAAGATAAATTCTTGATTCTTCCCTGTATTTACCTGTTTAGTATAATGAATTAGTTGCCTAACACCCTCAAAACATTTCATTCTTTTATATATGTATTATTATGACCTAGTGGAATTAAACATATTTGTAGGTTCGAGTCAGTTACAATTATTATTGTTATTAAAACTTAAACTATCCCATTTCAGCCAGTGAGAACGTCTTCATGTTGGTCCTAGGTATTTTTTTTTTACATGACCCTAGTAGTCTTTGACAAATCCCTTGTTATCTGATGTTACAGGACACTCCACGCTCATCTTGTACCTTTCCTGCCCACAAACCTGGAATCAGACATTTCTTTAGGAAATGTTGCACTGATTTCTTTCAGTAAGAAGTAGTATCTCAAGACAAAAACCCTGGGTGTTTAGCCTACTCACTGCTGCTGGTCATTGTTTCCAGGCCTTTTCAGTGGACAGGGGGTAGGAGGTACACACATATGCATATATCCATGTGCACAGGTGTGTATCTAGATACCTCCAGTCCAAGTTCAAAACTACACACCTTTTGCTTAACCTCTTCTCTATTACATTTGTCTTTCCTTTCTTCTGTACCGAGAACTCTGGTTCTCAAGGGCACAGAGGATAATAGAATTACAATACCCCATAATTACTCATTTATTTTCATACGCAACAGCCTCAGCAAACACTACAAATGTTACCACCAGCATGATTACAGAAAATCTTTTAACTTTGTTTTTCATGTTCTCTCCCTATTCTCCCTGCAGGTTTTGGCTAGTTGAACTGTATTTACTTTGCTGGAACACACAGCCATTACACCCTAAAGGCTTTCCCTCTCAGCCCTCATTTGGTCTCAGTCTTCAGATGACTATAACTTGTTTTAATGGTGATGGCTCTTTGGCTATTTTTGGTTGTCTGAAGCTGGCTCCCTGGCAGATTCTTCAGGAATGCTCATGGAAACAGTATTTGCTGTGTCGTTAAAAGCTGATGATAATTTTTCTGTGTCTTTTCTAGATGAGAGTCAGTTTTGCTGGATATAAAATCTGTCCCCTACTTTCTTTCCTTGAGTAACAAATGTGTTGATACATTTTCTTTTGGCAAGAAAGTATTGCTGTCAAAGTCTGGGAATAATCTTAATTTTCTTCCTTTAAAAAATCACATGTACCAGGAGTTCCCATCATGGCTCAGTGGTTAACGAATCCGACTTAAGAACCGTGAGGTTGTGGGTTCGATCCCTGGCCTTGCTCGGTGGGTTAAGGATCCTGCATTGCCGTGAGCTATGGTGTAGGTTGCAGACGCGCCTCGGATCCCGCGTTGCTGTGGCTGTGGCGAAAGCCGGAGGCTACAGCTCCTGTTAGACCCCTAGCCTGGGAACCTCCATATGCCGTGGGTGCAGCCTTAGATAAGGCAAAAAGATAAAAAAAAAAATTAAAAAAATAAAAACAAAAATCACATGTACCTTTTTACTAGATGCTAAGAATTTTTTTCTGTTCTACAGCCCAGTAAGTTTATTAGACTCTCTTGGATGGTCATTTGGGGTCTGTAGTCTCATGTATATAAAGTGGTCTTTCAACATATATGAAACACACGACTTCAGTTCTTTTTTCAATCCCAAGAAAAAAATTTTTGAATGATAAGCTTTAGCACTGATTCTGTTCTTTTGCTTTATCTTTCTTTTTCAGAGGCTCCGATTATTTGTATATTCAATCTTGTGTGCCTATCTTCAATATTTTTTGCTTTCTTTTAAATATTTTTTTTCTTTTTAACTTTATATTATTATTGAGCTAAAATTCCTCTATATTTTTTTACTTTTAAATTTTTTTCTCTTTTTCTTTTTTTAAAGTATTTTCTGTTGAGTTGATATGCTCTTATAATTTCTCTAGTTTAGTCTTCATTCCAGAAGAGAGTTTTTCTTTTATTTCTAACTCTTCCCTAAGTTCTATCCCTGCTTTTCTAAGTTTTTATAATTCAAATGTATGTTGTTCTTTCATACTTTGTATAGTTTTCTTAAAATGTTTTTAGCTCATTTTGACGGAGTAGATTGCAATTTTAATCTATTTGTGAGCTAATCTTTCAAGATATATTTTTGTGGACATGTCTTTCCTTTTTTCTTTATAACTCTGTGCCTTTATGTTATTCATTTTTATGTGAAATTAGTTTTCCTGACTTAAGAATGAGGTAGAGTCCAGGAAAACTGTTCTGACTTCACAGAGCTCCCTCTTCTGTTGTTTTTGATAGTGTTCAAATGTTAGACGGGTGGCTTTGTGAACCTTTCTGGCTGTGTTCCCATCTCCCACTTTGATCTGGACCCTCCTCTCTCTTGTCCCTATTTGCTCAGCCTTGGTTCCACTCCTAGCAGCTTCTCCCCAGTGTAGATCCCTGGCTTGGAAAGGAGTCCTGACATGTTCTCTTGTTCATAGGGCTCATGGAGGCTGTTTGTTCAGTCCTTATTGTAGGTCCCTTGCACTCTCAACTGGGCAGAGATCAGAACCCTTCTAGTCTCAGCTGTGTTCTTAAAGTAGCCCATTGAGTTTTCTGCAAGGTCCTATTGATTGTTTGGAGGTTCACTCATTCTCTCATCTGTTCATGCAGATATTGACACCAAGCAGGTATACTGGTGATTTGCAGCGTTGTTGGTTTGTGCTCACCTGCTTGTATATTTGGGGTTTGTTGTTCACCTAGTTTTTTTTTGTTAATGTTACACATGTGTCTGAAGTTTTGCTTTCCAATTGTCCTGCCTTTTTTTATGTGAGGATTTGAAGATACTGAAAAAATTGGAATTCCTGTTGTGGCTCAGTGATTAACGAATCCGACTAGGAACCATGAGGTTGCGGGTTCGATCCCTGGCCTTGCTTCAGTGGGTTAAGGATCCTGCATTACCGTGAGCTGTGGTGTAGGTTGCAGACGCAGCTTGGATCCCGCGTTGCTGTGGCTGTGGCGAAGGCCGGCAACTACAGCTCCGATTAGACCCCTAGCCTGGCAACCTCCATATGCCGCGGGTGAGGCCCTAGATAAGGCAAGAAGATTAAAAAAAAATTATGCTACTGCCATTATCACCATCACCAAATTCCCAGAATCCCTCTTCTGTTCTTCCATCTCTTTCTTAGAAATCCACAAATATAGTAAGTCCCCTCATGGAACTTACATTCTACTGGAGGAAGATAGTAGTAAACATGAAAAAAGTGGAAGAAGATGATTTCACATAGTGACAAGTACTACAAAGAAAAAATACTGTAGGGGCAGAAGTAATAGGTTTGAGGGCGTGTGGAGGTGCTTTTTGGTACTCTGCTCCAAGGAAGTGGTGTCTGAGCTGAGACCTGAATGATGAGAACTAACAGGTGTACAGATATTTGGGGTAAAAGCATTCGAGGCAGAATACACGGCAAGTACGGAGACCTGAGGTAGGAGTGCATTTGGCCCATTTGAGGGACAGAGAGTGCTTCAGCTGAAGCAGAGTCACGGGGGTCAGAGAGCCAGGCAAAGGCTGGATTGTGAAGGACCTTGTGGGCTCAGTAAGAGCTTGGATTTAACCTTGGTACGGTGGAAACCGTTGGAGGGACTTGAAGCAGAAGAGTACCGTGATCGAGTTCCAAGTTTCAAGAAGCTTGTTTTGGCTGCTATCTGGGGAAAGGGCTGTAGGGGCTCTGGAGATGCCAAGGAACAGTCGAGGGGTCTGGGGCGAGACCACTGGCCAAATGGAGATGGAGAGCAGCAGTCACATTTGGGGTATAATTCGGGAGCAGGAATTGCTCATGAGTTGGATGAGGGAAAGAGAAGAATCAAGGATATCTTCTAAGTTCTTGGTCTGCCTCCAGTTTCTTGTCTTTTATATCTTATTTCTCAGAGAAAGTCAGGTAGAATTTTGCTCCTAAACAAGTAGATAGATACTATAAAGCAAGTGGAGGGAACAAACAAGCCACAAACTAAAGGAAGATATTTGCAAGTTTAATGGATAGAGGGTTGGTTTCTAGATTATATAAAGAATTTCTGTAAATCAATAATGATTAAAATGGGTAAAATATATGAACAGACAATTCTGTTCAGACACTGAAAATGTACTCTACCTTAAGTCAAGGAAACTGAAATTAAGACTGAGGTATCATTACATTTTACACCTATTAAATTGGTGCCAGATACTTATATTGGTGACTATGCAGAGCGATAGGTGTCCTTATTTTGCTGTTTAAAGTATAAAATTGTACCTCAGTTTTCAAATTTGGTGTTAAGTTGAAACTCTTGCCCATTAGGCTAGAAGACAACATGTTCAAAAATTTTCATAGTGGCAAAAAACTTGAAACGATTCAAATATACATTTAAGAATAATAAATTCTTTTTACATGATGAAATATTATACAGCCATAAAAATAGTGAATTAATGGAGCAACAATAAGGATGAACCTTAGCAACATACTGGACTAATTTTTTAAAGGCTTGATAGTAAGCAAAACTAAATATTATTTAGGCCACACAGACATGTGACAAAACTTATTTTTTTAAAACAAACACTTTAGGGGAGTTCCTGTCATGGCACAGTGGAAACAAATCCAACTAGGAACCATGAGGTTGCGGGTTCAATCCCTGGCATCGTTGGTGGGTTAACGATCTGGCGTTGCTGTGAGTGTGGTATAGGTTGCAGACGTGGCTCCGATCTGGCACTGCTGTGGCTCTGGCATAGACCGGCAGCAACAGCTGCAATTAGACCCCTAGCCTGGGAACCTCCATATACCACAGATGTGGCCCTAAAAGACAAACAAACAAACAAACAAACAAACGCTTTAGAGAATGAGAGGCAGAATTGAGGATAGGAGTTAGTGGGGTCTAGGGAAAGGAATTGGAAGACAAAGTGAAGGGACACCAAGATAATGCAGTGATAATATGTTACTTAAATTAGGAGGTAGCCTCGGAGTTACTAACTTGGTATGGTGGCTATACTAACAGGCTGTACACCTGTTAGTTCTCATCATTCAGGTCTCAGCTCAGACACCACTTCCTTGGAGCGGAGTACCAAAAAGCACCTCCACACGCCCTGTCGTGGCTAAGGGGTTAACGAATCCAACTAGGAACCATGAGGCTGCGGGTTCGATCCTGGCTTCATTCAGTGGGTTAAGGATCTGGCATGGCCGTGTGCTGTGGTGTAGGTTGCAGACACGGCTCGGATCCCACATTGCTGTGGCTGTGGCGAAGGCCGGCAGCTACAGCTCCTGTTAGACCCCTAGCCTGGGAACCTCCATATGCCGTGGGTGTGGCCCTAGATAAGGCAAAAAGAAAAAAAAGTTAGGAGGTAGCCTCACAGATCATCGTTTTATTATGCTATATACCTTAATATAGGTTACATGTAGTCTTTCATGTGTACATATAAGTTATGTGGTAAACCCAATGAAATTATAAACTAGATAAACTGTTAATAGTTTACAAATTTTATTCTTTTTTTTCTTTTTTGGCCGCCCTGCAGCATACGGAGTTCCTCAGCCGGGGATCAAATCCGAGCCGCAGTTGTGACCTAAGCCACAGCTGCAGCAATGCTGGATCCTTAACCCACTGTGTCAGGCCAGGTATCAAACCTACATCCCAGCACTCCCAAGACACTAGCGATCCTGTTGCATCACAGTGGGAACTCCAATAAATTCCAAATTTTATAATTTCATAATATTATGTTTAAAATCCAGCAAGGTCTGGACCACTCTAGCATAACACATTTCCTACGGATCTTGAAATGTGGTTTAACCCAGTATGTTGAAGTTTTAGATTTCCTCAGTGGCCCTGAAAGAAAGTATGAATGTAAGTATGTAAGTAAACATTTCTTTCCAGGTCTTTGGTCACTAAACCCAGATAATCCAATTTACGGCTTTTATCTTTGTTGGCCTTTCAAGGAAGAAAGAATTCAGAAACTCTGTTGGACAGGTAGATTGCTCCCTGCAGCTCTGAACAAGGAGTCTCAGAATGATCTGATAGGTCCCCCTCAACAGTGGCAGCATCACATACCCTATTTTAAAACCTACGTAACTAGTTAGAAGATTCTTTCTTTCCAGTTTTCCAGCCCTCCAGACACACCTGCAGTATGGGTACCCACAATGAAATCACAGTCACCAACTTCCAAACTCCAGGAAATTTCTCTTTCTAGATTCCACCTATGGCACAAGGAATGCCAAGTGTGCTCTGGAACCTGAGAAAGTTTTCTTCCTCTATTATTTGGAGGAGTTATGGGGACCTCTATTATTTAGTGAGATAAGTGGTATTATTATACTATTTCATCTTATCTGTTATTTAGAACCTTCCTGCTCTAAACCTTAGAATGCCAAAGGATACAGAAAGTAGATTCTGGTTCCCACGTTCTGGGTGTGCTAAAGAGAGTGAGTGCGTGGATTGTGCCATTTTCTTTTTAGTCAAGATAAGAATCCAGTTGTGGGGGAAAGCCCACCACCAAGTTGATTAAAAGCATTTTCAAAATGTTTTTTTAGGAGTTCCCATCGTGGTGCAGTGGAAACGAATCCGACTCGGAACCATGAGATTGTGGGTTTGATCCCTGGCATCACTCAGTGGGTTAACGATCTGGCATTGCCGTGAACTGTAGTGTAGGTTGCAGACGCGGCTCAGATCTGGCGTTGCTGTGGCTCTGGCGTAGGCTGGCAGCAGCAGCTCTGATTAGACCCCTAGCCTGGGAACCTCCATATGCCACAGGTGTGGCCCTAAAAAAGACAAAAAGACAAAAAAATTTTTTTTTTATTATATTGAGTACCTACTGTGTGTTTGATGTAGAGTTTGGCACTCAACAGTCATGGCAAATAAGTAGTAGAATTTTGACTCTAATACAGAACGTGGCTGTGTTGAAAATGTGCTTTTCCTTTTTCAGGAGAAACATTTCAACAACAGAAACCAAGAAAGCCCAAAATAAGATAATTTATCCAAATATTAATTTGTAACCCTTCAGTTTCTACATAAAATGTCCTACATGTGTTTGTGCGTGACAGTGTCGTTTGTGAATGCCAACTCTGGGTAAAGCAGTGACAGCCACTATCTGCATTACTTATCTATCCATGTCTGAGATTTTGCTTCTTTGTTTCATGCTCTGCTCTGGACTGTGACCTTACTGGTTCCTTTTTCTGTTGATTAATGCACATGAGAACGTGCCAGTTCTTAGACGATACAGTGAGATATGGGAGAAAGAGTGTAAGATTTAGAGCAGTCTAGCCTGGAGTTCATATCCTAGCTCAGTTTCCTTATTTATAAAATTAAACATTAACACACAATATGGTAATGTGTATAATTAATGTATTGTAGATGTTCAAAAAATGTTAGTTCCCAAACTTCCTCCCCTAATCACAATAACCTTCCTAAAATATTAATCTGAATATCAAACTTCTTAAAATGATCATTCAGTGAGTGACGTGTACTTCCTATACTTTGGAGTATGGTAAGCCAATTACTTTCTGTGGTAGTTGGGTTTTCTATGTCTCTTTTAGTTTTTAATTCTTTTTTAAAAAGGGACTTTTATTTTTAGGGCCGTTAGGTAACTGCCATTTTCTAGGTTTCCCAATGCAGATTTCATTTGATTTTTCAAAGCGAACTGTGATAAAAGACACGGACCCTACCTCCACACTTGAATCACATTCAGGAAGATTTCAGTCATTAATGGTGCTTTAGCCAACAGTGGTAGATTGAGCTGAGAGTAGAAGGTTTGACCTGAATTGAAGAACATTCTGCAAAAAAGCTGGTCTGTACTCTTCAAAAATGTTAATGTCTTGCAACAAAGAAAGACCCAAGAACTATTCTAGATTAAAGGAGACTAAGAGACAGGACAACTGCATGCAATGTGTATGATCCAGGATATTATTTTGCTGTAAAAAGACATTGTTGGGACAATTGGTGAATTCTGAGTAAAGTCTATAGATTAGCTGTTTACTCTACCCATGTAAATTTCCTGATTGTGATCATTGTACTGTGTTTATATAAGACACCATTCTTGATTTTTAGAAATAAAGCTTGTCATAATGCCTGCTATAATAGCACAAGATTATTCTAATCCAGTTGATGTATTAGGGACCAATTTGACCATAATGTGAATTTCATGTTTGATTATGCATGATATCATCCCTGAGAAATACTAGGTAAATGCAGAAAACTATACCCAAATTAACCAAGATATGTAGTAGTACACAGAGTACCTGTAAAGGCTACCTCATTTCACCACATGTGTAGCAAGCCCAATTTTCCATCCTTCTTCCAACACTTCAGAATCTACCCAGATGCTGCAACCCTTCTGATGCCCACTTCCATAGCAAGCTTCAGGTCTTTTTCAAGGTAAATATGACATTTATTATTGTACCCATATGTTTCTTACCCATTTAACATGTATATAATGGTGCTACTATTTTTATTAGGTTTCTATCGTATTTTTAACATGTCATTGATGAAGTTTTTGCACATTGTGCCCCAAGCGTGGGGATTTTTAGGAAGATATATGTTACATTATGGCAGAACTGACTAGAGTATGTAGGAGTAAAGGAACATCATGTCTTAAATTTATTCTCAAATGGTTCATAAAAACACTCTATACAGATAAAACATATATGTAATATAATAATTTTGTGCATACGCACAAGGTGGGAGAAAGAGAAGGTAAAGCCATCGTGGTAAAATGTTGACATCTGGGGAATCTAGGTGATAAATAGGTAAATAAGAATTCTTTCTACTATCTGCACCTTTTCTGTAAATCTGAAATTATATCAAGATAAAAAGTTTAAAAGGAAAAAAGAGAGGATTGGGGAAGATTTTTTTTTTAATGGAAGTTCAAATGTGAAAAATTAAGGAAGGTAAAAGGGAAGGGAAATGACTCAGCTAGGAAAAAGACCAAAGCAAAGGGAGAGAGAAGGTCCTAAACAAACCTTTTACAGTGTAGCTTGGCTTAAGACAAGCTTTTTATAAAATATGATAGGAAGACTATATCTCCAAAATGGAAAAGCAAACATTTTGCCTAAGTGTTTTGGGGAGTCTAGCCCAGAATACTGGAAAACTTACGTGTATGAAAATCACATAGGAGTTCCTGTCATGGCTCAATGGTTAACCAGTCCATCTAGGAACCATGAGGTTGTGGGTTCGATCCCTGGCCTTGCTCGGTGGGTTAAGGGTCCGGCGTTACCATGAGCTGTGGTGTAGGTTGCAGACGTGGCTCGGATCCCACATTGCTGTGGCTGTGGCAAAGGCTGGCAGCTATAGCTCCTGTTACACCCATAGCCTGGAAATCTCCATATGCCTCGGGTGCGGCCCTAGATAAGGCAAAAAGACAAAAAAAATCACATAAAATAACTCTAAATTATTTAGTATCTTTATTCTCTTCCTCAACAATTCAAGGATTTTAATATACTTTACTCATTGGGCACCTCCATGTACAAATCTTATCATTACTAAAATACTAACTTTTTGAAAAAACACTAACAATAAAACATAGATGGTAGTTTTACAATTATTCAACATCTGTGCTCACCATTGTTTCCCTGTGGGTTCACTTTTCCTTCTGAATTATATCTTTAATATTTCTTTCAGTGAGGATCTACAAATTCATTTTGCTTTGTATGTCTGAAATATTTTTATTTCACTGTGACTCTTGAAAGATCGTTTATCTGGGTATGAAACTGTATATTGATAGTTTTCCTTCTCCCTTTGAAAATTTGGCTTTTCTCACCTGTTTTTATTGGCAAAAAGTCCATGGTCAACCCACATGTAAACATCTGTCTTTCCTCTGTAAGAACTTCTTTCACCTTATATTCTGTAGTTTTACTATAATGCATCTAAGGATAGGTATATTTTTATTCATGCTGTTGGTACCCATAGTCTCTTTTCAGTCTGAGGGATATCTTTCCTCAATTCTGGAATATTCTTAGCCCTTATCTCCTTAAATATTGCTTATCTGCCAAACCTAGGGTTTCTTTTGTTTGTTTCATTTTGGGTTTTTATTCTGTAAACTCCTATATAAATATGTTGGTACTTCCCAATCCATCTGCTCTTTCATCTTCTTTTACTCTTGATCTTTCTCTGCTTTGTTCTGCTGATCTCTTTAGTATTATCTCTAGAATAGGTGATACTCTCAAATGTTATGAGTTTAAAAAACCAACACTGAGAATAGATTTGTCATAAGTAAAATAGCTAGTAAGAAGAGCCTGGATTTAAACTCAGATCTACCCAACTTCTGACCAGGGTTCTGTCATTTGTGAACTCATGAGTTCATTGCAAATGCTTCAGATCACTGCATTATCCTGTCGTGTGGGTGGATGTAACTGAGAGGATGAATATGACTTCAGCCTCAGCCTGTGCAGGATGCCACGTGCTAGAAGACCTGAGAAGTGTCAAGAGTTATATTTGGCCTCGTTTCCATTTCCATCCTATGTTGTTTCTAAGAAAGGGAACTTTAGTTCCTCTTTATCTTTTATGGTGCACAAATTTCCATCTCTCCCATTCTTTTGTCTGTCTAAATAGACTATTCACCAAGGTTTGTTTGTATACCACTTGTCTCTTCTCAGTAGCAGAATTTTCGTTTTGTTTTATTGGGCAGATGTTGTTAAACTTAGAAGGAGCCACAGGGAAGTGATGAAATGTTTACAGTGTTGTTCTATAAATTAAAAAAAAGTCTATTGTTGTTATTATTCAACATTTGTTAAGTGCCCGCAGAATGCTGGGTGTTGAGTGTCACTATAGTGAGAGGAGGAAGGGTCCAGGCTCACACAGATTTTTTTTCTGTGCAAATCACATCCCTTGTAATTTTTTTGTAATATTATATCTGTTGTTTGTCTCAAGTAGCTCAGTAATACTTTGTAGGAGCTCAAAACACCCAGCTTGGGCAGTATAGCCAAAGGTGAGGGTGACATATATGTTATTTTATCATTCATTTAAGAAATATAATACTGATCATCTCTTATTTGACGGGGGACTCTCAGGCCTATGAGGAAAACAAACATGAAAACAGTTGTAATGCAGTAAAATGAAAGAAAGTGCTAGATAAGAGAGAGACACAAAAGAAGATGTGATTAAATCTGCCGAGATAGCTTAAGGTTGGCTTCCAGAGGAGTAGGTACTCACCTGAAATGGGTCTTGAAAGTTTTCCAAAAAGCAAAGGTTGCTTTCAATAGAGGGGACAGCAAAAGTAAACATTTAGAAAAGACTCAGTTTGTGCCACATGACGCATGACTGGATTACAGGGTATGTCTTTGAGTGATAATACTAAGAGGAAGGGGCCAGTCTGCAAAATTCTTTAACTGATTCACATGAGGTTTGGGTGGCCTTCTGCACTCCATGAAAACACTTAAGGCTCTGAAGTAGGAAATATTTGCATTTCTGTAGGCATCAAGAAAGTTGATTGGAGGGAAATGAGATCGAGGCTGAGACTAATGAGAAGGCTGTTGTTAGTTTCTGGAAGGAAAACTGAGCCCAGAACTCTAAAACAATGGACATGGAACAAAAAAAAAAAACAAATTTAAGAGATTTAAGAGAGAGAATCAGTCAGTCAAAAAATGTAAGGCTGGATGAAAAGGGAGTTGTCTAGGGTGGCTTCTAGGATTCCAGCTTGGGGGCCTGTGTGGAGAGGTTTTTTCACCGTCTCAGGCTCCAACAAAAAATATAGCAGATATATCCCCTCATCTTGGTTTCTGTCAAGCCACCGCCAGTCCTGGAGGAAATCAGCAATGCTGGTTTTCTGCAGGAACAGTGTACTAGAGAAGCTGCCCAAGGAAAAATGGCTTCACTTTCTCTGCAGCTTGCTAGGAAAGCAATGAGAACAATGTGCGGAAACTTAGTTCTTCTAATTTAACGTCTTTGGAGGAATTCTTTCCTTTACACAGAATAACTTTGATAGTGAGTTCGTGACTCCTGCCTTTAGCTTTCTTTCATCATTGCAGATGGAGTGCTGGTCATGCGTCTTACTGGCCAGCTCTATTCTCATGTACCTTAAAATGTTCTTTTTGAATAATTAGATTTTTTCACTTAATTTTAAAAAATACTTCTGATGCCTGTTATGCACCCTGTGTGGTGACAGGTGCTTTCACATTTCATCTCATTTAGTAACAGCAAACTGAGAGGTAGGTGGTAACATCAGTTTTACAGATGAGGAACTGAGACATTCAACAATCAATCCAGGTCACAAAGCAAGTCACTTGAGGATAAAAGGTTAAAAGCTGATTTATACCAGAAATCTAGTGTTTTTTCCTGCCATCCCATGACTGTCCACTCTTCTAGCATGAATATTTTAAACAAATGCATCTTTCTTTGAGCTTTCTATTCCTCCATTCACTGTTTTGACCACAGATAGCCCCCTTATGTCTCAGTAATCAGATTGGGCAATAGGTTGGCAACAGGGAATGAGACAAACCAGTGGAGAGAAAGATAAGCAAATAGACAATTATAATACAGTTTGTTGAGTGCTCCAGAGGGGAAGTGGAGGATGAGGTTGGATCCAGGGAGGAGCACCCAATCAGGAACTGGGGCTCAGTGAAGGTACCTAGAGGAAGTGATATCCAAGCTGAAACATGAGAAGTGAGAGAGGGAGGCATCCTCCAGACAGAGGGGGTAACAGACATTGACAAGAGGGAGTGGCATGTCAGGAAGTGAGATTCAAATGTAGATTTGGGCCAGATCAGGGAGGACCTTAGAAGCCACGTCAGGAAGATGAAAATGAATTCTAATATCATTGGGGCAACTATGGAAGAGCTGTTAAAGGAAGAAAGTTGCATGAGTATGCAGGCATTTTTAAAGATGGCTGTGATGGCAGTATGAGAAGAGAACCCATTAACAGGAAGGCAAGCTTGGAGGCTGTTACCGTAACCCAGGGGGAAGATGATGGCACCCTGACCTGGGGAAGGGATTGAAGCCTGGAGAGAAATGGAAGGGCTTGAGGAACATGAGGCAGAAGCCCCAGGTCTCGGTAACTGAGTGAATGGGAAGGAGAGAGAAAAGATAAGCAAGACTGAGCTAGGTGACTGGGTAGGGTTATTCCCATTCCCCGGGGTGAAGGAAGAAGAACCAGTTTGGGAAAGAAGATGAGTTTAATTTTATTCATGTTGAGTTTGACTTGTCAGTGGACATTCATCCAAGAAAAGTCCCGTTAGACAACTTTGAATCCATGAGATCAGGAGAACTGGGTGAGATGAAGATAGAGATTTGAGAGATGTTAACATGTGGACAGTAAATACTTAACCAGAGGAAGTATAGGACATAAGAGAAGAGAGCCTAAGACAAAGAACGTCTGTATGTAAGAGGCTGGCAAAGAAAAGAAAGTCAGAGAAGGAGGCAGAGAAAGCACATCCCGAGAGGTGGGAGGCAGCCCAGGATAACACCCAAAGCCAAAGGAGGAGTGTGCTTAACAAACTGTGTCTGACAACTGAAGAGAAGTCAGCTAAAGGCAGAGACCCTCTTGTGGGTTTTAGCCACTCAGAGGTCCTAGGAATCTTGGATAAGATCAGACAACACCTCTGGACAGTTTGGCCGGTAGAAAGTGGAGAGAGGGGATCGCCATAGCCAGGCAGTTTTATAGAGATGAGGGGAAATTGAGGGGGAGGAAGCGTTTGTTGTTTTAACGTTGGAAGAAACAAGAGCACGTTGCAGGGGAGGTAAGGTATTTGACAGAACCAGGGCCCTGAGAAGGCAGGAATTTGGCAAAGCAGGGTGCCTAGATTGGCCTTGGAGCAGAGAACAGGTGTCCCTCTGCCTGAGTATCAGTTGGGGAGGAAGCCTGAAGGGGTAGGGATTCGAGCGAAGAAAGAAGGAAGGGGTCCATCTGATGGTTTTCGTTTTGTCTATGACATTATGGCAGGAGTGTGCATGTGTGTGTGTTGGGCAGTGGTTGCAGACAGGAGGGGTCAGGTCAGCCGCTGGAGACAGGGAGAGGGAGCAGGTCTGACTAGAGGATGGTGGGTGAACCTAGAAGGTTGATGGTTTTCCTTGAAGGCTGGGGGATTTGCCCAGTTATGAGGAGGAAGTGGACGTTCGTGGTCTGCATGTTTTGCCCTGTGCTTGGAGCATCCTTTTCCCTTGAGACTGATGTGGAGAAGTGTCATAATGCCGGCTGATTATTGTCCAGTGAGTTAATTGTCAATCAGAGAGAGAAGGGTCCAATTAAAGCAGTCTGCCCTCTGGCTGTGCCATTTGTCTGCCACCCACCAAGGTGCACAGGTGATTGAGGCAAACTCTCAAGTAATATCTTATCTCATGGCACTTAGACGGTTGGCACATATTTCAAGAAAAGCCTCAAAAAAAGAGGCTGGAATTCTTGCTGGGCTCCTTCCTTTACTCTCCTTCCCAGCAGGCCAGATTGAGCCTAATATCAGGCCTGAAGGCAGGGGAAGAACCGCTTTCTCCATAGAACGCTCTATGAAGAGGACTGCTCCATAGAGGTTCCTACACCAACCTCTATGGCCTCTGCAGAAAAATGGAAGGTGTGCTCAGAAGGAAGCCGTGCCTGATCTCAGGCCCTGGTTCTGCTGCTCACTCACAGTGTGACTTTGAACATTCCTCCTTTCCTGAGTCTCAGTGTTATCTGTAAAACAGTGGTCGTACCTATTTCCCATAGTGGTTTAGAGAAATTAGTGAACCACTGTCTGTGAAGGACTCAGAGAAATGTGTTGCTTGTCTATTCTGTGTCCCTTGACCATTTTCAGGTATTGGAGTAAAGAGCAGGTCCCTGGCTTTTCAGATAAAGAATGAATCAGGTCAGAGTTCATCTGTCTTCTCCTGCAAGGGAGCTGAGTTGGAGATAAGTGTTTGGTTATGCTCCTTAGTTTCCAAAATGAGGTTGTACACCCCCATATGCTTGTGTGAGTAGCAAAGAATACAGCAGTACAAATGTTTAGTTTATAGGACAGAACGACAGCCCTTCAGACCTGCTCTCTGAACACAGAGCCCTCAGCCATTACTGCCAGGCCTCATCAATGGCCAGTCTGAGACATTATTTGTGGAAGGATTTTTGATGGGAAAATGGATGTAGTATACCCATTCTTCTATCAGAGGTCAGAACTGGCAGCCTGTGGGGCAAATTCAACAAATCCAGCCCTTAAATGTGTTGGTTTCTCAAGCAGCGCTTTAACTTTTTTTTTTTTTTTTTTTTTTAAATGCCTCCAACTGTTTGGAGACAGAGCGTGGCTATTTTGTTTGCCACCACTCGCTGTTGTCTTACACCTGCTCCTATCACTCATTTATATTCCTGTGGACCAGTGAAGGCATTTGAGTCGGCAACTTTATTTCAAGATCCATTCAAGGTTTTAGTCCTGAAGTAACCCAGACTGTCAGGCCCACAGATATCATTGAAAGTCATTTTAATCCTTTTACTGTGTTTGCAGAAGCATGTTTTTGAGGAAGTTGTTCACTTAGCCATTCAAAGACTATTTATTCAGTGCCTACTAGGTGCCAAGTATTATATGTACCCTCTTAGTATCCCTGAGCTTTCTGTAAGGAACCCTCCATGAGTGGCCTGTTTTAGATAGATAGCAGAAAGGAGCAACATTTCCCCTTGGGTAATTATATAAAAGACATCATTCATTGCCAAGTCACTTGCCCAGCATCCCTGAAATGCCACCAGATCCTTCATCCTTTTTCTTTCAAACTGTATACCTAAATCACCCTTTCTGTTATGCTGTTTCTACAGGCACAAAGGGCCCGTTCTGTTATGTCCTTAGGTTCTAGGGAGTTTCACAGCCCCTACTGTAATCACCTCTTAGAAACTCCAGTTTCTAATATTCTAATAGTTTATCAGTTTTGCTATTGATTCCCAAGAGCAGACAGATAGTTTCTGCATATATCCCACACGCTGAAATACTTCCAGGTAAATTGATTCTGAACTCTGACCCTGGAATCAGGTTCTCCTTTCTAGATCAAAGTATGTGGAAGAGCAGAGCCCTTTGCACTGAGCTACCAAACACCTCCAGCATTGAGGGCTCTTCAGAAAGGTCGTTAGTGGCCACTCTTATTTGTTAACCAGTTCTCCTTTTCTTTAGAAGTAGGTTTGTTTTACAGTCTTTCGATTTCAGCTTTATTATTCCAAGAACAAATTGTGAACTTTCCAACTAGTGACCTATCAGTCTGAATCTATTCAGCATACCAAGTAAACACTACATATTTTTTAATCAGGATGATTTGGGTTCAAATCTCTAACTGATTTATTAGCTGTATGACCTTAAAGCAAATCACAACTAGCTGAGGTCAGGTTGCACATCTTATTGTACACACAGGGTGGGGATTATTGCATCCCATGGTTCTTGTGTGATGAGAGCCATCTCATCACCAGGGTGCGGAAGAGCATGTGACATGCAGTCGGGGATCAGCCTGTGACCCTGGAGGGAGTGATAACATTGTCCATGAGTATGCAGCTAATGGACCTAGCCCGCCAGACAGGAGGCAGCACTCCCTAAATGTAACCCTCACCATACTCCCCTCCTGAAATCTGTTTTATCAAGTAAATTACTGAATGTGACCTCCTCACTCCTTGTGTTACCAACTAGATGTGGCCTCAGGTAATGCTTTATCTCCATATTTCTCTTCCACACTAGAGTGAGCTTTTTGAAGAAAAATAGAGTTTCTCATTCATCTCTATGTCCCTCGCGGAGTGGGTGCCTGTTGAGTGTTCATTCAGGGTTTGGTTCAGATGCCACCCCCTCTCCTAAGCAAGTTTGCACATGGTTCCATCTCACTGTCGAGGGGAACAGTATCCATGACATCTCACATCCCCAGTGCAGATATAATTTGCACTCAATAAATACCAGTTGCTAGAATTATTAGCTGAAGTTTTCATCAGCCCAGGGCCTAGGACATAGTAGGAGCTCATTAAAAAGTAGCTACTGTCAGGAACACCAAAAGAAGAAGAAGAAAAAAGATGGGCATCTAGTCACCCACTTTGGCATGAAGTGTGGACATTGATTGCAGGACTATTTTAGAAAAACAAAATGGCCCTTTATTCATTTTGGGGAGGGGGGAGGGTTAACAAGAGAGTCTTTTTCAAGTGTTTGCTCTGTCTTGCTGCCACTTTACTATGTGTGGCTGCTGTTGCTATGGCAATTCTTTAAGCAATTGAATAGAACAGCACTGAGTTGTTGCAAACCTGCTCTAATTGCTCCCATGCACCAGGCCTGCCCACACGACCACTCTCTGCACAGCATTCCCTTTTTCAGATGCGTATTTTCATAAATCTCTGCACATTGTGCAGCTCCCTTGCTCTCGTGACATCGCCATCCTCGGGCAGAGGGCACAAGAAGCAGCTCCGGGTGGGGGAGAGGGGTCTGCCAATTTTCCCTGTGTGAGTGAGCAGTAGAGACCCCCATGTTCAAGGGGGTGGCAGGATGCAAGCACAGCAGGGCCTTAAAACCAAATAAAACATTTGTGGGATAGGTTTATTATACGTATTTGCCATTGTTGGGCAATTTAGTCATCTTTTTAAAGCCAACTGAAACATTCCTGCGCCCTCCTGCCAGGGGGGCCCAGTTCATTGTGTACTGAGAGCTTCTGGTTTCAACCTGAATGTGAAGAGTTGATATTGAAAGAAATAGAAGGGAGTCGGCATGCACTGTTCGTCTTGTGTGCCAGGCATGGTACTGAACACTTTCTATGTGCTCTGTCACTCAATCCACAGAGACGTTGGCAAGGGGTAGGGACAGGAGTAGTAGGAACCCGGTATGGATAAGGAAGCTGAAGAGCAAGGATGTCGTATCGGACCTAAGGTCATAACCATTGAGTACATGGCAGGGACCAGAGCCCAGTTCTGACTGACTCGAAGGCCTGTGCTCTTTCCTGGGCCACACAGTCGCCCAGGAAGGAGGCCAGCCTTTGGCACCACTGGGAAGCCAGATCTCAGTTGACTTGTGATACATGGCATTTAGCTAATTCCCGTGCCCTTCAACATGTAAGGCCCTTTAAGGAATCATAAAATTTAAGGATTATCATGGGAATAATTTCCTCATAACTATAGCTTCTTTTATATATTAACAGTTATGACAGTGAACCACACTCCAAGCTGAGGGCCATACGAGTACCACACTTAATCTTACCAAAAACAAACAAACTATGAATTAAATATTCCCATTTGTAGATGGGGAAGTTGAGACTCAGAAAAGGTAAGCAGCTTGCCCAAGGTCACAAAACTAGGGGTGACAGAGCCAGTATTCAAATCCAGGTCTGACTCCAAAGCATCTTAACCACTAGATTGCTTATTTGGAAATGGATGTTCCATAAACATTAAAATCTTTTCCTGTGAATATTCCAGGAAGCTTAATAGCCAATGAAAAAATTTTCTTCTATTTCTGAGTTATTGTAAACTAGTTTAAACTCACACCTCACTGGTGCCTAAAGGCACAGCACCCTGTTGGAATGCAGAGGGGCTTGATGCAGTTTCCTCTGGACAGCTGCATCTCTGGAAGCTTCCTCAGTGTAAGGAGTTCACGTTTACAGTAAGAACCTTCACTGTAACGCACAGTCCTACACTACGTTAGGATGGTAGAATTGTATTTAAATTTTTCTCTTTTTTTTTCTTCATTTTTTCTTTTAATGTAGTTTGTTTAATTAAAAAAAGCGGGAAAGGGAAGAAACAAAAGCTGAGCACTTTTCTCATAGAAATGGTTTGAATCCTACTCTAGAAGCAAGATTTTTTAACACTTTACAGTGGACTCTGTGATTCACTCATTCAGATGAGTTTTATTGAAGGCCTACTATGTGCTCGATACTACACTGAATTGGGAGCAGGAGAAAATAATGTACCAGGAATCTTTCAGCTGCAGGTGAAAGAAATATGGCTGAAATAATAAGGACTTCATTATCGATCATAGGAAGGTCAGAGGTAGGGAGTTCAGTGACTGGCTAATTGAGCAACTCAATGGTGGTATCAAGAGCCCCATTCTTTCATTCCTGAGTCTCCCAATCTCAGCCTATTGGCCATGCCACCAGGATGGCTTCCCTCATGGTCTCAAGATGATTGTGTCACTTCCAGGCATTACATCCTCACAACAACCTTAAAAGGCCCCCAAAGGGCCTTCTCTTGTGGTCTGTCTAAAGATTCAGAAAACCTTCACTAGAAGCTCTCTCGATGACTTCTCCTCATGTGTCATTGACCAGAAATGAGTGACATGCCCATGCCCTAGCCAGTCACTGGTAAGGAAATTGAGACCACTGGGATTGCTGAAATGTGAGGACCCACCCCCTGCTTCTGGGATGGAACTGGAACACTTGTCCTCTGGAGGAGGATGGGGGTATGAACAAATTGGGGTTGTGTTACCAAAGAGAGAGGGGAGAGAAGCAGCTAACAGTAGTGACTAGAAATGGATGTCCTCAAGGAGCTTACATTCTAGTGAAATAGCCTCAGGAACGTGGCGCACAGCTCTGTTGTTTAAAATGTTTGTTTCTTCTGAAGTGCATTTGAGTGCTTCTGCTTTAGATGGAGTGGTCAAGGAAGTCTTCAGGGGGCTGTTTCACCTGAGAGGTGAAGGATCAGCCAACCATGCTGGGTTGAGGCAAGAAAATGTTCCAGGCAGAGGGAAGGGGATAGCACAGCATCTTGGAGGAACTGAAGGGCACTAGGGAACCCAGGATAAAGCAAGCGAAGAGAGAAGTAGCCTGAGTTGAAGGTAGAGATTTAGAGGATCACATGAGGTCTTGCAGACAGAAAGGAGTTTGGATTTTATTTAAAGTCAGTGGAAATCCAGTGAAGGGTTTTAAGACAGGTGTGTGACACCATCACACATCTTTTTTTTTTTTTTTTTTTTTTAATTATACTGGCTCCCAGGAGGGGGGCCTTAGTGGAAGCACAGAGAGCAATTAGAAGGTCACCGTGATCACCCAGGCAGGGGCTAGGGGTGACTTGGACTTGCTTGGTGGCAGTGGAAATGGGAGTGTGGGGTGAGTTCTTTTGGAGGTAGGATCGGTAAGACTTAGCAGGCACTGTGCCAAGTGCTTCCCTGGGCCTCTCTTGTCCAATCTTCTCTGTCCTTCTATACAGTAATTTTTTGTTGGTGGTGGTGAAGTAAATTGTTATACCCATTTTACAAATAAGAAAGTTCCAGAAAGTGGCCTGCACTGGGTCATAGCATTCAAACTGAACCAGAGCAGGGAGGAGAAGGAAGAGAGCTGCTGAGAGAGGTAGGCTAGACCAACTCAGTTAACACTGCACTGGGATCGTTTTCCTAGATGAAGCTTTTGTTTTTGAGGGTGATATTTTGAGAATTGCTGTCTCCGTGGGAATATCTTAGTTGTTCACAGCAGAGCCATCTCTGCATCTAACATTTTCTTGTTTAATACATGGCTGTCTTTATAATGAGTGACTTCTTTATATGTGGTTATCAGAACAACTCTGAATCTATTTTACAACTAAATTAATGATATCCAGGAAACATTTATTTGGCCCCTTTTCTATTTATAATATTGTTACCAACTAATTGTCTTTGAATGTTCCTGCTTATAGGGTCCTTTGTGCTAGATAAAGTCCAACCCACATAGGTGAGTCCCTAATGCCACTCAGGACTACCCAGTCACTCACAAATTTTCTCTTCTTGTCGTAATAAAAATTTACACTCAGGCAAAGAGCCAGGTTGAGACAACATCCAAAAAATGATAATGCTTTTTTTTTTCTGATTGTCAAAGTAATGTATTTTCATTGTAGAAAGTTTGGAAAAGTAAGGAAAAAAGGTCACGCACGTTCCCACACCTCTAAGGCAATCAGTGTTAAACATTGGTGTATTTCTTTCCAAATCTTTTCATGCCTTTTCACGTAATTGAGCTCATACAGTCAATTCATATTTTTCTTCTCTTTTCCTGTGATCTTCATCATGCAGATTCTCCTCAGGCCATGAGACAGTGTCTTTGTAAATGGCTATATAACGCCTTTGCTTAGATTTGCCACACTTACTTAACTGTTGCCCCTCTGGAGAGAAATTTGAGTCTTTGTCGTTGGTGGTAGTTTTATGTGAACAACTTAGAGAATTAATTGGCATTTGAGTTTTTCCTTAAACTAAATTCCCAGTAATTTCAGTGCTGGATTAAAGGGTATGCGTATTTTTAAGGTTCTTGATATACTTCAGTTACTTTTCATAAATGTTTTACTGTTGTCCATTTATGCTGATAACACTCCACCCTGGGCTACAGCTAAGAGTCTTATTTTTTATCTTTGTAAATTTAATCTGTGAAAATAATTTAATTCTATTTTAATGTTCATTTCTTTTATTACTAGTGACATTGAACTTTTTTTCATGTATATGAGCCAGATACTTATTTTTCTCTTACAGAACCTACCTTTTGTCCATTTTTCTACTGAGCTCTTAATGTTTTTTATTTTTTTATTTACCTGAGCTCTTTATGTAAAGATTTACAAATATACACAAAAGCTCAGGGTACAGATTTCACATCTATCCATCACACAGCTTTAACTGCCATCACCATTTGGTCATATTGTTTCACTTATTTATTCTCCTACTCTCTCAACTTTTTGTTTTTTTGGAGGGGTTTTTTGGCCAAAGTATTTTAAGGCAAATTTGGGTATCGTATTTCATTTTACCCTTACATTATATTAGTAAGCATCTTTAAAAAATAAGAATTTGAAATTTTCTGTTTCCCTCGACTGTTTTATTTAAAAGAAAATCCAACCTATGATAAAGTTGAAAGACTAGTACAATGAATATCCATTTGCCCTTCACCTAATTTCATCAATAATTAATGTTTTACACATTTGCATTATCCTTCTAAATACATATACACAGCACACTTCTTGTTTTATTTTTTTTGATGAATCATTTGAAAGTACATAGCAGATATCATGACACTTCACTCATAATTATTTCAGGCTCTGTCTCCTCAGAAACAGGACATTCCTTACCATAACTTCAAAACCATTCTTACTCTCAAGAAATGTGACACTGATACAAAAACATTACCTAATTTACAAACTATATTCAGCTTTCTCTGTTGCCTCCAAAATCTTTAATAATTTTCTTTCTCTTTTTAATAATAAACTAAGCTCAAAACAAGGATGACACATTGTATTAGTTGTTATTGTCTCTTTAGTGACCTTTAATCTAGAACAATCCCCTCGCGTTTTGTTTTGGTTTTCATGATATTGACATTTTTGAAGAGTCCAGGCCATTTGTCTTATAGAATGTCTAATGGTGTAGATTTTCTGATTGTTAACTCAGCACCATATTCCAGCATGACAGGATGCCTCGAGTTCATCTTGTAAATTTCCTGTCCCAGGTCTGGAATCAGCCCTTTCTTCAGTGAGCCCTGATTCTTTTTAGTGGGGAATGATATTTAGAAACCATTTTCTGAGTACTAAGGGTGGTCATTACTACTGACCTATCACTACTTCTAGAGCTTTTTGGTGGACAGAGTCTAGATGTATTTTTTTTAAAAAGAAGGAAAATAATGAGTGCAGACTGGGTATTCTTTTCAAATTGAAAATTTCAGAATTTTTACTTGACTTTTTATGCTTACATGTTTGTTCTGTCTTGAAATTCTTGACTTCTAAAAATGTTCATACAAAATTATTTGTTTTATCAATATTTAATAATCACTTTAAAATTAAAACACCGGGAGTTCCTGTTGTGGCTCAGCGGGTTACGAACCCAACTAGTATCCATGAAGATGCGGGTTCAATCCCTGGCCTCACTCAGTGGAATAGGGATCCAACATTGCCTTGGGCTGTTGTGTAGGTCACAGAGGCAGCTCAGATCCTGCGTTGCTGTGGCTCTGGCACAGGCCACCATCTGCAGCTCCAATTCATCCCCTAGCCTGGTAACTTCCATGTGCCACGTGTGCCCCTAAAAAGCAAAAAAAAAAAAAAAAAATTAAAACATCAAATTTATTGCTGTAATTTTCAAATTATGATTTTTTTTGGTTCTTAATTGTCTTTAAAGAATACCCCTTGAGCATAAAGGATCTGTTGCAGTAATTTTTTCTCTAAATGGTTATGTCGTATGTAATATATGATTCAGTTCGTTTCAGTATCTTTTCAATTTTTAGAAATTCTTTAAAATTTAATTATTTTTTGATTTATGAACTTTTTATATGATTTAGAATATATAAGAAGGTTCATTGAGAGAAATCAGGCTTTCATCTCACTTCCTTCTATCCTTATACTTCCCTCTCCCATAACCACTTTTTGTTACTAAAAAAAAAGTAGCTACTACCTACATTGTTCTGGAGCTCACTTTTTTTTAACTTTATCCCAGAAATGAGTCCGTCACAGTGTATAGAGATCTTCATCATTCTTTTTCACAGCTGCCAGTGCTCTATAGTATCACAGCTTTTTTCAGCCAGTACCATGTTGATATTCTTCGGATGTTGCTACATGTCACAATGAATAACCTTGTACATGTATCGTTTTGTATTTTTGGTGTTAGGTCTTTGGGATATGTCCTAGAAGTGAGGTTGTTGAGTCAAGCAATAATTGTATATGGAATTTCGCTAGATATTGCTAAATTCCCCTCCATAGGGGTTACATTATTTCCATTCCTATCCTGTTATCCCACAGCTTTACCAATAGACCACATTACTAATTTATGGATTATTTCCAATCTCATGGGTAAGAAACGACATCTCAGTGAAATTTTATATACATCCCTATTATTACAAGTGAGATTGAATATGTTTTCTTACATTTGAGGTTAATTAGGGGAAGGGTTCCTACAAATTATGACTTTATTTTCTATTGGGTAATTATTCTTTTTCTTCTTGATTTTTAGGAACTTTTTGTATATTAGGTGAATAAGTCCTTTGTTTATGGTAAAGGTTACAAATATTTCTTTCAGATTGGGAATTTTTTAAATGATTGTTGACGTTTAGTTTCTTGAGTATCATGTATGTAGCATCATGTATAGTATCATGTATATAGCAGCTCTTTGTTCCCAGCTGATTCCTTCCTATCTTTTCATCCTAGAGAACAGAGACTTTGGGGATAGGTGTTGGGCAAGGCTGCAGTGAGGAGATAAGGGAGGACGTTTTGAGTTTTCATCTAAGATATATTTCAAGCACACCCCCTAGTGGGCAGCACAGGCAGTTATCCATGGGGATGTGTCCTACTATTCTGTAGTCATTTGCCTTCCAGGCAGCAGCATGCTCAGCTGTACTGACCAACCCATCCTGTCTGTGAAGCAGCCAGTTAGTCCCTTACTAGCAGTGGTCAAGGGCAGCACTCTGTGTGTTGACTTTGGAGCCAGCTTAGGGCAGCACCAACCCAAAGCAGTACTTTCAATCCCTTGTGTAACCTAGGTGCAAATTGCCTAACTTTTTAAGCATCTGTTTCTCCAATAGTAAAAGGAAAAGATGGACTGGGAGTTCCCGTCGTGGCTCAGTGGTTAACGAATCCAACTAAGAACCATGAGGTTGTGGGTTCAATCCCTGGCCTCGCTCAGTGGGTTAAGGATCCAGGGTTGCCGTGAGCTATAGTGTAGGTCGCAGACAGGGCTCAGATCCCGCGTTGCTGTGGCTGTGGTGAAGGCCGGCAGCTACAGCTCCAATTAGACCCCTAGCCTAGGAACCTCCGTATGCCGTGGGTGCGGCCCTAAAAACCAAAAAAAAAAAAAAAAGGAAAAGGAAAAGATGGACTGGATGAAATCCAGAGACTCTTCCATCTCTGATGTTCTCCGACACTGGGCCTTAGTTGGCTTCCTAGCAAGAAGGGAAAGAGGTAAGGATCTTGACATAAAATTACAGTGTAATAATGAGGTGTGTAGAGAATCTTCCATTCACATCAGTTCTGTTGGAGCTCACCTGTCCATTGGGGCTGATCCTAAAAAAAAAAAAAAATGTGTTTCCTTCTTGAAATTTCCGTTACACATGCATACAATGTGTATGGAGAACTTAGAAACTGACCTTTACCACCGTGAGTCAGTGGCAGATTTGGGCTTCCAACCTGACTCTCTGACCCCCAAAGCCTGAGCTTTTCTCCTTGTGCCAGGCAGATTCTTGGTGTAGAGTAAAAAGGAGTCCTGGGCTGCACTGAGAATCAGAGTCAACAGAGAAACTGGCCCTGAGCTGTTTCATCTGGGAAACAGGCCACCAGAGAAGAAAGGCCAAAAGTTAAACAGCCTTCAGAATGACATTTGAATGCTAATAAACTTGAATGATCCAAGTTACTCTAGCCCATTCATAGAAGAGCCACAGATTATATGGAGCTCATTCTCTAGTTTCCGTAATACCAGAAATGTTCTAAAATTCAGCAGCATGTCTTCTTCAGATTACCTAAATTGCACAACAGTGAGGCAGGCACACTTCCAGGCATCTTCACGTCTCATTTAATTTAATCCTCACAGCAACCCTTAAGTTATGTGTCATTATCCCCATTTTCCAGCTTAGGAAACAGAGTCTCAGAGAGATGAGGTAATTTGGCCAAGATCACATAACCATTAATGGCAGAGCTAGTATTAGCACCAGCGTCTGCTGGCTCCAAATCCACTGCTCCTTCCACTGTTCCAAGCTGCCTACAGTTCTTTATTGTTGCCAACCAAACTTACATACACCCTTTCTGGGCCCCCCACACATTTGGGAGTCTTCCAGTTGCATCATTTGGCTGAGTTTCTGGCTCCCGCCTTGAGATTCACAGCGCTGTCACTGCCGGCTGCCACAGTAACCAGTGGGCCCGAGCCGCAAGGAAGGAGCGCTGACAAGAGAAGCGAAGGAACTCTAGTCCCCACGGCGCTGAGAAGGACACTCACCTTTTCTCATTTGAATCTCTAAGTCCACGTCCCAGGATGCTGTTCTTGCCCGAGATCTGCGTCTATAGAGGCCTCCAAGCTTTCAAGTGAAGTGAGCTGAGTGCCGGCCCATTCACTCGCACCCCACTCCCGTGGCCAGGGGCCATGCTCCCCCTCGAAGCCAGCACAAGGCGAGGTCCTCATGGGGCCGGGCCCTCTGCGTTCACAGAGGAAAAATGAAAGTTGCTTTATTCCCCGGCTTCTTCATAGCTCCCATTATGCTGAGAGGGCTCCACAGTGAGGAGCCAGGGCTGTGATATTTCTGCTTCAGCGTGAGAGATTCATATGTTTGACTAATCAATTCTTTGGCACTGACTTCCCGGCCTGCATTTTGTTCTCTTGCTTTTGATCGTCTGTTTGCCTTTTTGCCATTCTGCTGGCTCTTGTTTGGGGCTTTTATTTTCTAGGAACACTTTGACCTACTCAATCCTCTGTATTCTTCTCTCTCTCTCCCTTTGTCATTTTCCTCTCTGATTTTGGTTTCCTGTGTGATTGACCGCACACAGCGTCCACATATGAGCAAAGTGGAGACCCTCAAGTCACGAAATCCTGATAACTGCTGGGTTTTGTGAGAACCAAGGGCCCCCAGACCACAGCCAACAACCCCTGCCGAGCCCAGCTGGGCAGCAGCTCCTCTGCCTCTCCTACCCCATCCCAGCCTCACCCTGCAGCATCCACCGCTGGGCTGGGCTTGGGCTCTGGTTCACAAAGTCCCCAGTGACATACACAGCCGACTGTCAGGAGGTGCAAATACCAGCACTGGTCACATTTCTCAATGGAAGAAACTAGGGATTGGACATAAGAGGTGACTTTCCCAATGTTCAGAAATAGTAAGTGGCCAGGTGGGGACCAGACCCAGCTCCATGCTGAAACTGGGCCTCATTCGGGCATCAGTTGCAACCTGGGCTACTCTACTCTGAATTCCTCTGGCTTTAGTGTTTTTTTCAGGTTTGGGAATGTGCTAGGAATATGACAACCTTATGATAATTGGAAGTTCAATATAATCTGTCTTTTCTCTCTATTCTTTCATACTTTTTTAGATACAGTTTAACACTTCACACTGGTTCTGCCTTCGTTACCTTTGATTCTTCCTTGATATTTATTTAGATGTTCATGGCACCTTCACTTTGAACTCTAGTTAAGAGAATCAGTAACTTTTAAAATAAGCATTTTCCCTCACTGAATATGTACAATTAATGAATTACATACATATGGATGTCCACTTATCTTTTTTATGTGTCAAAAGACCCTGGAACAATTACATGAAAATAATAAAGAAATGCGATTTACCATCAAATCAAATTACCTGCTGTGAAGTTGTAGAAACGGCTCATTTTATTACATTTTCCAAGAACACAGCGTTTTACAGAAGATGGGGAAATGTATAGAGAGAACTTCATGGGTGTCATCGTAGAACTTATGAACCATGAATGATACATTTAATTTGAAATGGCTATATTTTCTGTGAGCATGTGTGAATGCAAATTTCAAAGAGGTACTGGAATTTGACTCTCTCCTATCAGGTTCAGACAATATGATCTCATTGTCATGACTAAAAATGAAAGTAAAAAATGTGCCTTTTGCCTAACTTTGCTACTTTATCAGTTTCATTTTAGGAGTCTTGTGTAACATTGGCTCTGGACTTATCAAGTCTAGCTGAGGTAGTATTTTCTTGATTAGTTGCTTCTCTCTCTGCCTGTGTTATTTGGGAGCTATCAGATAATGTCATCATTAACCCATTGCCAATGTGCTTGAAAAAGAATCCTGAAGCTCTAGATAGATTTTGATGCCAGAACTTGAAAGATAAAAAACACATTGTTTTCTGAATGAATGCATTTTAAGGGGAACTGAGAAAAGCCAAATGAAATTTCACAGTGGAAATAGAAATTGTCTTTTGACTCTCTGAACACTATTATTTTAAGTTAAGATAAGAAATAGTATTTCTATATTAATATTTTCCTGCCTTCATCCATTTGGGGGAGAGAAATCATAATCTCACATAATCAATGTGAATGAATGGCTCTCAGCCTAGAACCTTGCACATAAACACATAGTGAATGAGCTAATACACTTAATCATAACTATTGTCCTCAGTTATAATAAAAGTGCCAATTTTTAAATGTGAATCATTTACTGTATCAGATGACATAGGTCATCTTTTTGTAGATTATAAGATCTTCTTAGAATTCCATTCGGTACCAAGTTATAAGAGAAAATGGTAGTGGTTACATATGTGTTCTTCTCTGCCTGGTTACCCGTACAAAAATGTTATGTGTTTTTTTTTTTTAAAGAGTATATGGAAATTTTGAGCCATCTCTGGTTTCTAAGATTTGAATAAGTGTTTATTGTTTGTCCTGAAAGCAACATCTCTTTGCGAAAAGAGCTTAAGACTCTCTGAACTTGAGACAAGCCTGGGTTGAAGTGACTCTGAGGCTCTAGACAAATAACTTTTCTTCCCTGAGCCTATTTCCTCATTTGTGAAAGAGCTTTGCTTACCTTTACCTCAGTGAGTTATTCGGAGGATAAATGTGAGACTATTTATTAACAATAATCATAGTAATAGCACTTATTCTGTGTCAGGCACCTATTACTCACTTATTCTCACGACAACCCTGCGAGGTGAATACAATTATTTTTCTTATTGTACAGATGAGAAAACCAAAACCCTGAACATTTAAGTGACTTGCCCAAGTAAGTATTGGTGTCGGAATTCTCATACAGGGTGTCTAGCTCCAGAGTCCTTGCTCTTAATCACCGTACTACGCCGCCTCTCAGAGCCTGGCATGTAGCAGGTGTTTGATAAGTGCTCATTGTATCTGGCACCTCTCCATGCAAGTGTCTGAAGGGCACATACTTAAGCACACTGAGAAGCAGTGGCACAGTGATGGCCTCCCAGCCTACTCTTCTCCATCACAGGGCCCTTGTCAAAGGGAAGTCACACTGCTAGACAGAAGAAATAGCACCTCTGACCCAAGGCCATCTGGGATCATCATGTCATTGGGAAATCTTTAAATATTCTATTTCTAAATTTCGAAGCAAGCTTAGGCTATATTTACAGCATTTTACATATAAAAAATTATTGGGAAAGTGGGTTTTTAAGTGGAACGGTTGTGTAATGGAATAATTCACGTTCCGGTTCAGCCATAAAGCTCAGGGCTGATAAACAAAGCATCTGAAGCCAAATGGCTCCTCATCTGACCCCAATTAAAATAAAGATTTCATTCCATTCTGTCCTGACAAAGAGGAACATATTGTTGCCTTTAAGGGAGTTTGGTTTAGTTAATGAAAGAATTTTATTTCATTCCCCCCCAAATACAATATCTAATTAAATATGATTCAATTTGTTAAGACTTCTGGTAGAGACATGTTAACTCTTTTAAAGCTGTGTTGCCTACATGCCTCAAGATGTGGAGGGTACTTGTAAATCCACTTCACAATCTATTGTTTGAAGAAGAAATAAGTCCAAGCCATTGTGAAGACAAACGTTATCTTCTCCAACACGTATCTGTTTACACATCTATTACAGCAACCTGTGTGTGTAGGTAGCATGAATTCTGTATAAAATATCACATATTTACATAAAGTTCTGTTTCTTCAGAGGCATTTGTGCTTGTACATATTGTAATGTACCAATCACCATAGATCTGTCCATATAGAATATCTCATGCAGGGAGTTGTAGCTGTTAAAATATGTTAGGTAACATAAGTTGGATATTGATGCCAAATTACCACGGAGTTCCTTCAGAGTTCTATTGAACAAATATGTGACTGGCATCATTTAACATTAAGAGTGAACACTAGTCAACTCTTTTAGGGATGTGGGGGGATGTGTCACACTGTCAATGCTTTTTTGTTGCCTTTTTTCTATGTGACACAATTCATCACAACTGTTGAGTTCACAATTACCAGGCAAAACATTTTGGTGTCGTTAGAGAAGTTCTCTTCAGCCCAGCGAGGCATAAGGAGGCAGTTAGATCACGAGACTCTGATCAGTCACCTCCATACTCCTGAAAAATTGCCCGTATAGTCCCCGGAGCTGAAGGGAAAGAGGGCTGGCCTGGGCATCAGGAGAGCAGCGCTGGGGTCAGCCCCTCCCTTTTCTGGGCTTTGGCTTCTTCATCTTCGAAAATGACAGAGCAGGGTCAGCAGATCTCTGAAGGCCCCTTGGCTCTGCCTTTCTCGGATTCTGTATTCAGTAGAGCAGAAAGTACATGATGCTTTTAAATCCACTAAGAATTTATAGTCAGATGCTAAGGATTTACGTTCTGAGAAATAAAAAGTCTTTAAGTCTATAAAACCTAAGGCATTTAAACCATATTTTAAAATTCTATTACTTTGCATACAGTGGCTCCTTCTAACTGAATACTGAGCACTTACTCAGCCTAATTGACCACCTATCCTGTGCAGGCCTGGTGTCAGGTGTACAAAGATAAATCAGTCATGGCCCTGCCCTGCGGGAGCTTATCTCCTGTGGTAGGGGTTTTGGGAGGCAGGGGCGGGGGGAGTGAAAAGCAAGTAAAGAGGTCATCTCTTTGTTAAAAGGAATCTCTGCAGCGCACTCTGCAGGAAGGATGGAGTAAATGAGATGAAGGGCAGGTGTCACAGGGGAGGGAATGTTTGGGCTGGATCTTGAAAGGCATGTGTGTGTTCCACCAAATGGTTAAGGGGTACTCATTCTAGGCAGAGACACATGGGAATAGAGGATGCAATGTATTGGGGCAAAGCAGTCAGTTCTGCACTATTGAAATATGTCGGGTTGAGGATGGGCCAGAGGGAAGGATAAAACTAGAAAGGAAGGCTTGTGAAAAGTCTCAGACAATCTTAGCAGTTCCAGTCTAGTGTTTCTCAAACCAGTAGTAATGGGCATTCTTCCAATAAAAAGGGTTCTGTGGCCAAGAGACTCTGGGAATACAGGTGACTCGGTTCCCCTCTTGGAAGTGCATAGTGTACAAGAAAGACTCCACATATGCTCAGCAACTACCTATACTGAATGTGCCTTGACCCAGTATTAAACTTCTGACCATCAAACCCTTCTGAGGCCAATGGCCTACTGAGGTTATGGGGCCAACCTTAGGACATAGAGCTTGAGATGGGACGTCCCCCTGGAGACCTGCAGTCAGTCGAAATACAAGATCCAATCAGCATTTTAGAAGACTCACTGGTGCCTGGAGGAGGGACTGGTCTTGGGGGAGGAAGGCCGGGGGACGTCACCAGAATCTGAAAGGTGATTAGACACCTGGTTATACCTGGAGGTGTTGAGGGAGAACCCCCTCTGAGTACAGTTCACAACTTCTCCACATACATGGGCCTTCCTTGAGTCCTACAAGCAGGAAGCTGGCCAGAGGCTGATATTCCAAGTCATCTGCCTGGCAGCCTTGCAGACACCCACAGGTAGAATTGGTAACTGACATGAGTATGGACTCGGGGTTAGGAGGTTGGAGGCAGAATATGAACACTGATGCTAAAGGGTTCCTTGGCTCCCTAGAGCCATTTGTTGAGGGCCTACTATGTTCTAGGGACTGTGCCAAATACTTTTACATACACTCCCAACTGTTCCTTGAAACCATTTATCGTCCCACTTTGGTGAATAAGGTGATAGAAGCATAAAAAGGGTGGGTGACTGCCCCAAGGTCACATGGCTGATACGCCTCAAAGCCATCTGCCTCCTAAATCTATGATCTTAACACGGCTGTACTGCCTGCCCCCAGAAAGCCTCCATTTAAGAGCAGGCACTATGCAAAGCACCTTAAATGCATTATTTCATTTACTCTCCGCAGCAGCCCTAGAAGGAAGTGGTATTATCTCTGCTTAATCAATGAGCAAGCTAAGGCTTTGCTTGGTAGCCAACAGCACAACTAGGTTTTGCAAAGCCAGGAGTTGAACTTCAGTCTACCACTACTCTCCCTTAGTAATTCTGAGGTGGTTGTTCAAGAAATTGCTCAGAAATCTTTCTCTGTAAATGTATTAGAAAGTTTGTTTTTGGTGTAACAATTCTGACTCTGAGCTGAGTTAAGCCCAGTTAGCCTGAGTTAAGCCCATGGTGTATCCAAGCGACCTGCTTCATTTACAATTGTTCAAATGATGAAACTTAGGGGAAAAAATAAGTATTTTTAAACTTTCTGCTTTTTAATTAAACTTTCCCCTCCCGTGTAGGCTGACTGGCTGAGATAAGTGTGGAGCTTTTCTTTGCCCAGGTATGAAGAGAGCCTTGCTTCCCTCTCATTGACTCATCTGGCAGGATGCATGCTCCACGCTGGGCTCTGAGGGTACAGAGAGTGAGGACACAGGTCCTGCTTGCCAGGGGCTCACAGATGAGGAGAGGAGTGAGAGGGATTTACTGTGAGCAAGAAGTGCTATGGGAACAGCAACTCAGCCGGAGGAGAGGGTACTTAGCAGTGCTTTCCTGAAGAGGTGACTGAGCTGAGCCCTGGAGGAAGAACTCCCACCATCCATCAGCCTGTGAGCAGGAGAAAGTGGTGGATAAGCACGACCCTTCATGGTATGTGGTTTTAGGCCCAAAAGTCAAATGAGGAAACCAAGTGGAAATGGCTAAGTGATTTGCCCAAAACTATACGTCTGAAAGGTGACTGAGCCGGGGGTTGAACAGCAGCCTTTTGGGGTTGGGCCCCAAAGCCCTGATCCCCTTTCATTATACCTTCTGCTCCCATCTTTGCTGGTTCTGGCTATTTTGAATAGTGTTTTTGCTTTAATGATGAGAAAACCATTGACCTTTGATGAGACGTGGCATGGAGAGAAAGGATGGGCTAGAACAAGGGAAACCTGATTCAGATCCCAGCTCTGCTCCCGACTAGCACACTGATGGTCTTTAAACAAGCTACTTTTCTTCCCTGAGCCTCCTCCATAAAATAAGGGATGATAATTCCTGCCTCACAGGGATGGGCGTGGAGACTGAATGAGAGGTGCGTGTAAAGTTAGCCTGTGCACAGTCACTTAGCAGGCACTCTGTGCATGTGTTCCTTCCTACTTCCCCACCCGCTGCATTCAGGAGATGAACAGAACTCTTTATAATCCAAAGTCCTTGGCAGTCATTTCACTCAAGACTTTGCATATCTAAACCATCTCTTAGGAGTTCTCGTCATGGCTCAGTGGTTAACAAATCCGACTAGGAACCTCCATATGTCGCGAGTGTGGCCCTAGAAAAGATAAAAAAATAAATAAATAAAATAAGCTATCTCTTAGTTGTCAGCATCTAAATCCTGCTATAGAAAGTGTCTTTTTGAACCAACTATAATAAGAAAAAAATCATTTTTTTTTAAAAGTATCTTTTTGGAGTTCCCTGATCGCTTAAGGATTAAGGATCTGTTGTCACTGCTGTGGTGCAGGTTTGATCCCAGGGCCCTGGAACTTCTACATGTAGTTGGCACAGACAAAAAAAGGGGGGGGGATGAAGAAAAAAAGTCTTTCTTACATGAACCCTAAAATCACACACATCCTGTTTCATACCCTGTGTATCCCCACTTCCACTCTTGTGGCTCCTCACACAATAGTTACAACTTTTTCCTCTCCCCACATGGGGTCTGAGGTGATGAGGCAACTGCTACTTTTGTGGTATTGCTTATAAGAAGCAATGTCCCATTTCCCAAGGTTTGAATGGGATTTAGCTTGAGAAGTGGAGGGGTTTTTTGATTTGTTTGTTTTACTTTTAGGTGGAAGGGAGATGTGTCTATGGAAATAAAACTAGAAACAGCCAGTATTTGTATGGTTAGCCACAGAAGATGGAGTCAGCACACTTGGCTTTTGCAATTGGAGTAACGCCTACAAGGCCCTCTTCTGTGCTGCCGAGAAGAGTATGGAAATAGCATGGCGGTACAAGTCAAGAACCTTCAAGATACTCATGCTCTGTTGGGTTCAGCAGGCTTTCCTTGAGTCGCTACCCCATGCTGGGCCTCCATTAGGTGGCCATACCCAAGCTCTGGCTGTGCGCACTCGTAAGGGAAGTCAGCCTGGGAGCAGGCACTTCCACGTGGTGTAGGCAGGTGCTATGACAAGGGGAATCTTGGGGTTGTGGGGACCCACAGAGAGCTTACCAACCCCAGCTCCAGAAAGGAATGCTGAGGCTCGGGGTGGAGGTTTGTCACTTGAGAATTTGCAGAGGGACCCATCACAAAGGTGAGCAGCACTGGTTACTGTGTGGCTGCAATATGCCAGAGGAGATGGGAGAGTGGTGGGAAATGCATGTCTGGTCCTCAGCCCAAAATGAGTTTGATTTCAGTGTGGTGCAAGCAGCCCCACCAAGATGGCTGTCACCGTGGGTACGGGCAATACCCAGGCTGCAGCTGTATCTTTCCGCTCTCCAGCCCATCAAGAAGAGTGTCCTAACAGCAGCTTCTAATCAAACTTTATCACAGTCCTGAATGCACCGCTGCCCTGTACACCCTTCCGAGTGGGTTTGATTCATAGGACATTTGTGCAGTTCTGCACATTTGGAGAAGTATTTGTTCTCATTTTTGGCTTCTCCAGTCCAGCAGAAGTTCTAATCTGTGTAAGGCAGCTTTGGGAATCAGCAAAGCATGTCCTGCAGACCGAAGCGGGAGAACTCAGGACTGGACCAGCTTGCACTATGTACTCATGTGCTTAGCTGTGAATACTAGTGAAGTCCTTGAAATGAAGGCCTGTTTTGTTAAAAATAAAAAAGAACATGCCGGACACATCCTGTTCAAAAATCACTTGATGAAGCTGAGCTTTCTGAACTCTGACTAGTACTTAATTTTAGCTACTTTTTTGTTAAAAGCACCAGGGAAAGCAATGAGGCTTTCAGATCTTTAAATTTCCTTTTTTGGAAGAGATGACAGTGCTTCTCTAAAGTTTGTTTCTTACCTTTCCACCTTTGAACAATTGATTTTGATTAGAAACATTACACCCAACGTTTACTTTGACATCCCTGAGTACAAACAGTCATTTTAATGATTTTTTTTAAAAACAAAACCATGACAGGGACATCAATCCTTTGCCTGGTGTATGAAGGCCTGGTGTATTAATTGGCTGTCAGATTCTGAAGAAATAATGGATTAATGTGCTTGATCGTAACGCTCTGTTCAGAGACTGAAGTTTGATCCTGATGTCCCCAGCCTCTCTGCTTAATGCAATTACAGATATGTATTCAGGACATTTGAGTGGATTGCATTTCATTAATATGATTTGAGCGGACAACATTAGGCCGCTGTCGGGTCCTCTCTGACAGCTAATTACTAGAATGAAGCGCGTATACCGCTAAGGAACAAGGGTGCCCTTAGTGGGGCCATTAAAACAATAGAAAAATAGTGCTTCAAAACTCTTAGAGAGTTACTTTCCACACTTGTCATGGGCCAGGAAGATGGCTCAGAGTTAGAAGGAAAGAAATGGACAGGCTCTGGAGGAATCCTGATAGCAGGACTCTTGCTCATCTTTGAAATAATCCAAAAGTCTAACCTACTGTCTTTCTGTTGGGATGTCACTTGTTTAGTATTGGTCAGAGTTCTTCCGGGGTATGTGAAGTATCGTGATCTCTGACCGCACAGACCTGATATCTTTGTCTCTCCCCTCTGCCCCCTCCCTACCCACCCCACCCATGGTGGAGAAAGTGACGATTTAGAACCCATGGTTTATTTTTCCTTTGAGGAGAAAAAGGGGCCTTGTCTTGTGGGGTTGTGACTCAGCCATGTGAGCCATTTGAGTGTCTATCTGTGGAGGGAAGAGCTGCAGGGAATTGATGAAACTGTCCTCCTAGGGCCCTTTCCCGCTCCCAGAACCCATGGCCTAAGACCGTCCATTAAGGAGGCATTCATTTGACTTCCACTGTTTGTCTGGCACTGATGGTGACAAAAAGATGAATGAGGTATGGCCCCTTGTCCCTGAGCTCATGTCCTATAAGGGAAACAGATATTTAAAAAAGTCATGAGTGGGAGTTCCTGTCGTGGCTCGGTGGTTAACGAATCCAACTAGGAACGATGAGGTTGCGGGTTCAATCCCTGGCATTGCTCAATGGGTTAAGGATCCGGTGTTGCCGTGAGTTGTGGTGTAGGTCGCAGAGACGGCTCGGATCCCATGTTGCTGTGGCTGTGGGGTCAGCCAGCGGCTACAGCTCCGATTTGACCCCTAGTCTGGGAACCTCCTCCATATGCCGCGGGTGCGGCCCTAAAAAGACAACAAATAAATTTTTAAAAAGTCATGAGTGAAACTGTGATGAGTTGGAATAAATGGACAGATAGGAGAATTACAAAAAAAGGAAGGCTGAAGTCTTCTCAGAAGGGTGATTTATCTTAAAAGATAAATCGAAGTTTGCTGAAAAGTGAGGAGGTGAGGTGGAGCTTCTTGAGAGAGGGCAGCTGAGCAGAGGCCAGGAAATGGGATTGTCGGGCTGTCTGTCCTTAATAGAGAGGATCAGACTTGATGACAAAGGGCCAAACTGAAACAGTATTCTTAGCTGCTCTCTTGAGAGTATGTTCTTCAACCTTGAGTCACCTTTGCCAAGGCTCCCCAGAGGCTATGGAAAAATCTTAAACTCTCATATCAAGAGTCTTGGGTTCTAGCCCTAAATCTACCCCTAAGAGCTACTACGCATACCCCCCCCCAAGTTATTCGGCCTCAGTTTTCTCAGCTACAAAACTGAGCTACCACCAACCCTGCCAGCGTCATGGATGGATCAGGGGTGATTAGGAGGGTGCAGTTGTGTGCTCAGGCTCCCCCAGACTGGGAAGTGTCATAACCAGGAGCCACACTCGGATGAGGCCAGCTCCAGGGCCATATCCAGCACGCTGCTCCGGGTTCCTCTAGATAGCCAGTGCAAAAAGGTGCTACTATGAGCTAAGTAGAAAGCTCTAGGGGATCCAGCCTCATCTTTGGAACCTCTTCCAAAAGTACAAGGCAACATGAAAGTTGCCAGCACCGAAGCAGCTGTCAGTTGAGAGACCCTCAGCCCTGGCCACTCAAATGCACTCTGCCATTTCGCCAGGGAATGCAAAGGGCATCTGGCTGCCTGCCCTGATCCCTGTTTTCCCAGGATGTAGTGCTCTGGTGGAGGGGACTTGCCTGGAAACCTGTGCAGAGTGTTTTCAGAGTCCTAGAGGCAGATCACCCCAACTGCCCCCGCAGCCTGTCTGCCTGCTTTCAAACTAGTGTCAGGAGAGAGAGCCAGGGATGCTGGTACCAGCAGTCACCCTCTGGTTCCCCGGCCTCCACTCTATCCCCCAGGCTGCTCTCCATACCCTGTCCACCTCCCACCTGTAACTCCTAAGCGGTGTTTCTTTTGCTTCCCCTAGGCAGAGTGCCCAACTTCGAGCCCTGGCCCCAACTGAATTCCTTCAGGCACGCCCACCTGTGTTAGAAGCACCAGGCTGGACTGTACAGTGTCAGGCAGAGACTGGCACTCTCCTTTGGCTCTTGGCCTCTAACAAGCGCTTTGTGAGAGCTTTGGATGAAGGAGTATCTGAAACCTAAGAGAATTAAGAAGGGAGAGGGTTACTACTATGAGGGTGCCACCCTCTGGGGGACCCCTGTTTGCAACAATGGCAGTTCCAGTCCTTAGTTTTCATTGTGACCAGTGAGTCGCCTCTCCTTTTTTTTTGCTATTCTCAGTGGTCACTTCGACAAGAGGAGTGTGGTGCTAAGCAAAGTATCAGGGAATGGATGCGTGAATAACCCGAGTCCCTCCCTCCCCTGCTGCCACCGTTGTGGAAGGGGGCTGGCGGGCCTGCCCTGCCTCCCTCGATGCTCAGATGCCACCACATCAGGGAGTGTAGGCTTCCTGAGTCATCACACCATCCCTGGTGCATCACCTGATGACTGGGAGAGCAGTTCAGGGGTGAGGGTCCTGGGGCCCATGGCCCTACCTGGGAACGAGGGTTCTGCTCACCTGAAGCCTGGTGCAACATGCCGGGCACGTCTGCGGCTTCATCAGGAGTTCCTCAGGTGGCAGCCACATGTGCCATTTTCCCCCAGAGCCTCAATGGCTAAGCACAGAAGCCCGTGCCTTCTCTGAATTTTATTTGCTAATTTCTCCATAGGTAATGCAGTCCTGCTAAGACCTGTTTCCCTCCTATTACCTGGCTTCCGTTTTTCTAATGGCCCCTTTCCTAATGATGCTCAAACAAAGAGATGATGGCGGAGGGTAATGCATTGCTCCTGCCTCTCACTCCCTGGTCATTCTTGCTAACAGGCTCAGCCTCGCTTCACAGTCATTATCACATGTCTCACTGTCTTTGGGATGCAGAGATGATTTGCCAGTTCCATAATGCTTCATTTTTACTAAAATGAAGGCAGAACAAAAAAAATTCTTGTATTAAAAAAATGTACACTTGAGAGTTCTGATCTTTAAACCCTCCTGTGCCCCCAGTTCTATAGGGGATAGTGTCTCAGCATCTTGGCCTGGCAGCTAAGACCTTTGTGATCAGGCCTCTTTTCACTTCCTTTCTCAGTCTCCTCCATCCACCATGTTCCCTGTGTAAAGACTTGTCTCTGGTGGCCCTGGGCCCCTGGCTGCTCAGCTTCACACTCTCCAGGCTCTGCCCGGCCAGTTCCAAGGCTCAGCATGAGCATCCCAGCCTCTGTTTCTCTGAGTCGCATTTCCATGACAGCCCAGGTGGAGTCCACCACTTCTTCAGAGAGGAAGCTTCTGTCCTCTCACCTAAGCCCTTTATCGCCCTTAGCCTTGTGCCCATCTCTTCCTGGAGACTGAAGGCACCTCAAGGACAGACGCTCCGTCAGAGCCCTTGGTGTCCCCAGTGCCCAGCGCACAGCTGACACATGTGCCCCTATGAATGTCAGGGGAAGGAACGAAATCCTTTCTCAGAGAGGCTGTCCCAGTCCCCGCAGCTGGAATTCATCTCCGTGGCCCTCCTCTGCTGTCCCCAGGGAGCCCTCTCTTCCTGCCCACTTGCTTTACGTTAGGGATACTTGTGCCTCTCCCACTGGGTTGTGAGGGCCAGTACCCAGGTCAGAGACAGCCAACTGGCTCAGTAGAGAACTCAGCCAAATCTGGGGTCACAGAGGGACAGGGTGGGAGGTGGCGGTAGGAGACAAGGAGTTGAGTTGTGGACACACTGATGTTGAGGTGTCTGTGGTACATTTGGGTAGAGATGACCAGTGTATAGTGAGACATCCAAGCAGAGCTCTGGGCTTCCCAGGATCTTCCATGAGCCAGAGGCCTCTCTAGCCTTGGAGTCCACGAGGCAGCTGGAGGCGTCCTTCCCCATTAGCTGGCCAGAGGGGCGTTCACATGGAGACCCTTCTGGTAGCTTTCCGTTCGCCACGGTCAGCTGGGAGCCAGCAAGCTGACAACATCACTGCACACACTCACTCGTAAGCTCCTCAAAGGCAGGAATTGTGTGAATTCAGGCCAAAATGCTTTTATCTGACAACCAGAACTACACAGGCAGCCCGTGAGGGTCAGCTGAATAAACCTGTACCCCCAGAAAGGCTGCTTAGAGGAGAAAAAATCTTCGGAAGTATATATTCTGGATTGTTGGCTAGACAGACAGCCATTCTGCTTGACGGTCATACTTAGATCTCGGAGTTGACAGGGACCTTGAAAGACATCTGACTTCCTGTCTGTGAACATCCTCTTCTGCAGGTCAGCTGCCTTGTGCTCACAGACCCCTGGTGTCAGAAAAACTCACTCTTACAGAGCTAGATCTTCTTGCCACAGTTTTCAGCCTCTAGTCCTAGTTTTATGCTCTGTAGCCACACAACGCTAGTATCACTTGTGATTTGTTTCTGCCATCACTGGAGGTCCTTTTGCACTCAGCCTTCTCATCCCAGTCCTTACACCAGTCCTTGGAGGGATCTAGTTTGTTATTGTCTCTCTTAACTGCCTAAAATACACCATATTCCACATGTGGTCTGATGAGAAAGAACTTGGTAGACCTGTCTCAACTCTTAGTCAAGACATGTGATGTCCAGTACAGTACCACTGGCCACATGCGGCTTTTGGACACTCGAAATGTGACTTGTCTGAGCACAGATGGGCAAAATATACACCAGTTTTCCAAGACTTCATATGAAAAAAGGAATGTAAAACTCATTAATAATTTGCCATACGATTCATATTGAAATTATAATTATTGTATTTATTGAGTAAAATATAACACAGTATTAGAATTAATTTCTCCTGATTCTTTTCTACTTTTTAAATGCGCAACTGGAATATTTTAAATTGCTTATGTGACTGGCATTATATCTCTGTTGGACTCTACTGCACTTGAGTACAGTGCAAGATTTTCAGCTTGTGAATGTAGCAGGTTGCATTATTCTTTTTTTTTTTTTTTGAGCTATATCACAGTGTTGGCCATTGCCGAACATGTACTGAACATAAAATTCTGCCACTTTTACACCTCCCCTATAAATTGCTTTTAAAACAGGTCAGCCTTGACTAGTACTTGTAGAACTGATTTTTTGAACTTAAGTGTAGGAATTTACATTTGTCCCAAATACATCTCAACTTGTTAGTTTCAGCCCATTGTCCCAGTCTCCTGAGAATTGTCTTAATCCTTGCTGTCCCTATCTCCTTTACAGATTTGATCAGCATTTTCTATGTTTCTGTCTAAGTCACTATTAATGATGTTGGCTGGCATCAGAACAAAGTAGAGAGTTCTACCACACACAGAGCGCATTGGCCAACAGTTTTGACAACAGCTACCAACTCACCATTTAGCTATGGTTGTTCAGCCTGTTTCTCCATTTTGCCCACATGGAGACTGAGTTTTTCCAGACATTTCACTAACACCAGCCTGTATTGTAACTAAAGTAGCCACCTCCCCTCCCACCTCAGCCCTACCCCCAGCGCCTTACCACCTATTAAAAAAAGAAACACAAAATATGGTATGACTTGTTCTCCTCCTTTTAGGCACCAAATGGATTAACTAATTTTCACTAAAGTGTTAGTGACTCATAGGGGCTGAACTTAACCTTTGTATTTTAAAAGAGAACATAGAGCTTTTAACTAGGGCCTTCAGTACCGTGGGCAGACAGAGAACTTTATTTGGAGCCATGCCACTGAGGCAGGATCAGCAGGAAAGACGTTTGGGGCCTCAGGTGAGGAAGGATGGGGCCTTGTCCAGTGTCCCTCAAGACTTTCCTCCTTAGTTGCTGCTGAAGAACGGTCTTTCTCACAGTTGGTAATGAAGGCCCAGTCAGTGCAATCTTGTGAGTGCCAGGATGTGTAGATGTGTGTGACCACTGCTGTGCTAGCAGTTCACGTGGAGCGCCTCTTCCCACACTCTCCCTTAGTCTCCTGTAGCCCTAGTGTTTCAGAAATAGGAATTGAACCCCTCGCCTCAGAGCACGTGCTTTTGGTTTGACCTTCAGCTGTGGTCTCAGACCCAGTCCCCTCCTTTCTAGCAAAGTTTGTAGTTCTGGTCCTCTCCTGTAGCTGTGCGTGTGTGTGCATGCGTGTGTGTGTGTGTGGTAGAGCGAACAGAAAGATATTCTCTCGGCTGGCCTAGGGCAGAGAGGAAATCTTTTTTCCCGTTTCTACCTTTGAAGCCTTCACTATAGGAAATGTTTCGAGTGGGAGGCTGGAGGGGAGCGTTTGCAGACCTCCTGCCTGCCTGAATTGTAAGCATTAGCTGTCTTTCCTGGGTGGCTCGCCAGGCCCTTTCTCCCTTCCTTTGGGCTGACAGATGAAGGCAAGCACCACACGAAGGTACCTGTTTTCAAGTGCACTGCATGAGGGGTATTCACTTTATTTCTGGTTTGTGGAGCAGCCCCCACCCTTCCGGAGGACAGAGTTTACTTTGTGTAATGTTAGCATCTTGCTGTAACACTGTCTCTTTAAGAGAGCTACATCCTCTGCTTTGCAGATTTTGAGGCTTCTGACCAGAGTCTCCAGTTGAGAGCTGTCAGGTGGCGAGGCCTCCCAGGGTCTCACACACAACTAAACTGAATCGGAGTGGGGAAGTGATCCCTTGGCCATGAAATTAGTAAAAAAGGGAGAGCCTTGTGGACAGCTTGCCCATCAAGAAGAGAATGATTTCTTAAGTTGGGCCAGACAATCCTGGTCTACGCGTCCTGCTGCAAACCAGACTCCTCCGTCGGGGCGCGTCTCAGAAGATGTGGTGTCCTTTACATTAGGAATTAGCTGGATGTGATGAATTCAGGTTTTCCATAGTTATTACCATAGTCCATACTCCCTCTGCCTTGTAGCCACTTCTACCCAGCCTGACTTCCTCCAGAGAGAACGAGAGGCAGTCACGGAGGCGCCTGGGGGAGGGGAAGCTCTGTCCGACTTAGAGCCGAACAAGCAGGGTCCAGATCATGACTCCTTCAGCCACTCGTTTACTCCAGCAAGTGTGCACTGCAGCCCTGCCCTGTCCAGGCCCTGTGCTGATGGACGGCTATGGAGATGAATGAAGTCTCTGCCCTGAGAGCTCGCCTGCCGCGGAGACCCTCCTGTAACCGTCAGAAGGGCACCTGTGCTGACTGCTGGATGGAGGGCTGTGGGGCTCTCCTGGGGACGTCAGCAAGAAGGCTTCACATCACAGGGGCAACGCTTGAGCTGGGCCTTAAACAGGGAGGGGTAGGCATTTGCTGAGCTGTGTGATGGAAAGCAACTCAACCCTCTCTGAGCCTCAGTTTCCTCATCTGTGAAATATGTGCATAAAGCATCAGAACTGCAGACATATCGGCACCCCTCTCAGAGTACTTCACTTTGTTATTGGAGGCAGGTCTTGGGTTTCCCTTCTCCCTCTTCTTGTTCCATTTATTTTAAAAATACTGCTTTTACAGCACATTGTGAAGATTTGTATTTGGGGGGAATTTTTGTTCAGATCAAGAAAATTGTGGAAAACATTCTAAGGGATCTCAGGAAAAAAAAAAAAAAAAACTGGTTTTTAAAAGGAGCATATGGGGCCAAAAGGTGTTCAGAGGACAGCTACATCCAGGAGTGCTGTTTGGGGGCCATAGGCGTTGGTCTGAGAGCAGCCTTGGGTCCTGCCATGTCTTTGCTTATCTCAGGTCAAGGGCTGTAGATGGGCTTCCGCCATCTATAATCAAGAAAGGACAAGCCAGGGTTTAACCGGGCCATTTCAGTCAGCCTGCAGGTTTCCCTCCCTCCCAATATTATTGCTACTACTATCTTCACTAGAACAGAGCCTCCAGATTCTTTTCACCCCCTCTTGCCTTTCAGGTAGGAGCTCAGATGATGTCTCATTGCTCAGTGATCACTCTTTGGCTTGGCCTGGCTTGGCTTTGCCTGTTAGTTTTTATTTTCAAACGCTCTCTAGTTTTGCAATAGAGGCATAAGGACCCGTGTGGTCCTTGGTGCTTGAAGAGAGGACCCCCTGCCCTCACTCCCAGTTTCTGTGCATCAACTCTCAGAGGAGACTACTTGGCCCAGCTTGACTACATCTGGGCCACCCTGAACCAATCATTGTGACCAGAGGATGGTGGCCTCCAGTTGGCGAGACACAGGTCACATACCCGCCCCTTGGCCAGATGGGGGTTGGCACGATCTGCTCCAGTGGGAAGGAGTTTTGTTACTTCCAACTCAGAATGGAATGGAAGAGACAAATGCGGGAACAAGCCATCAGTGGTAGGGTGGAGGGCACCCAGAGGGTGGCAGGACTACAGAAGGTTGGCAGGGGGAGGGAAGGGGCTGGATGACAGGGAAGTCTTCCCCAAGGGGCTCGTGGTGGAGCTGAGGCTACAAGGGTAAGGAGGGTGTCACCAACAAACTGACCATTGGTGTCAGCTTTGTGGGCCCCTGTTGGACGTGCTGCAGGTGTGGAGGACCGAAGGGGGGCTATGTGGAGGGGGTCTCATGGAGGTGGGTGGCGAGGAGCCAAACTGTCTCCTTTCCCCGCTCCCGGGAGTCTCTGGGGGCCCGTCCCTGAGATGGAGAGCCCGCCGGGCAGCTGGCAGCCGGGCTGAAGCCCATGAGAACTCTGTGAGCAGGGCGGACGCTCCTCGGCTGCAGCACCTGAGGCCGGCTTCCCAGCTGGGAGCCTCTCTGCCCCGCAGCCCTGCCCAAGGACTCCTGCCCTTTGGCGAGCTCAAGCCCAGGCTGGGGACTTTATTGGAATTATTTTCCCACTTCCCTGGTGATCAGCCTCTTTCTTACTAAAATTTTAAACACACGATAATTTGTAAGTGCACTACTTTTATAAGTGGTTTATACTTCTGAAAATACGCTTGCACCCATGACCTTACTGTGCTCCTTTCACAGACGAGGGAATTAGGGCTGGGCTGTGACTTGACCGAAGCTGCAGAGCTGAGGGAAGTGGCAGTGCCACAATCTGTCCATCTGTTCTCTCCCCATCCAGCTGGCCACCCATACAGTGTAGCCGTGGCACCTTGGGATGCCAGCCATTGAAGACCCCAGGGGAACAGGCCCCCTGTCTTCACATCACTGAGCTCCCAGGCCAGGGAGGAGATGGATAGGAAAGAAATCTGCCCAGTGCCAGCTGAACATTAATGGTGGCTAGAAAATGGAATTCTAGGCCTGAGAGTTTCATCTTCCCCATTCTCAGGCCAAGAAGGAGATTCTTTGATCCATTCCTTATATCGAGGAAAGCTTGTAAAACCCAAGGCACAACTTCCCAGCACATGCTCCTCAGAGGTGAGGAAACAGTGAGAGAAGAGCCTCTTCTTGGATGAGCTGGCTCCTTTCCCTGGAAACTGATCTTGTGGGGGAGGTAGGGTGTGTGTTTGTGAGAGAGGGAGAGCTGGTGGAGCATGGCAGGGGGAGAGGTAAGGCCTTTCAGCCTCTCCCAAGCCCGTAGCCAGGTCCTCAGGTGTGGGAGCCCTGCTCACAGCCCCTGAGCCTGATCTGCTTGTGTGCAGTGGAGGAGATTACGGAGCTTAATGATTAGCTCCTCCAAGCTGCAGCTGATGCCAGCCTCTACCCCCTTTACACCTAATTAGTCTCATTAATGAGCTCCTCTGCTCTCCATAGAGAGAGTTTCCTCTTTGGAATAAGAGGCAAAAATACCTTGCCCAGGTAGATTGCTGAAGCCTTTAATTATTGCCCACACCTGCTAAGCCTTGTGACTCACACCCAGTGATAGTGCTGAGCTGAAATGGGGCTTGTTTATAAGCACGAGCAGATTTTAACTCCTTCAGCACTGAAATGGTTTTTGATTTCAAGAGACACATTTTCCTACGACTTCTCACATGTTCACGTCAAGAATGCCAGGCTCTGCCCCTCACTTGGGTTGTCCTGAGATGGTGGAGGCACAGCTCCTGCCCTCAGGGAGCTCACAGTCTAGTTAGAGTGACAGGCAAGAAACTGCCGAGATAATCACAGCGGGTGCCATTGACCACACCCCTACCTCGGGTCTCCCATAATCCTTGAAATAAAACTTTGAGGCAGATATTGCCACCTTTATGTCACAGAAGAGAAGAAGAGGGGCAAAGAGGTGGTGTCACCTGCCCCAGGTGCCTCAGGTGGGAAGGCGTGGAGCTGAGTAGGATTAGGTCTGCCGGCCACCGTAGCCAGCAAGCTCCCCACCTCACAGTGGGCCACGGTGGAAGGCAGCTTGCGCCATGAGGACAGGAGGGGCAGGTGGAGGATGTAAGCAAGGACCATCCTAGCCAAAGGGACCTGGCCAAGGCTCAGCGGTGGTAGCGTGCCCCGTGTATTCCAGACCTGCAGGCGCTCAGTACGGCCGCACAGTAGGCAGTGAGGCGGGAAGGGTAGCAGCGGCCAGAGCAAGAGGCCCTCAGATGCAGGGTAAAGACCTCAGACTTGCTGTCCACTGCACCCTCCCTGGGACCTAGGTAGCACCCAGTACATAGTAGGTTGTCAGTCAGTGTTGGTGAATGGAGGGACAGCCACTCTAAAGGTAGGACGATCACTGAAAGATTTAAGGCAGGGAAGGGACAGTATCAGAGGGACAGCTGGAAGAATCCCTGGGTGGCACTCTGCACATGCCCTGAGGGATCAGGTGACACTGGGATTTGAGGGTCAAGGCCTCCCATCACAGCTCTTTGCCTCCACCTGAGAGATTTGCTCTAGGCTGCCCAGACGCTAGGGAGTCGGGCTGGGATTCAAACCCACATCCCTGTGTCTCTCCTTTCACCTGTTTCCTGCTTGATAGAAGTGTAATAAATGGCTGGCAACACAAAGGCAGAGTTTCCTGGCTTTGGCTCCTTGGATTCTGAATAGGGACCTTTTAGGACAGGCACTGAGGCTTCCCAAAGGTCAGAGCTGCCAGCTCAACAGAGCCAAGTCACTCTGACTAGACTTAGGCAAGTCTTCATTGAATAAAGTAATATTTCGTAGCTTGCACTGGATGACCACAATAGCTAGGAGATACTAACCAGGCTGCTCTGTAGCCCGAGGAGACTGAGAATGAATTTTTTTAAACAAAACTGTTTCGAATAAAGACAGTAATAACAGCTGCCAACCACTGAGTCTCCATTACACGTCTGGAGTCAGATACTTTGACATAAAATCTGTCTTGTTCCACATGATAACTCTGTGAGATAGGTTGCATTGTGCCCATTTTACGAACGACAAACTGAGGCTTGATTAGCTAAAAACTTTCCCATAGTCACGTGGATAGTGAGTGACAGAGCCAGGATGCCCAGCCCTCTCCAGAGCCTGAGCCACCTCAGAAGCCCTCGGAATGGGGTATGGGTCACGACGGGCGGAGTGCAGGACAGGCTCTGGCAAATAGCAAGGGTTCAAGCACCGGCTCGGCTCAGAGCTGGGGAACCTGTAGATCCCTGAAGCCTTGGCTAGGAGTCCTCGGCTTTCCAGGTAGAACCTGCAAGGCTCAGGCTTGGCTTGGCTGCGCTTGGAGCTTGCTTCCTGAGCTCTCACAGGCCGCCTTGTGGGGTCAGCAGCAACCCCTCAGCCATCCATTCCCCAGCAGCTCCGGAGTACCTTCCATATGCCTTGGAGATGGGGACTTAGTGACGAACAAAAACAGCCCCCACTCAAGGCCTCTGCGGGACTCTCAGAACGGAAGGGGCACTGTGCAAATTTGGGAGAGGCTTCTTAAAAGCGTAGTTTCTTGAGCTAGGTCCTGATGGATGAGTACACAATTGCCAGGTCAAGTGAGCAGTCGACAATGTGTACAGTGTTTGTGTTAAGAAAGAAAAAGAATGCTCATGCTGAGTTCCTACCACACGCCAGCGCTTTCGTCCTCACAGTGTCCCCGGGAGGTTGGCGGCGTTGGCTCCATTTTCTAGGGAAGTAGCTGGACTCAGACTGGCCCAGGTTCACTTGGCTTATGAGTACAAAAGCCAGCACACAGAGTACCTGCTCGCTGGCTCGGCAGCGGCACAGAATCTGCTGTGGAGGTCAGGTACCTCACACACCTCTGGGTGGGGGACCATTCAAGAGGCTTTGCTGAGGTCAGACTCACTTTTCCTAAAAGCTGACAGGTCTCTTCTGGGCAGGAACAAAGAAGCATAATCATAATCAACTGACATGTTCCCCCTCCAGGAAGCCTTCACTGATCACTCCCTTCTGGCAAGTAGCAGGGATGGTGATGCCCACTGCAAACTTGTCTTAGTCACCAGCTGGTGTCAGGGAGACTGGCAGACCCTGGCCCCCACCCCACTTCCTTATCTGGGTTTCTCCATCTCTCAGAAGCTCAGTTTCTTCACTTTGACAACAGGAATAATGAAGCTAGGGGGCAAAGGCTGAATGAGCAAGACCACCTTGTACTGTACCTGGCCCATGAACAGTTGATAAATGTGTGCTTTCTTCCTGTTGCTTAGAGGCCCCCACCACTTCATTCTCCCACTCCCTCTGCCCTGTTTCCACTTCTTTCTGTGCATCCTCGCCCTTCTGGCAGGTTTCTAAGTAGTTGCTATCCTGCCTTCACTGTCTCTACCAACTAATAGCTGCTGTTTAGCTCACCCGTGCATATTTTAGCCTCATAATTTTTCCTTCTGAATCAGCCTCTGCAAATTCTAATCACCTCGCGTTCTCTTCCCTGAATTCCCTCCAATTTAGAGATTCAAAAGAGGCGCTTCTCTGCATGAACATGCTGTGATTCAATTTGAAAATAAATTTCTCCTGGCAGCAGCCATCTTTCTGAAAAGTGACATTTAAGACTGACAGTGGACAAGATTGTAAACAGGTTTCCAATAAGAAAAAAAAAGTCAGTGTTCAGTGCATTCTATGAATTTTTTTAAACAATGTGTGCGCGCGTGTGTGTGCGTGTCTATAATTGCAGCCTTGCTGTGACGCCGTCTGCTCCAGGAAGAATTCTGGGATGATGTGGGTCTGTTTCAAACTATCTTGGTATTCTTTTACTTTTCAGAAAGCAGCTTCATTTCATGGGACTTGCTCCCCTATAAGATTATAGATGGTTCATTCATTCGTTCACTCACTCATTCATTCAACACACAAGTATTCAGTGCCGCTTGTGTGCCAGGCTGTGTGACACTAAAGGAACTGTGGGCCAGTAGAGCAGTTCAGTCCCTGCCTGTAAAGAGCTTACATCCTCAGGGAGAGAGGCTGGCTGGTAAGCAGAGAACTGTATGAAGGATGCCATGGGAGCCTGGGGAAGTTCCAGAGAGGGAGGCCAGGGGTTCAGGGACGGCTTCCTAGAGGCAGGACACCTGAGCTCGGCCTCGATGGATGAGTAGGCATTAGCCTGATGCAGAAGTGGGGAAGAGAAGAGTGGGGAGGTCTGGGACAGGCAGCTTACAGTGCTGCTTACAGGGGCCCGTGTCAGGAGGTGTGGCTGGAGGGGCTTTGGGGGAGCGCTCACCAAGGCAACCAGGAGCAGGCTCAGCACTTTAGCAGGTGTGAGGTGATCATCAGATGGTGGGTGTGGCGCCTCAGAAAGATCCCTCCCCGAGAGAACCTGGCAGCAGGACTCAGAGGAGACAGGAGGCTGGCACCAACCAGGGCAGCCTCGTGGGGTCAGCGGGAGGCCTCAGAGACAGGATGTTTAGGAAGGGAAGGAGATGGCCCTGCAGCAGAAGGTCTGATCTTGTGTTTCTCTTAGAGCAGCTGTGTTCATAAGTACCTCAGATGACCAGCTCTCTCTCTTCTTGGTCTGGCCTGACCCAGGAAGTGTATCGCTAGTGAAACAAATTTGGCTGACGCTTGCCTTCCCCATTCATCATTACGAGAGAAAGCTTTTTCCGGGGGTTCTTAGGATGGGCTTTGGACAGTTCCCCTGGCTGGGACCACACATTACCCTGCAGTTAACTACTAAAGGAAGTAAGAAATGCGAGGCTCTAGATGTACCACCAGAGCAGGAGGGAGAATGGTCTGGTCCCTGAGGAGAGGTTATTGGCAAAAGGCCTTTGGGGTCCTGAAGGGGCAGTGAAAGGCCTAGAACTGTCCATTCAAAACTCTGTCGTCCACATGCCTCTTTGAGCAGCCTCTCTTCTCCTTCTGCCGAACCCCCGGCCCCCACTAGACCTGGGGCAGAGGGGAGGGCCGATGGAGCAGACAGACAGCCTGTCGCAGTTAAGATGAAATTCTAGCATCCTCTCTCAGGGTCATGTGAGCATCTAGTAAGGTGAAATTCTAGCGTCATCTCTCTGGGTTGCGTGAGCATCTAGTAAGGTGAAATTCTAGCGTCATCTCTCTGGGTTTCGTGAGCATCTAGTAAGGTGAAATTCTAGCGTCATCTCTCTGGGTTGCGTGAGCATCTAGCAAGGTGAAATTCTAGCATCATCTCTTTGGGTTGCGTGAGCATCTAGTAAGGTGGTGATTAGGAAGCCACCTTAGAAGCTGAAGGGTTTGCCAAAGAATTAAAAAGTTGGTTCCTGGTATCCTGGGGTCCAGTCTGATGAGGGGCTGGGTTGAAAAGAATGACTAGAATGAAATTTGAAAATGATCTTGGAATGTCAGTTTTCTGTGTAGCTCTTCTCATCAAGAGCAAATGAGGTTTGATGATGTTAGCAACCTTTTGAAAGGTGGCAGATGACGGCAGCAAGGACCCCACCTTTACACTCAGACAGGCCTGGGTGCAAACTGCCCCCCACCGCCTACTGGTACATGGTCTTAGGCAAGTTGCCCCACCTTTCAGAGCTTTATTTCGAGATCTGTAAAAAGAGGGTAGATGCTTTCACATGCCTGTCACATATATATTTGTGTGTGTGTTGGGAAGGAATCTCCCCATGCTCCCTGAGGAGAGGGACTCTGACCAGTTCAGTTGTTACTGTTCCAGTTCCTGGCTCATGGTAGGTGTACAATAAAGAGTTTTTCATTTATAACTCATTTTGAATACTTCCCTGTCACTAGATCAGCAATAAATTGGGTAACACAGTGTCATGCTCTGTGTCCCCTCAAAGCTAGTTGATTGTAAAATAGCACATTCTGCCTGCTACCACCCTTCCCCCTCTGAAGTCTGGTATTTCGTGTCCCTCTGTGGGTTTTTTCCCCAACATCTTGTTAAAAAATTTTTCAAACATACAGAAAAATTGAAAGAATTTTACAGTGAACATCCACATCCCTACCATCTAGACTGTACCACTAACATTTTTACTATGCTTGCTTATCACATATCTTTCCATCTATGACTTTGTCTATTTTCTGATGCATTTTAGAATAAGTTGCAGCTATCAGTACAATATCCCCTAAACAATTCACCATGTCAATCACGAACTGAAATAAATACTCTTTGTGCGTCGCAAACACCAAAAGGTTGCTGCCATAATTATTATTATTAAGGCAAATAGGACAGTCGTGGTGATTTGATATTCCCAGAGGTAAGACACTTACTAGCCAGGATGTTGGGAGGGGCCTGCCATTTCCTGGGAACCAAACCAGCCTTATTTTGTTGACTGGACAACCTCTGAAAGTCACTGCCACCGTGGTGCCCCAGCACAGTCTTGAGGCAATCCCCTGGATGCCCACCCCCTTGACAACCTCCAAAAGCCTTTGGAAGACTTAATTAACCGTGAAAATGGATTTTGAGTCCCTTTCATGGATTTCTGCCGAGCGAGGTTTGCTTTGGCTGTCTGCACTCAGTCCATCCCAAGTCCTGCTGGCTCGATGCAGTGCCACCCTCTTCCCTCGGCTTTGTCTATTGCAGAAGGGATTTGGGGCACAGAGATCAGGAGCTAAAAGGTCATGAATCCAGTTTCTAGAAAGTCGGAGTCTAGGAGTCTGACCACTAATCACCTAGAACTGTTATTGTCCTAATGAAAGAGCCCAGGTAGAAAGGCTCCTCTGAAAACCCTCTTTTCTAAAAACCGCGTGGGGTTGTAGTTTCAGCTGGTATATTTCCATTCAGTCAACAAATATTCTTTGAATGCCCTTGTCTCTGAAGTAACCACCATGGGGGAACAGAGGTAGTCCACCAGAAGGACTTGAGACAGTTTGGTTTATAAGGAGTCTTATGTCCATTTAACCCTCACATCCATCTGTGGAGCAGGATTCCGCTGCCATGTCCTGCTAGGCTGTAGCGGGAGGTGAAGGAGCAAGCCGGGTTTGCCCGTAACCCCAGCCCCACCGCCCGCTCAGAAACAGCCTTTGGCTGCTCAGTGCACTGTCCTGACCTCAGTTTCTTCATTTGAAAATGGAGGTGTGATCTCAGCTCCCCTGGGATGCTGTGAGATGTACCTGTGTAACAGTGCCTAAGTGAGAGTTCCCTGGCGGCTCAGCAGGTTAAGGAGTCGGCATTGTCACTGCTGGGGCTCGGGTCACCGCGTGGCATGGGTTCAATCCCTGGCCCGGGAACTTCTGCATGCCAGGGCTCAGTAAATAAATAAAGGTACCTAAGAGTTTAGTGAACCATATATATCACCTGCTCCAGAAGATTCTGCCCTGGACACTGGGGACACAGTGGTGAAGAAGAGAAGCAGAGCCACTGTCCCCTTGGCGCTTACAGTCTAGGGTAGGCACAGACCCAAGCCAGGTCACCTGGGTCAAATCCTGCCTGTGTGACCCATTAGCTCACATTTCTGTGCCTCAATTTCCCAACTGTAAAGTGGGGACCAGATGTAGGAATCACTGATCAAAGTGTCATCAAATGTTAGCTTCCCTACAGGGGAGGAAACTGAGACTCAGAGAGGGAGGAAGATGCCCAAGGGGACACACTAGAACCAGAACCCATCTCAGACTGGTGACCCCCACATCCAGGCTCTTAGGCAGACACTTGGCCGAGATTTGGTGGCCACTGTGCTGATCCTTGGACCAGCCCTGGTTCTCCACACCACTCTGACGATTTTTCTTGGTAAGGGGTTCAGTAGAACTGAATCAACTGTTTGGCATGAAAAAGATCATCTCTCAAACAGGAAAATCCCTATAGCTCACATAATAAGACACTTCCCAAATCTTTTAACCAGGAATCCCACAAATATTTGATCATTAGATAACTCCCTGGGGAGGCGTATGAGAAGTCATCTCCCACACAGTCTCTTCACCTGCATATGTAGATGCAGGAATATTCACGGTACTCCAGTGCTCTATCTGGGTGACTCTTATAATTAATATTTACTTAAAACAATCATTAGTCTCTGCTGGGCAACATTAAGCCCACATTAGCAGTATTTTTAGCCGGGCATCCCCCACACCTGTGATGGCAGGCGAGTGTGGCAGCAGGAGCCTCTTCGGGCTTTATAAATAAGCCTCCCGCACCTGGACGAGCCCGCCCCGCATGCCGCTCAGGCAGCAGGCTGCGCAGTGGACGCCGCCCACACCTCCAGTCCAGCTCCTCACTTCATGTCCCATCTATCAAACGGGAAACTCATTCCTCTTGAGACATTGTGGCATATGCACCCCAGGCTAGACCCTCATAAAAGGTATAATTTTTCCCAAAAAGGTTGTGGATTTCTCCAATAAGAATGGAGAGGATCATGACAACCTTTATCAGATTCTAACTGCTTTGTGCTCATAGTTCCTTTTAAAGCAGACAACAGGATATTCTCCTGTCCTCCTTTTCTAGAAGAGGAAACTGAGACTCAGAAAAGGTGAGTGCCACCCCAAGGCCACACAGCCCGTGGGTGGAACTCCAGCCCACACTAACTGAACCCACACTTGTCACCATACTTTCTCAGCCTGTCTTATGTAGTTCTGTTAAATGGTCAGGAAGAAGGGAAACATTTATTGCAGGCCTACTATGTGCCAGGCAGGTTACATATATTGTCCCAGTTAATTCTCACAACTGGAATTAGCTCATAGGCGGTAAGAATGATTATTCCCATTTAATGGGTAAAGAAACTGAAGGTCTAGAGGGTTCTAAGTTACTTACTAAAGAAAGATCACACTGCTAATAAGCATCAGAGCCAGAATTCAAACCCAACTTGATTCTCCAACACTAGATGTTTTTTCCACCTCCCCAAAGACATAAATGAGAAATTTACCATGTACATGGGTAATAAAGTTTCATACGGAGCCTAAGATATTGCCATTTTTCTATTAATCTGATGGTAATGAGCTTTCTGCCTAAAATTTTTGAGGTTTATAACAAACTTTTATCCCAGCAAAAAATTTAAGATTTTATTTTTTCAGGGTTCTTTCATAATTATTTAATTTAATCCTTGAAATAACCCTGTGATAGTAGGGTTACTCTTTACAGAGAAGTAAAGTGAGCTTAGAGAGGCCCTGCGGCGTTTGTCCCCCGTGAGCACCTGGCCCAGAGGGAGGTCAGCCATAAAGCCCCTGTTCTCCCCACGCTCACTCTGCAGTGTTGCTTCCGAGCCTGGATCTGTTTAGCGGGGCTTAGAGAGTGAGGAATTTAGATGTTTTTAATGAAGAAAGAGATTGGAAGGCGGAGGAGCCTTGCGGCAGTGGAGCCCTGCGAAGAGGACCCCTTCGTTAAAGGTGGCGACATTTCCTCACCCACAGGAGCAGGCCGGAAGTTGTGACGGTCAGAGAACTACAGAAATAGCAGCTTTCACACTGATTCCTACACAGGAGGAACTGGTGGTTCCAGGGCAGATAAGAATGACTTTACAAGATGAAAATGATCAGTGAGGGCACACAGGTCTGGAGGGGAGCGGAGTTGGCATTTTTTGGCCCTGCAAATAGCTGCCCATCTGCTCTCTGTCAGAATATGTTAGGAGTGCATCTGGATTGCTGCCCCTGAGTCTCGGCTCCAGGCTGGTCATGTGGTTGTCTCCACGACAACTCCAGGAGCGGTGTAAACTGCTGCGCTTTGAGCCAGATGCTGCTCTGCACATGTGGTCTAATTAGACGGTGTTCCCGGCCTCCCGCCTCCCGCCACCACCCCTCCCAGCACACGCACCAAGTCCTCTCTTCCCTTCCTCCCGCTAACCCTCGTCCCCGCATCTTCAGTCAGTCTGTCTTGCTCTCCACCCCACTGGCCTCTCTCAGAAATGTTCCTGTTGCCTTATCTACAGTGAATAATTCATTCAGCAAGCATCAGAGTGCCTGCGCTGACCCAGGCCTTGTGCTAGGAACTGGAGATGCCAGACCAGCAAGACTCCGCCAGCACCCACAGGGAGTCCGCCCGAGCGGGGCAACGCCGGGCAGCCAGGCAGAGCAGAAACGGCAGGAAGGGCTGTAATGGAGGTCAGCACGGGGGCTGCAGAACAGGGACACCTAACCCAGCCCTAGGCAGGAAGAAGGAAGGCGAGGGGCAGCTGTCCCCAGAATTAACCCCTAAAGGGTGAGGGGGGACTTCCACAGCCTGGCCTGCAGCAGGTGGATTCGAAGACAGGGCTCTGAGAAAATGAAACCCTTCATTCCCTGTGAATGAAGTCTGCTCCCTGGGCACGTGAGGCCCAGCTCAGGGCTGGCTGGGCTACTCAGGGGCGAGCCACCAGCACATGCTGAGCAATTATTTTTTGCACCTTTGTTTGGCAGTTGTATATTCTAGGGGGGTCCAGCATTCACCGCTCCTCAGATCCCTGGCTCTCAGGGAAGATGCCCCAAAATAAGGAAGGAGATTGTCAGTATCTCTCACTCACCCCATGTGTAACATGCCCCTTGAACCCCAGGGACATGACCACTTACTGGGCACCACCTTGTCAGGGACCTGCTCCTTGCTCATGGCCTCCTCTGCTTTTCCATCTAGCAAGTGCCTGCCCCTCCCTGGAGCTTGGCTTTTACATCAGCTCCTCCCTGCCCCACCCCCTGCCATGTGGCCTTTCTTAGAGCCTGGCCCACCCTAGCAGAGTCACCCTAACTGTGCTCTTCTAGCACCCTGCCATAGATGCAGATTTAATTTTTGACTGAAAGATACAGAAGGTCCCACACAAAATGCAACACCCAGCCCTTACAGAGCTGTTAGGACGTGACCCACCATTATACACCCTCTGTGTGCTATTCAGAATTGGTAACTTTGACAAATAATTGTATCATTTCAGACCTCTCGATATGATGGAGAGTATCCCCAATTTACAGATGAGGAAACTGAGGCCCACAGAGGCTCACTCGCTTCCCCATTTGTGAACTCTGGGCCGCACTGAGCCTCTTTTGGGTTCCCAGGCAATACCTAATCCCCATCTAGAGACTCTGGACTCCTTGGGCTGGGGCTACAACACAAGGGAAAGGACTTTTGTGTGGGGGGAATTATCTTCTGCATCTCAAATTCCCCCAGAAACCTAGAAGGTAAAAAAATAGGGAGCTGAGCATGCTCAGAGTGCCCTGAGGTATTTGTAGGAAGAGCCTGCCCAGGCTTTGGAGTCAGAGAGAACTGGCTTCCAGTACAGCTCTGGCTCTTGGCAGTGCTGTGGCCTTGGGCGAGTTGTGCCCCTCCCTCTGTAAGGTGAGAAGAAAGAGCCTCCTCTTTTAATAGGGTTATTATGCAGATCCAGCCTTCCACCACAGGTCCCATGTACCCACCGCGCCCAGCCCAGCCGTGCAGGGGCTCCGCAGAGGGCAGCTGTGGGGTGACACCTTTTCTCCTTGCTCTGGGTCATGGTCCTAACTCCACTGTCTTGACACATGTCCTGGGCTGCAGTGCATGTCACATGTCCTGGAGTAAATCATGGAAAGCAAGCTCTGGGCAGAGAACTACCATTATTTGGGATAGAAGACCCGTATTTTTTAACTCCTCTAGGAGTCAAGCCCTGGAGAAATCACCTGTTGATCCCCACATAGTCCTGTGAGATAAGAAGTGTCTCTCCCATTGGGGGAATAAGAAAACAGTCTCAGAGGGTTCAGGGCCTTACCCCTGTTCCAGATACAGTAGTGGCAGGCCTGTCATTCCCACTCTAGTTCATTCCCTGTTCCCACCTCTGTACTGAGGGCTGTGCATCGTGACACATTCTCTGTGAGGGGTTATGGGTGACCTCATAGAGAAGGGCCGTTTACAGAAAGGTCTAGAAACAGCACATGTTAGCATTTGAAAATACCTTGAAGATTTTCTAGCTCAGCACTTTCCCATTTTACAGATGAAGAAACTGAGGCCCAGACAAGGAAAAGGAATCAAGGCCAAGTCAGGTGTTTCAGCTCTTTTGCTTGTGCTCTTTCCCCCTCACAATCTGCCATTTGTTCAGGACCAAAAACTTGCTGCCCAAGCCTCTGGGGCACCCCATCCAGGCTCCAGAGGTTGGCCCTGAATAAGTGACGTTCAGGGGAGAGCCGATCAGAAATCAGCGAGCCAATAAGTGAGCCAGATAATCTGGCATGTGGACAGCGCTGTGGGTGAACTCCCTCAGGGCCGTGTCACCAAGGACTAGGGGCAGCGTATCTGCAGTGAGGTCTGTCTTCCCCTCACTTAACTCAGAGGGTTGAGACTTTTCCTCTCACCAGTTTGTGCTGCTTCAGTTTTACCTCCTTGTCCTTCAGCCTTTTGATCCGTGAGCCCCGTATTCCCATCACTGCAGCTGGTTCTCCTGCTGGTCACTCTTTGGGTTGATTTACGTTTCTCCCGGGGGCCCCCCAGGCCCTGCAAACCCACCCTCTCTCCAGTGCGCTCTCTCGACCCATCTTCTCACTCTCAGGAGACAAAACCCTCATCTCTAGTTGGTTTGGCACATCTTTTCCTGGGACTTCGGAATACAGGAGTCTTTATGATAAAAGCCAGAATCTGGCCCTCAGTGACAGTGAGGTGAACGCTGGTGGCCAAGCAGAAGGTGTTGGACACTGGGCTGCCAGCGGGCCCGTTTGCTTCCCTGGTGAGGAGAGCGGGCTTTCTGCTGCAGCATGAAGACAGTCTCCCTCTGAGCCAGCCCTGCCCCCTGGACCTGCCGGCGTAATGGTACCGCGTGCTCGGGACTGGGGAGGGGGAGGTATTTTTTCTGTAAGAAAATGGGCTCCAGAGGGGGATAGCTCCTGCCAGCATGGAGTGGAGCCAAAACTCACTCCTCTCTTCATCGCCGCCTTATACTCCACCTCTCAGAATTGTTAGAGCAGCCCATTGGCAGCTGATACCTCAAATGCTATCTCATGGTTATTTCTCTTTGATTATGAGAAATAATATTGTGTTGCTTGAGCCCCAGAACCAGATGACTTGGCTTCAAACTCTGGCTCCATCAGTGACCAGCTCTGTGGCCTGAGGCAGGTGACTTCGCCTTCCTGAGCCTCAGTAGCCTCACTGGTAAAACAGGTCACAGCAACACCTACCTCGCAGGTTGCCTGGGGAGTAAGTGAGATAATGCATGTGAAGCCACCCAGTGCCTGTCCACGCTCAGCGAGCGGCCTCTGTTGTAATCACTGCACCTGCTTTCCTCCGCCAGCCGATCCCCATCTGCATTTCTTATGGGGAGAAAATCTTCAGCTGGCATGCACGAAGACCCACTTCCCTGTGTCTCCTTGGCTTCGGGGCCGCCCCGCTCGTCTGCCGGCCCTGCGCTAATCAGAATTTCCTGACTTCCCGTTGTTTGTCTCGGTTAATGCGGAAGGAAGGGGCTGCTGGCACAGAGGAGCTGGCGTGGGCTGCTCGCCTGTGATTTGAATGTCTTTACTGTAATCTAGTGCGTGTGTGCGGGGGCTTCTGTCAATACGGAGCGGCGCCCTGGATGGGCAAATACCATCAGCCCCGCCGTCCCTGCCCCTGCAAATCATCGGAGTCGCTCTCGTTGGGCACCCACGTCTTACTGACCTAAATCACCCAACAGTGAGCCGCCTTCACAATGACACATTGATTCTTTGTTTAGGGCTTCTTATAGTCACAGGGCCCAGGCTGGGAGGCTGTCCCTGGAGTGCCTGGCCCACCCACTCATGGTTCAGAAGGCCCTCTTGGTTCTGTCCTCCCTCATGTGACTGTGGCTGTGTGGCGACCACCTTCCTGGCCCCTGTGGCCCTCCAGCTTGTGCCACGTTGGCCTCTGAGGGTGGGAGAGAGCAAGCGTACACTTGGGAGTCATTTAGACCAACTCCGGGATCTTGAGAAGAACGTCTCACCTGCCCGAGCATCCTTTCCTCACCTGTAAGATGGGAGTCGTTCCTGACCACCCTCAGCTCTGGTGCGGATTCAGGGAAGACAAGGCACACGTTGATCCAGAACAGGTGCTAAGCTGACGTCAGCTCCCATCTCTCTAAACTCTGTTCTCTGGCAAACCTGAAGTCACTGGAGTCGAATCCTGCTGTCCCACCTCTCCCACCCTCCTTCCCTGCCTTTCAGTCAGTAAGGATTTGGCGTTCTCTGGGCTGGATACCGTGTTGAGCCTTTTCTGTGTTGACTGGGAACTTATCCAGGTTCCTAGGCCACCCCTACAGCTGACCCCATGAGGAGCAAACCCAGGCTGGGAATTGTGCTGAGCCCGGAGCAGGGGCCGGTAGGGCAGTACTGGCTGCTCAGGGGAAACTGTAGGAGCACCCTTCAGACTTCAGAGCAAGGTTTTGGCTATGCTGCACTCTGGCCAACAACTTGAGTGTTTTATTAGGAATTTGGGGCTATTTAAACAAAATGCAGTTGAGTTGGAACTGCTGGTGACAAATGGGGGACAAATTATTTTTTGATAATACTTTATTCTTAAATTTTAAAAAATGAGTGTCGATTTCACCTATAGCAGTGGTTCTCAGCCTTGACTTATTTTTTTTTTCTTTTTGTCATTTTAGGGCCGCACCCGTGGCATGTGGAGGTTCCCAGGCTAGGGGTCTAATCAGAACTACAGGTGCTGGCCTACCCACAGCCACAGCAACACGGGATCCAAGCCACGTTTGCAACCTACACCACAGCTCATGGCAACGCCAGATCCTTAACCCACTGAGCAAGGCCAGGGATCAAACCCGCAACCTTATGGTTCCTAGTCGGATTCGGCTCCGCTGCACCACAACAGGAACTCCAGCCTTGACTTTGTTATTGTCATCTGGGGAGTTTTAGAAACTACTGTGGCCCTGACACTGGGGATTTTAAAAGCACCCCAGGTGATTCAGAGCATGGCCAAGGTCACCGTCACATTCATCCCTATTTTAACCGCCCAGCGATCCCTACAGCCACACGACAGGTGGTAAGAATGGGGATCTGAGAGGTGCAGTCATTTGCACACAGGGCAGAGCTGGGACTGGAACCCAGCTCTGTGCACCCACCGTCCACCTCTTCCTGGAGTGACTCAGCTGATGTCAATTGCACACCAGCTGCTGGGAGTAGATCAGAGCTGCCTCTAGGAGCCTGCAGTGGGCTGGGGGCAGCCAGGGCACAGGTGGTATAGGTGGGGGCATGGAGGAGGAGCTAGGGGGCCCTCGTCACCGGGAGGCATCAGGTAAGTTTCTCACAAGGAAGCAACAGGAGGACAGAAGCCAGAGGAATGAGAGTATGTCAAGAGATTGGGGGGCAGGGGTGGACAGCCCAGAATTTTTAGAGCAGGGAATGAGAGGTAGACAAGGTGGACAGTGTTGTAAGCAAGCTCTATCAGCTGTGGAAGGTCACGAAGAGCCTGGAATGTCAGGCTCAGGAGTTTAAAAATCCCTCCTATTGACCTGCAAACTCACCTGAAGCTATTCTGTGCTGTCCAGTCAGATGGCAAACATAGTCGACTACCAGAGCCCCTAATGAGTAGTTAGCCTGTGAAGGGAGAGGGGAGAAAAGAAGTATGAGACCCAGGCGGGCCTCTCTGCTGTGTGGTGTGACCAGGGCAGTCATGGGGCCCTGCGCTTAGAAAGACCTGTGCCTGGTTTAAAGCTCTGCTGTCACCATCTCAAAATCTTACCAATTTCACCTTCAGACTTGTGCTTTGTGAATGAAGTTTAATGAGACAGTGGAGCATGTCTAGGAGCAGAGAAGTCTGCAGACACCTTCCTTGGAGCCTTTCAGCCACACCCGCGACATATGGATGTTCCTGGGCCAGGGACTGAATCCAAGCCGCAGCTGCAACCTAGACAACAGCTGCAGCAACACCAGATCCTTAAACCACCGCACTAGGCCAGGGATCAAACCCACGCCATTGCAGAAATAATCCAGAAACCTTAACCCGCTGCACCACAGCGGGAACTCTGCCAGTGGTGTTCTAGGACACACTGATGACCTTGGAGACCTATCACATTCCTTATTCTTCCTTGTGTCAGCCTACCACTTCTTGTGAAAACGACCTAGAAGGAGAGGAAAAGATGGAACAACCAGACCCCATTTCCTTTCTCATCTATAAGCCAAAGATAGAGAATGTTAATAAAATATGCATATGTCAAGAACTGGAATAAAAACAGTTGAGTTAGTTTTGTACAGCATTTTCACTGTCTGGTAAGAACAAATGCATATACGATTTACAAAATACGATTCCACATATGTTAGCATTTAGAACTGGCATTGCATGATACAAAGCTGAACAACAAAAGCTATGCTAATAATTTAAAGTTTTATTTTTTCTTTACATGGAATGACACTAAATACTTAAACTTAAAAAGCATCATAAAGGGTCTAGAAAGAGACTGTGAAGAAAAGAAAAAAAGCTTTATATTTTAGTATTTAGTAGCAATTTTTCACTGCATTTTCATTTTGCACCGGGTCCCACAAGTTATGTTACCAGCCTAGGTAAAACCCAATCTCTGCCCTCAAGAAATAGTTATTTGCTTTCCTTGAAAAAGACACTTGCACATGCATATTCATTGCAGCATTGTTCACAATAGCTAAGACATGGAAACAACCCAAATGTCCATCGACAGATGATTTGATTAGGAAGATGTGTATATATACACAATGGAATACTACTCAGCCATAAAAAAGAATAAAATAAAGCCATCTGCAGCAACATGGATCAAATTAGAGACCCTCATACTGAGTGAAGTAAGTCAGAAAGAGAAAAACAAATACCATGTGATATCGCTTATATCTGGAATCTAATATACTGCACAAATGAACCTTTCTACAGAAAAGGAAAGCATGGACTTGGAGAACAGACTTGTGGTTGCCAAGAGGGTGGGGGAGGGAGTGGGACAGTATGAGAGTCTGGGGTTAATAGTTGTAGACTATTGCCTTTGGGATGGAAAAACAAGGAGATCCTGCTGTATAGCACCAGGAACCATGTCTAATCACTTGTGACGAATCTATATATGTCTGCATAACCGGGTCACCACGCTGTACAGTTGAAAAATTGACAGAAAACTGTGAACCAGCTATAATGGAAAAATTAAAAAAAAAAAAAAATGAAGGAGCCACAAAAAAAAGAAAAAATATATATACATGAAAAACATTAAAAAAAGAAATAGTTGTTTGTGGAAAATCTATTTGTTGTCATCTGATTAATCTTCCAAGCAACCCTAAGAAATGGGCCAACCTTGAATAATTGTCACAAATGAGGGAAGGCAAGTCGCCTGAGACCATGGGGCCAGTATCTTCAGAATCCAGGTTCAAGTCCAGATCTTTCTGACCAAGACATGTTCTCTCCCCACCGTGTTGTGTTACTTCAAATAGATCAAATTTGTTTTTAAACTTTTAAAAGTTTTTTGAAGATAGCTTTACCCCAAAAAAAAAAAAAAAAACCCAAACTAGCCCTCTGGTGTGCCAGTTGTCACACTGTACTATAGTTATTTATTGCCTGAACTAGGCAGGATTCCTTGGTAACAGGAGCTTTTCTTTTTGATTTTTATTATGGAAAATTTCAAATTCATATAAAAATAAATGAACTCCTGTATACCCATTGCCCAGCTTCTACAATTATACACATGCCGTCGTTTTAAAAAATGTTTTAATTATAGTAAAGTATACATAAGATTGACCACTTAAACCATTTTTAGGTGGACAGCTCAGTGGTGTGAAGTCTATTCACACTGTTGTGCAACCATCACCACCACCCATCTCTAGAACTTTTTTCATCTTGCAAAACTGAAAGTCTGTCTGTACTCTTTAAGCAACAGCTCCACATCCCTCTCCCTCTGGCCCCAGCAACCACCATTCCACTTGCCTATGAAGTTGACAACTCTAGATAGATGTAAGTGGAATCAGACAGTATTTGTCCTTTGGTCACTGGCTTATTTCACTTAGTGTTAACGCCTTCAAGTTTCATCCATGTTGTAGCATGTGCCATAAATTCCTTCCTTTTAAGGCTGAGTAGACACTTGGATTGCTCCCATCTTTTGGCTATTGTGAATCATGTTGCTATAAACATAACATTCTGCCATTCTTGTATCATCTGTACTTTCATCCACTCCCCACCCCTTATTTGATTATTAGTATTACTTGTAGGAACTATATTTTATTCATCTTTGTATTCCTTTATTGCAGTGCCTGGCATACAATAGGTGTTTTTTAGATGTTTGGATAGATGAACTTTTCAGAATTAATATTTTTAAAAATTTAGGCATGGTCCATAAACAGTGGGCCCCTCCTTTTTTCTTAGAATCACAGGGTAAATTTGTACATAAAATTTTGATAAAAATTAAATTTGTGAAGGAAAATAAGAATTTGATACTTTAAGTATGGATCAGCAGCACAAGGAAAGTTGCTGAAGTATCTGATGGGAGAATTTATTTTTATGCCAGTACCCACAATGCTGTGGATAAAAGTCATTTATTTCTGGAAGTATCAAAAACCTTTGGAATCACCAGCTTCACCTGTTAGCAAAGATAGACTCATTAGTAGTGGAATTTTCAACTAAGTCCGTGTGTCAAGAAGATAATCCAAGAGTAAAACTTGGCTTTTTGTAACAAAGTCCTTGATAGGGTTAAGCAGCTGTGTTTAACTGTCCTTTGGGTCAGAGACAGAAAACTCTGCTAATGCGATCTAAGCTTGAATGCTCACGGCCTGACTTGCCTGAATTACCGTCGCTACCAGTCAGTAACCCCAGCGCCTAGAGTGTCGCCCAAGAAGACAAAAGGTTTAATCAGCCTAACTGGAGAACTAAATCATCACTTCTTACAAAGGAGGGAATTAACGAGACACCTTGCCTGCTCCTCTCCACTGCAGACAGCGGAGGGGGCATTTCAGCTGCAGGAGGGGGTTGACATTCGAGTGCAGATGGTTAAGCATCGAGTAGGGCAGCGTTGTGTCTGCTCCCTCCTGGGAGCTGTTTGTCTCTGAGGGAAGGTGCTTAGAGTGTCCCCCAGGAGAACCTGAAAGGTTCCCACCTTAAAGAGAACACTCGTGCTTCCCAGCCAATGTCCAAGGGCAAACAGAGCTGAGGCTTTAGAGAAAACCCAAGTCCACAGCAGCCCACGCATATGTTGACTAACCCTTTTGTATTAAACCTCGACCCTGCCATGTATGGATCATGTGACCCCCAGGCAAGCTACCTTCCCTGCTGTTCTGTAAAGATCAGGTGACCCAGGGTTATCATCACTTTGTTAGCCAGTGAGTAGCACCAGGGGACTGTGCCCTCTGTGCCTGCTGCCATTCAGACCTTTATTGCTGACTGTGGGTGACAGTGCCCCTGCAGGGTTAGGATAAAACGGTTGCCCTGAACAAGTGGGTACGCTCACCTAACTCTTATTCACCCTTCCATGCTCCACTGAATGTGCCCACCTTCCTCATGTTCACACCTGCTGCCCTGCAAGGATTAGCTTTTTCCTCTCTGACTCTCGAAGCCTTTTGCCATCCACCCACGTGCACTGCAGTAGTGCTACACTGTCTGTAGTGCTTGTTTCCAAGTCTAGCTGACACTGCCGATGTTGTTCTTTCAGTTCTTTATGGGAAAAGCCCCCACTGTCACATTTCCCCTGAGTCTTTCCCATCTGTGCCCATGTCCTACTGTTTGTTTTTATGGCACAGACATCTGACCTGGGAGGTGTCACCTCCAGTAAGTAGACAACAGCCCCCAAATGTGTGTGTCTCCCCAAAGATGAGATCCTCCCTGCTCTCCTCCAGCTAAGGCCTGCCTTGGGCTACTCTTCCATACAAATCTGGTTGCACACTCTCTTGATTTTATTGGTCCCTCGGCAGACTTCTCCTTCCTGGCAACCCTGGGCCAAAGCTCTGGGAATGAATGCGAACAGCTCCAGTGAGCCTTTGCTCTGAGCAGCTCTGAGCTCCCTAAACACAGGCTTCACTCACCCAGCACTGTGCTCTGAGACCTCTTTACCAGTCAGGCTAAGCAGTGTCTCAGCACATGGAGACTGCAGGGTTCCTGTGACAGGAACCAGGGCCAGGCACACTCTGTGGTTTTTTAACCAACATCCCTGAGATTATAACTCGGGCGTGGGCTCTGCACTGTCCCCAGGGAGTGTAGAGATGAGTCCAGCAGGGCCTCTGTCCTCTGGGGCCCCTGGTCACAGGGACACGGCGAAAGATTACCCAGTACCTGGGGTGCACGTGGCACCGTGGGGGCACTGAGCAGGGGTGAGTGACTGCCTGCATTTTAAGGATGATGGTCCAGAGAGAAGCAGTAGGACTGGCAGAAGCTCAGAAGGAAGTGGGAGAGGACATGGCCTGTGATTAGGAGATGCATTTGAAGCATAAGGGGACTGGGGAGCGTGGGGAAGTGACACAAAAGGACTCTGGAAAAGGCTGGGCTCAGCTTGAGAGGGCTTCGTTTGCCTGGCTAAGGAGTTAGAACTTCCTTTTTCCTCTCCCACACAGGACCCCGTGTGTGTGACATACATCCTGCTAGCCAGACAGGAGCTGTTGCTGCCCACATGGAGCTTATAGGCTAGTGCAAGAATTAAATAATCCACAAATGTAACATCTCCACAAAATTCTTAAGTAGGATAATGACATGATCTGATTTGCATTTTAGGAATCATTCTGGCCAGAGGAATGATGTGGACAGGGAGGAACGAAACAGGAGAGGGACATGCAGTTGGATGGCCACCATGGCAGTCAGGCCTATGCCAACGAATGGAGAGCAGGGGACAGACAGATGAGACACTGCACTGGGAAAGGGAGAAAGACTTGGGAAATCTGCTAGGTCTACCATGGGTAGCTATGGATAGTGATAACTAAGAAAGAAAAACATTGAGAGTGAAGTCCAGATGGGATAGTAACAGGGAGTTTAGGCCATTTTGAGTTTGAGGTTCTAGTGGGCCATTCAGGTGGGGATTGAGACTTACGGGTTTGGAATGAGAGATGTCTGAACTGACAGTTTTTATTAGGAGTCATCAGTGTTTGGGGACACTGTGCTTGTGGATAAGATCTCTTGGAGATAGAATTAATTGTATGCTGTGATTCCAAGGGTAAGATGCAAAACTTCCAGGCCATGGGAATAGAATTCCAGATGGGCTTCTGCTGGTTATCACTAGCTCGTCTTTCCACTCTTCAGCAAGGAAGGTATAAATCCATGCCCAGGCGACAAATGTCAGGAAAACTCTGTTTCCTAAGGAACTGGTATGCTTTTTTTCCTAATAGACAATGTAAAGTTTGCATTGTACCATTCTTACTTTGGCAGCCAGGAGGCGCAGAGCTAATTTTGTAACTTAATTTTGGAAACCACATAGGACCTGCATAACCAGCTACTCTTTTCTCAAAGAAATACATTTTACGTATGTATTTTCCAACTCTGATTTTTTTTCTTTCTTTTAGGTGCTTATGTAAGCTGCCTCAAATCCTTCATAAAATTGGGTGTGGTATAACTATATAAAAATAAATATCCCCTTCACCCTAATATTTTTGGGCCATCCTTTCCACCCTTGTGCAATAAGTCTGCCCAATTACTGAGCTCATATTGGCTCGATTTAAGCGGGAAGGACCCTTGGAATTTACAGCAGCTATACAGTAAATTTGCCACTCACCTAACTCATTAAAGCAGGATGAAAGTGGAGCTTCAAACGTCTCTGTGTTTGCCAACAAGTCTATGAAGGGAGGGGTACCTTTAATTCAGTTCAAGATATAAGAGTCTGATCTTTCAGAGTTGAGAATACACTGTTGAAATTAAAGACTTGTCTGGGTAGATGAGTATTCCAAATACCTTCAAAGAAGTGAGGTGTTGACTACAAAGTTGGGTGGTTTTTTTAAGCCTAGAGTGTCATTTTCTTGACTCATAAAATGTAGTTTGGTGAAATCAAACTTCCTTATCAAACAGCATAAGCACAAAGTTGACTGGTTGGTAAATCTTACTTTTGATCACCCCTGCTTTTTAATGTAAATAATAATTTTAAAATTATAATTTTCTTTTGGTTAAGAGCCCCCTGTGAATGGTTTTCAAACTGGGTCCCCCGGGACTGCAAAGGTGTGGGGAGGGGAGGGGCCCGGGTTGGAGGGTGAGGACCGCCCAGCCGCCACGCCTGCCCCCAGCGTCCCCAGGGCAGCTGGGCTGTTGAATGTATTGGGGCTCCTTCTGCATAAAGTGCTGGCTGAAGGAAGGGTTCCTCCCCTAAAAGCGAAAAGTCTGGAAATCATCACGTTGAAGGGCACCACCCACAAACTTGCTTTTGGGGTACGACTGTGGCTACGAGGGAAGGGGCCGGGATGGGGCTTGGAATCCCTGCCTCCTGCCAGTGCTGTGACCTTGGAAGGTGTCTTTCCCTCTCCGAAACAGCTTCCTCACCCACGGAGTGGAGTGCCATTGAGGATAACAGCCACCTCAGCGCTGAGAATTGGCCCCGTCCACGGGGGTAGAACAGTGCTCGGGAACTGATGCTCCCCCCCCCCCGCTCCTCTCACCCCCTCTCCACGACTCTGTTTTGCAGGAGGAGCCAATCACCTTCTGTGAGGAAGCCTTCGTGTCCCACTATCGCTCGGGAGCCATGAGGCAGTTCCTGCAAAACGCCACGCAGCTACAGCTCTTCAAACAGGTGCCTGGCTGTCCCTCACTTGGTCTGCATCTGGGCCCCCGGTGGCATTTTTGCAGCTGCCTCCACTCTAAGCACAAAGGCTACAGGCATGGGTGGGACTCCAGCCTGAACCCAAAGAGGCCCAGGGCCTGGAGAGGGAGGTTGGGTGAGGGGGGTGCTCAGCCGCCAGACAGGGCCTTTGCTAACATGTCATGTGGGTTTTACAGGTTATCCTAAACCCCCAGCCAGTTTTTTAGAAACTCTCTTTGTTATACTTACAATTCCAAAGGCCCTTTCCTGTCTTGGTTCTTTGGTCGTGTACAAGGGAGGCCAGCTGAATGGCCCTCCCATTTCTTTGTACTAGCTGTTATGCATTTGTTCTTTCTCTGTGTAGTTTATCGATGGCAGATTAGACCTTCTCAATTCTGGCGAGGGCTTCAGTGACATTTTTGAAGAAGAGATCAACATGGGCGAGTATGCCGGTGAGAGCATTTCCTTTTCCTTTCTGAGCTGTGGGCTGTCTGTGGCATTAGGGCGTGTTTGCAAGGAGCAGCAGTGACTTCTTTTTTCTTCATTGGGGGTTAGGGAGACACTGATATCAGCCTTGGCTTTGAAGTGTTGGAGGAATTCCTCTTCATTTTCTGATGAGATGCACATTGGCCCATCTGAAGTCCTCCCCACTGGGGTCACTTACTTCCTCAGGTGGGCGCACTCTAGGTAACGGAGTGGCCTGCATGATGCAGTGAAAAGCACACAAGGTATCAAGTTAGGAGACTGGCTTCACTGCCTAGCACTGGGAACTTGGTTGAGTCTTCCACCTCTTTCAGCTGAAGTGTTCTCGTCTATGCACGGAGTATAATCCTGCCTCACGGGATTCTGGCTGAGAGTAAATCAGAGACCTCAAGGAAAGGTTTGTACAGTCACCCAGGACAGACCCTGGCACAGGATCACTGCTCAGTAAATGTTTCTTTAAAACGTGAAAGCCATCACAGGGTGCCCGTCCCTGCAGACCTTTAGAACCAGAAGAGTCTTCCTCTCATTTTTCAGAGGAGGCATCTGAGGCCCAGAGAAGTATTGGCGGCTGACTGTGCCTCCTGAATCCCATTCTGGCTGCACTTCCAAGTCCCAAAGCCTCAGTCTTTGTCAGCAAAGTAAAACTAAACGCAAAGCTATAATAATCATGCTTCTAGCCCCCTCTTATTGCTGGACATGTGTCTGGTCTGGACTATGCTGATAATCCAACTGGTATGCGTAAACTCCTGGAGCCAGGCGTGTCTCACCTACATGACCCTGACCAGCCTCAGCCCGACCAGCCCGTGCTGCATGGAGAGGACAGCTAATCAATAAAACCAGTGTGCGAGTCTGCAGGAATAATAGCGGGTCGTTGGTGAGCATTTCCTGGACACCTGTTGTATCCACAGCCCTGCAGAGTGAGAACAGGGACCCAGTTCTGCCCTCAGAGAGCTTTTAGATGGGTCAGAGAAAGCCGCATAACTGAAGGCAAGTACAAACTAAACCACAGCAGGAAAAGTCCAGACATGGTTTCTGTGCAGGCAGGATAGGTTCCATTAATGCTCACTCTTTAATGTGAGGGCTTCACAAAGGAGGCAGGTTTGAGCAGCGTTCTAACAGCTGAATATGATTTCTGGGGAGAAGACAGGCTTTATGTGTTGCTAAGTCATTTGGCCAGCCTTCTAGAAAAGCTCATGATAACCCCTCCTTATCCCACCAGGTGAAATGGTTCAACTCCCCACAACACCTCCTTTTTCTTTTCCTATCACTGATCAGGTGTGAGGAGGACCAAGTGTGTGTCCAGCAATGTGCTTATGCTGGGACGAGTGGCCCTGCGGTTCCTGCCCCATGGTGGCTCACAGACCTTTAGAGAAGTAGATCCCTGACAGGAGGTTCGTTCGGAGGAACGAGCAGAAGCTTACAGAGGAAATGACTGAGCTGGTCATTGAGTGTACTCAGCGGAGAGAGCCGGGAAGTGCGGCAGGCCAGGGGAACAGCATTTGCGAGGGCATGGACGGCTTGGGGGACGCGTGGTCAGGGAGCCTGAAGCAGCGCAGGATGGCAGGACAGGGTGGAGAGGCAGAGGGTGGAGACTGGGGAAGAGAGGCAGGATTGCTAAGGGGTCTGACCCCCTCCAGTAGGCAGCAAGGAGGATTTGGGTTTATACTCAGGCCGATGATAGGGTCAGATCTCAGTCTGAGAAAGAAAACCTGTGACAGCAGCTCCTTCAGGGAGTGGGCCACCTCCACGTGGTTCTCCAGATTTTAAGCTTTCTAAGTCCCACCTGCAAAAAGCAACTTGAGGAACTCCCAAGGGTATGTAACTTTCATTACCGGCTCCTCTGCCTCCTCTTTCCCCAGGAAGCGACAAGCTGTACCACCAGTGGCTCTCCACAGTCCGGGTAAGTGTCTATCCCGCAGAGCCGCTAGGGCTCTCCTGGCAGCTATCCTCTTCCCTGCTGCCCACAGGGCTCTGCATTCTCTCAGCTGAAGATGCTTTTGTTTATAAAGCCAGGCCCTTCTCGTGCCAGGTGGGAACTAGTAGGAGGAGACTGTCCAGAGCCATCCCTCGCCGAGGGTGATGAGAGCCAGGAGAAGTTTCCTTGTCTCGGGAAGCAGGCCAAGGCGTGTTGAATGGATGTTGCCATCTTAGAGCATTTCTGGGGGGTCTCCTCCTAGGGCCAGACCAATTGGGAACCTTTTAGGGAAAAACCAAAATGTATCCCTCTTGCTGCTCTGAAATATTTTTCACAGCAAAGGCTCCTGGGAGGATGGAGAACCCATCACTGAGAGAGTTTTCATCCCCTCACTGTTGTCATGAACACGTTGTGTTGGAAGCCAGGTGCTTAGGGCTTCGGAAGCCGCTAACAAATTGAAACGCTTCCTTTCGTTTACGTGGATTTATCAGCGAGTATGTACCGAAGGCCCACTGTGTGCCGGGCGCCGTGCTGGGTACTGGGTTGACTTGCGGAGCAGGACACAGGTCCTGCCCTGGGGGAGCTCCAGTCTTACTGGGAGGCAGGCACGTAAACAGGCGACTCCAGCATAGTGTGATAAGTGTTCTCTCCTGATTGTGGGCCAAGTGCACTGCTGCCAAGGCGGGTCTCTTGGAAGTGGCTGCAGTTGGCCGAGAGTAAGCAGTTCCTCAGTGAAAGACTTCTTTTGTTCTTCTTGTTCGGCCAAACACAGCACTTGGCAAATCACAGACAAGCAATAAGGACTTGTTGATTGATTGATAAAGGGAGTTTTAATACTCTAAAGGACCATTGAAATAGGATACTGAGTAATTTTGGAAAGCAGTATGGAATAAATGAGAGGGTGAAAATTTCCTATTATCCTACAACATAAGAATGCTTTCTAGGTCAAAATTTTAAGTTTTTAATTAAAACCGAAATTTTCTAATACAGGCAGTTACCAAAAATTGTGCTAAAAGTCAGTCCTAATAATTACATCACATGGGAGTTCCTGTCGTGGCACAGTGGTTGACGAATCTGACTAGGAACCATGAGGTTACGGGTTCAATCCCTGGCCTCGCTCAGTGGGTTAAGGATCCGGCGTTGCTGTGAGCTGTGGTGTGTGTCGCAGACGCAGCTCGGATCCTGTGTTGCTGTGGCTGTGGCGTAGGCCAGTGGCTACAGCTCCGATTAGACCCCTAGCCTGGGAACCTCCACATGCCGTGGGTGAGGCCCTAAAATGACAAAAGGCAAAAAAAAGGGAAGAAAATTACATCATGTGTCTTACTGTTTTGTGTACGCACTGGATCCAGTCTCCCTCTCTCTCTGTTCAAGTCCGTTAGAATTATCTTTCCAGGAGTTCCCATTGTGGTGCAGTGGAAACAAATCCTACTAGTATCCATGAGGATGTGGGTTCGATCCCTGGTCTCGATGAGTGGGTCGGGGATCTGGCGTTGCAGTGAGCTGTGGTATAGGTCGCAGAAGCGGCACAAATGTGTTGCTGTCTGTGGCGTAGGCCAGCAGCTGTAGCTCAGATTGGACCCCGAGCTTGGGAACCTCCATATGCCACGGGTGCAGCCCTAAAGACAAAAAGAATTATCTTTCCAAACCACCGTAAATCTGATTATGTGATGCATTTGGTTAAAAATCCCAGTTTTTGGAGAGTAGACCTCTTATGCTGGCCCTCCATGAGCTGACCCCATCTGGCCTCTCTTGCTTCTCCTGCCATGATACACTGACCGCTTAGTTACAGAACACACCATGGCCTTTCTGCACTTTTTTATGTTCTGTTTCCTATCCGTAGAATGTTCTTTTCCTTCCTATTCAAATAAAAGCTCCTACTTATCATTCATGGACCAAATTTCTCATCCTCTAAAGCCTTCTCTGACCTTCCACCCAGTGAGCTGCCACCACACAGCCAGTACAGCTCTCGCCACCTTGGGTTGCATTTGTTACCTGGTGCGCCCCACCCCCACCCGCAGCCTGGAGGGCTTTGAAGGCAGAAACCAGCCCTCAGGTGGCTTGGAACCCTCAGAGCCTGGTACAAGGCGCCTCACAGCAGCCCTCACAAAACATCTGGAGCCTGTGTGCTTCGTGTGTACGCATTGCCTCCACTGTGTGCTGGGCAGCCTTCCCTCCTCTTCCTCTCCTGCCCTCCCAAAGAAGTGGAGCCAGGAAGTGTTGCATTTACACTTAAGTATAAGTGATGAATATCTGTGGCTGTTCGCTCCTTCCTTATGTCAAGATCTACATGGTAAGGAAGGCAGCCTCCCCGAGAGTGATTTTTAGAAAACAACACAGAAAACCAGGATGAGGAAAGGAGGGTGCGTGGCTGGAGGTAGCGTGTATCCAGAGCAGCCAGATCATGGCACCTAACCAGGCCCTCAATTTTCTGCCCTCGCTTGGTGTTAGAGTCCATTATTGTTAAACTCACCTTACTGTTGTGACTAGAATTCCTTGAGAAGCTGTAGATTACTATGAGGAAACCCTTGCCTCAGAGAGCCTGTGATGAGCTTGCCTTCTCGCCAGCAGACAGATGCCAAGCAAAATACTGAGCCTGGGCTCCCCCTCAGCAAGTTTATCACCGTCCTCATTCCCCACCCGCCCCCATACCCACCCATAGGGATTTCACCACGGCCATAACTGAATGGCCTGGGACCAGGTACCATCTAGGCCTGTTCCCCCTAATTAAGTTGCACACTTTTGAAATGTTGCTTAACTTAATTAAAGAGAAGAGGGCTTTGTTGGTGTTGGCCTACTAGATCTTAGTACAAATCACTAACTGACATTTTTATTACAGAAAGGAAGTGGAGCAATTCTGAATACCGTAAAAACAAAAGCAAACCCGGCCATGAAGACTGTCTACAAATTCGTAAGTACTGGTCTTGGTCTCAGGTTCCAAACAGGTCTGTTCCTCAGCATGACAGAACTCATAAATGCACCTGATCCTGTGTTGCAGAAATGATTCCGGGGCTGCTGTGTTATTTCCTAAAGCTCTCAGTGCGCTTAGAATTGTTTAGCGTTGATGTTTTATAACCAGGTCAGTGACATTTTTAATTTAAAGTGTTTCTGTTCACAGCTGCTGCAGTAGGGAAATGGGAGGCTACCGGTTCTAGCTTTGAAAATGTAGACTGGGCGGCTACGATGCAGGCTGCTCTGTGCCTGCATCCCTGAGACCCGGAGGCACTGGTCTGTCAGGTGTTCTGACCAACCTTCCTATGCGTATCCTCATTATTATGTCAGAATAAAGCAGCCCCTTTGCAGGTTCCTAAAGCCTGCTTATAGTCCCAAATTCTTCATCAGCTCTCTCCTCACTGCCCTTTAGGAAATGCATTGTTTGTGAGACTTGTGCCCACGGCAGAGTGAAAATCAGAGAACACGCCAGTTCCCTGTGCTCCGTCTTTTACGAGCCTCAAGTATTTTTTCTCATGATTCCTCTTGCTTGTTCATTTGACTCTGAGCCACTTAACTGGGGTGGTTTTGTTTTGTTTCCATTTTTAATTTTGTTAGTCCTTTCTGTACTTAAATTGTAGTTATTTTAATGGGGTGGGTGGCTGCCAAGAGAACCATGCAGGTCTTAGGATGATAAAATAAAAGCCAGGGTGTCTGCCGAAATGAGATTTGAGAAGTGGCACCAGAGAAACCCAGCGATGTGTCTGTTCAGCCTGGGCAGGAAATTGGTCCTGAGGCCCTGCCCTGGTGAGGTGTAATGGATACTCTGAGCCTCGCAGCTAGAGAAGCTGCTGCTCTCCTCTTACTGGTAGCTGTAACCAGGCTGTGGACATAAATAATCACAAGAGCAAAAGAAGGGCTTCAGAGGGGGAAAAACCAGTGCCATCAAAATGCAGAACGTAAAATCTCTGTATCCTCTTTAAGAGATTTTTTTTTTAACCTTTCAACACTGTATTTGTTTTCATAGCCATTATGTTTTCAACTTGGTGATCCCATTTTTCCTTCCTTTTTCTAGTAATCAGAGAAGGTGATTCACGACGGACTGAAATCAAGCACAATCCCTGCTGGAAACAGAAAGGGAATCTTAACTTAAATTAATTTTTCATGCAGGCAAAAGATCATGCAAAAATGGGAATAAAAGAGGTGAAAAACCGCTTGAAGCAAAAGGTACTTGAAGTTCTTATTCAAAATGTATAAGCACTGTGTATGAAATGCGTGGCCACAAAAAAGTACGATGTGATCAATAGAGGCTGTTTGATACAGTGTTGTTAGCACACTTCAAAATGCATTACCAGCTGTCCGGGAGTTTTCACACTGTTATAAATATTCACAGACAAAAACTGTCTTCAAATAACATTAAGACTGGCTTAAACCCATAAAGGCAAGCAAGTTCAGAGTTACCACTGTCAGTCTGTCCCCCGCCTGCCCCACCGAGCCTGGGCTTTACCAGGGTCTGAACAAATTGGCTCGGCCTCCCCATCCCAGCATCTCCACCTCCCACAGCTGACCTCTGCCTCCGGGCTGGTTGTAACCAAAACCACAAAGCATCTCCAGGGAAGTGACTGCTGTGGTTCGTGGTTCTGACATGCACATGGCCAGCGCTCAAAACAGGGCACAAAGTGTGGATCTGAGGAGGATGCTGTGGGCTCTGCTCACGGTTCATGTGTGAGACTTAGAAGGGCTGGGAGAGGCTCTGATTGTCTGCTTGGACCATCAGTAAAATCGTATGCAATCAGGCTGCATCTTGGCTTATGGTCCCCCAACCTGATTCTCTAGATCTGTACAGGGAGGTCAGTGTGACAGAGCCTTACTGTGACTATCATCATTATTACTAGTGTTGCCACCCTTCACTAAGCACTTTTTAAGGATGGTCCAGGCCAGAGGCTTTCGCATTTAATCCATAGACCAGCCCTGGGGGTATTATCTTCATGTCATGTGTAAGGAGACCACGGTTCAAAGGTGAAGTGATCTGCCCAAGGTCACATGGTAGTAGCCTGGCGAGCCAGGATTCGATTCCAGATCCATCTACTACTGTGTCTGTGCTCTCATCACCACAGCACTTCATACTGCCTTCCTAAAACAAGTGTTCTGTTTTCCAGAAGATGTTTGGGATCACTTATTTTATTTTCTCCACACCCCCAAAATGCGCCGCACTAATAAGGGCCTTTGTCTATCTTGGCAGTTTCTTTTTTTTTTTAATTGAAAGCAGTTTTAATTTAGGAAGTCAGAAAGGACCTCTCATTAACTTGAAATGGTCAAAGGAATTGATTCCATTCTCTTCATTGAAAAATAATTTGCTCTAAGCATTTGAATTCTTAGTTTCAGCTAAGAGTGAATTTTTAACAGCTGAGATTCAAATCCTGTTAATGTAAACTCACAGAGACTTTAAATGTGGTCTGTTACACCTCACCAGAGACTGGCAGGTGGAATTCTTTACTTGGATGTTACTGAAATCCCCAAATGTACCGTTTTTATCTCCTACCCCAGTTACTGCGATGGCACTGAATTGGATTGCAGATATAAAATCCAATTGGAAGGGCAGGAAGCATAGAGTTCTCACCGAGTTTCCCCTCCTTGATAACTGCGTCGGGCTGGTATTAGAATATTACTTGAAGTAAGCAAAGAAAAGGTCCCTCCGCAGGCGGAGGACACGTGCACCTCCATGGTCAGATCGCTCTCTGCAGGTCATTGCCTCCCTCCTCGTACTCGTAAGCATCGCGCCTTAAGAAAATCCCCTTTTTATGATACGTAACGTTTCTGCAAATAACCAGTTTAAGCTCAGGGTTTTTGATGTTGTTCAAAGGTTCACTTAAACAATCCAGATCACTCTCCTTCCACGCCATCTCCCCTTCCTTTCCTTGATGGTGTCTGAAGCAGTCTTCCCTCCCCTTCTCCTCTTCCCCCTGCCAGTCTTTTCAAGAATAGCTTCAGGAGATAATGTTCTATAGAGAGTGTCAGTACATTTCAGGTGACACAAATGGTGAAGGCATTTCATAGAAATGTGGCTTGTCACCATCGGACTGTTGACAGATCTATTAGTGCACCCTTTTCAATTTTCACTTTTCCCCCCTTCGGTCTTACAGATTTCTGCAGACTTGATATTTTGCAGTTGTTCTTGGAAGAGCTCTTTTGTAATTGAAACTCTAGCATTGTTCAGGACAGACAGGACTGGGTCTTCTGCAGTGCTCCAGCTCCCTTTCCTGAGCTAATTTAGGATTTGGCTTTGTCTGACCTCTCTCACTGCAGTACAAAATATTTCCTTGGTTTTTTTGTTCCCACCCCTCCCCCCCTCCCCTTTATGTGGCAAGGTATCTGTGTGGCTCCCCAGATGCGTCCCATACAGACATCTCAAGTTTGGTTTCTGCTATGAAATTGAGGCAGTTCCCAACAAAGACCCAATTTTCAAATGTACTGGGCTGCCACCTGGCCTCCTCTAACTCTGCATAGCAATGGCGACCTCTCAGATATAATCAAGAACCCAACCCTGCCCTCTTCGCTCTCGCCTTGGGTTTGAATTGCAAATAGAAAATGTAGGACCGCCCTGTGGAGAGGTCACTGTGGTGTGTGGAGGGTCCATCTCTAATACGATGGAGCAGGGCCCCTTCTCCATCCCTCGTTCATTTGTGCTGCAGACTTTCAAAGCATCTGAAAGAGGAGCTTTCAGGCTATCCGTGTGACCATTGGCAAATAATTGTTAATAGAGACTGTAGCGTGGCTTTATTCCGTACATGCTCTGCTTCAGCCCAGCAACAAAAAAAAGAAGGATGGATAGCACATTTCTCTGGATAAATGGAGCAAGGTGGTCAAATTCTTCTGTAGCTTGGCCTCCTTTGAAGTTTGACTTGCTCAAAATTACGAAGAAGGAATGGCAAGGAATGCTACCCAGCTGTCACTTTCTAAAGGGAGAATACAGTGCTTTCGTCCAGAGCGCCTCCCTGCCAGACCTGGCCTGCGGGAGAGTACCGCGTGGCTGGGCACAAGCTCTCCGCAAATCACATTCTCTTACAGCACCTTATGTGGCCGGCACAGGAATGCCTTGTTTTAAAAGTGATGGCTCCTTTTAAGGTGAGTCCTTCTCACCTACAGGGAACATAATGATATTTACATAGGGAAATCATTTTTATTTTGTTATGTTATTTTTTGCCTGTTGGGGAACCCCTGAAAAATTATCTTTTTTCTTCAGTGTCAAAATGATTGAATCAGCTGGGCCCATTTCTCAGCCCTTTCTAAAGTGTCTTAATCTTTGATCTTTAAAAGATGAATCCGAGCTTGTTGATTTAGAATCCCCGTGACTGAAAGGAGCAAGTTCACAGCTGCGTTAGTGAAGGCTGGAGTTTCTGGCTAAACACTTCCTGGCGTATTGAAGGGAGTGAGGAAGTATGTGTGGGGCAGGAAGATCCAGGTAGACGCTTGCAGAGCAAATGTTTTTGCACCTCATCACGCAACTGTCAGCTCCCTGCCTCTGCTGCAGCCTCAGTCACAAAATTCCAATTCTAGATACTATTTTGAGGAGTTCCTGTTGTGGCTCAGTGGTTGGCGGGTCTGACTGGGAACCATGGGGTTGCGGGTTTGATCCCTGGCCTTGCTCAGTGGGTTGAGGATCTCGTTGCCGCGAGCTGTGGTGTGGTTGCAGACGCGGCTCGGATCCTGCGTTGCTGTGGCTGTGGCATGGGCCAGTGGCTACAGCTCTGATTAGACCCCTAGCCTGGGAACCTCCATGTGCTGTAAGTACGGCCCTAGAAAAGACAAAAAATAAAAAATACTCTTTTGATATCAATATTCATAGTGTAATTTGCATTTGCTCTGGTGTGAAGTAAACTGGAAAAGAAGGGCACTGCACATGGAGACCAGCAACCTGAATCAGATGGGAGGCTTCAGCCTCACCCCCATAGGAGTCTTAAGTCCCCCACACTGCCATGTGGTGTTTGGGCTTCTGAGGCAGACGAATTGGCTTCAGTGCTAATTGTGTGGGATATTAACTGTGTGACCCTGCGTAAGTTACAAGATCTCTCTGAACCTAGTTTTTCTCATTTATAAAATAGAGCAAATAGAGATATTTACTGGATTGTTGCAAGGATTAGAAGAGGCAATAGGTTTAAACAGCAACACAAAGTAGCTACTCAACAAATGAGTTCCCATCCCGTCTGTTCTCCCACCCACGTCCCACATCTAGAGCAGCCAGTCTCCCCTCGCGCCCGTGTGCACGTCCCCCGAGAGCATGGCTGGCGTGGGGTCCTCTCCCTTTTGGTCATCCAAACAGGCACCAGAGTAGTCCTCCAGGCCCCCTGCTCTCTACCCCTGGGCTCTGCCTCAGGAAGTCTTAGCCTCTGCTCCTTCAGTGCCCACCCCCGCCCCCAAACCCCGCTCCTACCCAAAGCCACTCAGAGCCCCCTCCCCACGCTGGGTTCCCGCCTCTGACTGGTCCTGGGGACCTTGTCCCAGGACTCATCACGGGCTGCCCCGCCCCTGCCTCCCCCACCACAGACAGGTGGAGACTGGATCCCGGTCGTGATTTTTGATTCCAGCTTAGGGAAGGTGGTAGGAGTTGGATTGTTTCTGACTGCTTTGCCTTACCAAGGGATGGGAAGTGATAGTACCCCAGCTCTAGGAACGCCGGCGGGTGGGGGGGTCTCCTGAGAGGAAATCGGCCACCCTGCAGTGGCCTCTGATCTGCAGCTCTGTCTGGTGTCTCCCTCCCGTGTGACCCTTCAGGAAGGAACAGATTTAGCCTTTCTGTCAGTTTCCTGATTGTGTTTTCTTAATGACATTTTGAACATTGGGGTTTTTTGTTTACAGACAAAAAACATGTTTATTGGAGAAAATTCAACAGATCAATCTCATTTTATAACCTTTGTTTTCACTGACTGTATCCTAAATATTTCCGAGACCTCTGTGTTTCTTATACATTTTTTAAATGGCTATGTACAGTTTTATCTGATGGATATACATATATTAATTAATCCCATTATTGGACACTTTAGTTCCAACTTTTTCTAGGCAAATATCCTCATAGGTAAAACCATGTAGGAATTCTTAGTTGTTTCATCCCGATAACTTTCTAGAAGTGGAATTAGTGGGCCCAAGGCCCTTTACCTCTTTTATGGATTTGATATGAACCACCGGGTTTTCTTCCCACCAGAAAGGGTGTGAGAGTGCCTCTTTCCCCCTGCTCTTTGCCGAGGGCGTCTCAGGTATTTCCTAGACCAAAGTCTCTTTATCACAGATACCAAGAGTTGTGTCTTGGATGCCTACAATGTGTAAGGTCTCTGCTGGCAAGTACAGCACAGGATGTGAACTGCCCTGACTTCTTTCCTGAGCAGGGCCCCTCCCACTCTGCTCTTCGGGATTCTAGGAGGAAGAGGTTGTCCTTCCCCAGGTGGAGGAAATAGTGAAGAAGTTAACAGATTTGGAGGGCAAGCTGCAGGGCTTTGTAAGGAGTGTTTGGCACCTTTGGATCCTCTAACTAAAGAAAATTAACGTACAGTGCCGCTTTTTGATGCACAAGCGCACATGTATGTGGGACACATTTGCCTTCCAGATGTTCATTTCAACTTTACCAAAATTTGTTGGAAAGTGTGTATTACATTCAAGGCTCTGGGGCAGAGAAGCGAAACCCAAGGCATTCTTTCTGTAGGGATAAGAAAATAAGTGCAGATACCACATAACACGACAGCCTAGGATCAGTGTGTCACCAGGGTTCCCGAGGTGAAGGTCACATCTGATGACTGGCTGAGCACCTCCTCAACTCAGAACACCTTCTCTTGTGCTGTTGTCATGGGTTGATACGGTATAAATGCCAGAAATCATGTCACTCTGGGCTCCTCCAGTTTCTAGCCACATAGCCTTGGTAATTTGCCCTCTCTGAGCCCTGTTTCCTTACCTGTGAAAGAGCTGTAATCCTATTTGCCTTGTGGTTGTTGTGGAGACTAAGTGTGATAGTGAAGGTCAGGGGTCTGGAGAAGCGACTGCACTGGCAGGCGCTCAGCACAAGGAAGCTCTTCCCCATAAATGGTGCATTTTCCATTCTGCAAGGAATGAGGCTCTAGTGTTCCACTTGCACAGGACTGTGCTATTTTTCAAAGTTTCCTCACATGGCATCTCGTTTAACCCATTCTTTTAGTAGCTTTGAAGTTTGCCAAGCAGGTGGTGCGCTCCCCATTGTAAAAATAAAGAAAGAGGTGCAGAGAGTTTGAGTGAACTTGAAAGATCAGACAGCTAGTTAATGGTAAAAACAAAACTTGAAGAATTTTTACTTAAAATTTTAACTTAAAAGCTCACACTAAGATACTTTGCCTAAAACTACCACATTTTTAAGTAGTTACATCTTATAGTTTTCATTACTATCAATATTTTCTACCTAGATTATTTTACTGCTCCATATCTTTATATTTTTTCCCCAGCCAATCACATATAAGCAATATTTTCCTCAACTGAAAGTAAGGTTTTTTTTAACCATTTGGCTTTACTCAGCCTCCCATGTCTGTCCTCTCAGTAACCCCACTGGATCCAAAATGTCCCTTTTGCCCTTTGTTACTTGTGGCACAGAAGGTGGCCCCTTCCCCTCTTTGTTCCACTTGACCTGAGCACCTTAGGGCTGCCCCTTTCCAAGAGAGCTGTTCCTAATTGACTGTCGGTAGCTTCTCTCATCACTAAGCTTCAGCCAGGCTAAGACTTGGGGGCCACTTGATGCAAGCCCTCCCTACAAAACCAGGAGGTCACCATCTCCTGTATTGTTACCAAGCAGTGCAGGGATTCAGCTGGGTGTATGGAGTTGAATACATAGCAAGGAGGGGATGGGGGAGGAATCCCTACAGTTTATTTCTTTCTTTCTTTTTTTTTTATTAAACTATAGTTGATTTACGGTGTTGTGCCAATTTATGCTGTACAGCAAAGTGATTCAGTTATATATGTGTGTGTGTGTATAATATATATATATATATAATCTTTTTTTATATTCTTTTCCATCATGGTCTATCCTAGGAGACTGGATATAGTCTCCTGTGCTGTATAGTAGGATCTTGTTGTCTATCCATTCCAGATGTAGTAGTTTGCATCTGCTAACCCGAAACTCCCAGTCCATCCCATTCCCTCCCCATCCCCCTTGGCAACCACAAGTCTATTCTCTAGGTCCATGAATCTGTTTCTGTTCCGTAGATATGTTCGTTTGTGCCATATTAAAATTCCACATATAAGTGATATCATATGATATTTGTCTTTCTCTGTCTGAATTACTTCCCTTAGTGTGAGAATCTCTAGTTGCATCCATGTTGCTGCAAATGGCATTATTTCATTCTTTTTTATGGCTGAGTAGTATTCCATTGTGTATATGTACCAGATCTTCTGTAGCCATTCATCTGTCGATGGACATTTAGGTTGTTTCCATGTCCTATAGTTTATTTATTTTTATTATTATAGTTGATTTACTCACTATAGTTTATTGAGTATCTTATATATAGTACACTATTAAGTAAAAAATGTTCTAGGCACTATGTTGCTTATTCTCCTTTACACCTCGTAGTTGCCATATTCCCATTTTACAGATAAGGAGACTGAGGCTCAATGATGTTACGTATATTTCTTCCTTAATGCATTTTTTTATTTAGTAAGGGATCACTTTCCTCTATGTGCCACCATTCTCTCTAATTGACTAAGTTAAGAACAACCAATTGTCAAATCTTTTTTTGTGCAGAATTTAATGAGTACTGAGGGTGTGTGTTTTTGTTGACCAAAATATATTTTTGTTTTTGCAATGAAAATAATTGGAAATTGTATTTATTATTTTATTCTGACTGGATTTTTTTTTTTGCTTAAGTAAAAAATAATTATTTAAGTGTTTATTTGTACATTTATTCTCTGCCTTGCTCAAATGAAGATTTAAGCAACTTTCATAACTTGAATAAAGCATCTGATCTATATTGCACAAGTTGGCACCATCCATGTCCCACAGAACCCATAGGTATAGTCAGCTGCCAGCCTTAGGCAAAGGATCCATCACCTGCCTTTTGCACATTGGGATTTTTCTTTACCTTAAAATTTGCCTTCATCAGAAGCACAGATTAAGTGTAAATTTCTGAATTTAAAAAAAAATGACACTGGCTCCCTAGATTTTCTCCAAGTCATAGAATCTTAACTCAGATTTCAGCTTCTTTATCCTCTGTCAGAAAGACCAGGGCTAAGAAAGAGGGAGCAAGAATACATTGTATTCATAAACAGTAGCGTCATCGGTAAACAAATGTGGAGAAAATGTCCACACTCACAAATAATCAAAGTAATGCAAATGAAAACAACAATGAGGTCTAATTTTTCACCTCTTAAATTAGCAATACATGTTTAAAACGGTAAGGCTAACGAGCATGGTGAAGCTGATAATGCATCCATTGCTGGGAGCTGGTGTAAATTAGAAAGGAATTGGTAGAATGAATAAAAAGCCTTAAAAATATTTCTGTCTTCTGATCAGGCAATTTCATTCCTATGGATTTCCATAAAAGAAATAATCCAAAAGAAAGAAAAACTGCATTGTTTGTCACTATGGTATTTAGAAAGTTTAAAAAAAAAAAATTAGGAACAACCTAAATACCCAATAGTAGCAAGAATGGGCTTTTAAATTTTTAAGTATCTGCTCCATGAAATATTATGCATCCATTAAAATTATCATTCTAATGACTATGTAGCACCATGGAGATGCTTGTAGTAGGAAAAAACAGAATGTAAAATTATGCACGAGCTGTGATTGCAAGTAATTTTTAAATGTCTGCATTGGACAGAGTGAATATATAAAAATTAAAATAGCTGTGTAAGGTAGGATGAAAAGATTTCCAGCCCCACACCCCACTATTGTGAATTATTATGTTGTCTTTGTAACTTAATGTGTAGAATTTTGGTTTCTCTCCTCCTTAGAAGTCAAAGGCTTCTTTTGTTTTTGCAATGAAAATAATTGGAAATTATTTAGCCTTCCTTTTCCTCCATTGCTAGCAGGGGGACAGGCTCCAAATGTCCAGAGGGCACTCCCTGGCAGGCCTCTGAATGGTAGGGTTGGAGGGAGCCCCTGTGCTCACACTTCTGATGCCATGACCCCATACCAACCCCCCACATGGCTTCTCCCTGCAGGACATCACCGAGAACGGCTGTGCCCCCACCACAGAAGAGCAGCTGCCAAAGACTGCGCCGTCCCCACTGGTGGAGGCCAAGGACCCCAAGTTCCGAGAAGACCGGAGGCCAATCACAGTCCACTTTGGCCAGGTATGTACCCTGACCCTTTGATGGTCCGGGCTTGTTGTCTTGTTTGAGCAAACGCCATATCCCATGGAATAGTCTTTCCTTTTGGCTCTCTTTGGCAAAACAAAACAACTCCATGGCGTTTTGCACATCTTCAAAGATTCGCTTGATGCAAACATGTTTCAAAAGGTGAATTTTCAGAAATGTTGAGGAGCCAACATGGCTCTGGTCATAAACCAGCTCAACTGTTGAATGAAGTCATTAAACGCAGCTGCTGCCTCCCAATCCAAGGCACTCCGATCAAGGTGCCTCCGTCAGCTAAGCATCTCATTAGAACACTTTAGCATCCCAGGCCCTTCTTTGCACCTTCAAATAAAAGGCAACAAGCGAAGTCTTAAAAAAAATCAATTAGGGGTTCTTTATTAATGTACTTCCTGAAAATCAATATTGGGGGTCGTGCTTCTCAGAGTAAACACCCGCACTACGATTCTTCAGATCCCACTCAGTAACCAACTGTTTTCGACCTAAGCATTTAAAAAATTGTCCAGTTGTTTGACTTTTTTCTCTTAACTAAAACATATAGAAACTGAAAGGATTTTTTTCCATGTCCTATCAGTGGTTATATTTCTGGTTGAAAAAGATTGTATACCCTTCTCTACTTCTCTTGACTGGACTTTACTGATTAGCAAAAGTCATGATTTTTTGGTTTGAGAGAAATGGTTCTGTTATATGATTGTTACAAGAATTTGCAAGGTTATTCATTCTCAAATCACCTGATTCTTTAACCATTTATTAGGGGAAGCATGATTAAAATAATCTTCATAATTTAATCTTAAGTATGATTGCTATTTTATCATCTAAGGGGTCTGGAAACATGCATTTTAAATGTTCCTGCTTTTAACAGACATTTATCAAGTGCTTACTGTGTACCAGGCTTTGAGCTATTTAGAAAAGAAGAGAATTAATGAAATTGTTGCTGTGGGTTATTATAGTGAAAGATGAGTTTATTGAAACAGGAACCTTCCTCTGTAATCAGTGTTTTCAGATAATACATTCATACATCTTAAACTTGAGGACATTCATCTCCCTTTTCTGATTTTACACTTAAAAGAGATGTTATAAAAATTGAAATGTAGCACAAGAAAGAAGCATCCACCAGGCAGCATTCATTTGATTAATGATTATCTTCAAATTTCATTGGTGTTTGCACCTCCGAGGAGCTGCCCTCTCCTCCAGTGCTCAGACCCTGTTGGTTAAATCTGCGCCCCAGTTCCCTGGTTGTGTTTGCTGAAAGCACAGCCCCCGGTCGTCGCCAGCATGGCATTCCAGAGCCAGCTTCCTGCTTTCCTTTGTCCTCATTCCTGCACACGCTAACCTTCCCATGAAAAGAGCCCCTCTCTGGAGTTCGGAGCCCATTACAGAGAAAGAGGGGGCGGGGGAGAGGGATTTCATGGTGTTAAACATTCCATTTTCGAAACACAAAAAAGGAGGCCCTATTTGAAATGGAGAAAGACCTTCTTTCCATTTCAGCAAGAAGTAGAGATGCTTTAATGTCATTCCCAGCTAAATGCAGAATAAGAGTGTGTGCGCGCGGGTGGGGGATAAACAATTAAAAAAGCCACCCTAAACTCTGTTGAAATAAGAGCTGTCTGTGCCTTCACAGGTCTGTAAACTGGAGAGGATGAAAGTGGCTTTTCCCCCCGTTTGTCACTTCCCTCACGTGGCTGCCAGCATTATGCAAGTGTACAGGAAGACAGGGTTTTTTTTAATGCATGCATGCGGATTAAGGTCAAGCCCCAAGTATCAGCCATGCAGCGGGCTCTCCCTTACAGCTGCAGCCGCAGAGCCTACCCACAGCCGAGAGATGCCTTAATTGAGACGTGCTGTCAAAGTGACAAACACATTTGCATACAGTCTACACTCTATTTATTTTCTCTGGAAAGGTCTACAGTCTGCTGTTGGTTGAACATTCTTAATCAGTTTGCTGTAAGTGAACTGCCAGCTAGCTCACTTGCGCTGGCCGCTTCTTCATTAGGTGACAGATTAGCTGCAGGGGGGATGGGCCAGGGAAACCCGAGACCCCTTTCTTTTAACTCTTTCCAGCTTTGCCCTGGTGCTAGCTCTTCTTTCAGCCCTTCCCCCCGGGCGGGCGCCGACTTTGATGAGCCACTGACCAAAAGAGGCAGTGTTTCTAGAGCACCTACTACTGGCAGGCATGAGTTTTAAGGGCTGTACATTCTCTAAGAAGTCTTTTGATTGCCGTACTCTCCTCTTTACTCCATTTGTACCTTTTTTTTTTTTTAACTTGACATTCTTCTTTAAACAGAGTCCAGCCTGCCATTTATACTAACTTTAGCCTCATCTTAAGTGATGCTGTTGATAAAACCACAGGTTTGATACTCAGGACAGTTTACCTCCGGAGCTCATTTCAGGTCCCTCACCAAGCAGAGACATCAGCGTCTGTTTGAAATGTCTGTTAAAGCTACATGTCGTGGAAAAATGATTTAAAGTAGCCAGACAGTGCATGCTAACCTCAGGAAGACCCTTGCCTTGAATATGTGTTCCTGTGGATTTCATTCTTTACGAACACTTAGCTTTCCAGTGGGGGCGGAGACTGTGGAGGACACTGTTACTTTAATCCCTTCACCTCACATGGCTAGTTCCCCTCCTCAGCCAGCCCAGGGACTCCACGGAGACAGGGTGGAGTCCCTGGTTTGGCAGGGTGGCAGGGAGCCCAGGGGAGGCCTTGGCAGGACTCTTGGGGGAGAGAAGACGGTCTCTTGCTTCTGCTCCACTGGTCCCCATCCTCCTTCGAGGCTATGACCATTCCTCCCTTTAATTCTGCATCTCTTCATCCATGTATTGGGAGCTACCGTGTGGGGAAAAAAAAAGTCTTTGTGGGGTGTAATAAGGGAGACAGACCAGCACATGGATAGCCCAACCCAAAGCGATGAGAACAGTGAGGGAGGTGAGTTCAGGGTACTCTGAGGGCCCCACAGAGGCAATCTCTTCAGCTGCAGGACCACTCCCTGAAGTCCTAAATTGCACCCTATATTTAAAATATATTTTGTCAGAAAACTGAATTCACTAGCATTTCATTTGTTTTCTAAAGCAGACATGTAATACCACTCGGAGCTCATCATGAGCTATGTTGACAGTTCCATTCAAGGGCAAATACATACATTTTTTAATTTTTGTCTTTTTAGGGCAGAACCCATGGCATATGGAAGTTCCCAGGCTAGGGGTCGAATCAGAACCGTAGCTGCCGGCCTACACCACAGCAACACAGGGTCCGAGCTGCGATAGAGACTTACACCACACCTTGAGAGAGGCCAGGGATCAAACCCACGTCCTCATGGATACTAGTCATGTTCATTAACTACTGAGCCACGACAGGAACTCCCAAGGGCAATTAAATAGATTTCTAGTTAGCCTCTGTTGGTCTGGTTTCTTTAAAGAGTTCAAAAGTCTCTGACTTGGGAATACCTATTCCTGCCTTGGAAAATGTTTAGATTTAAGGAGGCTGTAAATAACCTTTTTTTTTTTTTTGGCCAAGTTTAGACTCAAATGAGAAATAAGGCCCAGGAGATAGTCAAATAAGATAAGAATGCTAGCTTTTTTACCAAGAGACTAAAAGGAAAATATTGCTTTAGACTTGAGACCAAATGGGTTTGCTCACGCCTCACCTCAGAATTGAAAAGACCACGCTGCTCCCCACAGGAGACGTGGACAATTGCAGGCAGTGCCCAGGTTGTCTGTGAACTGGCTGCTGGGGGGCAGGGGGGTGCGGCGGAAGCTCGGAGAATGCTCAGCTCTTTCTCCCGAACTCCTCCTCCTCTGGGCAGCAGTGAGCAAGAGGACACAGAGAGAAGCCAAGGACTCCCCCACGTTCTTCTCTCCTGGGCAGGGAAGTGGACATTCTCTCCTCTCTGTGGCTGGGGAAGGAGTGAGGGAGCACCGCCTTTCCCTTCAGAGCAGTGGCGGAGCCAGCACCCCCACGGAAGCTGCTCTGCTTCCAGTATGTGATAAGATGGACAGGCCGCTAGGTGCTTTCATATCTATACTCATTTAATTGAATCTTTGCCGTCAGCTGGTAAGGAAGAAGTCCTCGTGCCTTTGTACAAGTGGGGAAACAGGCCACAAAGGTGTTTGCTTGAACTGGTAGCATTAGTAGTACACTGCCAGCAGCCCCTCTGTAGCTTTTGATTGACTGCAGCCCTCCCTGCCTGGCCAGGGAACTGGACTGGCAGTGGGACCCAATGACACTGGATTCTAGTCTTGGACACGCACTGCCTCAGGCTGCGGGCCTTGGCCTGGGACCAGACCTTCTCAGGAGGTGAGAGGATAGGCTCCCCTGAGAACATCATGGCAAACCCACTCCAGGACCCTTCGTCGTGTTCCCCCAATTGATCTTGCAAACAAAGTAATCGCCTGCCTTCCAATCAGATAGACTCCGAAAAGTATGCATAGAAAGGTGTCTGTTCTCCTGGTTCAACAAAGCTTCCTAAACCTCCTTAACGTAAAGTTTGAGAAGCCAGTTAAACCAAAGCCCAAGCTAAGGGCTCCTGTACCTTCCAGAGACCCAGGACAGTGTAGTCTGGATACAGCCCGGGAGCAGCTCTTGGAATGCAGTTGCCTGCTTCTCTGTGCCTCTGGAGAGTTCCGGCTTTACAAGCATGAGCCAGATCGTTTAGTGCCAGCCTCACGCTGGGCTGGCGAAGCTGCACAGGCAGCAAATGCCTTCTCAGCACCCTCGGCTCTGAGCCCCTTGAGAAACCCCTTCTGCCCCGTTGAGCTTGGAAGTCACACACAATCCCCCTCACCTCAGCTCTTGCCCCCAGACACCCCAGCAGATGTTCCCACATTCCCCAGACACCTCACCCCGCAGGCCTGCACTCCCACCCCCACCTACCCCCAGAGCCTTTCCCTTCCACACCCTGGACACTGGCCAGTCCCTCTCCTCCCCACTGCTTCTGTCACAGCTCTGGTTTAGGCTGTACTATCACTCACCTGGACTGCTCCATAGTCTCCTAACCGGCCTCCAGACCCCCCGCCACTGCATCCCCTACACAGCCTCACCAGGTACACTTGAGTCGCACACAAGTGGCCGTGCTACCTCCCTGCTCCTCGCCTCCCCTAAAGATTCCACCTCCACCCTTGGCCTAGCCCATGAGGGGGGCCTATCCACCCTCGGAGCAGGTCCCTTTTGTAAATCCTCCCAGCTGATTTTGTTGCTCCCGTCTTTGTGCCGCTCCGGAACTTGGCACGTGCAGTGCATCATGCAGCCTTGTAATTATATCTTTAATGCCTATCTTCCCCCATGAAAAGGTGAGCTTCTGGAATGTCTACCATAGAGCTTGCACTGACCTGGCAGTCAGTAAATGCTTGAGGGTTTTATTATTGATGTGGATTTTTTTTTTTTTTTGACCCTGGCATGCAACGGTCTGGGGTCTTAGTTCCCAGGCCAGGAATTGAACCCAGGCCGCAGCTGTGAAAACACTGGGTCCTAACCAGTAGACCTGCTGTGGATTTTTAAATTAATTAATAATTAATTCTTGTTTAAGTACTTGCTGTGTATCCAACAAGTTTTTTGATTTTACTACAGTTGCTGTGCTTATAATTATGTTCATTTGAAAAAGGAAAGTGACTATTCCTTTTGAAGTGGTCAAAAGCTACTTCCAAGTCACTTTCCATAAATAAGGGTTTTGTTTCCAAGTAGAAACAGATTTGTATTACAGGAATTTAGATCCTGTCTCATTCTATTTTGTGTTTTTATGAGCTCTTAAGGTCTAGGCCCATACGCCCCAGGAGGGAAGAGAGGGGAGCGCAGGGACACCCCTAGGCTCCCAGGATGGGTCAACCTGGAGAGAAAGAGAGCCGGGGAGGGAGCAGGCAAGGGAGGGAAAGGTCTAGGGTCCCTTGAATCATATCCAAAAAGCAAAGATTGTCTCTGTAAAAGAGACTAAGGTATATAACCAAATGCAAAGTACGAACTTGGGTTTTTTTGTTTGTTTGTTTTTTGTTTTTTAAGTGTGTTAAAGACATTCTTGGGAACGTTGGAAGATTTGAAGATGGACTGGGATTTTAGGAGATATGATAGTGTCATTGCTGACATCATGGCTTTTAGGGGCTTGTCTTTATGGCTCAGAGGTACACACTGCAATATTTAGGGCTGAAGTACCATGATGTCTGAAACTTGCTCTCACGTAGTCAGGCCAAAAACCTACACACGTGCACATGTCAGATACACATGGTATAACAGCCATTCACAGAGAGAGGAAGCAAATGCAGCCGCAGCCCCGCCCCCGCCCCACCCCTGCCCCTGCCCCCTAGTATTTAGCTACTGAAAGGCAGAGGCTGATCACTTGAGGGTAAAGCATGGATTTCACATCAGGCAGATTTGGACATAAATTTCAACTCTCCCACTAAAAGCTCCCACTAAAACCTTCACTAAGTCACTTAACTTCAGTGAAATCAGTTTCCTCAACTTTAGCATGGTAATAGTAAGATTCATCTCCTAGGTCGTTATAAGATTTAGGTGAAATGCCATCTGTCTGGCTCAGTACCACACGGGCATTTGGTAAACATCAGTCTCTTTCCCCAGTGGAGGGAAAGCAGAGCCAAATGTCACCTCTGACAGGGCCTCCCAGTCAGCCTGTCTTGCCTGCACTTGGCCAACATCACAGCTCTCGGAACACGTGCCCTCAGTGGCAGCTCCCCCTGCACGTGCACACTCATAACTGACCCTCGTGCCTGCAGCTCTTGGGGGAGAGTCAATACCTAAACCAAGGAGGGCTGGCATCATGGGACAGAGGGAGAGTCTCTGGTGGCATGGCCAGGGGATGGTGCCCAAGTCTGACTCAGATACGTGAGCAGGAGGGCCCGTGGGCCACTCGGGTCACCGGGTGGGAGTGAGCAGGTGAGTGTTGAGGTCTGCAGCCCAGAGTCATTTTCTTGGACTAACTCATCAGCTGTTCTCTCACATCCATGAGGTAGAGCTCTCTGAACGCTGCTCCTTCAATCCCTGTTTTTTCCAAATCATATTTCCCCTTTATCCATCTCCCTTTTTTCTATTCTTTCAGCTATATTTTGGTGTGAGAAAGCGGGCACCACTGGGGTGGTCTCCCGCTCCGTTCCCTCCAGCTCCCCGGTGCCAGTTGCAGGGTGACCAGAAGGTAGCTCTGCCCTCAGTGCTGGCAGGTGGCTGTGCAAAGTTGTTCTGACTCATTTTGTCTGACAACAGCAACAAAAAGTTGTTTTGCCATTACTAAAAGCAGCATGGTCCCTAATTGGTACTGGGTTTGTCAGGTCTGTCTGGCAAGGGTGGCTGGCTGGCCCCGTCTTTCCATGTGGCCTCACTTTCTCATAGCCCAGGTAGCCCAGAGACAGCTTTCTGATGGAAGGTTAACAAGGCCAGCTTTTGCTGCTGTGAGCAGACAAGTTCAATTTCAAGAGGGAAAACTTGCCAATCAAAAATAGAAATCAGATTCTGGAAATTCATAAGGATTAAGTTGAAAATCCAGGCAATTTCTGATTAAGCACCTGATGTTGCCTTCTCAGATAGTACTCCTCTTGTCACAGGCAGCTGGGGGGTCTCCTGATGTGCCGTGGAAGGGCAGAGAGATGTCAGCAGCCAAATGAAAATCTAGGTTCAAGATAGCAATTTGCTTTCTAAGCTCTACCACCTGACCTCCGTTCAGCACAAGTTAAGGAAGACTGCAGAGGGCCAGGTGCCACAGTCCATCCCGCCTCCTGCTACATCTTGAGCATTTTCACAGCAGTTTGAGCACCCCTTATGGTCAAGGAGCTTGGAGTGGACAGAGTCTGAGGCTGAATTGCTCACCACGTGCCAGGTGCAGCGCCAAGACCTGGATGGAGAAGTGGGTCTGTGTTCCAGCTCCAGGAACCATGCTAGGCAGTTCCCACAGGTTAGCCCACTCAGTCCTTTTGGCCACCCTACTGGGTCTCAGGTATTGTCTCCTCTTCTAGAGGAGACGGGCCCAGAGAAGCCAAAGTTTACAGCTCAGAAGCAACAGTCAAAGCCACGTTGTCTAATACTAGACCTGATTCATACCCCAGCCTTGAGCTAAAAATCTGGCAGTTTCCTGCTGGGTTTGTAGAGATGGGCCAGTGCAGCAGCCGGGCAGGTGGCCCAGGATCCCAGAGTATTAGACCACAGAGGAGGTGAGGCCTCGTTCTGGTTTCCTTCCAGATTCCAGACCTTCCCTAATGTTTCTGGGCCTCAGTTGGCACCAAGACAAGAAAGCTGGTATCCTGCACCCCAGGTAAACTCTGTGCATCAAACCTGCACTAGATACCAAAGGCACACTGGTACTTCCTTGATCTGTGTGAAGGGTTAGAATGCAGGATAGAAACCGGGCATATGTAGGAGTTAGTACTGGGGGTGTTACAGGGCCAGTCCAACCCCTAAAGACCAGGGGCAGGGCTTACACTGGGATTCTACATCAGTTAGGTTACTTTGGGTTTCAAGAGACATAAACCCCAAAAGAAAAATTGTTGGTTCTTACCAGCTTCAAGAATGGCTTGATCCAGGTATTAAATCATGTCAGTCAGACCCAGTTTTTTGATGTATTTCTTGGCTTGGCCTCCTCTGCTGGTGCCATCCTCAGGGAGGCTTTCCCTTCCTAGTGGCAAGATGATTGCAGCAGCTCCAGACTGTACCCCTCCAGAGGGTGTCACTTCCTAGTGACTGACACACAAGGCACGGGTTCACTCATTGAACCAACTTTGATCATATACCTGTCTCAGGACCAATCATTGTGACCAAGGGTTTTCTGTGTGCCTCGGGTAGGGCCCTACCTGGAACACATATCTAAGAAGTAAAGGAGGGGTGGTTCCTAGAAAGGAAATCAGAAGTCTATTATCAAAAGAAAGAAAAACAGATTAATCTGATAAACGTGCACAGAGGCCAAATAGAAAACACTGGCCCAGCTCCTTATCCTCTTGTCTGATGGCCGAGAAAGTTTCACACCCAGAGTGGTGGGGATCTTGAAATCAAGAGTATGAATGGC
>PVHT021183634.1:8666392-8692912 GCA_004024745.2 Catagonus wagneri
GTTAACGATCCAGCGTTGCCGTGAGCTGTGGTGTAGGTTGCAGACGCGGCTCGGATCCTGCGTTGCTGTGGCTGCGGCGCAGGCCAGTGGCCACAGCTCCGATTAGACCCCTAGCCTGGGAACCTCCACATGCCGCGGGTGCGGCCATAAACCCGCGGCCATAAAATGACAAAAGGCAAAAAAAAAAAAAAAAAAAAAAGAGTATGAATGGCTAAGATTCAAGGTCAGAGGTAGACTAGGGCACCAGAGAGAGAGGAGACAGAAGAGCAATGGCATGTGAGTGGCAGGAATGTAGGAATCGGGTCACAGTTTACAGGGATGGACTCATTTGCCTGTGATAGTTTCTGGGGAATGGAGTGGGCCAGGTCAGCTGCAGTCCAGGTCTGGGAGTGGAGAACGAGCCAAGAACCTAGGTCACTAGCTCAGCAGAAATCACTGATACCTGTTCTGTGCCACATCTAAGAAAAGAGGGTGAAGATCACGAGGTCCTTGCCCTCAGGGAGCCCACAGTGCCACGTGAGTGGTCCAGCTTAATCCTAGTGGATGTACTCCATCTGTTGGTTTTGAAAGGCATGGATCTACGCTGTGTGATCACACCATGGGGCACCTCACAGTCCCCTTTTCTTTTGTCTTAAACTCCAACCAGTCTGATCCTCAGGGTGATTCCTGCCACCATGCTCAAGAGGTGCCTATCACCTCATGGCTGCTGACTTGCTGGAGATCAGTGCAGAGTAGATACAGCATTTAGTTAACACCCTTGCTCTCCATCGATTCAACGACTAGGCCGAGAGCTCATTGTCCAAGTTTAAACGGGAGCAGCTTTCTTCTGAACCTGGGAGACCAGAGGCCACTGCTGTCCTAGCCTGTTCTAGGCTGGGGTGGCAGCTGACTTAGTTAAACCCCGGAACCCCCTGCACCTTACCCACACGATCCCCACTGCTTTCTCTAGCTGGTTGCAGTAGAGAATATCAGCCTTCTAAACCACTTTTTGGCCCCAGGTAGAATCTCCAGAAAGGTCAGACTCAAATACACAGAGGAATGGAAATGGGGCTGGCCGGTGGGATCCAGGTGGATGGATGTGTCACGTCCAGCAGGGTGAGAGGTCTGAGCTGGACGTGCACCAAGGGAGCTAGCTGTCTTTGGCCCTCCTTCCCTGGAACAGAGCCCTTCCCCAGCTCTGGCCTGTCACCTCGACTCTCCACTCTTTGGGGCTCAGCTTCACCTGTGGTTTTAGCACCACCTTTGTTCGGGCAGCTCCAGTGCCCACTTTTCATCCATTCCTGTCCCTCGAGCTCCACTCACTGCAATGTCTCAGTCTGTTCTGGCCCTCCCCAGCTGCCCCACCCATTCCACCTGGGGTGTCAGCCCCGATGCACCTATAAAGCCCCCTTGTGTCCCGGGGGTCACGAGTTGCTCTTCCCCACTCGTCTGGGAGGTACTGAGAGAGGCGGGTCCTTCAGCCCTCCAGAGTGTGGGTCCCTCTCCAGAAGTCCCGCCCCAGGTCCCAGGTCTTGCTGGATGATCCGGGGAGCTTACCAGCCATCGCGGCCCTGCCAGGGGTCACCCCCTTCCTCACCCTCACCCACAGCTGGGCCTGCTAGGCCACCAGTACCTGCCACCTGGACTTCTGGCCAGTTCCTTCTCACCCTGCGAGACTCTGCCCAGTGCCCCCATCCCAGGCAGAGTCCCTTCCTCTTCTCTGGGCCCAGCACAATTCTGTTATTCATTCATTCATTCACCAGCCCTTTGTGGGCATCCGCTCCAGGCCAGGCCCATGCTGGGGGCCAGGGGAATCCAGAGATGAATTGGCTCCTACTGTCCGCGGTGCCAGGAATGTCCTTCCTCCTGTTCCAGCTGACCAAATCGCACCATCCTTCCAGGCCCACTCATGTACCTCTTGCCCCACAACCCCTCCCTGACTTCTCCCTGTTCTGGGCCAGCACTGTCCCTGCACCTGACACACTGTCCCCAGACAGGGATAGTGTCAGCCTCATCTCTGTGGCCCTAACAGCCTCACAGGGCCTGGTGCAGATGAGTTGCCCCGGGAGTCTGGAGAACAACTGAGTGGCAAGTAGCGAATACACGGAAGGCGGCGGGTCGCGGGGAGAGCTGAGCACATCTCCCTGCGCTCCCTGTGCCCTTGAGCGGCTGGTCGGTTCAGCAGAGCAGGAGAAACCAAAAAAGCGGGTGATTCTGTTCTCCAGGGCCTGTGTTCACTTTAGGACCCCTGCATGTGGTGCCGTGCATGAGTGACAGGCCTCCCGCATCCCCCGAGCCTGTCTACCATCAGCAGTGTGACAGCGGGGTCTCTCTGCCAGAGGACTGACCAGAGCCTAAAAACAGCATTTCTTTTAAGGTCTGTGCTGGGGCAGCTCAGAATGCAGCGCCCTGCCAGGGAGATATTGAGCCCAGCAGGACAAGCGCAGGAAATCTGATTCAGCGAGACCAGAAGAGGCATTTTCTCAGATTAGAATTCTCTATGCCAAAGGGGGAGAGTTTATCACAGTAGGAAAGGGGAAATAAAACATAAAATATTGAAAGTAAATTCTATCCCACAAGCACAATCCTCCAGGAGAGTCAGCTCAGTGTCACTGGCAGTGCAGGGAGTCCTGTGCCAAGAGCTGCCCATCTCGTTGTCGCCCATCAATCCCTGAGCCCTTCTGAGGTTAATGATTAACCTGGCCATGCCCAGAGCAAGGGGTGGCAAGGACTGACTGAGAGATAGCAAGACTGGGAATGGGGGAGTAGGTGGCTTGGGGTGACTTCTGTTCTTATCTAAACCTACTTGTGGGAGCCAGCCTTCCCCCGCCCCTCCCCCACAAGCATCATCTCATTCCCCTCAACAACCCTGTGAGATCCATGCAGATGCTCAGAGAAGTTAAGCAACTCGCCCAAGGTAAGTTGCAGAGCACGATTTCCAAACCAGGCCCACCTGATGCTGGACCCCAGACCCTCCCCCCACCATAGTGTCTCCTCGAGCCTTCTGCATCAGTTCCATCTGGTTCCTGGGGTATCTGGTTGTGGCTGCAGTGGTTTGGGGAAGGCTTAGAACCCAGCAGTGTGGCTTAGGGTGGCTAGGGAGGTCATGGTCACTCTTCTGCTTCTCCCTCACTCCAGTGGCAAAGGTTGATGGCTGCTGCCTGGATTTGAGACTTTGCTTTCTCCCCGGAATAAAATTTAACAACAGGGATGAGAACAACAGCAGTACTGTGCTTCTGAATACCTACTGGGCTCCCAGCAGTGAGCTCAGCAGGTGTTTGCATTTTCTCACATTATTCTCCCTGGATTGATGCAGGAGGGACCACAACTGCCCCACTTCTCACCAGGGTCAAGGGCCTTACCCGCATCCCCTGGCTGGAGAGTTGGATTCAGATTCAAAACCCTGGCTTCCTCTACCACATCGCCTAGCTCGCCTACCCTAGGACAGCTTGGTGGCAACAGCAGCTCCCTGGCAGCAAACACTACTTGCCAACCTCCTGCACACTTGATCTGTCCCTAATTTAGGTCATTGTTTTAGCTGGGTTAGTTTTATTGTCAGTCTGCTTATTTCCATGTCTTCTGGAATATTGAATCACATTATACTGCAAAGAATTTTAAAATGTAATAAAAGTACTAAAAGAATATGTAAAAGGGAGGTCTCCCAAGGGATGGCTGATTATATCCCATTTAAAATGCGAAATGTGATGGGGATTAACACTGCCTGGAAGCAGCTTAAACTGAATTTCTGAGCTGTTCATGCCCATCAGCCACTTGGTTCCATGGTTACAGCCATTCGTGGCCTCCTTGGGACAACCCAGTCCCTAACCCCTTCTAGACAGGCCCCTGTTGGCACTTCCTGAAAGGTTGATGGCTGGTGTTTCCAGAGCTGGGGGGCAGTAGGTTGAGCCTTGGCAAGATGGTGCCTTGGGGGGGCCAGGTGGAGTGGGGAGGTCGGCAGAAGGCCAGGAGACAGCGGCTCTCCCCAGAAACGGGGCCGGAAAGAGAGACGCTTTTGCCCAGAGCTGTCTACCAGTTACCTTCCCTTGACCAAGCCGTGAGTACTGGCTAAAGAGTTCTTCCCCTGCTGCCCTCCTGTCTTTGTGATTAAAAATCCTTGGAGCCTTGGAGTTTTTTTGTTTTTGTTTTTTGTTTTTGCCAAACAGAAACCCTGAGTTACTTTTTTGTGCCCTCACTAATTCCTTCCTTCACGTGTCCGGTGCATTTTGAGGCATGCCAAATGCCAAGCCTTGTCCAAGTCCCCAGTGTCACAAAGGAAGGAGATGTGTGTCCTGCCTGCATGGCACTCTTTGTCTGGGAGAGACAGTGAACAAACCATGTGGAAAGAGAAATGCTAGTGGATATAGGCGTCCCAGCTGGAGAGGGGTCCTGAGGACGTCTGGGGGAACCAGAGCAGGCTTCTCAGTGGAGGTGACATTTCTGCTGGATCATGAAAGATGAGGTGTAAACCAGGTGGGGCCAGAGGAGGAGTGCACCCCAGGTAAAGATGATGTAAGCAAAGGGTAGGAGAGTCCGACTCTCCAGAGAATCAGGGGGCAGCATGGGGAAGGGAGAGGCCGGGAGGCAGCTGGCAAGGGCCAGGAGCTAAACTGGAGGTAGGCAAGGGCCAGGGACAAATACTCTGGGCCACCGTGGGGAGGGCTGGAAGCAAGTGAGGCAGGGACACCACTAATGACGCTGCCAACATTCAGATAGGCGCTCCTGGGAGCCTGACCTAGGACACTGCTCGTGTGAAAGGAGAGGGATTGGAGAGAGGCCCAGGAGACCCACAGACAGAACCCCGTGGGAGCTCTGAGGTCTGCCTTGGACTGGCACAGGTCTAGACACAGGCTGCATTTCTCCTCCTCCAGCCAATGTCCTGTGATGAGATTTGAGGCACAACCTGAGATAAAAAAAGGGCATCCTGATTGGAATGTACGGGGGCAACGGGTAAATGGCTCTGTGGAGGGACAGCCTGGCCAGCCGGGAAGAGACAGTACGGTGACCTCCACCCTCACTGTCCTGCCTTTGCCCCAGGACTGTCTGCCACCAGCCTTCCCCCCAACCCCTCTTTGGGGGGCCTGTAGCCAGGGTACCCGTGGCTTACTCCACCACTACCCCACCCCAGGGTGTGGAATGTTAATTTTCCAGCTTTCAGGGTCCCCAGGGCAGTTTTGCCAAGGATGATGTACAGTGTTACGCTAAACCAACTTTACAGACAGTCCCTTAAAATACAAGCCTCTGCCCTCGATGGATGGAGAATATCCAGTGGTTTAGGCAACTGCTTACAGTTTCTTGCAAACCTGCAAGAACCATACACAGGCATCTTGTTAGGCCTATTACACTAAGGACCCCATAAATAAATTGCAGAATGTGGCCAGGTGCATCGGGGCTGGAGTATGGAAATAGAGGCGCTGCATAAATAATACATACTTACAAAATAAATACATCAGTACTTTAGCGTGTGCAGCCATGATCAAACCACCCCGAGTAACAACACGGAAAGCTCCGGGGTCTACCATGTGATTGGCTTCCATCTATCCATGTGCATCAGCACTCGAAATGACCCTGGAGAGGAGGGGGTCCTCCTGCACACTGACCTTGAGGCCTTGGGATCGAGGCAAGTGGTGAGATTGCAGGTGGGCGCCCTGACACACAGCTTTGCTGCCAAGGTGTGAAACCTACCGCGGCCGCGTGTTCCTGCAGATGTCCTAAGTTCTGCCGCGCCGAGTGGAAGGCTGATTAGCACCAAGGTGGGGGGTGGGCTGGGTTGCACCTACAGGAAGACGGCTGGCTGTGGGGACGGATTTTCTCATTACACAGCTTAGACTTAGGAGGGAACCAGCAGGTCAACTTTCCAAGTGACTCTCACCAGAGCCCTGTAACTTGCAGCCTTTTACCCTGAAGGTGGGGCTGGGTTTTCAGGAAGTCAGTTTCCCATCTCCACCGCCCCTTTTTGAGCCCTGAACCCCACTGGGCATCTGGCTCCGGCATCTGGAGCTCCAAAGAGGCAGCTGACAGAATGGCCGCTGGAGTGGGCGCCCCTCCCCTCGGTGGTAATGGCACAATGCTGGATTTCAGTATTCTAAATGAAAAATATATGCAGTTAGCTGTGCGCTGACAATGTCCTTGAGGATTTGACAGTGAGATTTTCCAGCAGTTGGTCTTCGTTAGGATCCTGGCGGTGTTTAATAAGGCAGTCGAACTGCTGGCACCTTGGGTTCCTGTTTGTTCTCCGAGGGCTCTGGGGCTGCTGCGGTAAGCACATCGACCAGAGCTGATCATTACAAGGGCGTACGCCACCATGAATAAAAATGTCACACGTTTTCCCATCTCACAGCGGTACAAAATGTCAGTCCTGTCAAACACACGTTGCAGGGAGCTGTGTGCAGTCCGTACAAATTGGAGAGCTGCATATCCCCCCAGCCTTCTGATATTCTTCATTTGAAGCTGAAGAAAAACAGTTGTTAACCTATTAGCTAGGATTTTAAACTCTGCTGAGGCGGTGGAGGGCTAGACTTTGACACAGATAGAAATGTATTCCGGGGTCCAGGAATTTTAAAACCAGGTTCTTCATCCATTTGTTCCGAGGGAAGGAAAAAAGAAACCTCTGTCTGGCGACCCTGACTGACTGTCTTTACAAGACACTAGGGAAATTTGGGGATATTTCACATCTAAGCTTCCCACCTTTGCATTCTACTCGAAAAGTCTCTTGCTTTTTGGGGAGGCCCTGAGGCTCAACCTGTTAGACCAAGATACCTCTAGGTGGGGAGTTTTTCTTGATCAGAAGCGTGTCAGAAATGTTGCCAGCCTTGTGGACAGTGCCGCTCAGTGACGGGGCCGACTAGTTGGTCCACATTAGTCAAATGCTGGGTGATGGCCTTCCTGTCCATTTGAGGCTAATCCCACAGTCTTGGACCGGCATTTATTCTGCACTGATCCGCATGCAGGCCTCATGCTCCAAGCCCAGGACCTAGATGTGACTGAGACACCCCACCACTTGCGAGGAGCACCCCCATCTTAAGGGTAGGGACAGAAGAAAGATGCCAGGTTCTATCCAGCCAGGAAGAGAGGGACAGCCTCCAAGGAATGGAGAGGCTCGAGATCTGCCCTGAATCCACCAGGTAGGGAGGTGTGTGGAGAGCACACGGGACGGGCGCATGCGTTGTGAGGGACTGGGGCACACGAGTGGCCGGGCAGGTCCTTGTAGGGCTTGGGAAAGGGACTGCTGGTAGTGGGGTGAGACATGAGGCTCATGGGCCAGTACCCGGGTCTTGAATGGCCTGCCAAGCACTGTCTACAGGATGTGACCAGCTCCCTGAGCTGCAGATAGACCCGGGGAGCCGCTGATGTCAGGGCAGACAGCATGGAGGCCCTTGAAATCCCTGGACTCCCTTTCCAGAGAATACCATGCAATGCTGCGTGTACGACTGCAAAATCAGGAGAAGGTCTTTCTTTTAATTTCCTAGTGGTGTGCTGCTTGGGGTGGACATCATTCCAGTGATGATAAATTAGCCTTGGTTTTGCTGAGTTGGCCCTGGCCCTTAAATGCACTGAGCAAACGCTCCCCAAGTCAGGACGCGGGCCTGGTGAAATAAAGGTGGCTGCAAAGATGAGCCTTTCTGTGTGGTCAGAACAGATTTAGCAAGACCAAAAGCTCAGAGGATCTGGGGGGAACAAACTCCCCAGGGAGAGGGGAGAACCCTCCTTCTCAAGAGGATAAGTTTCAGCATCTTCTTTCTGTCATTTGTGTATCAAGTCTGATGGAAGGGGTGTGGGTTCTTTGATGTCTGACAGCTGAGACTGGATCCTGCCTCTCCTGCCTGATAGTGGTTAAGCTTGGCTCAGTCAAGTCACTGAGCTGTGCGGCCTCAGTTTCTTCATCTGCCAAGTGGGGATGTTAACCTTCTCTGCAGGGTTGTTGAGATCATTAGTGACCTTAAGGGAAGAGCTTCTAGTACAGAGCCTGGTACGTAGCAAGTGCCGCCAAGCAGCCCCACCCCGCCACCCCGCCGCTACTCTCAGAGGGGGATTCTCTCTCCCAACATCTGGAAGCCCCTCCTCACGTCCCCCACCTCCTGGGAGTGTCACCCAGGCACCCTTGATGGCATCCCAGATGGCTGCCCTGGTGGAGGTAGCAGTGAAGCCCCCGCCTTCTGCTCTGTCTGGGCAGAGAATGGCACGCATCAGCAAGGCTCCCTGCCCCTGCCCAGCCACGGCTGCATCTGCTGCCCGACCTCGGGCCGCCAATGGGATGCCACCTATTCAGGCCGAGCAGCTGCACCTGACTAAAAAACAAAAGGCTCCCCTCCCCTGCCCCACTGCCGGCCCTCCTCCCTCCCCCACACTGTCCCCCAAGCGGCTGGGGTCACCCGGCCCCTCGCAGCCTTCCCTCACAGCTGCCTCGCTGCTTTTGTTCACCATGTGAACTTCCCCGTCAGCCGAGCTCCTTGCACGGGAAGTAATCAGGGATCTTGACAAGGCTTCAAACCACAAATGCCACTACAAATTAACCAGCACCACTACAAAATACTACTCCTGTCAACATCGGGGAAGAATGCACTGCTCTTTAGGACCAGGCGCAGCCGTCTCTCAGCTCAGCGCTCGCTGGCTGCGGAGAGAGAATGGCCTCGCAAGGCATTTGTCGACTTGTCGAGGCAGTGAGTCCTCTCCAGAGACCATGGTTTACAGACCCAACGGCAGGTGCTATGGCTTTTCTTCGAGGGCCACCTTCAGTCCCCAACACCCCCTTGCAGAGGGGGCCTCAGGGCAGCCAGTTGCAGGCGCCTGGGACTTCTCGAGTCTGACAACCAGGGCCAGAAGGCCGACCCCGCCAGCTTCCTAATGCAGTGTGTGGATTTGGGAGGGAGGGATCATGGCAGCGCCTCTATCCAGAGTTTATCCTGGGTGATGCCTGGCCTGTCGAGGATGCTCCAGCATGAGGCCTCTCCCAGCCTCCTTTTTCCATGAAGAAGCCTTGTCACCCTGGGTGGGCAGGCTGGAAACTTCTTCCTTGGCCATGACTTGGAAGTCCATCCTGTGCGGTATCTTACAAGAAGCATCCCCCCACCCACCCACCCAGGTTATAGCCTGGAGCTAAGTTCCCTCTGCGGACGCTGCAGGGCCTGAGAAACCCAGGATCCCGCTGGGGACCCAGGGCCTGCCCAGCGCTGTTGGCACAAAACGAGTGCTGTAAGACACCAGTGCCCGGTCTTCTCCAGCCGTCTTTGCTGACGTTCTGAAGCAGAGGCAAGCATTTGATCCTCCCCAACAAGCAGGATCAGCTCTATCAAGTGTGGACGAGAGGATTGGAGATAATGACAGGAGTTGGGGGACAGGCGTGAGCTGTGCCCGAAAGAGCTGGTTGGGCATTTCAAAGGAGACACTCCACACAAATATAGCTTCAATACACTCCTTTCTGGATGCCTATCAAAAGAAGTCCTCTTTTATTTCCATACCTTGCATAATAGCAGCTCTCCCTTCCCGAGGAGTAGAGGAGCCTTGCTCCCAGCCCAGAGGCCCTTTGTAAAGCCACAGAAAGCTTTGTCTTCCTCTCCCAGCCGGGGCTGTTTCATGTGCAGGTCAGAGCATTGATGTGGCTACTAGCCAGGAAAATTAACCAGGTGAACTCTCCCCTCGTTAAGCAGTGACAGAGTTTAATTGTGAATTTTCTCTTTCACCCTGTCCGTTCTTGGCAGCGTATGTGGTTGGGGCACGTCCCTGGAAGAGAGGCCCCCAGGCTCTCCCCAGCCTCCCCTTTGGGGATGCCAGCACCTCCTCCAGGTGAGCTAGATGGGAGTCTGACGGAAAAGGGACAGTTCAGAACACTGTTTACACCCAGAGCATCTGAGACCCCCTTTGAAGCTGACCTTGGAGGCCACCATTCTCGTGCCTCCAGCTACCATTATGCACACCTCACTTTCTCTGGCCCTTGGAGAGGGGAGCTACGGCTGCCACCTCAGGCAGGTTGCCTCCACACCCCAGGCTTTGCATGCACAGAACTCGGCCTTCAATAAAGCTGCTTGGTCCCTGTGGCCTTGGGCATCTCTGTTCTTCTGTCCCTTTTCCCATAGCACTGGTCCCCACTTGGGGTCTGGCCTGTCGCCCTGCTGACTTTGATATTTCATCTTCTGTGTGGCCTTAGGTAGCATCTGTCTCCCCTCCCTGAGCCTGCTTTTCCAGCAGTGAAATGGGGATGCTGATTCTGACCTTGAAGGGGTGTTGAAGGGATAGTCCAGGTGTGACCTCATGGGGACTGGGGAAATCCCAAACAGCCAACCCCTCCCACACCCATCACAGGACCTGTGCCCCAGCGTGCAATTAACTTCAGACAAGCTCTCGAACCTTCTTCTGAAGGCCTGTCATCCATTGATTGGTGTGACCCTGAGCAAGCCTTTGCCTCCGCTCATCTGTGAAATGGAGTAACGACCCTCCCTGGATGCCCCAGGCCAGTAGGTGGGCTGTTAGGTGTCAGAACCCAGAGGGCGGAAGAGCTTCAGCTCTGCCCCTGGCGCGGGCTGCCCCCATCACCACTGCCACTTTGCTCTCTGCCTAAGTCCTCACCCAGCAGTGGAGCGTTTTTCACCCTGAAGCCCCTCACAGGGCTCCAGCTCATCCACGCCGCCTAGGTAATTAAGTTGGTATTCCACACGGCTTCCCCTCCTGACCTTTTGGAAACAATGTGTTTTGCTGCATCAACAAATTAACTGCAAATCAGATCCTGTCCTCATAAATGTGCGTTTCTTACCCAGTGAGTGTACTCACCTGGCCCACACAGCTGATGGATGCAGCCACCGAGGGACCAGCAGGGATCAGCAGAGGCCTAAGAGTGCCTCTCTTCTCTGGGACTTGGTATCCATCACACTTTGGGGCTTAGGCCCTTGTGTTTACATCTCCCGGCAGTCATATGGCCAGATGGTGAGTTGTCAACAGTGGAAGCCTAGACGGCCCCCGTGGCCAAGAGGGAGTGTCCGTCCTTAGGAGCCCACCCACCTGCCCTCCCACCCATCTTCTACACCAAGAACATGGAGGCCTCTTATATGTCCCTCCCTGCCTAAATCCCTCCCACTGCACTCAGGAGAAAATCCACGCTTCTTAGGCCAGTGTTCAAGGCCTTATATTACATGTGATCCCCTACTAGCCCCTCCGAGGTCCTGGCCTGTCCCATCCTCATATTCACCCCCACTCTACCTTCGTGGACCACTGTGGTTCCCGTCTCAGGCACCTGAGTTCTCTACCAGCCCGTCGGGTAGAAGAGCCCCTCGTTTGTACCCCGATAGACCTCAGCAGCCCGCTGTCCCCCGCCATATAAGCCCTCCATCAGAGGGCGGGGCCGGGTCTTATTCACTAGTGCGCCCGTGTGCCTGTACGAAGTAGACCGCACTGTTTGTTAAATGAATGAACACATGGATCACATGGCTCCTGTTAAAGCGCCAGAAAGAGATGGTGAAATCAGGAAGGAAGGGGAGGAGGTCACTCCTTCTCTCACCAGTCTTTTCTCTAAGGAGCAGATCCCTAGCAACAGAGTCTACCTGCAGAAGGGTCAGCGATTAGAGAAGCCAAATTGGAAAGGATTCTAGATGACTTTGGACATTTGGGTTGAAAAGGATTGCACAATGGACTAAGAATAACTGCTTGTTTTAATTCCTGTTACTAGCTATGTGATCGCATACTTGTCACTTAAGCTCTCTGAGCTTCCTGTGTCCTGCCTCTTTAGCAAGGAAAGAATCCTCGTCTGACTTGCCTCACCAGGGAATGTGAGGCTCAAAAGAAAGAAGTAGAAATGCTTTGAGAGGCAAAGGCGTCACGTCAATAGAAGAGCTTAGGAAAATCCAGTCCCTTTCAGCAGCGCCTTGCGCACAGCACACTCCCGTGGAAAACTAAGGTCCTCTCATTCACAGGACTCTTCTGACAAGATCTGTGGGTTTAAGGAAAGGGCAGAGGACTGGATGGTCTCCTTCCATCAGCAGGTTGCCAGACCAGAGCCTCACTCGGCTGTGACGCGCCCTTGTAGCATCCTGCATCTCACTCTTAACGAGGTAGCATCCTCACACCAGGGCCCTGTGTCTCAGGAGTTATTTCCATTTTACAGAGGAGGTAACTGATGCTTAAGTAACTCGCCAAATTGTAGAGCCAATATTGACCTCAACTAGAAAATGACAGAGCCAAGACATGAGCGTGAGTCTTTCTAACACAAAGTATATTTCTTGGGGGTTTAGCCCAAGTGAAGATATTTTCCCACCATGCAGGTCAAATTCCATTAGACCATGCATTCCTTGAGGACCGGCCTCTGTCCTGTTCTCCTGAATCCCCAGGCCTTGGCCCCAGGTAGTTGTTCCATCGCTAGACGCCGGAGGACTCTTTCTGCTCTGCCAGAGTGAACCTGCTTCCCTATATATGTGCCCTTCAGGAAGGCAGGCGCTTGTCTAGGCTGCTGAAACCTCTAGCGCCCCCATCCCTCCCGCCACAGCCCTGATCAGGACGTGCCAGACAAATTGTTGAACAGAACTCTTCTTCACTAAAGACTGCCAAAGGCCCAGTCTTTTTGAACTCACTCAAGAGACAGCAGTCAGTGTAGCCAGGGAACCGAGGATCACGTGCACTGTGATTTCTCTGCACAGGTGCCTGGCCCCTGGATTCTCTGCCCCAGGAAATAGAATCCAGGTTTTGTCCCCGCTTTCTCCAGCAGTGGGGAGAGCCCTGGATTCGCAGTCATGAGTCCTGAGAGCAACTCACTCTACCTCCCTCCAGCCTGTCTCCTTGTCCGTGGAAGGATAAGTTCCTGGCACTGGGTCCAGGGCTGTCCTTGGTCCATAGGGCGTGCGGTCAGGGTCAGGGGCCCCAGCTCACCAAAATGGCATTCACTGTGTCTGGCCAGCTTTGCTGCCTTCTTGGGCCTCACCTTACACTGTCATAGCCCCTCATTCAGTCATTCCCTGACTCAGCTTCCCGAGCACTGGGGCTGTGTTCTAGAAAACAGTGTGTTGAGTTGCTTCTTCCCTTCCCTACCCCCTCTTCCACCCAAGTCACCACCACTGGAGCTTTATGGCCTGTTTTAATTGTCCCCAGGAGTACTCAGCTCTCCCCAACCTGTGTCCCACCCCCCCGTCATGCCACCCAGCATATTTGGGAAACCGCAACCACCATAGCCTAATAGCCTTACTGTTCCCTCCCCTCCAGGAAGCAGAAGCCTCTTAGCAGCAAATCCTCTGTGCACCCTGCCCTGGGCAGCTGCTGGAATACACCCTGCAAGGCATCCTTGTGGCCCAGCTCAGGGTATTTGTAGCACATTAGCCTTCCTTGGTGTCTGTAGATGGCCCCGGTGTACTCTGCTAGCTTCCAGGTTGGGTGTGGTCGAGGGGCTGCTTTCCTCCCACCAGCTGTAAATTCAGTTGCAAAAGAACTAGCACTTCGTGGTGACAAAGCAAAATTGATTAATCACAAAATCTGGTGAACTAATTTTTGTTGAGTTGCTACATGTGCCAGGAAGTTTCAGCCAAAAATCTTTGCTGAGCACCTAATGTTTACCCAGTACCGTACCAGACCCCAGGATAAATAGAGAAATGAGCTGATAATTATAACTTATGTGCTGTGAACACATGGGGGGTGGAGGGATGGAGCATCTGACCCCCTCTCCTCAGGGAAGGGCAAGGAGGGCCTCCTGGGGGAGGTGGTGCTTGTGTCAGACAGTGAAGGCTGATAAGAGACATCAAGAGTGAGACAAGGAGAGTTCCCATCATGGCTCAGTGGAAATGAATCTGACTAGTATCCATGAGGACATGGGTTCAATCCCTGGCCTCGCTCAGTGGGTTGAGGATCTGGCGCTGCCATGAGCTGTGGTGTAGGTCAAAGACGTGGCTTGGATCTGGCCTTGTTGTGACTGTGGTGTAGGCTGACGGCTACAGCTCTAATTAAACCCCTAGCCTAGGAACTTCCATGTGCCGCCAGTTCAGCCCTAAAAAGACAAAAAAAAAAAAAAAAAAAGCGAGACCAAAGGAAATGGAAGGTGCTTCAGGAACAGCCTTCTAGAAGACCTGAGCTTTCAGGGAGAGCAAGAGGGTGAGCGGAGTGGGGTTGGGGGGTTGCACCAGAGATGAGACTGCAGAGGCTGGCGGGAGGGGCCCAGAATATGTGGGGCCATGAGCACTTTGGGGCATTTTCTAGGGGATATGAACAGATGTTATGGGGAAGTGAGTCTATGTTCAAATAAATATGGAAAACGGGACTTTTATGAATAAAAGAGTTAATAGGGTTTTGCCTATTTAGGGTAGGGTTTTTTTTTTATCGCAAGAGTTGCCAGCCTTTGCTGTGCTAACCGGCATTGTGAGTCTCCAAAAGGAGCAAGACAGGAGACAGCCCTTTGCAGACCTGTCTGGCTGGGGAACCCCCTTTTCTTCCTCCTACGGTGCATCTCCCAGGGTGTTTCTCAGAAGACACCTTGAGAGATGCTAGCCCGCCACTGAGATGACTTAGGCTGGCAAATGACATAATTGGGCATAAAGTCTACTCTGGAGTAGCGCGGGAGGAAGGTTCGCTGAGTGGAAGAGGCCGGAGACAGGGAAACCTGCTAATGGTGATCGTTGCTGGCATCTATTGGCCAAAGATCTGGGCCAACATTGCCTCGGAAAACTTCTAACAGCCCCCTCAAGTAGGTCATACCATTATTGCATTTACAGACAAGGAAACTGAGGCTTAGATGGTTACGTTGAAGGGCTGGGTGGGGTTCAATCCGAGACCATCTGACCTTAGAGGTCATCTCCTGAGCACCCAGCCACGCTGCCACCCCCACTGGCAGGGACAGAAATGGCCAGGTCAGAGGTGACTAGTGGCAAGGGCTCCAGGCTAGAGAAGGAGGTCACCCAGAGCAGGGTGACGAGAACAAAGGGAGCCGAGGGTGATGGAGGGAAGTGGGTTGGGTGAGAGAATGGAGAGATTGAACGAGGGCAGCAGCCTGCACCTGTGGGCGGCCATGCTCGTCCCATTGGGTGGCATCCTGCCCCCAAGAGAGCCTCCAGCTGAAGAAGGGTCACCAAGCACGGCTTTGCCTACTCTTCTAATGCTGCAGAATCTGGGAAACCAGGCTGTGTTTCCACCCAGATGAGCTCTCAGTGTGCCAGGAGGGGCCCCAGTTCTCCACCAAACCTGTCAGCCATCACCGCTCTGTCGGGCTAGGGACGCCGAGGACTCCGGGAGTCGGGCGTAGGGAATGAGTTGTGAGGCACTTTGCTCTCTGGAGGATCACTGCAACCGAGTGACGCCCTGGGGTGCTGTCCAAGAGACACGTACTGGGAACCACACATGTGAGTCACATAAGGAATACTGAATGTTTTAGTAACTGCATTTAAAAAGTAAAAAGAGTAATTTTAATGATTTACTTAACCAAAATATCCAAAATGTTTGCATTTCAACATACAATCAAGGAGTTCCCGTCGTGGCTCAGTGGTTAACGAATCCAACTAGGAACCGTGAGGTTGCAGGTTCAATCCCTGGCCTCGCTCAGCGGGTTAAGGATCCGGCGTTGCCGTGAGCTGTGATGTAGGTTGCAGACGCGGCTCAGATCCCGTGTTGCTGTGGCTGTGGCATAGGTCGGCAGCTACAGCTCCGATTAGACCCCTAGCCTGGGAACCTCCATATGCCATGTGTGTGGCCCTAGAAAAGGCAGAAAGACAAAAAAAAAAAAAAAAAAAAAAAGTGTATAATCAAGATAAAAAGTTATTGAGATATTTTACATTCCTTTTTCAGACTAAGTCTCTCAAGACTACCGCGTGGGGGTTAGAGGGCCTGGGTTGATGTTGGGGCTGCTTTTACTTACAGCAGCTGTGACACTGCACTTCCACTTACAGCACATCTTCATTTGGACTCGCCACATGTGGCCATTGGCTCCTGCTGTGGGCAGTGCAGTCCAGACTTCGTGGTGTCATGATGGACCTCTGTGAACCTTGAGGCTGAATAAGAGGAACCAGACAGAAACTACCTAGGATTTGCTGAGTGCCCGTGACCTTGGTATAGTGTGGACTTCTGCCCACCTTCCACACTGTCCAGGCATCTAGATGGGCAGGCTGGTGACAGAACAAAGCTTAACTTTCGGAGTTCCCTGATGGCCTAGTGGTTAAGGATTTGGTGTTGTCAGTGCTGTGACTCAGGTTCACTCCCTGGCCCAGGAACTGCATGCCACAAGTGCAGCTTCCCCCCCCCCCAAAAAAAAAACCCTTAATTTTCAAGTAATGGATTTAAAGGACAAACCAGGAGGTCTATGCTCTTTCGATTTTGATTCAAATCCTGAGTTAAAAAGCCAAGCATTTTGTACAAGTTTTATTTGTTCATCAGACATTTATTGAGCAGATTTCTTTTTTTCTTCCCAAGGTGCAGGGACGAATCCCTCAAGGAAATGAACATTCGAAAGAGCACGGGGTGGGGAAGATACTGGGTGACACTGGGTGATGAGGGGGAGCACTAAAAGGCTGCATCTGACCTGGGTGGAGCCTTGAAGGACAAGTAAACATTTGCCAGGCAGGTCGGGGTGGGGCGGGTCTTCCACCGGCCGGGCAGGTAGGAACAGGCGTGGGAGCCTAGGCTCTGCTGGTGAACACAGCTGAGGCGGGGGTCCGTAGGGCACGGCAGAGCCCAGCTGTTGGAGGATTTGGAATGCCAGCCCCTAGCCTTGTGAAAGTGTCACCCCAGGACAGGAGGGGGCAGCAGAGGTCTCGAGGCTGGGATGTGCAGGGTCATGTGGCGTTTTGGAAGCTCCCCCTTGGCCTGTGCGGAGAACAGCTGAGATCGGGGAGGTGATTACAGTGATCCAGGCCCGAGACAGCAGACGTGGCGGCTGAGGGAGCGGGAGACGCAGAAGATGGCCTTCGGGTCTGGGTGACTGGATGCTTGGGGCCGTGTGTGGAATGCATCAAACCATGTGTACTGATGTCTTAAGTTTCCGCTTTAATGCAGCCACAGAGACTCCGTCCCACTCGCCCGCCGCCTCCCAAGATACAGCGCTCAAGGCCCGTGAGTAGCCGGTGGTCCTTCCCTCCCGCCTAACACTGCCTGAGCCGTTCTCCCTGCTGACTAAACCCGGGAGTCTGACCCCAGCTGCCTTGCAAAAGAAAACCAGGAAGTGGGTTTTTTAGCTTCCCTCTGTGTGGCATGCACCTGAACTTGCATTTTCTGGGCTTCTCTCTCCTTTTTCTGAATCAGTTTGGCGGCTCAGGTCAGAGCCGTAGGCAGTGGGGCCGTCGTGTGGTGTGTTGGCCACGTGTGCCTCGTTTGCCTGAATCTCCTAGGCTGTGCCATGTTTCTAACCAATGAGCTCGAAAGGCTCGCTGCAACCCGTCTTCCTCACAAAGGAGGCAGAAGTCTGGCAGCAGGGGTCTCGTTCCCCCCAGGTCTTGGCTTGGGAATGCATTCAGTGTCCCTTCCTGGGGGCGGAGGCTACGCCCACGGAATATCCAGCAGACTCGGATGGGGACCCGTCTCCTCCCCTCCAGGCCTCCCATGGGGCCCTCCCCCCAAGTGACACCCGAAGGAAAGGGCAGAAAAGCAGGATGAGATGTGAGAAGCCCACCAGCCCCTGGGAATGGGTGGGTGAGGGAGAAAGACCCGTCCGTGTTTTCTCAAGAGAAACGCCCTGGGAAAATACTGGTGCAGGGCCCGTGTGCATATCGGTGAAGTCATTTTTCTTGTGAGCTCACACTCTGGCTCTGCTGAGGCCTGATAACTTGGGCAGCTTCCTTTAAAGTGGGAAGCTTGCCGGGACCTTTTATGAGGGCTGTTTACCAAGAGAAGACTTTCTCTTTCTTGTTCAAAGCGGCCACCACTCTTGCAATCACACAAGAGCAGTCCAGTTCCTGCCCACCTGCCATCAGCATTCCCAGCCCCTCCCCGCCTCCATGGCCATGTCCAAATCCATCTTGAAGGGTGTGGCAGCTGAGGGGTGCAGGTGACTAGGCTGAACTGTGTCTTTTTTTTTTTTTAAGAGTTTATTTGAACGAAAAGCAATTTGAATTGACCAGCACCAAACCGGAAGTAGTTGGGGTGCTCTCCAACTGTGTCTAGTTTTAATGCTCCATGCACTCACCCAGCATTGGTGGGGTGGCTGCAAAGTTCTGTGGCACCCTTTCCCTTCCCTACCACACATGGGGGTCGGAAGGGTGGGATGGATGTTGGCAGGTGCCATCACCTATGGCAGCCATGACACTGCAGTTCCAACCATGTGTGACAGACCCATCCTGGACCCCAGTCAAACCGGGGTCAGCACAGCTGTCAAGGGGCTAGACTGCTGCTGCTCACTGTCATTGGGAGGAAGGCACAAATGGCAAAAAGAAACCACTTTGGGGAATAAGAAGCCAACTTCTGGGTCAAACCTTGTGGAATTTAGAATTTCAGTACAGTCATTAGCAACATGGATCCCTGAATACCAAAGCTGTGTGACTTTGGGCAAGTCCTGAAGCTCTCTGAGCCTTGCTCCTCTCTCTCTCTAATACATCCTCATTGACGGAGGTTTTTTGTGAGAATGAATGTGTATGGCATTTGTAAAGCACCTAGCACAGTGCCTGGCGCACGGTAGCGGTTCTTACTCTCAACTGATTTTTCAGTCTTACACCTTCTAAGGAATGACCCAGTTTCTTAGTAACCATTATTCACCTAGGATGTTCATAGTCAGCAAATCATTCTTAGTCACATCATCGCAGCCGTGGCTCACAGTAACTCTATGAAGTAGGCGTCGTCTCCACCTGTTTTAGAGATGAGAGAGCTGATGCTCAGGAATGTAAACCAAGTCCCTCAGCTCTGCAGAGGGGTCATCTGACTCTAGAAGCCGAGGTCTTTCCTGCATACCAGTCTCCCTGGGCCCTCCACCTCCATTTCCATGGGGTCCATCTGCATAGTACCCAGGCAGAGCCTTCAGCTGAGATCTAATTTATCAGCAGTCAGCTGGGTTTCCTGTGGAATCTCTCTGCAGTATTAGATCCTGGCAAGGGTGCAGAGGTGAGGAGAACTGACTTTTATTGATTACCTTTTATGTGCCTAGGACTGCACTCCTTTACCCTTACAACAGCCTAGAGGAGGCAGATGCTATTTTCCCAGCTGGCAGCTGAGACCACAGAGATGGCGTGAGGCCTGCTAGCCTTTGAGCCCAGGCCTGCCTCTCTGCCCTGCCTCCCCCCACTCCCCACCAAGCAGCCTCTCCCAAGCCAGAGTCATCCAGTGGTTAGCTCTCAGAAGTCCCTGGAGAGTCCTAGGCTCCAAGGCAAGCGGCGAGTCTCTTAGAAAGCATGATCTGGGGCAGGGCTGCTCCCCTTGGAAGACTCGGATCCTGGAGACAGCTACCATGGGCTCCACTTTGTCTCGCCAGCATGGGGACTCATACAGATGGGAGGGTGAGGGGGCTGGAGTACAGCCACATCCGCTGGTGACTGAGGACTTGGCAAGGCAAATATCGCCCTGAGCAAAGCCTGAGGATGAGTCCCCGCTGCCTATGCCACTGCACTGCTGCAGGAGGTGATCAGCCTGGCACTTGGGGCTGCACCCCCTTGGGTTATGGTGTGCTGAAGAGGCAGGCTACCTAACAGAACCGGTTCTGCTGGGCCTGAAGTCAGAGAGGCCTGTCCTGGTTTGAATCACAGCTTGGCCACTTCTTGGCTGTGTGACCTTCAGTCAGATGCATACCTTCTCTGAGCTTTAGTTTCATCATCTGTAAAATGGGTTTAGCAACACCCACCTGGTGGGGTAATGGGTCATGTGTGTGTAGTGCCCAGCACAGTCCCTGGCAAGCAGTGGGTACAGATATCCCAGTTCTGCCAATCCAGACACCCTCTGCCAGGCAGGGTCACTGTGGGACTAATTTGAGAACCCTAGAAGCTTTGTGTTTTATGGGGCTCGCGTTCCCCAGTGCCCTAGGGTCTGTTTACTCCGAGGGCACTCATGCAAGTATTTGCAGTGGGCACCAGTGCGCACTTTAGGGGTGAACCAGGGAGACATGGTGCATGGAGCCTCTCAAGGCCCTCGGAAAAGATGGCCTGACAGGAGTCAGGAGCCACTGGCCCCTAGCCTGGCTTCACCAGGTCACTTGGCTGCGGATGTTCTGGGCAGGAGTGTGGCCATCCGCCCCGGAGGGTGGGGGCTAGTCATTCAGCCTTTCTGGAAGGAGCTTTGTACTCCAGCACCTGTGGCTGGAGTTCAGATGTGACCAGAGGATTTAGATTTTCTTTTGAAAAAGAAGAAAAAGGAAAGAGCAGAAGAAAGCCTTGCCAGTGTCTGGTGGACTCAGGGGAGTAGGCTGGGGCGAGCAGGGGAGCGGCAGGCTGTGGTCGGCCGCATGTGAAGCGCTTTATAAGCTCTGTATTTATTATTTCTTGCTCACCATTAAAATCAAATGTACTCGGTGCTTTTGTATTCAATACACATTTAACCCTGCCGACTTAGATTTCTCAGGTTTTAAATCCAGTGGGGAATTGGCTGGTTTCCCAACTTTCCCCTCAAGTCCCCCTTGAACAGAGCTCCAAATCCCTGTTTAGCATTTTCTCCCCCGGCGCTGCTGGGATCCCAGCCCTGGTGGGGCCGGTGGCTGTTGTGTGTGCCTGTGGTTCCTTCCCTCATCCCCAGCCCCCACCTTTCCCCAGCACCCCAGAAAGACGGATGTGATCGCTGAAATATGACGGGCCAGTTGTCTGCATCGTCTTGTGATTCAGGCTTAATTAAACCATTTTGTCTCTGTGTATCTGTGCCTGGTTGCGGCTCTAGCTGTATGTCTGTGGCCGTGTGTGTGTGTGTGTGTGTGTGTGTGTGTGTGTGTGAGAGAGAGAGAGAGAGAGAGAGAGAAAGAGATTTGAGCACGTGCCTTCCTCTCCTGTGCATGCCTCTGTGAGTGTGTTTTGTGAGACTGTGGGTATGTTGGTATCTTGAGGCCTCTGCTTATCTCTGGGTGGTTGTCTGTCCATGAGTCTGATTTTGTGTTTGCTTTGTCCACACCAATCAGATGTGTGTGACGCTGGGTGTGTCTGTAGCCTCGCGGGTGACCACCTCTTGTCCCCCCACGCCACCCCACCCCGGTGCCTTTCTCTCCCTCCTCCCCGCCTTCACTGCCTCCCTCCCCCTGCAGCCCCTCCCTCTCCTTGCTCTGTCTGGTTTATCATCCCTAATGAAGCAGTCTTCTCCATCGATCCTGCTGATTGCCAACCCATTCCTTTTGTTTGTTGGCGCTGAGCCATTCAGCGGCACTCTGACAGCTCAGCTCGTCTAATTAGCTCTGTTGTTCTTTTTCCCCATGTTTCACCACGTTGCAAGTTCAGTTGAAGTTGCCACAAACTTAATCCCCCCATTTCAGCCACAAGTTCACATTCCTAACGCGCCTCTATTGTACCAAGGAGCAGCTGTGGGCGAGGACAGGCTAACGGGCCTTAATGTCTGACCTTCCCGAAGCCCCTACCCGCGACCTCTGTGGGGGGAGGAGGGGGACAGGGCCACGCTACCCCCAACTGCACATCCCCTTTGTGGTGTGAAGTCAGGTGCAAACCAGGTGATCCTGTTTACCAGCTGCTAGCAGAGTCTGGCTCTGGGCTGGGAAACCAGCTCAGGGTTAGCACGGGGGAGGGGAATAGAGCCATTTGTTTATTCAGCAAGGGGTGGCTGGCTGTCCGCTTTCTGAAAGGCCATGTTCTAATGGCAGTCATGATAACAGCAATATTATTATTCACTCCTTAGATTCCAAGCAGCAACCTTCATTTGTTTCTAAAATTCTTGCTGAGGGGCCACTATAAACAGCACTGAGCAGGGTGCCAGGCAAGGGTAAGAGCATCACAAATCCCATCTTCTAGTTCAGAGATACCCCCACCCCAGCCCACCCCACCAGCATCTTTCTTTTGTTATTGGTAAGGACAGAGAAGCAAGAGGCGTGTTTATTGAGCCACCGCTGTGTGCAGACCCCATGCGGGTGCCTTCCCTGCGTCACCTCATTGGACCCTCATGGTAATTCCACAGAAGACAGCGAGTTTGGTGGGATGCATTTGGCTTTGACCCCGCCTCTCATTTGACAAACTGGGCTGAGATCGGACTGGTCATTCCATGGGAAAAACTTGGATTAGATCGGACATGCGGAGACCTGCGGGCTTGATGAGATTCTATAGAGACTTGTCTTTCTTCCAGCCAACTTCTATAGTGTGTTCAGCAGCCATTGTGCTGTGTCACCCACCGTGGCAGGGCTGGGGGGAGGGGTGCAGGGAAGAGAGCGGCCTGTGTGTGCTCTCCTTCCCCGTCCTGTGCGCTAACCTCGGCGGCAACGGCAACAGCAGCGTCTCCTGCCATGGGCCCTCATCTGCAGAGCGAGAGCAGCTCTCCATGCTGGGTCTTTTTATTGGCAACAAAATTCGCAGATAGGCTTTCTTCCCTTTCTCTGGCCCCTCTCCGGCACTGTTCAGAGTAGATGGTACCATATTTAAAGCTGGTGATATTCACTGGACCAGATGAGTGTTCTTAGCCTCTCATCACGGCTCTAGCGGAAGAAGAGGGTCTCTTTGTATAGAGTCCCTGGTCTTGACTTTCAGAGGCTGCAGGTCAGGAAACAACAGAAAAACCCTGTCACTGCAGCCTGGCTGTGGATTGGAAAGCTGTATACCTCACTCTCAAATACACCCACCTCCGACTCTCAAGCTAGGTCCACGTGGTGAGTGCAGTAGCCACACGGGCCATGTGACTTGCAGGCTGAGCCTTGTTCAGGAAGGCTGGACAGGGATGTCTAGGGCAGTAGAAGGAGGATTTTGGGGGGAGTTTTTGTTGTTTTCTTTTTTGTTTTAATTTTTTTATGAAAGTATAGTTGATTTACAGTGTTGTATCAATTTCTGCTGTACAGCTAACTGACCCAGCCGTGTGTGTGTGTGTGTGTGTGTGTGTACACACACATTCTTTTTCTCCTGTTATCTTCCACCATGGTCTATCACAAGTGATTGGATATAGTTTCCTGTGTGTACAGTACGAAGAAGGAAAATTGTTATTGGCACTCTAATGCTCTTAGTATTTGCTATACACACAGAGGAAGTGGGGGGGGGGCATCCTGTCCAGCGTTGCTGTGGCTGTGGCGTAGGCCGGCGGCTACAGCTCCTATTAGACCCCTAGCCTGGGAACCCCATGGGCTGCGGGTGCAGCCCTAAAAAGGCAAAAAGACAAAAAAAAAAAAAAGGCATCCGGTAATTCAGTTGTGAAAAGACGAAATAAGCACATGGGCCCTAAAAACAAGGTCTGAGTGGAACCTCTCCCTTCTACCAAACTAGGTGCCAGAAGGCAGGCAGGACTTACCATCAGTGAAGGCCTCTTTGTTCTGGGTCCTGCACAGACAGTATCTCGCTGAACCCCCACGGCAGCCCCGCAAAGGAGGCAGGCGGAACCATCCCCCAGCTGCAGATGAGGAAACCCAGCCCATCAGAAGAGCCTTTCCCACGAGTGGGTCATGGAATTCTAGCTCCCGTGTCAGCTGGAATCCAATGGTCATGTCTCCATGAAAAGCAGAGCCTTCGAGCCTGTACTATGGAAATCCCTCAGCATTTGTTTCAGGGCCACTTCTCTGCATCTTGAGAACGTCCCTTCCAACTCAGCCCTGTGCCCTTTCTAGGTGCGCCCTCCTCGGCCACATGTCGTTAAGAGACCAAAGAGCAACATCACGGTGGAAGGCCGGCGGACATCTGTCTCGAGCCCTGAACAGTGAGTACCCCGGTGCGCCCCTCCCCTCTGTCTGCGGGAGCCCACGCGGCAGCCCAGCCTTTGGAAGGCTTCCCTGGAGCCCCAAGCGGGTCCTTCACAAAGAGGTCGGTTGGGGAGCGGGGCTTGATCTTCAGTGTCCGTTGTGCTGGCAGTTGTCACTCCAGCGGGAGGCCCCAGAGGCCAGGGAGCTGGGCACGGGCTGGGTTTTGAGTGATGACACCCAAGGGATGCTCGGGCAAGCTCAGAGAAAGGTTCTAGGCCCTTCTCAAGAGGGTGAGCGGGAGTTAGGAACCTGGGTAAGGAGGCAACCTATTTAACGAGAGCCACCACCGTCCTAGGCTGGGCTGCTGGAGGTCTCCAGAGCTTGGCTGACACACAGGACCATCTTCATCCACCGCCCCACCCCCAGCACCTTTGCTCACCTGTGCATTAGCATTTAGTTTATTAGGATTGCTTTTATGCCTCCCCTGGGGCCCAGAGTTCTTCAGGGCAGGGCCTGGCTTAGAGTCACTTGCTGGGCAGACATTGGGTAGATGGGGCGAGTGATGAGGCAGGTGGACAAGCTGTGGCCAGAGATTGAGCTACCTCTTGTGTGTGTGTGGGGTGTTGGGGCAGCACACAGCCCTGACTCCAGAGCTGTCTCCCATCACAGGGAGGCAGAGCTGCCGTCCCCAAGGCACACAGCCCGTGGGCTCTGCCCAGACAACCCAGAAGCTACACACTGGCCTCCTGTGAGGCCTTGAAGAAAGAGCATGAATCCATCTAGGTCTAGGGTTGTTGGGGGAACCAAAAATTTGCCCCTAGGACCCTTGAAGTCCCTTGGGTGAAGAGGGGAATGCTCCTCGTGTCTGCCCCATTTTCAGGAAAGTTCTCTGGGAAAGAAGTTAAGGGAGATGGCAGGTCCTAGCCAGGAAAAGAGCCCAAAGGAAGAAGTGATTCCCAGTTGTCAGGCTATGGCCCAACTCAGCTTGTGGTCCATTTCAGCCTCCCAGGATGCCCGCTGACAGTATAGTACCACTGAGACTATTGTGTCATTGCAGAACCAGCCTGGGCAGTTCTCAAGCCTGTGTGTGTCTCTGTGTCTCTGTGTCCTGAGAGCTGCTTGGTGATGCAGAATTTGGAGAGAGAGCTACAGAACTTGGGTGTAGGTTTAACTTTTGCTGTGCACGATAGGACCCGGGACTGGTGTAACGCTTTCCTTGGCGTGGATTACGATTGCCCCCTTGTGGAGAAAGTGCCGCATGGCTTCAGAGTGCCTCCGATCCCAAAGATTGCTCCTTAGGGGGATGAAATTAGTCACTCTTCTTTACAGCCACCTCTTTAAAACTGGGCTAAGTATTTCAGACACTGTGCTGGGATACAGGGTCATGGGCCTATAGATACTAAAATGCAAATCCAGAACATCCTTGCGTTGCCCCCAAACAGCCCGGACCAACAGCACTTCCCATTCTACAGAAAAGCATCACCCATGTGGTGGCTGGGTTCCCCATTAGAGAGCTTGGACTTCCTCACCACTTATATTTACACGGTTGCTTTTCTAGCCCAGTGCTAGCGGGTTGCTTCATCAGTGTGTGCAAAGAGCCTGTGTCTGGTAACCCCATCATTCTGGTGATTACCACAACTATGTCAGTACCATTTTTGGTGGATTTGTTGTTATTGTAGTTTTTACAGTATGCCTTGTTTTAGATTTCTTTTCAGGAAACATTTGGGGTTAAAATGAACCAGTGGAGACGGGGGGGCTAGTTTCATGGGTTGGCAAACTGGAGGCAATAGAAAACCAGTGACGGGTTCTCTGCGATCACACGTAGCGTGGCCCAGGTCCACTAGGAGATAGGGTCGTGTATCTTAGCTCATCATTCTGAGAGTGCTGTTCACATTGTTTAATGGGGGAGGTGGGGGGCAGGGCTGTTCTCCTGTAATACCAGTGACATTTCTGGTGCAACCCCGGTATTTTCCTGCGTCTCTTCCCAAGCCGCCTTCTCTCTGCACACACACCCCCCACCCCCCGTTGTGCTCCTCCACTTCCAAATGCCATGTCACAACAGCACTTGAATGTGTTTTTCTCAACTGTCATCAACTCCAGCTGGCAAGACCAACTTCTTGAAACACAGGAAGCATCCAGCGGAAAATATTTTAATAAAACAGACTCCTCATAAAATATTGTTTTGGGGAGGGGGGAGAAACCAGCCCCACCAATCTGTCAGCATTGTGCTGGGAGACACGAGAAGACAAGCCGGCGGACGGAGCCACATCCTAATGGGCCTTTGTTGCCCATGGTTTGGTGTTGGGCCCACGGACTCGGTGCCTGGCCCTTTAATCTGGACTGGATTTTCTTGAATCGTGGATCTTTGTCTCCACTGGGAGTATCAAAGTGCATCAGAAACTGAGAGGATTGGGGCAGCAGAAAGAGACGCAGGATCTTTGAAGTTGAGGAGAAGATTCAGTCCTCCTGACTTCTTGCCCCAACCCTCAATTCCAAAAAGCACATTAAATAATTAACTTTGTGGACAGCAAGATGGAGCTGATTAAGACTGAGATGGTCTCCACAGCCTCCGGCACCAGCTCAGCGTCTCAGCGTCTAGGATTCATCCAGGTCCGGTAGCATCGCCGGCAGCCCTCTGGCCGGTCCATCCATCGAAGTCTGCTTTTTCCTTTAGAGTCCATGCCCATCTGTCCGTTCTCGCATCCTTTCATTCAGCAAATGCCTTCAAAAACCTCCTAGGTATGGGAGTTCCCGTCGTGGCGCAGCGGTTAACGAATCCGACTAGGAACCATGAGGTTGCGGGTTCGATCCCTGGCCTTGCTCAGTGGGTTAACGATCCGGCGTTGCCGTGAGCTGTGGTGTAGGTCACAGACGCGGCT
>PVHT021183634.1:8693912-8730577 GCA_004024745.2 Catagonus wagneri
GAGTTCCCGTCGTGGCGCAGCGGTTAACGAATCCGACTAGGAACCATGAGGTTGCGGGTTCGATCCCTGGCCTTGCTCAGTGGGTTAACGATCCGGCGTTGCCGTGAGCTGTGGTGTAGGTCACAGACGCGGCTTGGATCCTGCGTTGCTGTGGCTCTGGCGTAGGCCGGCGGCTACAGCTCCGATTAGACCCCTAGCCTGGGAACCTCCACATGCCGCAGGTGCGGCCCTAAAATGACAAAAGGCAAAAAAAAAAAAAAAACCTCCTAGGTATGAGCATCATAGGATTTTTAAAAGAGGCCCTAAGGAGAATCCCAGTGCCGAACTTTGTTTACTTGCATCTTCCCAAAATAAAATTTTTCCTGTCAAAATTTTCTTCCCAATCAAAGGTGGATATCTAGCCCCATAAAACCATTTGATGGCAATTGGAAAAGAAGATTTCCACAGAGAACATTCCCTCTGTTTTTCAGCTAACATTAGCTAATTAATATTCAGTGATGATTTCTCCTCAAGAAGTATTAGCTGCTTTCATTATTATTCGAAATGGGGCTGATGGTGAGCCTGAGCATCCCCCAGGGTGAGAGTTAGGGTAGGAGAGGCCAGCCAGCAGGGGCAGTGGGTCAGAGGCCGGTCCCGTGTGCTGGGCCCTCCTGTGCTGGAACTGACTTCCCCTTCCACAGAGCGGGAGCTCAGGCTTGGAAAATGTATTAACCAGTGTTGCAGGGTCGTCCAGTCAGAGAGTGGCAGGGCCAGCACTTCAAATGCTGCTCGATTTCATTCTCTCGTTTACACTCTGCTGCCCAGGAGGGTCCGTTGTTAGCCTGACTCTGCCCAGAGAGACGGCTTCGTGTCCCCAGCTGACTGGCTCCACATGACACCTTCCTCTCTGGCTCTCTCTGGTTGGGAACCAGAACTGTTCAGTCCCCTTCCTGCCGGGGAAGCAGTGTTCACTGTGCCCGAGTGTTTCTATCTGGAGAAGGGACGAGAAGGAGCATTTACCGAACATCCCTGGAGACTGTAAAGGGTAGGAGGTGGCTTTCCCGTTTAACAGATGGGAAACTGAGGCTCAGAGAGACTTCCTGTGACTTGCCCAAGGTCTCAGGCCTGGAAAATGGAGAGGTGGTCTGGTGACAGAGGCCTCGCCCTTTCTTCTGCACCGTCCAGGCTTTTGTTAAGAAGCAGACTATGACAGTGAGCTACTCTGAGTGTGAGGGAGAGGGTGGCCACAATGGGCAGTGAGGTCACAGGTCCCCACCTGTTGGCTTATTTCACCAGGAGTGTGCATGGCTGCTGGGCCCCAGCTTATTTTCCATTTAGATGGCCAGATAAAGCCAACTTCCCATGTTACACAGGGCTTAGAAAGACCCGATAACAAGCTCTGAAAGGCAGCACTGTGTTCAGCGTGCCTGCCCCTCAGAACCACACCCAGTGAGCGGACAGGGGCCAAAGGCAGGGGGTGACCTACTGGTCCCCAAATGCTTCTCTCTCTCTTTCGTTCACTGCCATGAGGGCTGAGAGTTCGGCAAGAAGTAGTTACAAACAGCCCCCACCTTTCAAAATCTTCACACTAACCAGACGGGTCGGGCTGTCTTCTGAGTGGTAATGAGGAAGGGTTTGCGCTCGGTGTGGATCTGAGACATGCTGAGCCCAAGCTCTTTCCATTGCACCTCGTCCTCAAAAGGTGACACACAGAATACCCTCCATTCACCCGAGTCTTGACTGGCCACAGGCTGGTTATTAAGAGTTTCATTGTGCTCAATAAGAATGTTCAAATTTAGCCACCAGGGGCTCATAAACCATTGCCCTGTCACTTCTCTGGCCAGATCCATGCAAAAATGTACTCTTTTCCAGTAATTTTGTTTGTCCAAATAACCCAACAGCCTTATAGACAATCTAGAAGTTAGGGGAAAGAGTTCATTCTGAATCCCATTACTTTAGTTCAGCTGCTTATTAGCATTTCTGCAGACTCCTGTCCAGCCTTTCTTCTAGATATATTCTGCAGAGCCTCCAGTGTCTTTGCAATATCCTGTAGTACAGACTTGTTCCTTGTCCTTGTAAGTCCTGTCGGTGACTGCAGAAGATCAGTGTGTGTGTGTGTTTGGGAGGGGGGGTCCACCTGACCATGCCCCTCTTATGGGTAGATTGTAGATTGTTCCAGGTTCTCACAAATATGAAAAATGCCAGAGTAAATCTCCTTTAAGTTGCTTCTTGCCTTATATCATTATAAGAACGACTACCGTTAACTGAGCACTGTATCCTAAGCACTTCACGTATATTATTCCATTGATTCCTTGTGAGAAATCTGGGGGTGGGGGTGGGTATCATTAGCTCCATTTTATAGAAGAAGTAGCTGTGACTCTGAGAGGTGGTCACCGCCCTCGATCCTACAGCCAGCCGGTGGCAGAGTCTCACAGGCAGATTTCTGCTCTGTGTTGCTAAATAACCTTCTGAAAGAATCGTACCACTTTGCACTCCCATCATTGCCGTGGACCCCCAGGAATCTGGTCTGAGAGACCCCGAAGAACCTGTGGCTGGTGTTAGAAAGCCTCTGGCCAAGGAGAACTGGCTGGGCAGACAGTGTGTACACCAGGCGGCTGGCCCATCCTGCTCATCTGGGTCACACTGTGTGACCCCAGAACCCAAAGTCCCAGAAGAGTAAAATAAGATCAGAAGAAGCCGCCAGAAGCATTTAGTGAGAGCGCTGCCCAAAGACCAGGTCTCAGAACACTTTACTACTGTATCTCTTCAGGCCTGCTGCACACGTGCTCTGGCAGGTGACGTGCTGCCTGCCGCCCTCTGCCCCCACCCGCCTCTGTCTCCTGAGACCTGGGCTCAGCCCCACCGTAGCTGAGGGTGACCACCAGGGCCCCTCTCCTCCTCCACAGCCCAGGGCTGCCCTGCGGGTGGCTGCCAGTCCGAGACCTTGAGCAAGTCTCTTTGCCCTCTTTTTTTTTTTTTAATGCAACACCTGGTAACGTCCCAAAGAACATGATTTGGGAAACTGCGCACAGGATTCCAGTCAGCAGTGACTGCTGAAACCTCACCCGTCTGATACTCCCCCTCCCCCATGAGCCGCGCCCTCCCTTTCCCGAGGCCCACAATACCCTGGACTTGCCCTGCCGCTGTTGTGCTGTGACATCCACACACGCTCGCACACCTGGTCGTCTGGGAACAGGGCAGGGCCGTGTGACCTCCAGTTTTGACTCTTCAACTCCTGGACCAGAGCCTGACCAGCTCTGCTCAGGGATATTTACTGGACGAATGAGTAAAAGGAGTCACTGAGGGCAGGTTGAAGCTTACAGCCCAACACCCTAGAGGTGAGGGAGTGTGTCAGTTAACAATCACAAACGTGTAAAGAGGAGTTCCTATTGTGGCTCAGTGGTAATGAGCTGGACTAGTATCCATGAAGATGCAGGTTTGATCCCTGCTGCCGCTCAGTGGGTTAAGGATCGGGCATTGCCTTGAGCTGTGGTGTGGGTCGCAGATGTGGCTCGGATCAGGGGTTGCCATGGCTGTGACATAGACTGGCAACTGCAGCTCCGATTCAACCCCTAGCCTGGGAACTTCCTTATGCCTCAGGTGCAGCCCTAAAAAGAAAAGAAATACAAAAACATGTAATGAGCACCTACTATGTGCCACATGTGATTACCATCTGCCCAGCCTGGCTTTCTAAGAACCAGAAGCTGTGATCCTCCCAGGAGCAAGTCAAGGGGCCAGCTGGGCCCCGGGCCCCGGGGATGGGGGCAGCTGGCTGGGTACTACCCCTGGCAAGCCGCCAGGACACCAGGCAGAAGGGTGCAGACCCAACAAGCAAGGTGAGAGGCTCCTGACCTGATGTGGGCCCCTTCCCCCTCCAACGGTGGGCTCTGGGCCCGGAGACAAAGCCAAGCCAGAAGCCAGGCATGGAGCCTGAGCCCAGACTGGAAAAGCAGGCACTGGCACAGAGCCTGCAGGATGTGCAGCAGCCCAGAACACAGCACCCCTGGTCTCCAGCCACTTACCCTGCCACCCGGAAGGAGGGACTTTCCCAGGAGCTGTTGCCATATGAGGAATTAGTTCCAGCTACAAAGCCGGGCCTTTAGGATGCCCTTGGAAACTGTGCCCCATCCTCGAGATGCTAATGAGCTCAGTCTCCTCCGAGAGGCTTCACCATCCCAACCAGCGCCTTCCCCATTCCAGATTCCACATCACCATTTTCCAGGGGCAAGTTTCTGGCCCAGTACTTTGACGTTTGTCATCTTGGTTAACCTCCCCTGCTCCCCAAAAGTCTTCACAGTGAAAGCACTGTTAGCCCATTCAGCCACAGGGTGCCAAGGCTCTAACAGGTAGAATGACCTGCCCTGAGTCTAGCACGTACACCCGGGTCTGCTGGGTTCCACATCCACGTCCACTGTTTTCTCACAGGAAGGGAGGGAGAGAGGGGAAGGATGATGATAGATGATAGATACATAGATAGATAGATAAGATAAAATAAGGTAAAATAAATAGATGCAGGTTAATAATTAAGTGGATGGATGAATAAAGCTTGGAAAGGCAAAAGGTACAACCAGCCCAAGAGAAGACCATCAGGGCAGTCAAGCCAATAAGGCCCGCTGCTTCCCCAGCCCCCACATCACCCCTGACCTTGCACATGACCTCCAGTCCTGACGCTGGTGCAAGGCCTTCCACCACCTGGTCCTTCCCTGCCAGTCCCATCTCCCTCTTCTCTTGAAACCCTCACCCCCCTCCAAAAAAAGAAAAAGGAGTTCCCGTCATGGTGCAGTGGTTAACGAATCCAACTAAGAGCCATGAGGTTGCAGGTTCGATCCCTGGCCTTGCTCAGTGGGTTAACGATCCAGCGTTGCTGTGAGCTGTGGTGTAGGTTGCAGACGCGGCTCGGATCTTGCGTTGCTGTGGCTGCAGTGTAGACTGGCGGCTAACAGCTCCGATTAGACCCCTAGCCTGGGAACCTCCACATGCCACGGATGCGGCCCTAAAATGACAAAATGGCAAAAAAAAAAAAAAGAAGCCCTCACCCCAACCTCATGTCCCATGTCCGCTCCTCCACAGAGACACCTCCAGGCCATCGTGCAGCCTCTGCTGGACCCACAGTTAAAAGCTCAGCCCTGTGTCACCTCCCAAGTGGAGCCTTGTCCAAGAGCCCCTGAGCCAGGCCCACCCCCCAACCACACTCTGGCAGAGCAAGTTCCCAGTGGGGTGGGAAGGACCTGGCCTCACATTCACCTGTCCCCACCTGACAGGAAGAGAACTTCTCATTGGTGATGCTGACTCATTACAGCAATGAGTCTCTTGGTACATATCTCTCAGCGGCCGCATGTCTTCGCTTACCACTGAGGACAAAGATCCCACATCCAGCAGGTTCCCATATCGGTCTCCAGTTTTGCCTGGGAACAGCCCCGGCCTTGCTCTGGGCCACACAGGGAATAGCCTCAGTGCAAGTTCCAGGACTTTCTCATGGGTCCCGCACTGAGCTCATACCCCTCTCACTTGCTTCAGAGCCCTTTTCTCTGCTTTCACCCATGCACGTGCTAAGGTTCACTCTGGACTATGGCCCCATGTCAGGTGATGGGGGGGTTGGGGCACGCAGAGTCTCCAGGCAGGGTGCTCTCAGGTCCTGATGTCCTGTGACATGCCCAGCTGGGGACCAGTAACCTTGAATGCCTAGGGAGACCCTGCACACGGTGAAGAGGCCCAGAATCTATTTGTTGGCAGGAGAATCTGGCATGTGGTTAGTGACTGAACATGCACTGGGCACCAGGAGAAGCCCTTTACAGATGTTTTCATTCAAGACTCACAGGAGGGCTGCAGAACCCATTTTACCGGTAAACTAAGGTTCAGGGAGGTAAAATGACTTTCCCTAGGTCCTTGGCTGGCACATGGGGGATGGTAGAAGGCTGGACAGATGGGCCTCGTCCTGGGGCCTCTCCCTGCTCGTCAGCCCCATAGGAGCCTTGTAATCAAGGGACACCAAGACGTTTCAAAGGAAAGATCCTTTGTGCTGGAGTGAAATGATCCTTTAAAAAATGATCACCAGCTCCCCTCGTTACCTCCGGAGACCAAGTCCTTGCTGATTTTTTCCCTTCTTTATCTCAAGTGCATTTAAATGTCAATTAAATTTGAAATATCTACATTTGTCAGCATTTCATTTTGGGCCAGCATGACGTGCTGCTGATTTGTCCACGCGATGTGACACATGAAAAAAACTCTCGAGATGCAGATCTTCCTCATTAAAAAATAAGCCCATGCGATCCCGGCGCAGCAGAGAGCCACAGAGCACGTCCCCGCTTCCTGACGCTGTGTCTCTGACATGGTATTTAAAAAGGAACAGCCGCGCCTGTCACCACTGTCACACACGCACTAGCCGGCGACACGTTAAACCAAACATTAGAAAGGGCTCGGGGAGTCATCTGCATGGGAACTCCGCGCTGAGATGAGGTGGGCAGAGGCGGGAGCAGCCGTGGGAGATGATGGGGTCTGAGTGTGATGGACAGCGGGCCTTTCTTTCTCGCCAAGACTCTGGCAGCCCTCGCTGGGTAGCCAAGTTCGCCACGACCTGCCTTTTCACAGACAGCTCTTTGTGTATAATAAAATCCAGGCAAGTGGTGGGTGGCAGACTGCAGGGTGGTAGCTGAATTGGGTTAATGAGGGAAGAGGTACACTTTTTTTCTTCATATTCTGCCTTAAGCTAATAAAAAATTTAAACCTGGAAGTATTCGACGGCTCGTCCTTTATCTCTGACAAATATCTGACTGTATGTTTCATGGGAGAACATGAGCAGAGAATTCAAATAAGTTCATTTTGAAATCTCACCTTTTATCAAAAATGGAAGGGGAAACACCCTACCCCTTATTTCATTGTTTCAGATCCACAAAACTGAAGAGGCAGGATCACAAAGTGGTTTAGAGTCAGGCAGATCCAGATTCCTGGCTCCACCCTTAGCTGCTGTGTGACACTGGGCAAGTGACTCCCCCTCTCTAAGCCTTGACTGCTTTATCTGCAAAATGAGGATAAGTACTTAATGAGAAACTGTACAGACAGCATTTAGGCCAACACTTGGAAATACTGCTAGTGTCATCATCGTCATCCGTGTGGCCCAAAGCCTGGACCTGAAGAAACTGACCACACAACTTGGCAGGGTTCTCGCCTGGGTGCCCCATCACTCTCCAAAGACGGGTGGTGCGTCTGGGAGACACCCTGGGCCTCTTGTTAAAGCCGTGCCCAACCAGCCTGGCCAGGCCAGAAGACCCAGCTGAAGAGGGAAGTGGTGAGCTGGAAACTGAGGCTCCCTCTCTGACCCCTACTCACCCCCAAGCGCCCACGTGAGAGGCACTGGATTTTGACAGCGATGGGAACTGCTGCAGCCTGATCGAAGCCAAGGTCCAGTCCAGCGCCAAGGCTCTTTGCTCTCACATGTATCCAGACACTGCCAGCAGGTTTAGTGGCGTTCAGCTGATGTACTTATTGTGCTCTCTGTTTTCATGTCACAGCCGTGGGGGATGGAGGGGTGCTGTCCTTGGATGGGTGTTGGCAAGGCGTTCAAAATGGATTTGAGGGCCACCCAAAGCCTCGTTCAGTTTGACCCAAGCGAAGGTGCGAGTCTCCCTCGTGCACATCTAGCACCAGCCTAGAGGACGGGAATGAGAGGGCCCTGGACTGGGATCCCTGCCCCTCTCTTCCCGGTTGGGGGCCTGGTCACACCTCTCCTCTTCCCCAGTGGTCCCAGTGCTCAGCTGGCACTGGACCTGCTCACCACGAGCACTCAGGAGGTGCCTCTCAGTTGGGTGTGTGGGTGAATGGACAGAGGGGTTGATGGATGGACTAATGACAGTCTCATTGTCTATAAAATCTGTACCCTGACACCTTCCTGCTTCCCACTGGGAGCATAGAAATAACATATGTAAAGCCCCTGGCACAGTGCCTGCTTGTGGATATTATCTTAAACATTTTTCTGAGACTCCCACCTGCCTCTGTATATCTAACACCCTCACCCCTATACAGGGTCCCATTCTGCAAGTCTCAGCATCTCAGAAGACAGATGGGGAGCTCAGAGAGGAGACATTCTCTTCTTTATTGAAGTACAGTCAGTTTATAATGTTGTGTTAGCTACTGGTGTGCAGCACGGTGATTCGGGTTTTTTTGTGTGTATACTTTTTCATATTCCTTTCTATTGTGGCTTATTGTAGGTATTGACTATAGTTCTCTGTGCTATACAGTAGGTCCTTGTTTATTTTATGTATAGTAGTGTGTATGTGTTAATCCCAAACTCCTAGTTTATCCCTCCCCACACTTTTTGCCCATTTGGTAACCATGGTTTTGTTTTCTATGACCGTGAGTCTGTTTCTATATTGTAAATAAGTTCATTTGTATCATACTTTAGATTCTACACATAAATGATCTCATATGACTCTCTTCACTTAGTGTGAGAATCTCTAGGTTGCATCCATGCTGCTGCAAATGGCGTTATTTTATTCTTTTTTATGGCTGAGTAGTATTCCATTGTGTATATGTACCACTTAGTCCAGTCATCTGTTGATGGGTGTTTAGGTTGTTTCCATGTCTTGGCTATTGTGAATAGTGATGCTATGAACAGGGGGGTGCATGTGTCTTTTTGAATGAAAGTCTTGTCTGGATAGATGCCCAGGAGTGGGATTGCTGGATTGTGGTAGTTATATATTCAGTTTTCTGAGTAACCTCCATACTCTTCTCCATAGTGGCTGCACCAGTTTACATTCCTACCAATAGTATAGGAGGGTCCCCTTTTCTCCACACCAGAGAGGGGACACTCATACTGCTGTGCAGCCACAGCTGAGGAAAGGGACCTGTGCCAGGAAGAGGAGTGAAGCAGGCAAGTACAATGTCTTGTCCCCAGCATGCTGGCTTCCACTGCGGGTGGGGAGAAAGAAAACGCTCCAGGCCCCTGCCCTTGAGAAAAAGAATCTCAAGAGTTCAGTGGTATCAACAAAGTGCTAAACCATGCAGGCCAAGGAGAGGCCACCTCCTTCTAGGGAGAAAACTCCACTGGGAGCTCAAGAAGGCTTCCTGGCAGTGCAGTTTGAGCTGAGTCTTCCTGGCTAAGGGCAGTCAGTGCCCCAGGCAAGAGCACAAGCTGGTGGCAGAGAGGAGAGGGGAAGGAGCACAGAGCTGGGCCCTGCTTGGAGCTCGGGCTTGGCAGCCCTCACCTGTCCGCCTGCCCAGCGAGCTCCCCAGAGTGGAGCCTAAGGCAGGGCGCCTGCCCCCCTGAACCCCCATCTGCTCAGGAGAACAGTCCAGCTGGCGAGCAAGAGTGGGTCCCCCTCACTTTTAAGCAGACAAGTAAATCATTCTGCAAATGTTTGAACGCTAGTATTGCTGACACTTTACTCAGTGGGTTTGCTCACCACACAATCAGTTGCATCAAAATCAAGGTTAAGAACAACAGATTTGCAGGTGTGAGCAGGACTGTGATTCAGCACAGGATTCCAGGCTGTGTGGAGAGTGGCCTTCTGCTGGGCCTTGTTTGCTGTCCCAGTGGACTGAGCAGAAGCTGGGCCCCTGGTGCTGACCAGGGCGTGTTTCTGCAGTGGGATCTTCCTGCCCTCTCTCCTGGGCCGGAACAGATTACCCTCCAAGGCCATACTCTCTCCAGTCTGGGACCGCCCGCCAGGTGCCTGGGAGAGGGGGGGATCACTGGTACCCCCTTGCTGTGCAACCTTGGGCAGGTGGCTTTCCTTCTCTGAGCTCAACCTCCCCTTCAGTAAAAGGGCAAAACTCTTTGACTGACAGACTTCCAGGGACAATTTGAAGAAATGAAGGGTTCGGGTGTGACAGTGCTGGGGAACTCACAGCCCCAGGACTTCTAAAAAACAGTGTGTTCTTGGGTTACAAGTAGCCTAGCACCGGTAACGGTGGACTGGTCACAACCCACCCTCACAGTCCCCCCGGCACAGCTGCTGTCCCTCACTTACCCTCCAGCCCTGGTTCTCGTGCACTTTTTAGGACATATTTCCCTGTCCTGAAATAAAACCTAAAAGGAATTGTATCAGATAAAGCAAAGAAAGGAGACTGCTCCAGCTGGGGTACAGGGAGAGGAGACGGCCCCCATCAGGTATCCCTGTGCCTGCTAGCCCAGCTCCCCATGGATCCTCAGTGGGCGCCCAGCCCACTGTGCCAGGCAGAGGCATGGGCCACCCGCTCCCCAGCCGTGCGCCCAAGCCTCAGCCATGGGGCCGGGATTTGAACCGAGGTCTTCGGAGTCCAGCTCCCTCTCCCGATCACATACCTCTCGAGGGCCCTGGTCAGTGTATAATTCATAGGAGCCGGCAAGGAGTTTCTCTGGGGGGGCTGTGTATGTGTTTGTGTTTATAGAGGTAGCGCTCACAGGTGGCTGACAAGGGAGATGTATTTTTTATAACAATGAATATTTAATTTCCACATCACAGATGAAAAAGACTCTCTGAAGAGGCATCTGAGGGAGACTCCAGAGAGCGGCCGCTAATCAGAAAAGGGCCTTCTCACGAGTGCTCCTCTACTGGCTCACTTTTTTTAACTTTTTTTTTTCTGATTATTGATGTAGATATGCACATTGGAAAAAAAATAGGAGACACAAAAATAAAAAGAGGCTAAGGGGGAAAATATTACCAATAACCTACCAGCTTTTGATGACATTTAGACATAGACCTCCTTTCCAGTCTTTGTTCTGTGCAATTGTTCATAAGCAAATGAGAGGGAGAACAGTTATAATTGCAATTCTGTATCCTGATTTTCAGCTTTTTCCTTATAAACATTATAGTTAATGGGAGGGTAATATTCAGCCAACTGTATCATAATTCACTTCAGCAGATTTCCACTGTGGAAATTTCGGTTGTCTCATGTTTTAATATTATAAACATAGCAGTAACGAACATCTTTGTGCTTCATCTGTTGCTACATCCAGGGTTATTTAAATGGAAGTAGAATTACAGGGTCATAGATGCATTTAAGACTCTTGACACAGGTGGCAAACCCACAGTTTCTTTTCTGTTTGGGACCAGCTTCCTCACCGTGGGGCCTGTCAGGCCTTCTCCAGGCAGCCTCCAGCCTGGCTGGCAGAAGGAGGCCAGGCCCAGGCTCTGCACCCAGGCGTCCTCCCCACCCCGCCATGCAGAGTCCCGCGGCAGCTCCTAACTGTTCTCTTCTCTCTTGTCTTCCTCTGCCCCAGCCTGGTAAAGCCTTTGCGACACTATGCTGTCTTCCTCTCCGAAGACTCCTCTGATGATGAATGCCAGCGGGAAGAGGGCCCGAGCTCTGGCTTCACCGAAAGCTTTTTCTTCTCCACTCCCTTTGAATGGTCTCTCCTTCCTCCTTCCATTTCCCTGAGCTCGGCTTGGTGACTCTCCGGGGCCACTTGGGGGGGAGGGGGAGGCTGGTGCTGCTTGCATTTGTGTGTGGGGAGGGGTGTCCGGAGCTGCTGCCTTCTGGTGTGCGGTGCCAGCTTGCAGGATGGACACTGCTTCTGTGTGCCTCCTCTCGGGGCTTTCATTCTGCCAGCACCAGAGGGGCTGTGATGAGGCAGTGCGGTGACAGTAGTGGCTGGGCATCGGCCTCATTCCCTATGGGGAAAATGCACTTGATCGTCAGTGGAGTCGGTGGCTACAATTAGCCTGGTTGTTGCTGCCCAAGTCTCCTTTTATCTCAGCACATCCTGGAAAGCCATGGAAGCAGAGGGTCAGATTTTAAGTTTAAAAAAAAAAGTCCCCAGTATGGAAAGCATATAGTAATGATGGCATGTCCAAAGGTTTTCCTGATCTGCTTGACTTTAAGATAATTTTTACCATTATTTTTTATAGCCTAAGCTTCTTTCTAATTAGAAATCGCAAGAAAGAGAAGGAAAGAAAGGAAGAGAAAAAACATTTACCAGATTCTAGCCACCGCTCAGAATTAGGCTTTGGTGGCTCCCCTTTCTTTGCTGGTTCTTACCCTCTACCCACAGGCTTTCCAGAGCTGGGATTGAGCAGAGGAACAGCCTTGGTTTGTGCTTATTTGTCAGGAGGTAGAGATGGGAGCTGCCCTTTGCTGAACACCCACAGCAACCCTTCCGGAGTGACCCTTCCCAGTCAGTTCACAGAAGAGGGATTCTGCCCTCCCCCCCTTCACCCTCCCGCTGCTACCAGCCCCTCCCCGAGCTGGACCTGTGGGTTCCTGGGGCACCTGATAAACTGACAGCTCTGCTCCTGCCACTGTCCCTTTGGGGGAGGAGGGTTCTGGCCCTTTCTGCCACCAGCTCACCTGTGACCAGGAGCAGGTCTGTCCCCTCCTTAGGTCCTCATTTATAGAGAGCAGTGGCCTGAGCCATTGCTGCCCAAGCTTCGAATGCCACCTGATCTGTGCCATGAATCTTCTTTAAAACTAAAGGAAAAGCCTTGTCCTGAGTAATAATGTCTGTGATATCACAGGCCTAATATATCAGTTATTATTTCTATTATTTATTAAAAATAAAGGTAGCATCATTGGAATAGAAATAGCATCTGTATATCAACTTAAAATCACCCTGCAGGTATAGGCAGCCCACACGCGTGACGTCCGATGACTTCCCCACTGTGGAATCCAGCAGGTCACTTTCTTTTTAAACTGATCAGTGCCCTCATTACTTAAAATAATGCTCACTCCCTGAGCCATGGTCTAGGAAAAGGACAGGCTTTTGAGTGGTTTGAAAGGGAAGTGGCCATCTTAAAACAAGTGTTCTTTCCAAAGAATGCTATTTCCTTAACTATACAAAGCATGCAGACTTTTTTTTAGTTTCCTTTACTGTGTTCAAGCTTGGTTAGAGGGGCTTGGTCAGGTGGCTTAGTCAGAACAAGTGAGGGACTTTAGAAGGCTCTCATACTTCCATTTCTACTTCTTGCCAGGTACTGTGTGATATAGGGTGAGTTACTTAGCCTCTCTGAGCTTCAGCTTCCTCATCTATAAAGTGGGGGTGTGAATCCTACTTCTTGGGCTGCTTATGTGGCTTCAGGGAGATAGTACTGTCTGATGCAGTCCTTGCTAACAGTCGAGACTGTTAGTTGAGCCCTTTCCCCTCTGCTGATGGTCCCCTGTCCAGGTTCATGCAAGTGGGCCTTGGGGACCAGCAGGTGGCGCCCTTCCCCCGCTTTCCAGGCGCCTTGGGCAGTTTCTGCCTGACCCAGAAGCCAGAGCTGCATTGTTAGAGAAACGGGATGTTGCTCTGGCCTAGGCTCCTCTAGAGGTCAGGGCTTGTCTAGGCTCCATTCACATACCCAGTGGTGCCCCAGGGCTCAGGATTGTGAGAAAGGAAAGCAAGAGGCATCCTGTGTCCCCTACACCTGGGTGGAATGCAAGGCTTTTGTCTGATGCATGAATGGACAGAATGCTGTTAACAGCATCAGCTTGTCTGCCGTGCACCGGACACCACGTTTGCTTGTGTAACCTCCACCACCACCTGCAAGGAAGGTGCATTCTGGAAAGGGGGAGCGGCTGAGGCGCAGGTTAAATGACTGGCCCAAGATCCCACAGCAAGGGACGGTACCAGAGCTGGAGCTGAGGTCAGCACAGGCTGAGGCCCAAGACGGTCCCCACTGAGGATCCTGGGGAGAGTTCCCTCAGCTCCATTCCCTGCGAGCTGTTCCCAGGACCCGAGTGCTGTCAGGGTGGGAGTGCGGACAGTAGGCTCAGGAAGGAGCCTTCCAGACAGTCCCGATCCTCACGCCTTGTGGGAGCGGCTTGTGAGCCCAGTAGCCGGTTCTGCGGTGGGCCCTGTGGTTTGGGGAAAAACTAAGTAGGCCGCCTGGTGCGAGCCAGAGCCAGAGCAACTTGCCCCCGGGTCCCCAGTGAGCAGAGCCCAAGTGCAGCCCCAGGTCTCAGGGTGCTGCGGCCCAGACTCCTACACTCAGGGGCCCAGGACGCTTTCCCGTCCCAAGGCTTCCTTAACGCCTGGAGGTTCCTCGGGTGGGGACTGCCTGCTCCTCCCCAGAAGGCTCTGAGGGGCAGAATCCAGCCTGCTCTGCCTCCTCCCAGGCCGCAGCCGTATCGGACACTCAAGGAGTCAGACAGTGCTGGAGACGAGGCGGAGAGCCCGGAGCAGCGAGCACGGGAGCCCGGGGGCCCTTCCCCAGCTCCACCTGACCGCGCCGCCAGCATCGACCTTCTGGAAGACGTCTTCAGCAACCTCGACATGGAGGTTCCGCTGCAGCCTCTAGGCCAGGCCAAGAGTTTGGAGGACCTTCGGACCCCCAAAGACCTGAGGGAGCAGCCAGGGACCTTTGACTATCAGGTATGGTGGGCTAGGGGTGGGTGCACACTAGCGGCACTTTCTGCACGTGAGGCAGGTCCCCCCAGGGACTTTTGCAAGGTCCTCAGCCAATGCTCAGGGTCACTAACTGCAGACCCTGCCAGGCTGGCCAGTGGCCAGACCCCCTCACAGCGATCACCGCAGAAGATGCTGGAGCCTAATGGAAGTCTGTTCCCACTTCCACCCGTGCGTCGGAGGTGGGCTGGTGCTTCACACCCCTCTCCCCAGGACCCCCCGCCCAAGCCCCAGCGGGGCTGTGATCCCTGGTCAAACTCCTTGAAGAGACCCTGGGTCAGAGTTCCCAGCTCTGGATATTCAAGTGCGACCCCTGGTCTTCCACTGTGACTTTCAGTCTCTCGCTCCCCCTCTCTGTGCCTCAGTGTCCTCTCTTGCCAGTGGGGGTTTCTGACTCTGCAGTCCCCAGGTCACAAAGCGCCTGTCCCTCTGCAGGGAGTTGCTTTTCCCACGCTGCCAATGAGGGATTTCAGGCCAGGAGAACGGACGTGACGCCCAGGCTGGGGCCTTCTAAGTGGCAGAGCTGGGACTTGAGCCCAGTCCTCCTGTTTCCCTCCCAGTCAGCATGCCTTCGTCCAGGTCCAAGGCTCACTTGCCCTCTTAGGCTCGTGGGTGGTTGAAAGTGCCCACACGCTTTGCAAAGTAGAATGGGCCAGGCCAGTAGAATCAGTAGATGCAGTCATTTTCCTGAAACTACTTGGCAGCGCTGGTGTGAAAAGACAGGGCTTTCTCTGGAGCCCCTTTGTGCCACACAGTGAGAAAAGCCTGGCTCAGAGTCTGGACAGACCTGCGCCGAGCCCCCAGCTGCTCTGGGCCCCAGGGGGCTAATCGGCCACGCTCCTGGGCCTGCTGTCCCAGTATCCGCCTGGCACACGGGAGCAGGAAGGGGAGGGGCACTGCTGCCTTCCAGTCTGTCCCCGGTCAGCCTGTGGTCATTGCCTCCCTCCTTCCTTCCAACAGAGGCTGGACCTGGGCAGGAGCGAGAGGAGCCGTGGGATTCCGGGAGCCTTGAAGCTCGCCCACCCGTACAACAAGCTCTGGAGCCTGGGCCAGGATGACATGGCCATCCCCAGCAAGCCACCGGCCACCTCTCCTGAGAAGCCCTCAACCCTGCTTGGGAACTCCACAGCCTTGCCCTGCAGGCCCCAGAACCAGGACGGCATCCTGAACCCCAGCAACAAGGAGGAGGTGCCCACCCCCACTCTGGGCAGCATCACCATCCCCCGGCCCCAGGGCAGGAAGACCCCAGAGCTGGGTATCGTGCCCCCACCCCCCACTGCCCGCCCGGCCAAACTCCAGGCAGCCAGTGCTGCCCGTGGCGACTTCTCCTCGGAGCAGCTGCAGGCTGAACGGGAAGAGCGGGCTGCCCTGGGCTTGGCCCCGTTCTCTGGGCTCCTCCCCAGTGCTGCCCCACAAGACCCCACCGAACTACTCCAGCCACTCAGCCTGGCCCCAGGGGCTGCGGGCACGGGCAGTGACGCCCTGCTGGCCCTCCTGGACCCACTTAACACAGCCTGGTCAGGCAATACCCATCCACCAGGCCCTACAGCCCCAAATGTAGCCACCCCATTTACCACTCAATTTAGCTTTCCCCCCATGGGGACCCCCACCCCATTTCCACAGCCATCACTCAACCCCTTTGTCCCACCTATGCCAGCATCACTGCCAGCCATGCCCCTGGTCTCCACACCAGCTGGGCCTTTCAGGGTCCCTGCTACTTCCCTGGGGCCAGCTTTTGCCCCCAACCTCCTACTATCTAATTCTGGCTTCTGTGCCCCTCATAGGTCTCAGCCTAGCCTGTCTGCCCTCTCCATGCCCAACCTCTTCGGCCAGATGCCCATGGGTGCCCACTCCCTGCAGCCCCTGGGGCCCCCAGCGGTCACCCCTTCAAGGATCCGAACATTGCCCCTGGCCCGCTCAAGCGCCAGGGCTGCCGAGCCCAAACAAGGGCTGGCCCTACGACCTGGAGACCCCCCACTCCTTCCCCCCCGAAACCCCCAGGGCCCGGAGCCCACACTGCAGCCCTCTGCTCCACGAGAGGCCAGAGACCCCTTTGAGGATTTGTTACGGAAAACCAAACAAGACGTGAGCCCGGCCCCAGCCCCCCGCTCGGTGGAGCAGCTCAGGAAGCAGTGGGAGACCTTTGAGTGAGCCAGGCGCTCAGGGCTGGGGGCGAGGCCGGCTGGCCCTGCTTCCCCTGCTGTGCTGTTTCTGCCCAAGTTCTACTGGTGGGAAGGGATGGGACCCCTCTCTGCTGCCCCTCCTCCTCTCCACACTGCCCATCTCTGGAGAATGGCGCCAGTTCCGGCCTGGGAATCGACCCAGCTCCCGGGCACCTGTCCCGCCCTGCCACCCGCTCCCTTGCACCCCTGATTGGATTTTGCACTAAAGAGGTCAGCTGGGCCAGTGACTGCCCCAGGCCATGTCCTAGCCACCTTTCCTCCGGAGCCCCGAGGCTCCTCAGAATGCTCCTTCCGAGCCCCGTTCTCCTGCTCCAGCTGCAGCCCAGCCCTGCATACCCCGCCTCAGTGGGCACAGGCGTCGATGGTACCCTCAGTGTGAGCTCGTCTGCACGAGACACGGTCTGGAATTTGAAGCTCAGAACCCTCTGCCCAGGCTGGAGGGTCTACCTGCCGAGTCATTTCCAAGCCCTCTCTAGCAATATGCACACTTGTTCTTTCATGAGTCTTCACCCCAACCCCCAACTTCTGTTTTCCTGGCGTGGTAGGGATTTGGGGGCTGAGAGATCCCTGGATCCCTCATGCTAGCCCAGCCCTGACCAGCCCTGCATGGGGGCCGGGAGCACCAGCAACTCTGATTTGCAGACGACAAATTAGCATCAGGTAAATCTGAGTGCATCGGGTAGAGTCAGGCTGCTGTCCAGCACTCGCCTTCTGGTCCCCGCGGGTGCTCCTGGTCTCCAGTTGCTGGCAGGTGGGGCTTAGCCTCTTGTGTAGCCAGTCTTCAGGGGTAGAGCTGAGAAGCAGGCGCCCGGATTCCAATCCGAAGGCCAGCTTAACAGCACAGACTGACGTAGGAGGCCCAGCTGCCCGGCTCCCTGGGACAGGAGTGGGCAAGGCACTGAGCCCTGCTCCAGCCCCCCCCCACCCCCCCCCCACCCCACAGGAGCAGGCAAACCTGCCTTCTTGCAGCCTGAAGGCAGGAGGGGGGCTCAGAGCCACCCCTCCCCACCCACCTTGCGGTTCTTGCCAGCATAGAAATTCCTGAGGCCAACATCACCAAAGCTAAATTGAAATGTTTTGTTATTATTTCTTTTATCTTTCTTTTCCTTTTTCCTTTATTGATTTGATGAATCTTGAAATTGACTAGTTTCAATAAACCAAGTTAAAATATGGCCCCACCATTTAAGAAAACAATCCTCTGAGACGCAGGAAATTGTGAGCATTGTGTCCTGATTTCTCATTTCCTATTTGTGAATGGTCAGACACACAGTCTCAGAGGTGTCTGATGGGGTGAGGGGCTCCTGGAGGCCCCTGTAACTCCAGGAGCCTTGTCAGTGTCTGAGCGGCAGCTGGGAGACCCCTAGCCACAGGCAGGTGAGGAGGCCTGGAGGGCTGGCCTAGCACACAGCCCCTTCCTGAATCAGTCACAGCCCCTCGGGCCAGTCTTCTAAATCTCAGCAACGTCTTCTAGCTGCTGAAAGGGGGCAGCTGTGTCATGTTTGAGCCACGTGGGCACCTCTGGGACACTCAGGTGTTTCAGTAGGGGTTCCAGATCCACCCATCCTGGGCAGACTCCTGAGCCCCATCTGGGACATAGCAGCCCACCCCAGGAGGGCAGAGCCTGGGGCAGAGTAAGAGACAAGAGGTACCAGGCGGCCTCAGGGACGCGGAGCCCGCCCCGCAGTCTTGACGGTTGTGCTGGTGGCCGGCGCACTGTGTTCACATGGGCACTGCTGTCTCTTCACTTGCTGGATTGAATTTGCAAATCCAAGGATGAATCTTGTGTTTGCGTTCAATAAAATCGTCCTGGGGAAAAGGCTGGCATCCCTGTGTCCTGAGGAAGCTCTGGGGAGGGGAGGCCTCAGATGTCTTCAGCACCCGCATTTGTAGAGGCAGAGGCTGAGGTTTGGAGCAAGTGGGGGGAGGCTTTGACCCCTGGCTCACTCCCAAGCCTTTCTCATTCAGGCCTCTGAACCCAGCTCAGCCCCTTCCCCTCACAAGCAGAGCATGGGACCAGGGCGGGGGGGGCTTCACAGGTGTGCACAGGCCTGCTGGGTGCACAGAGCAGAGCTGCAGTCACCAGTGATGTTGAAGGCACCCAGGCCCTATGAAAGAACAAGTCTAAGGGGACACCTGGAACTTCACCCCCACAGACCTCTCGTGAGCAGGATAGAGCCCCGGAAGCTGCACCTGTCTTAGCCGTGTTGGGGGGGAATCAAGAGCAAGCACCTAGTGTGGGCTCTAGGCACACCCAGTCCCCCACCTGCCCATCATTTGGCCGTGCCCACCCTCCACCAGACTGCACTTGAAAATGACAGGGGGAGTTCCCTTCGTGGCTCAGTGGTTAACGAATCCGACTAAGAACCATGAGGTTGCAGGTTTGATCCCTGGCCTTGCTCAGTGGGTTAAGGATCTGGCCTTGCCGTGAGCTGTGGTGTAGGTTGCAGACGCGGCTCGGATCCCGCGTTGCTGTGGCTGTGGCGAAGGCCAGCAGCTACAGCTCCTGTTAGACCCCTAGCCTGGGAACCTCCATATGCCGCGGGTGCAGCTCTACATAAAGCCAAAAAGACAAAAAAAAAAAAAAAAGAAAGAAAAGAAAATGACAGGGACCCTGAACCTTAGGACAGCTCAGCGCTCCCCAAAGAACAGCCCAGCTTTTACATGTCAGGATTCCGCACAGGAGGTCTTTCCTTAGGGCCCTGTGAGAACGTGGGTTTGCCAAATCTCTGACCTAATAAACTAACAAAGGCACTGACTGTGGCTAAGCCGTTGGTACCAGATGTTTCTCAAGAGTCGTGGAGAAAGTTGAGGGAAAAGCGGTCCCACCTCCTACAGGATAAGGGCCAAGCAGCCCCTTTAACCTAGTGTTCAGGGCCCTTCCCATCCCAGCTTCACCCCCACCCCCGCCCCTCCACAAGGCTCTGCCTCAGATTTGACTCCTGTCCTCTGGAAGCTGGATGAGGCCCCAAGGGGGGCTGGGTAAAGTCAGCCTCCGGTCTAGAGGTGGAAAGGGGTCTCCTGGCCTAGGCACAGGGGGTGCTGGCCTGAGAAACAGGAAGGACCAAAGGGCACGTCTCCAGGTCAGGGACAAAGGGACCCGGAAGCTCCAAGACCAGGCCCTCAGCCAGGTCTCTGGGCTTAGACAGGCCGGTGTGAGGGCCTCACCAGGGAAGGGGCTGGAAGCAAAGTGGCCAATTCTCGCCCTCATGTGTGTCTGTCCACAGGACCAGCCCGATACAGAGGCAGTGCCAACGTTTGCTGAGCACCCGCCTCAGCAAACAACCCTGAGGGCTTCCCGCAAGTCCTCTCCTCGCGTCCTCCCAACGCCACATAGAGAGGTGACCGGTCTGCAGATGAAGGCAGCCTGGAGAGGACAGCGCTGGTGCTGGTGGAGCTGGAGAACCGCAGGTGGGCAGGGAGGGTGTCCTCAGTCCTCATCGCCCTCTGGCCTCCCTGCTGCCCCTCAGGAGGCGCCCCTTCCCCACCTAACAGGAAGCCCTGGGCGGCCCTCACAGCAGACCCGGCTGCAGCCACTTCCAGGGCCCCTTCCCCACTGTCCCCTGAGAGGTAGGCAGGGCTGCTTTCTACAAGTGACAGGCTGGCAGAAGGGCCCAGACACCACCATGGCTCCTGCGGGTCTGCCCTGCGGTCTGCACTCCCGGGCCCGGCTCCGGGACAGGGCAGGGGCAGGTCTGCCTCCAGGAGCTCACAGCCCCTGACTGGCGCCCCACCCCCCACTGATTCCCAGCTGTCTCCAGGAGGGGGGCAGCCTCCAGAGGTGGGAGAGCCTGCCAGACCCGGGGCTTTGGTCCTGGGGCAGGTCCTGGCCTGGCCTCTGGGAGAACTGGTGTCCCCACAGTCACCTGCACCCATTACAAGGTCATGCACACACACAGCGAAGAAGTGGACATGGCCATGAGCCCCATCCATAACACTCACGCTGGTATCTGCAGGTCAGCAGTCACACACGCACGCACACACACACACACACTCCTGAACACATCACATGCACCCACGGGTGCCCCTCCTCGCACAGCCGCGTGCCTGCCATGGCAAGACCCGACCATCAGGTGGAGAATGTCCACCACCTCTCCAGGCCCTCACTGCCTCCCTTCCCCTCAGTCCACGACGGGGCAGAGGCAGGGGCTCCCAGCAAAGGGAACACTCTCCCAGCAGGCATCCTGGGCCCCACGGCAGCTCCCCAGGGCCCAGAAGGGGCGGGCCATTTCCCTGCAGGCTCTGGAAGCGGCTCCTTGGGTCTCCAGGTGGAAGCTGAGGACCTCACGGGTCCTGGAGCCACAGGCAGGCGAGCCTAGATGAGTCTCTCCTCGGGTGGCACCTTGAGGACGCTGTCCATCTCCAGTCGTGCTCCGGCCACCTCCTGCTGGCTCGGGCTGTAGGTGCCCTCTGACTGCCGGCGCTTTCTTGCTGCCATGATCCCTGAGAGGAGGCCCAGAAGGAGGAGGAGGAGGCAGGCGCAGGCCGCGGGCACTGCCACCTCCAGCAGTGGGAACGGCAGCGGCAGCGGCAGGCCCTTCTGCAAGAGATGTGATGAGATGCCTGAGGCCAGGGAGGTGGGGAGACCCCCAGGCCCCTCAGACGAGAGGAGAAAAGCATTCCTGGGGAGGTAGTGAGAGACCCGGCCCCAGCGGTATGCAAGCAAGTGTCGGGGAGCCACCCGTCCGAGCCACTGCAAGGGGACTCCTGTACAACCAGGGGTTCTGGCTAGGAAGAGAGAAAACACGTTTACAGAATGCCTAGTAGGAGCTCAGCATCAGGCATGGGATTTCATGTAATTTCAAGGGAGCGAAGATACCCCCTTTTGTGGGCACAGGAATCCTTGGTTTATTTTGTTCACCATATGTCCCAAAGGACAGAGCAGAGCCTGCGGGCAGGCACTTGACAAGTATTAGATGAGAAAACAAAGGCTTCACCCAGGCTCCCCCAGACACATGACTGGTGGGTATCGAGCCAGGACTGGCTCTCCCCTCTGCCGCCCGTGCCAGGCCCATGCCAAGCTCACACCACCACCCTTGAGCCTCTAATTCCAGCCAAAGGGCCTTCCTTCACCTGGCCAAGGTGGGCCTCGGTGCCCAGCTCTGTGGCCCACTCTCTCAATAAACTCATCCAATCTGAAATGATGGGGCTTGATCCCACCTGATCCCAAAGGGTGCTCTGGTCTTTTGAAGCATCTGTGGAGACCATGCTTAACCTCAAAGCGGGAGGCTTCTCAGGCAGTAGCAGAAGAGGCTCCCCAGCCAGGGAGCTCGTGCAGGGCATGAGCTGGGGCAGGGTGACCTGGCCCAGAACCCACTGGGGCCTGCCCACCCCCAGAAGACCTCTCCACCTCTTCACAGCCACCCCAGATGCCCCATCAGAGAGTCTATAGACCCGGAATTCTGAAGCCCCAAACCTCCCTCTGCCCATGAGACCTGTCAGCCCACTGTGACCTGACCCAAGTGTCAACACCCAGCCCTGAAGAAGGTACTCAAAGCTGCAGAAAAAAGTTTTCCGGGTTCTGAACGGCCCCCCACCCCAACCCCAGCCTCCAGTCCTGGGCACTTCTCTCTCGAGGAGCTGTAAAGCCACTTTCTCTCTGGGAGGAGGCGGGGTAGGGGAGCCAGAGGCTGTAAAGTTCAACTTGAAAGGAAACATTCCCCAGAAGCTGGGGGGATTTTTGGGTTTATGACCTGGGCTGCCAGAGGCTAGTGGAGAACAAAGCTCCTCCCCAGGCTCCCTAGCCCCGCCCACTCTGGGCTGGGTCCAGCCTGGGCCTGCAGAGCCCGCCCTGCCCCTTGGTGGGGAGGGGGCAGAAGGAGGTTCAAGCTCAAACTTCTAGTCCCACCTCTCCCTCAGCTGAGCCTCCCTGGGGTCAGGGCTGCCTTCACAGCAGGGAGGCCTCCTCTGGCTCAGAATCCTGGGTGCCCCAAATCTTCCTACTCTAGAATCCTGACTCAGAAATCACTGGAGATTTCAGGCTCCTGTATTCACCAACCTAAATACCAGGATTCCAAAGTCTTGTGGGCCCTGAATCCTGGTCCCAGATTGGACTTGGCAAAGCCCAACCGTTTCACTGCAGTCCCCAGAGGGATGGTGGGGGCCCCCAGGCTCTCCCTAGCGTGAAAATACCTCTGAGAGGACCTGAGTCTCCTTTCCCTGCTACTCCCCACCCCCCCCCACTGGGCTGGTCCAGGTGCGTACACTCTCCCCCCACCTCCACCCCAATATCATCTCATTAACGTCCAAAACAGGTACCCACCCACTCTGGCATCACTCACCACCACTTCGCAGAACTGGCCTGAGAACCTTGTACTGCAGATACATTCAAACACCCCACCAGCTGCCCGGCAGGTGCCCCCATTTAAGCAGGGGTTGGCTTCACAGGGGATCTGACACCTGGGAGGCAGGGAAGAGGGTGGGGCTGAGAGAACTGCCCCTTTCCATGGTGCCTCTTGCTCCCCCAGCTCCTTAACCTCCTCAGATCTCCCCCTGCCCAACACACACAGGCATCAAAGCTCATTCATCCACTGTCCCCAGCACGATCCCTACCTGGCTGGGCTCTGCCAGGTGACCGAAGCTGAATGTGACCTCCATCACCCACCACACCCCTTCACCCCAGCATTCATGACTGAGAATTACTCTCACACCACCAGAAGCCCAGGAGAGCCTGTGTACAGGCAGCTGCCATCTGTCTGCAGTGGGCCCAGAAGCTGCATTTTTGCAGCCTCCCCGGGCCTGATGCAGGTGGGCTTAAACACCACCAGGCAACCACTTCCCAGCAGGTGTCTGCATAACAGAGGATGGTCTTGGAAGCCCCAGAAGGAAAGAACTCAAGTGACAGAGGTAGGCTGTCTGGCACGGTGACGACAGTGAGGGCTGAGAAGGTGAGCAAGGATTCACACCCTACGTCACCTGCCCTGGGTAGAGGGGATCCAGATACCCAGCTTTCTACACCCACCGGCCCACCTCCCAGGCCCCTGGACCCCACACCCACCTCTGGCGGGCAAAGCTCTCCGGGCAGCTGCAGTTGGCACCCTGGGGTCCACCCTCACAAGGGCCACCACCGAGGCAGGTGATGTTCAGGCTGCACTCCTCCGGTAGGACAGGCATCCTGAGCAGAAAGCAGAGGCTGCACTGGGGACTGGCCACCTGGGAAGGACCTGGCCACCCCCACGCGCTGTATTATCATCCAGGGAATTCAGAGCCACCTCTTAGAGACCCTGCTGTCAGTCATGGGAGTGATGTCTGGGGTGAAAGGGGTGAAGCACAGGCTACCTGCTGCTCTAGCCCCACCCCCATCAAGGTGTACAACCTCTAGACCCAGCCGAGCTCTTCCCAGGCTCAGAGTCTTCTGAGGAGCGGATGAAGTGTAAGGTTCTCCTGGGGCAAGAGCATGCTCCTAGCCAGAGCCTCTGCCAGACACCCTCCATAAGCTTGGTTCCAAAAGGAGTGGGGAGTCGTAGCCAGACTGAATAAGGGAAGGGGCCAAGACCGTCTCGCTCTGCCCGGTCCCACGGGACTGATGGGGGTGGCCATCTGTGGTGAGCAGCTTAGCTAGAAAGCCTCTAGGTTTTCTTCCAACACTAGCTCTGGGTTCCCTAACTCCACCCCCACCCCCAGACGACAGCGTGGCTTATCTCAAATTCAAATTTACCCCGGGGCGACCTGAATTTTATCTGGCTCTAGGGAGGCTGTTGTTCCCAAGTCACAGATAAGGGCTTGGTGGCTCAGAGAAGGGATGTGGCTGGCACAGGGAAGCAGCACATCCTCAGCCGGCCTCCAGACTAGTCTGCCCCGCCCACCCAGGGGGCCTTCTCTCCTGTCCCCACCCCCGCAGTAGCCGCTGGGCCCCTGGGTCCCAGGACGCCCCGGCGCACCTGCAGCGCGGGCCCGCAAAGCCAGGCGGGCAGCGGCACTCGAAGCGGCCGTCGGGGCGCGCTTGGCAGCGGCCGCGGGCGCAAGGCGCCGAGCGACACGGGTCGGCGCGGGCCTCGCAGCGCGGGCCCTCCCAGCCTGGGCCACAGGCGCAGGCGACGGCGTCGAAGAGGTCGCGGCAGGCGCCGCCGTGCAGGCAGGGCGACGGAACACACACAGGCGCGCCGCGGCAGCCGAGGAGCGGGGCCGGCGCCCCGGGCCAGGCCGAGAAGGGCTCGCGAGAGCCGGGGGCCGCGCCGGGCCGCGGGCGCGCCAGAGGCAGTGGGAGGCTGCCGAGCGCCACGCGACCCAGGCAGCCGGTGAAGTTCTCTGCCAATAAGATGCGCGCGGCGCCTGGGCCGCGCAGGAAGTCCAAGTCGCCGGCTAGGCCGCGCAGTGCCACGGGCGTCGCCGCGCCGTCCAGCCACAGCAGCCAGCGCGAGGCGGCGGCCGCCGGGCGCTCCATGGCCAGGCGCACGCGGTGCCAGGCGCCGTCCGCCACGCGCGGCCCGGGCGCCGGCAGCACCGCACCCGGCAGGCTAGAGCCGCTGCGCACGCCGGCAGCCAGCGAGCCGTTGCGCACCGCCAGCCAGAGGGAGGCAGGGGCGTCCTCGGCGCGTAGCAGCCAGGCCTCGGGGTCACGCGTTCGGAAGGCCAGTGACAGGCCGCTGAGTGCGCGCCCCGACGACACGTTGTGCCCACTGAATTCAGCTGGGGGGCCCTCGCGGAACGTGGCCTCGGCCACACCTGCAGGGAGACAGAGCGTCGGGGAATGGCTTACAGGTACCCACGCCCAACCCAGGCACACCGGGGTGATGTGGAGACACTGTCTGCTGTCCCCAGCCTCCCGGGAGGGGGAGGGGCACACACACCCACCTATCACCTAATCCCAGGAACTCTCCCCCCCCCCCCATAACTCACTACCTCCAGAGAAGCAGCTCCGGACCGGGGGAACCGCCCTTACCGTGCCCCCATCCTCGTCCCGCCCTCCAAGTCACACACCAGGTAACAAGAACCCTCTGAAAAATCTGCCTCCTTCCCTCCTCCATGAAGTTGCCATGCCATCACTGAGGCTCACTCTTCCCTACAATCGTTTTAATAAAATTCAGTCATCTTTTTAAATCACAGCCTTTCTGCTGGCCCTCCCATGGCTCCCCACTGTCCTTGGGGAAAAGTCCCAAGCTGCCTGGGCCAGCATTCGAGGACCCTAGCAATCCACCTGTACTTGTATCTCAGTTCTTATAAACCTCAGGGCCTTTGCACGTGCTTCCCCCTCCACACACACACTTCCTGAAATGTCCTTCCTTAGGCCTGGTCAGAGTTTTATTTGCCCTTAAAAATGTTCCAAGTGCTCTCTTCCTCCAGAAGGCCTGTCCTGGATGCAGTGGCTCAACCACACCGGGCCAGGACTCTTGGGATCCTGGTCTGTTGTCTCTGAGCCCTGAGGGACGGGGTGGGATCTAACCCAGCTTGGGTGTCCAGCACCTAGCAATTGGGCCACCCAGGGCACACACTCACAGACAAAGCCATCAGGGACCTCCTCGCAGGTGGCAGGTGGGAGACAGGGCTGGCCTGGACACCACAGCTGTTGGGCACACGTAGGCCCTGTGAAGTTGGCAGGGCAGGTGCAATGGAAGTCATTCCAGGTGACGAGGCAAGTCCCACCATTGAGACAGGGGTCAGGCTGCAGGAGGACCAGCGCAGGTTACCTCCTCATCAACAAATAGAGAAGTTACTGTCATCCCCATTTTACAGAAAAGAAAACAGGCTCATATGAAAAACCACCTGCCCGAGTCACCTAGCCAGTAGGCTAGAAACAGAGGCAGCAAAATTCCCACCCAGACTATTCCAATCCCAGGACTGGTGCTTTGTTCATGAGCCTGGGTGTCCCTGTCCACCAGCAGCTCCTGCAGAAAGGCTCAGGCAGCCCTCTGCCTGGATCAGGGTGTCTGTCTCAGATCAGAATTGAGAAGGGAGGCGTGGGGACTACCGGAGGCCGAGAGCAGCTGCCAGAGAGGAGATTAAAAGTGAACCCTGCTCTCTCTCTCCAGCATTGGAACCCTGGGCAGGTGCTCCACCTCCTCGTGTTGTCCTGACCAGGACAAGGACAGGCTTACCCCCAGCGACGCTGGGGGACAGGACCCATACCCTTTCCCCTGGCACTCACACTGCAAGTATCCTCGGAGACGCAGCCCATGGTGAGATTCCAGGACTGCCAGTTGCCCAGGGCACTGGACTGGCTGGAGTTCCCCAGCAGCGATGGAAAGAAGGGGAGGTGGAGGCCGCTGAGCTGCAGGTCTTGGATGCAGCCTCGGAAGGGTCCACCCCAGGGCTGGGTATCAGCAGAGAGGAGCCTCCCACCCACATGCACCTGCGGCCCCAAGCTCTGCAGGTGATCAGGCCCAAAGCTGAGCGTCACCAGGTGGCGGAGCCCATCATCCCAGCGCCCTGGGAGCACCAGCGCAGGACCGCCCAGCACCTCGGCCCGGATCTGGCCCTCGCTCAGGAACACCGTCAGGCCAGCTGCTGAGTCGTTGGCAAATTGGAGCAGAAGGCCAGCAGGTTCCCGAGTGCGGAGGAGGAAGGACACGGTGAGGTTGGGGCCTGGCAGCTGGTTGAGCAGGAAGGAAGCAGAGCTCAAGGTGCCCCCCAAGCCAAAGGTGGCAGCAGGAACCTCTGCAGGGAGAGAGGGTGCTGGGCGTGAGGCCTGCAGGCGGGGGAAAGGTGCAGCCCCTGCCCTGGGCCCACCTGGCCCGCTTCTCACCATCAGCACATGTGGGACCGCTATAGGGCCGGGGGCAGTCACAAAGGAAGCGAGTCCACAGGTCCACACAGGCCCCTCCATGGGCACATGGCGGAGGCTGACACTGCTCCTGGCGCCCGCAGCCCAGGAGGACATTCTCGCCGAGATCCTCAGGCAGCAGGAGATGGCCATCCACGTGGACATCCTGGAGGCAGCCTGCAAAGGCCGCGCCACCCAGCTGGCTGGAGCAGAACCCAGCAGGCATGGGGGCCTGGGAAGTCACAGGAGGTGGGGCCACAGGACTGGAGGCCACACAGAGGCGGGCAGGGCAGCCCTCGTGCCAGAGCCGCAGCTCCAGGACTCCTAAGTGGAGTGCCACCTCCACTTGGTGCCAGTAGCCATCATTTAAGGCCATGTCCAGCAGCCTCAGGACAAGCACATTGTTGCCACGGCTCCAGAGTGTGGCCTGAAGCGTGGCCCCCACCAGTGCCAGCTCCAAGCTGTCCTGAGTGTCAGAGCGAGTGGCCAAGGGACCAGCAGGTACTGTGGTACGAAACCTCAGTGCCAGACCCAGGGGACCACCAACTGGCACCAAAGCCCGCACAGGGTTCCCAGCCACCACGGAGAAGGTGGTATTCTGGCCACACAAAGGTCCATGGGTACCAGGTGGGCAGCGGCAGGCGTAACTGTGGACCCCTGCCTCAAAGATGGGGATGCAGGTGGCAGCCAGTGGGCAAGTGTGGTTCTGGCACCCGGTGAGCTGCACGGAACAGTCACGCCCACCCCAGGCCTCTGGGCACCAGCAGATGTAGCCGGCCACGGTGTCTTCGCAAGTCCCACCGTGGAGGCAGGGCTCCGACAGGCATTCGTCCACATCCTCCTGACATGTCAGGCCTTCAGGAGAGACCAGGCCAAGGCTGAGCACCCCAGGCCAGAACCCAGAGCATACCTGCCTCAGCACAGGGACCTGTTTCTATCGGCCAAACCCATTCCCAATTCCCAAAGGATTTCTCATGGTCCCCCAAAGTCCCTAGAGACTAGAATCCGAGATCCTCCTTCCTTTACCATATCTGGTGAGTCTCCAGGCCCTGTGGATTCAACCCCCTAAACACCCTCCGATCTCCCCTCCCACCTCACCAGCTCTCCAGGGCATGTCTAGTGTCCGCTGGTTCTCCAGCCTTTAGAACCCGCTCCACCATCCATCTCTAAAAGCAGCCAGAGAGCTATTTCTAAGGTATCACCTGGCCAGGTTCCTCCATTGATTAAGGTCCAGTCACTCACCCTGACATTTGAGTTCCAGAGGCTGGGCCCTACCACGCATGCAAGTCTCAACCCTGCTCCCTACAACCCTTGAGCCTCCAAACAGATTCCCTAGAAAGTCCTGCCTCTGAGGCTTTGCTCTCACTGCTCCCTCTGCTTGGAATACCTCATTCCCCCTAACCCCACCTTTCAAACTCCTACTCATCCTGCAAAACCCAGATTCAAACACCCAGTCCCCTAGGAGACTTTCCCTGACTCCCAACCCCAAGCTACTGTGTCCCTCCCAAATCTTCTTGCTCCCTCCCAGGCATAGCTCTTCAGAACCCTGTATTGAAAATACCTATTTACTTAGCTGAGATCTCCTGCAGGGGCCTGGCTATGTTGCTGGTGCCCAGCAGAGGACCTGGCATGGTCTTTGTGGACAGAGTGATGAAATGGAGAATGCATCTGTGGCATTCGAGTAGCCCCCGACCCTAAGCCCTCTGTCCCTCTGCTCTATGGCCCCCACACTGGCTATAAAAGGACCACCTCACCCTCCCCTTCAGGAGCTTCCATGCCAGGTGCCCTGGCCCCAGCGTGGGTCAAAAGGCCACAGCCCAACCCCAGCTCAGCCATAGTCTCCACAAAATCATCAAGGCCAGCCCTGCCTGCACCCGTGTCTCCCAGCCAGAGGAACCCAAGCCCAGAAAATCCTCCAGGATTTGAATCTTGGCCCTAATCAGCCCACAAACACCACAGCCTCCTTCTGAGGACAGCCAGCCCCACCTCCCCCTGCCCAAGGTCGAGCCCTGCATACCTGCCAGGAGCCAGAACACCCCCAGGAAGGTCCACAGAGCCTGCAGCCCCATCGCATCTCCCCACAGATGGGCCGAGAGTGGTGGGCAGGCGCCGAGGCTGGGGAGCAGAGCTCCCCGCCTAGCCTGGCCGCCTCCTTCAGAGCCAGCTCAGGAATGCCAGGCACTGGCCTCCCCCACACTGAGCACAACCCAAAGGGAGGATGGGAGTGGACAGCGGCAAGGATCCCAGCCCCACGGCTGGGGTTCCCCCTCCCGGGCCCTGTCTCAGAGCTCTGACCTCCCTGCTACCCATCAGCTGAGCTCAGCTTGGGGAGGAGCTGGGCTCCCGCTGACACTGGGGAACCTGGGTGGGGAGGAGGGTGGCCACCCCCTCTCTGAAGCCTCTGTCCCTTCATCTGTAAGATGGGGACTTGGCACCCTATCTCATGGGGCAGTGGTGAGAAGAAAAACAATGCAGAAAATGCCTTCGGAGGCAGGACGTGCCATGACAGGCCCACTGCGTGGGGGCCACTGCTTCTGGGGCAGGACTTGGGGAACCTTAGCCCATGGGGGCAGTAGATGGGCTTTCAGGGTGCCCGGGGGGGTGTTGGCCACCCAGGAGTGGGACGCTGAGCCCCAGCATCTTTGGGCAGGTGAGGGGGGAAGGGACGGAGATCACCACCTCCTTCCCCAGGGCCGGGGAGCCTGTGCCCAGGAACAGTGCCAGGGAGATGAGGCTGCCTGCCTGAGCAGGAATGCGGGCGGGTCTGGGGGAAGCATCACAGGCATTCCAGAGGGGACAGGGACACTCAGTGAGTGCATGAGAAGTTCCTCCGGTTCACCGGTGTCTAGAGAAAGATGTCTGCGTGTCTGGCACCTGCTGTACCCAAGGCAGGGAGAGGCTTTCTGCAGAGCCAACTCCCGCCCAGCAGGCCCCAGCTCCCCAAAGGGTACGCTTATCCTTCTCTAGATACTGCCCCCAACCCATCACCCACACCTACACCCACACCAGCCACCTTTGCCTCCTCTGGCCCAGCTGAACTACCCTGTCCTTCCTGCAGGCCCCTAGGCCTCTGCCCAGCCCTTTTATGTCATGTGTCTGGGGCACTTCACACTTTCTCCTGGACAACCTTGGCCAGCTGGCATGATAACACTCCTGACCCCCAGTCTCAGGCCCCTCTCCTGGGTCACAGACCCCAGACCTCCCTGTGGATGCTCCACAGACACTCAAAGTTCATATGGACAAGGCTGAACTCGTCATCCTCTGTGCAGCATCACTCAGGGCAGAAACGCAGCCTGCATCCCTGACCGCTCCCACTCCCACCCCCACCTGGAATAAACCTCAGGACTGGAGACTGTCCCACACAAATACTGCTCAACCTCCACTCCCCCCTCCAAAGCCCAGCTCCCAGCTCAGCTTGCTCATCTGTCATCTCGGCCACCACATCCACCTTGTCCCCCATCAATCCAGCCTCCACACAGCAGCCAGAAGGAAGCTTCTCACCCGAGGCCCACTAATTCTGACTGTGCCCTGCCCCAGTGACCACCCCACCCCACCCCAGGCACCTGTGTAGCCATCTGGACAGTGACACTGGAAGCCGTTGGGCAGGTCCTGGCAGAGGCCTCCACTGAGGCATGGCCGTGAGGCACATTCGTCCACGTCCACGCTGCAGTCATCCCCTGCAAGAAGCCCAGCTGTGGTTCCCACCTTCTCCCACACAGCCAGACTGGAACTGGAGAGCCCATTTCAATAGCTATGGAGACTGAGGCCAGAGAGAGGAGTCTGAACCCTGCCCTGGCATCCCTCCCATGCATCTGGATACTACAGACGTGCTTCTCTGGAAGCGTGGAGGGGGACTCACCCTCAAAGCCCAGAGGGCAGCGGCACAGGAAGCCAGCAGCATGGCGGAAGCTGAAGGCACCTGTGAAGGCGGCCTGGATGCCCCCGTAGAGGGTCGGATCAGAGCGCTGCAGGCACTGGCCCCCATGCCGGCAGGGACCCGAGGCACATTCGTCCTCATCCACCTCGCACCACTCACCGCTGTATCCTGGGGACACACGCGCACGCCCGGTTATCAAGTCACAAGACAGTCAGGCAGCACCCCTCCCCTGCTGCCAGGCCAGCCCAGGGCCAGGCTCAGACAGCAGCTCAGAATATGGTCACCAAAATTCTGAGGAGGGACACATTAAGAAGAGTAGGAATGACCAGGGCAGCCTTTGTCACCGTCAGCATCAAATCATTATTATTACTAATTATTACAGGGCACTTGGCACGTGCTGGACCTTGCCAAGGCTTCGTGGATGTTACACCTTTAATCTCACAACAGCGCAGGAGCAAGTGCTGTGATTAGCCCACTTTGCAGATCAAGAAACTGAGGCTCAGGAAAGTTACTACCACAATGCACACACTGCCTAGTCCACTGAGGGCGCGTGCGCACAAGCCCATACCACCGGGTCACGCCAGGGCGCCCCCCCCCCGCCCAGAGCGCGTGCTCTCACGCACACGCATGCGCGCACGCACACACACGCATGCGCACACACACCTGGCCAGCAAAGGCAGCGGAAGCTTCCGAGGCCCTCGAGGCAGGACGCGTTGTGGGCGCAGGGTGACGACGCGCACTCCAGCACCTCCTGCTCACAGCGCGCGCCTTCATAGCCCGTGTCCGCGCAGTCACACTGGAACCTGTGGCGGGAGCGCAGGCGGAGTAGAGTGCCGGTGAGACCCCCAGCCCCTCCCCTGCCTCCACTGTGCCACCCCCATTCCACCAGCCCACCGCGCAGCCTCCCGCCTGAAGGCACCCGGGCGCCCGCTCGCTCACCCGTTGACCAGGTCGTGGCACACGCCCCCGTGCGCACAGGGCTGGCTCTGGCACTCGTCCAGGTCCAGCTGGCAGCTGGCGCCCCCGTAGCCCGGCGCGCACACGCAGCGGTAGGAGCCCACGCCGTCCAGGCACGAGCCCCCGTGCAGGCAGGGCGCTGAGGCACACTCGTCCACCTCCGCCTCGCAGGTCACGCCTGGACAGGGCCCGAGACAGACGGAGAGATGGACGCCCAGAGGGAGAGAAAATAGGCCGAGCCAGGCTGACCCAAAACCCGCTCCCAGGCAGTGACCAGCGGAGAAATGTCAGGACCCAGAGAGAAAATCCGTCGGTCCGTTCATCCAGAGCAGGTGTTTCTTGCGCCAGCAACGGCAGTGGAGTTAAAACAACACAGACATCCCTGCCCCCTTGAACTCAGCAGTCTAGCCCAGGAGACAGGATTTGGTCAATATTGCGTAAGTGGAGACCGATTTTTAATTTTGATAGGCTCAACAGGGCAAACGAGGTGGATCTTGTAAAGCAAGAGCCAGGCTCTCGGCTGAGGGAATTGGGAGTCAGGGATGGTTTCTTGGAAGAAGACCCCTTTGAAGGATGAGGGGGCATTCGCTAGACTAGGATAGGGGCCTGTTGGAGCAGTTAGAAACCAGAGAGACTATCGGTCAAGACCTGCTTGGGGCCGCATGGAGGGTCAGGAGTGAAGGGGAGAGCAGAGGGGAGGGCTGGGGTGGGGTCTGGCCTTGGGGGGCCAAGAAAAGCAATCTGACTTTACCCTACAGGTTTTCAGCAGCTGAGTTACACTGTCCTATCTACATTTTAGAAAGCTGGCACTGCTGGCTTTTTGCAGAGAGTGCGAGGAGGGACCCCAGGAAGGAGGGACATAGCCTGGTGGGAGATGCTGGAGCAGGGTAACCAACTCCTTCAGGTTTTCCCTGCACTGTTTTGTTTTTAAAACTGAAAATCCTGTATCCTGGGAACCCCCTCAGTCCTGGACAAAACCAAGTCGGTTGGTAGGCTCTCGGGGGAGGGGCTGTGGAGATGAAAGGAGATGGAGGATCTCCGCGTTTGGAAATGTACTGCCCAAGTCCATGGTGGAGCCCACGTTCATTGTGCACTCCAGTGGCCCTGCCTCTACCCCTAAGTGGGATTGGTCATGGGAGGCCAGGGACCCAGCTGGCTCCAGCTGGAACCCTCCCCCTCTCCCGGCTCAGTGAGCACCGAACACGGCCCCTCCTTCCTGTGACCCAGCCCCACTCCCATCCTGTGTGCCAGGGGGAGCCAGGCCCAGGGCTCCTGGAATCCCAACCTCCCCCGCCTGGCTCAGAAGGGAAGGAGGAGGAAATGAATCACAGCAGACGCTGCCCCCGCTCACATCCACAACTCACTCAGAAAGCCTTACCCAAAGCATCTGAGCACCACACATCCGGGCACACACACACCTGCTGGCACGCACACACCAACATTTCCCACAAACACATTCAGAGGGCCCAGATGCTGTGGATACTGACAGACACGGAAGCCCTTTATGTAACTTGCTCACACATCATAGCTAATCCGTCCAGACACCTGAAATCTCAAATGAGAAAGGTGCACAGAACCCATTTCCAAAGTTTACTTTCATCTGTGTGCCGAGATCCGTCTCTCCGCTATATGCCTCATTTCCTGGAGCCAGCCCCCAGTCTGTACCCCTGACTCCGAGGTGACCTCACCCTGCCCTCTGCCCTCAGGGAGAGTCGTCTGAATTCAGGGTTGAATAGAACCTGCAGTGTCCACACTGCAGTCTCCCAACTGCCCTAGACCTAGCCTCGCTCCCAGACTTGTCCCCAGCTGCTCCCTCCTTCCTGACTTCTAGGCAGTTGCTCCAGGATGCTCTTCCCTTGGATCGTGGTGGGACTGGGACAGGACCATACTGGGGAGGAGGGAACTTCGCCCCCAAGACAGTGGACATCCTTGGGGGTGCGTCTTCATTACTGCTTGGAGAAAAACCAGCAAGCTCCTCTATGCTGGAAATGTGGGGACACAGGGGGCACCCACAGGGGCGGGACACCCATTATCACCCGAACCATACTGGGGGTGTTCACGCTCTAGAACCATTGGATAAGGCACCAAATGGTGTCTGCGCCCCTAGCCGATGCGTCTGTGAGTCAGTGCCAGAAATGCTGTCTAGACATATCTCACTGAAGTCACACCAGGCATATCTGCACTCTAGTCCCAGAGATGCCTGGGGGTTTTTCCACCCCCAGCACACCTGAACCCTACAAGGGACTGAAATACCATTCGTCCAGTGCCTGTTCTGTGCCAGGCACCGTGCCGGCGCTCACACACTCACACTCTCATCCAGAGCTGCCAAGTTAGCGGGAGAAGCATCAATTCCACAGCAAGGCCAAGAGCAGCTGTACTCTAGAGCTGCCAGGATGCCTGGGGTGTCTACGCTATGGTCAGAGCTGAGTACACAGTTTGACACTGAGTCCCTGATGGGATGGGCATTACACCTGCCTCCGGGGACAGCCTAGGCCATTACCTGCATAGCCGAGAGGGCAGTGGCACTCGTAGCGATCAGCCAGGTTGCGGCAGGTGGCCCCGTGGTGGCAGGGCCGGGATGCACACTCGTCGATGTCCAGCTCACAGCGTGGGCCCTGGAATCCAGGCACGCAGTAGCAGCGAAAGCCGTTGGGATCTGGATCCTGAGGCACACACAGAGCGCCGTGGTGGCATGGCTGGCTGGCACAGCCCTGGGGCTCTGTGGGCCCACAGGTGTAGCCACCACTGTCTGTAGCCTGGCACTCGGTCCCTGGAGTGCACGGATCTGAGGCACAGGCCCCTGGGGTCTCCGAAGGCACCGTTCCTGTAGAGAAAGGAAACTGGCTGGTGGCGGGGATGGGGGTGGGGGTTGGAGGCAGGGGCTTCTAGGACGCTCCCCTCCCCAAATCCACGCCCATCCACAGATCCCAAGGTTAGGGAGCAGCAGGGGTCTGTCCTACACAGGAGGATGGAGGAGGGTCGGAGTCTACAAACTGGGTCCCAAGACGTTGCACCTCAGAACTGGAAACGGTTTCAGGAGCCCCTCCAGGCAGAGAAATAGGACCTGGGATGCCCGGCCCCCCAGCAGGATTAGCGAGCAGACAACCCCCTGAACTGTCTGTTGTCGGTGTGTTTCGGCCCCACGGAGGCAGGAGGGTCCCCAGCCTGCCTCCTTCCAGGACGGGGGCTCCGCCCACTGCCCCCTCCCCCGCCCCTGCTGGGGGTCTGGTAACTCCATCTCTGCGTGAAACTTAAGACGGAGGACTTCAAAGGCCCCTCTCTGCAGCCCATTCTCCTCCCCTCCCTGCCCTGCCAGGAACTCCTCAGTGGATCCCTGGCCCTCGCTGGCCAAGGTCACAGGGTCCAGGGCAGGTACCGAGACCCACTAACAGAACTCCTGGCTCCGACCACTGGCCACTGTGCTGGCTCCACAAGGAAGAGCTCCCTCTGTTAGAGGATCACCTCCTGATCTGGCGCCTGCCTCCCTCCCACCCTCCCTTCTTAAGCCTGTCAGCGTCATGCTGGTCTAAGAACTTTGAAGCTTTGAGGTCGAACAGTCCTGGGTTCAAATACCAGCCCAGGCAACAAACTGTGAGACCTTGGATCAGTCATTCCTCCTATGAGCCTCCCCAGTTCGAGTTCCAGCCTCCGAGGTACTGAAGGATTGAAAGCCTTAGAGATGGCGGTCCCGTGCCCACTGGCGGTGGGAATGCAGTGAGTCATGGGGGAGGGGGAGCCGCCTGCAAGAAGGAGGCACCCTCCACCTGGGGCTCCGAGAGGCATCCCTCCCCACCCCAGGTTGTCATCCAGACACTAACCAGGCCCTGGAATAGCTTTGAGGCCTGCATCTCCCCTCCCCCACCTGGCGAAGACCCCCAGATAAGGCTTGGCTGCCTCTCAGGCGTCATCCGCATTCCACCAGGCCAGGCTCTCCACCGGCCAGCCCCCTCCCTCGCCAGCCAGGGCCAAGCCGCATGGGGGACAGGGAGACAGAGATACTGACTCGTGGGCCCAGGGAGAGAACAGCCGTCAGCCACCACCCACCCCCAGCTCCCAAAGCACCTGGTACGGCTTAACCTGGACTCACTCTCCCCAGATGCCCACTGAGAGGGGGCAGGGGGCAGGCAGCCACCCAGGGCCAGGCATATTGTAAGAGGGGCAGAGGGTCTGAAACACATTCTGAGGCTCTGGGGTCCACAGATGACCTTCCAGGGCTCTGGGGTCCACAGACTCTCTCTGCCCACAGTTCCCTCCCCCCAAGCCTGATAACACGGGCCCTTCTGAGGGGCTTATGGGTAGCTTGTCTTTCTTTTTCCCACCCTGAGCCACAGTGGCTGATCACTGTAGAGTGTGGTCTCCCAGGGTAGTTGCTCTGATGGGGGTGGGAGGACGCGGTGATAGCAGGGAGGATGGTCTTTTGGGAGTGGGAAGGTGCTGTGATAAGGCTGGGAGGATGGTCTGAGGGGGATGGGAGGATGGTCTGATGGGAGTGGGAAGATGCTGTGGTGGGGGAGAGGCTGTGATGGGGAAAGAAGCTATGATGAAGGGAGAGGCTGTGATGGGGAGAAGATGCTGTGATGGCGGGAAGATGCTGTGATGGGGAGAAGATGCTGTGATGGGGAGAAGATGCTGTGATGGCGGGAAGATGCTGTGATGGCGGGAAGATGCTGTGAT
>PVHT021183634.1:8737685-8791616 GCA_004024745.2 Catagonus wagneri
CCTGTCCCCGCCCCCCCACCTGCAGCTCACATCTTCCCTCCCCACTCCCCACCTTCAATCCACCGCCAGCTTCTGGCAGCTCTTCCTTCTCACTGTCCCTTGGTCCCACCACCCCCTTCACTCCCTCTAAACTGAGTCTTTTCTATTTCTCTCCTTTGGCCTAGATCACCCGCCTTTGCTGTTTACAACTCCAGGAACCTCACTGCAATCCAGGGCAGCCCATTCCACTGAACAGCAGCTCTCCTTAAGCAGTAAGTTTTCCTGATCCACTGCTGGGAAGTCCTTCTTGTTGTCTAACCTTATGGTCTCCTGCTGTACTTGATGTTTGCTCGCTCCAGGCTGGAGGGGGAGTGTTTTGGGTGGAGAGGAGGCGTTCTTGTGGTGACCTGACCAAGGAATATAGGTCATCTTAAAGGCACTACAACATCAAAAATAGCCCATTCTCCCTCTGCCCTCCGCTCCAGTGAAAGGAGAATCCCCTTGCTGAAAGGACTTCCTGAAACGAGCAGCTGGCCCCTGCCAACTCAGCCCTGTTTGGTCCAATTCATTGACCATGGACTTAGGCCATGCAGGCCCTGTGCTGGTTCTGGATGTGTCCCTGACACCCAGAGGGCACAGTCTGGAGAGACAGACCCATACATTGATGGAGCTCCAGGCCGCACAAGAGGGACAGGCAGTGACCCGGGGGCTCGCTCTGGGAAGGGAGCAGTGGGCGTCGCACAGGGCACGGCTGGCAGCCGGTGGCTCTGCTGTTCCACCAACGCTGGGGTTGTGCTCGGAGGTGAACAGGGGTCTGCCTCCCCACCACGTCTCCACCCTCATGTCTTGTTCCCTCCCGGGTTTTTGGAAGCCCCCACACTCCCAAATCACCTTTAATTCCCTGCCTCTCATAGACAGTAGGAGCCCCCAACCCCACCCCCACCCGGAAGCCCGGTCAGATGACTAGATCCAGGTTTGAGCCCAGCTCTGCCACTGATTAGGGAGTGACCTCAGCAGATGACTTCCTTTTCTGGGGCACAGTTTCATCATCTCTATAATGGGGGTGACAGTGAGCAGCAGGGCACATTCCCTTTATTCCGCTTCTCAGAGATCCAGGGAGCCCCAGAAGGGGAACAGGAGGACCACGAGGTTCCCACAGCCCGCTGGGTCTCCGGATACCCAGGCACAAACACCCACGTTTATCACAGTGAGCTCCGAGGTCAGAAGGGCGCCTCTCGTATCTCCGGTCCCGGCCCTGCCCTCCAGCCCTGGTCCTGCAGCTGCCATGCGCCACCTTGTGGTCAGAACCGGGAGTGTCCTGCGAGGTCCTGGAGGACAGGTGGGGCCGTTAAGGGAGGGATTGGGGAACTCAACAGCACCGGCCGAGGGGGCCCCTAGTGAGCGGGAAGGAGGGGGCCCGAGAGTCCGCGGGCTGCAGGCGTGACTGAGTTTAGCCGGGCCGACCATCCTGACGCAGCCCCTGGCCCGCACCCCGAGAAGAGACAGTAAGAGTGGGCCAGACCCTCTGAGGAGATGGTCCGTCAGGAGGGTCCACTTCCGCCATCCTCCCGACCTGGGGAAGAGGGTGAGGAAGAGGAAAACAAACCACCATAACCTTGTTTTACCCCGACAAGGACACTGCAAGGTCAGCACTGACGCCATTTCACAGATGAGGAAACTGAGACCCAGAGAGGTGAGATTGGCTGCTCAGAGTCCCGCAGCGGGGTGGGGGTGGGATTCAAACTGGGGTCTGCCTGATGCTATCCACCTCCCATCCTCCAGCCTCTGACTCTGGGTTGACTAACTGCACTCCACACAATTCAGGAATTATTTGCTGCCTGCTCACTGGTCAAGGGCACCCAGCCCCGAGGCGCATGCGCACAAGCCTTAGGGGGATATGGCAGTAAAGCTTAGTGGTTGGGTAGCACCTGCTTTGGCATCAGGCCCCCTTGGTTTGAATCCTAATTCTGCCCTGTGCCCTTAGGCAAGATTTTGTTGATCTGTTTTTACTTTTCTGAACCTTAGTTTCCCCATCTGTAAATGGGGTCAATATAAGAATCTGCCTCAGAGTGCTATGACCAGTGGGCTGCTGCCCCCCAACCCCTGGGCCCAGTTGGGGGAGGGGTTGGTGACTCGGGGCTGCTCCCCACAAAGGAGATGTCTCCAGGCTCTTCCAAGGTGACCTCTGCCCTGGATGTCTTCTCAGGGGCTGTGTGGTTTTTCCGTCAGTCCCCGGCCCCCCTCTCCGCACTGCTGATCCCTGTGGATGGTGAGAGAGGAGGCCTGGTGTTTCTCCTGCTCTCCCCCAGCCCTGGGGCACTTATGGCTACAGCTCCAGCAGAGGACCCTGTGCGGCTTCAGCTCTCCCAGCTCAGTAACCCTGCTCCCTTTGTGGCCAGGTGTGGGCCCTGATCTCCCCGGGTCCCCACTGTCACCCATTCCCTCCTTGGAACTCTCTCCCCTGGCTTCCCTCCTATCTGCCTGGCTGTTCCTTGCTCCCTTTTCTCCCGGAATGTTGGGGTGTGTCCCGGTCTGCTCCCAGCCCCCTGCCCTTCTCAAATAACCCTCCCCAGGTGAGCACATTTACGCCTCAGCTTCCTGACCGACCAGCCCAGCTCTCTCCTCAGCTCTCCATCTATGGTTCTTAACCTTCTTTCAGCTCCCCCACAGTAACGGATATCCTGTATCAGCTTTTAGTAAATGAAATACATGCATATGCATGCAATTGCCCAGCGAAAATGATCTCAGTGCCTCAACTGAAATGTCAGAGCAAAGCCATTATAGGCTAGTGGGAAGCACACAGACATTGTGCTCAGCTGTGTGACCTTAGGTGAGTTACTATGCTCAACTCCCCAGTCAAAAGGTTTTTCTTTTCCTTTTTTTTGCCTATGCAGCACTTTGCTGTGTAGAGTTGTTATCAGGATTAATTGAGTCATTGTTCATAAACATTTAGAACAGTGCCTGGCACATGTTACTAACTGAATGAGTGTTGGTTAAATTTAAAATGATATGTATTTCAAGTTGTAAATACTCTTACTGACTAGAAGACACGATAAAATGATGAGAAGCTTGCCCCTTGAGTGTGACAGCCCCAAATGCAGACCTATGCAGAGTGATGGGTTGGCAACTCAAATATCACAAGTACTGTTGACGCTAAGTATGTAATTTTCCCAAACAGTGACAACTCTGGGTAAGATTCTGAACAAGATAAAGAGCAGTCTTCCTTCACTGTGCGTGGAAGTGGTATTCCTGGCAAATACAGTGTATGTTAAAAATCAGAGCATTCACGCAAAAATGCTCTTTTTGCTGTGTGAGCCAGACCTGGGTTTTGAGCTCACACACTTACAAACAGGTGTCTTTCCTCCACGTGACAGGTGAATATTACCTGAGGTCAGGAGTAGAGGGGCTGTGATGGAGGGGAGGCCGGTCATCAGCAGAGGCTGGTTCATGCAGAGCTTATAAGTTACCAAGGAGGGAGTTCCCGTCATGGTGCAGCGGTTAACGAATCCGACTGGGAACCATGAGGTTGCGTGTTCAATCCCTGGCCTCGCTCAGTGGGTTGAGGATCCAGAGTTGCCGTGAGCTATGGTGTAGGTCGCAGACGTGGCTCGGATCCCGAGTTCCTGTGGCTGTGGCGAAGGCTGGCAGCTACAGCTCCAATTAGACCCCTGGCCTGGGAACCTCCATATGCTGCGGGTGTGGCCCTAAAAAGCAAAAAAATAAAAAAATAATAGGTTACCAAGGAGGGTGGGCTTTGTCCTATGGGCAGTGGAGGTGGGGGGAGCGTAGAAGGAGTTAAAGCAGGGTTGGCGCGACCAGGTTTGCATGGGGCAGAGTGCCCTCTGGGAGGAGATGCGCTGCAGGAGGGCAGGACTAGAGGCAGTCCAGGCAACGGTCACGAGGTCTGAGATAGGACAAGGATGAGGGTGGAGGACCGGGATGAGGGTGGGCATTTGAGCTGCAGAAACAATGGAATGTGGCGTCTGCTGGGGCTGAGAAAGAAGGAGGAGGCCAGTGTGTATCCCGGGATCCCAGCCTGGTGAGCCGTCGGTGATGGATGGATGAGGGTGGATGTGGGTGGAGACTGGGTGAAGGTAGGTGGACGAGGCTGGCAAGATGGCTCCGGAGGGTGGTCCAGGCAACCCAGTCCTCCCCATCCGAAGGGAGAGGCTGCAGGGCCCCCTAGAGACTCTAGAGGGAGCTCCAGGATAGGCCAGGCTTCCCTCTCCCACCAGCCGCTGCCTCCACCACCTCCGCAGAGGGGGACTAGACCCACCCCAAGGCTCCAATGTCGGCTCTGCGGATCCTGCCTGCCTGCCTGCCGGGCCTGGCCAGAGTCTAGTGGCTCACCATCTCCAGCCACCTCGTCCTCCAGCCACGGGTTTGCAGGCATGGGGGAGCACCTTAGTGGGGAGGCAAGTAGGGGCAGAGTTTGGGGAGTGCAGACAAGAAGTACTGACAGCCTGCGTTCAGGGTCACTCTGGGCCCTGCCCCTGCCCCCACAAGAAGGGGGGCGACCCACCCAAGGTCACAGACTCTCAGAGGCAACACCAGTCCCAGCTGGCTCTGCTGCCCCCAGTTAGGGGGTAAGAACGGGCCAGCCCTCCCCAAGGCAGACCAGATCGCAGGCTGGAAGTCTTTCTGCGCCCCACTTCCTACAAAAACCGGGAGTTGGGGGGGGTTCCCCAGGGGCAGAGGAAGCAGCATCCTGGGCAGAGGGGAGCCTGAGGGCAGGTTCCAGGAGTGCAGCAGAGGGCAGCGTGGAGAGAGCATAGAGAGCGGGGTGGCCCAGGCGGAGGGAGGGAGGATGGGGCGCCATGTGGGAGTCTGGATGCCGCCAGACGGGGGAGCCTAGGCCTTGGGGGCAGTGCTAGGACAGCTGGGCATTTGCGACGGGTCAGAGGGGTCATTCCCGCTGCAGGAAAGGGAAGGGCAGAGTTACAATTTTTGGAAAGGCCTATTGGCGTCTCCGGTGGAGTCTCAATAGTGTAACTTCTAAATTTTTATGAAGACAAAGAATGAATAACAACAAAGGGAGACACTGGAACAGGAAATCCACTTCCTTTTAAATCTGACAGAAAGAGCACATCCAAGCCCCAAATAACGATAACCGGGTTTTAATAACCTATAAAAAACCTGCCCACACCACGGTCAGAGCTCACATCCAGCGGCCCCCTTGGCGGAGCCGAATCCGGGACCCACGTGAACAAAGCTCCCATTTTCCACGGGGAATAAACGAGGCTTAGGTGGGGGTGGGTCTATCTGAGGTCACATGGCAATGTCGGAACAACGACTCCAGATTCCCAGCTTGGGCCTCTGTCCATACACTGTGTGCTGTGTGACTGCACGCACGCGCGCACGCACGCACGCACACACACACACACACACACACACACACACAGCCTAGGAAATACTCTCCAGACTCAGATACACAGATACGTGGACACATGCAAGAGTCCAAAACCTCCCAGATTCACTCACAGTGACCTATCCTTGCATGGCCAGAAGTATGCAGAGGTCCCCACAGTGCCCCCAGCACCCCAGTAGGCACACAAACATGCTCACATCCACACACAGGCACACACACACTCACCTGATGATTCCAAATCTAAAGCTCATTTACGTACAGACAACTGCACAGGACAGACACACACCCCTGCACATATCTATGAATAGACACACAAGATTCAGAAATAGCCTTCATTGCACACCTACACCCGCACCACTCACACATCAACACACAGACTCCTGTTCATTCACAGACACACACAGCCCTGTGGCCCATAGGCCACCACTCTGGGCTAAAGAGCCCTACCGCCTTGCTCACATACAGGCTGTGCTGACATCAAGGTTAGCACAGAGTGTCCAGAGACCCCGCCAGGCCTCTGCAGTGGCCTGGGAATCTGAGATGGATAAAGTGCTGCCCCCTGTGGGAGGCCAAGGACCATGCCCTTCGGAAGAGCCAGGCTGGGTTCATAGCAAAAGGGCAGGCAGCCCAAGGGGCTTCCATGGCCCCCAGCCCCAGGCTCAGCCGCAGCCCCTCCCCCCTTGGGAGTGCGTGCGTGGGTGCGCTCCAGGGTGTCCTCTGGACGGTGTAAAGCCAGGAGGAGAGGGTCCATCCACTACCTTCAGAGACCTTCCTCCCCTCCTCACGTGGTATTTAAGGAGGCAAAACCAAGACGCAGCCTCTCGCCCAGGAGTGCTGTCCAGGGCCGAGCACTGTTCCATTACAGCTGTGACAGCGGCTGTGAGGCCTCAGAGAGACCCGGGTCCCCTCTGGGGTTGTGGGACACTGAGCAACTCACATCCTTCTCTGAGCCTCACATCCCTCATCTGAGAAATAGGGACCACCATCTCCCTGACTCCCTGTTGGGGTTTTGCTTTTTTTATTTCATTTTGTTTTTGTTTTGCTTTTTAGGGTCCCACTTGCAGCATACGGAGGTTCCCAGACTAGGGTTCACATCGGAGCTACAGCTGCTGTCCTACGCCACAGCCACAGCCACGCAAGATCTAAGCCGCATCTGCGACTTACACCACAGCTCACGGCAACACCAGATCCCTGACCCACTGAGCGAGGCCAGGGATTGAACTGGCAACCTTATGGTTCCTAGTGGGTTTATGCTGAGCCACTTTGAGAACTCCCTGGGTTTGTTATTAGAATCACATTCAATAATGGATTTTATTAGATACCAGCTGTGTGCCAGGTCCACGACATGGAAATGTGGATAAGTGTGCAGGCCCTGGAGTCAGAGAGGCCTGCTTGGTTCAGATCCTTACTTTGCTAGGACAAGCTGTGTGAGCTTGGGCAGGTCACTTAACTTCTCTGTGCTTCCACTTTCTCATCTCTAATATAGCTATTATCATGCTTATTTTAGTGTAAGTATAATAATATTTATTTATTTTTTGTCTTTTTGCCTTTTTTACGTAGAGCCACACCCGCGGCATATGGAGGTTCCCAGGCTAGGGGTCTAACAGGAGCTGTAGCCGCCGGCCTTTGCCACAGCCACAGCAACGCAGGATCCGAGCCACGTCTGCAACCTTCACCAGCTCACGGCAACGCCGGATCCTTAACCCACTGAGCAAGGCCAGGGATCGAACCCGCAACCTCATGGTTCTTAGTCAGATTCGTTAACCACTGAGCCACGAAGGGAACTCCCTAAGTATAATAATACTTATTTTAATGCCCACTTTATGTGAGTGCTGTGGGATATTGCATGTAAAGTTTTTGGCACAAGGCCTGCCACAAAGCAGAGGCTTAATTAAGCCAGTTCCCATTATTGTGTGTAAGTTTTCCTTTATTCATTCACCTGCTAGCACCTACTATGAGCCAGACATGATTTAGAGCACTCTCCAAATATTCTGATTCATTTAATCCTTCTAACTACTCTATTTACACCTGAGGAAACTGAGGCACAGAGAGATCAAGTCACTTATTCGAGGTCACACAGCTAGTAGGAGACAGAACTGGAACTGGCACCCTGGTCGGTTGGCCTCTGTAAATCCATCTACAGGCATGTACTGGTCTCTTATAGTTCAAAGTCCTCCTCCCCTCTCCCCAGCAGCAGCCCCTTTTAAATAAATCATCCAGTAACAGTTTCTAATTCCCAGACTTGGTTGCAAATGAATTATTCACATTGTAAGGCCTGCAAACCGCTGGCTGGGCCTCATTACCCAAGAAGGACCGCCTGCCCGCAAGATGCCACTCCCTCCCCTGGGCACGGGTCCTGGGGGGCCAGCCAGAGGCGGCCAGAGTTGGCAGACACCAGCTCTTGCACCAAGAACTGGGTGGAGCAGTTTTCTCCCACTCCCAGCCTTTGCTTTCTAATAAGCTCACAGCCTGGTGTTGTCAAGAGGACATAAGCTCTGGGCTCAACCAGCCTGGCTCTTCCCTGAGCAGCTGTGTGACTTCAGGCAAGTGGCCTACCCTCTCTGAGCCTCTGATAGAGGCTGACTGGCTGGCCTCAAATCACACTTTCTCTTCTTCCATTTGTGAACTATGCTGGAAGCTGAGGACAAAGATCCTGTCCTGTGGGGTCGTCCAGTCCCTGTGTGTCATTCCTCTACTCCTAGTATTTGGCTGACACCCTGGTCTGAGCCAGGGCCCTGCGGCTGGTTGTGGGGGACCATAGGGCTCCAGAGTCCCCCTTCAGAGCCAAGTACCTACCCAGCTGCTAGGAATGTGGGCTGCTGATGGTTCACTGGGCTCTGCCCCCGCCCTGGGCAGCTGGGGGCCAGTGCCTGACTGATGTGGGGCTACGAAGGCCCAGCTCCTGGCCTCCACTGGGACAACTCTGAAGGATCGTCATAGCTCCAGGGAACTGCACAGGGGCCTCTGTGGCAGCCTCGTGGCCAGTCAGCTTCTCCTTCTGCTCAGTGCTACCTTCCTCTTTCCTTCCAGCTGTGCCACCGAGGGCTTGCCCGGGAAACGCACATGCAGTCCTCCAGCTCCAAGTCGCTTTCCAGGAACCCGTCTAAGGTACTCATCACAGACAGAGCCCAGTCTCCACAGTGAGTGAGACCCAAGCCAGGCCGGCAGTACCCAGTACCGCTTATGGGCTGAGCCTACGTCGTGCCCCGGTCACCACTCTGATCCTCGTCCCAGACGGAGCCCTGATGTGGCCACAGGCTGAGTCCAGCCTCTAACCATTGACTGATCCCCAATCCTGCTCCCAGATTCGGTCCTGAGCCCGTGGAAACCGGAGGACCACATAGAACAGAACTAAGGGCTAAGACGTTGGAGGGAGACAGGACAGGGGGCTGCCTGAGACTGAAGTAGGACCAGGTAAACCCTGCTCAGGAGGGGGCTGGCTGACAACCCCATCGGCCACCATGGCAGAGTCCCAGAATCTCACTTCCCAGAGAGGTAGCTTCAAAAACCCCTAAACACAAATATGAACCAGGATCAATTAGAATAACCCTAATGGCTGCTGTTTCTCAAGCAGGCAGTGTCCTGGGCACAACACGATCATACATCGTGGCCCTACTGTCTCCTCAGAGCCACCATGTAGGGTCCCATTATCACCCATTTGACGGATGAGGAAGCCAAGGCTCAGTGCTCAGTGCCACGATGGAGCCAGTATTCAAACCCTGGGCCACTCTGTCCTTCGGCGGGGTCTAGGCTTGAGCAGAGGCTGGCCTCCAAGGAGCCTCCAGAGCCCATGGGACACCTGAACCAGCTCTTCACCAAGTCCCTGAGCCGCCCAGGGTCGGGGGGCGTGAGGAACAGAGTGGTGGCTGTGAGTGCGCGTAGCTGCAGCTGGCCCCAACTTCAGGCAGCACTCTTCCCCTCAGGGCCCTTCAGGGACTGACTCCCACACCTGGCTCCTGGAGGTAGGCGCTGTGGGTGCAGGCAGGGCCCAGGTAGGAAGCAGGCCTGGGAGGGGACACCGCTTGCCCAGGCTCGCAGAGCTGGATTCACCTCCAGAATTCCTGACACTTCGTTTCCCACCCTCTGTTCACCTGTAGGGAAAAAGAAAGGCCACAGAGAACAGGCTGAATATTTGCATCCCCCAAATTCGTAGGCTGAACCCTACCCCCCCACACAAGGGCATTTGGAGGCGAGGTCTTTGGGAGGTGATGAGGTTTTGAGAGTGAGGCCCTCAAGAAAAGGATGGGTGCCCTCATCAGAGAGGTCCAGAGAGATCCCCAACCCCATCCACCCTCTGAGGTTCCAGCAAAGCAAAAACAAAAACACAACCAAAAAACAGCTGAACCAGGAAATGGCCTCTCACCAGACACTGAATCTGCCCGAACTTTGATCTCGGACTTCCCAGCCTCCAGGACTGTGAGAAAAAGTTATTTGTATATAAGCCACCCGGTCCGTGGTACTTTGTTATAGCAGCTCAAACGGACTAAGGCAGCCACTTTCCCAACTGCTCCACACTGTCAGTTCTTCCACCTGCCCATCCATCCATCCACGCACCCATCCATCCATCCACAGCTGTGCAGTGAACATCCTCTCTGTACCAGGTCTGGGCTGGATGCGGGGACATTGTGGGCACCCCATGCACACATACAGCCTGTCAAAGGAGCCACACGTTAAACAGACACACCCATGAAAACCAAATGCTACTTCCTAGCTGAGTGCTAGGAAGTAGCAGCTCAGGATGTTGTGAGTGGGTATAACAAGGACCGTCTCTCTGGGGAAAGTTCTCTGGGCCCCAGGGAGCTGGTGGGCAGGAAATCTGCTGAAATGGCCCTGTGGGCTCGGCCTCAGGGGACAGAAGCTTCCAGAAAAGCATGAATAATACTGCAAACCCTGTCAGCTGGGGCCTGAAGCCTCCAAGAGCTGTATCAGAGCTTTAGGACACAGGAGAGGTTATCTCGGTGGTCGAGGAGGGGACAGCGTGAGCACCCGCGCGGAGGTGGGAAACAGGAGGCAGCTTGGGAAAGTGGAGCAAGGAGAGGAAAGGGAGGTGAACTGGGTCTGGACCCTGGGGGATATCATAGCACCCTGGGGAGCCTCGGGTCCGCCCAGACACCAGTAACAGTAATTGCGGCCCTTGTTGTTGAACGCGGACTGTGTGCCTGAGGAGAGTGGAGCGTGATCTCATTTCCTCTTCACTGGATCCACTAAGGTTGCTGGGTCCCATTCTACAGACGGAAAAACAGGTCGGGAGGGCTCCGTCTGTCACCAAGAGCACAGAGCTAGCAAGTAAAGGATGAGGATACGATCCCAGCCAGTGCTCGGAACCTTCCCCTTTTGTGCCCAGGAAACAGCGGAGGAAGTCCAGACACAGGAGGGGCAGGGCCCAGGCTAGCGTCTCCCGTGGTCTCATCTGTTTCTCCCCCTGAACAGGGCTTCTTTACCGCTGTCACTGCCAGACATGGAGCTCAGAAAACACCGTGAATGGACAGTCCTCCTAAGAGCAGACACTTGCGAAGCGCTCACCGCGTGCCCAGTTCCGAGCTCACCACAGGCCTGTGAGGCGGGTGCTCTTATTACCCCCATTTCACAGATGGGGAAACTGAGACGCAGCTGGTAAGTGGTGAAGCTGTGATTCACTAGGCAGCAAGTAAACACATCAATTATTAACTGATTGATGAAAGAGCAAGCGTGACTTACGCTGAGTGAATGAAGGGGAGAAAAGGTGAGGCTATGAAGGGAGGACGAGGCAGCGAAGCGGAGGGCTTGATCTTGCGAACTGGAGCCGAGGTAGAGGCCGTCGCCACTGTTCCGCCTCCAGCTCCCAGGAAGAGGCCCCTTTCCCCTCCCCTCAAGGAGGCTTGAGTTCTCTCCAGGCTGTTCACTGCCCAGCAGCTTTGCCCTAGTGCACCCCTGCCCTGCCCTGCCAGCTTCAGTCAGCCAGGGCTGGGGGCGGGGCCCGGCAGGTGGGGCCCCGGGCTGCGGACTGCGGGTAGGAAGCTCAGAGACTGGGGCCATGGGCCCGGGTGGGGCTCCGAGAGGAGAAGAGCCCCCATGGGCTGTTTGGACCGACCTTTATTCTGAGGGCACCTGCCTGGCACAGGGCCATTGGAGATGCCCACGACTGCTCATGGCAGTGACGGAGGCCTTGAGTTGGAAGCTCTGATTGGAGGAGGTCTTAGATGACTCGCTTTCCTTCCTGAATCCACTTCCGGCAGAACAGGGACGTGGTGCCCACACCTCAGGGGCTGGTGTGAGGATCGGAGGGGACATCGGGCAGGCTTTGTACTGGGCGGGTGGATGCGGAGTGTTTTTATGAGCAAGGAGCGTGTAAACTGCCTCTAGAGGAGAAAGAATATTGGGGCAAAGAGCTCCTGTCCTAGAAAGGATGGGCTGCCCTGCGCGGGGAGCCGGGAGGGCCCCTGAAGGGGCAAAGGCTGCCGACCTACTTCATAAATCGGGTGTGGTGCTCGTGGGGCGGAGGGATTTCCTGATGGGCAGTGGGGGCGGGGACTGCGGGTGCACAGGCCCAGAGGCCAGGCCGTAGCACATTCGGTAATGGCTCCTGTTAGTTCGTGTTTGCATGTAATCCTCAGAGCACCTCCAGGGAGCTGCAAGTACTGCTCCCATTTCACAGGACAGGCAACTCTGCCTCAGAAAGGGGGCAGGACTTGTCCAGGTGGCACAGCTGTGAGTGGCAGCTAGACCCCGCATGCCTTCTCCTGCACTGCGCTCGTCCAGGGAAGCAAGTGGCTCAGATGAGCGAAGCAAAGACGGCGTGGGAGAGAAATGCCCCGGGGGCCTCCTCCGCCCACAGGGAAGGGGCTGGACTCTGTGCCAAGGGTGCTGGGGAGCCATTGACGGTTTCTGAGCTGGAGAGAAATGACCCAGGCTGGGTCCTCGGGTGCCTAGGTGCTGTCTGGGCCATCGTCTCCGCCTCCTCCGCCAGCCACCCTCTGCATCCATCCACCCCCACCGTTTCTCAGCCACACTGAGAAACCATGTGTGATAGAGGAGAATGTAAAAATATATATGCAACCGAAAAACAACAACGAGCTGACAGAACACAGCTATAAATACCCTGACGGCTATGGGAACATGCCTCGGATCCGATTCCTGCTGCCTGAGCCGGGGCGGGGGTGGGGGTGGGGCGCGGTGTTTGACAGGTGGGGTGGAAACTCAAGGACGGGGACAGGAAAGGGGACGGCTGTGTATGGACTTACTTTGAGCCAAGTGCTTTATAAGCGGCACATCTCTGAGTTTTCACAGAACCCAGAGAATCAGCACTGTCACCCCGGTTCACAGATGAGAAAACTGAAGCACAGAAAGGTAGGTATTCTGGCCGAAGTCACACAGCAGTGGACTTTGGGAGGCAGTGGGGCTGGGATTCCAGCAGGTCCTGCGAAGGCCCAGCTCGCCAGGGAAGAGAGGGCCGGCTGCAGGCTCCGCCTCCCTCCATCCCTGTCCAGGGCCAGAGAAAGCTTCAGGCTTCCAGAGACTTCCTTGCTTACACACCTTCCATGGGTCCCCAGTACCCTCCAGATAAAGACCAAATTTAAGGCCATCAAGTCCCTGTGATCCGGCTCTGCCCACTTCCGGAGCCCACCTCCTGCCACTGCCCTGCGTTTCTGAGCCACAGCCAAGCCACGCTGACCTGCTCTCAGGACCTCTTCAGGGCCAGTGCTCTCAGCCTCTGCAGCTGCTGTTCCCTGTAGTTACACCTACCTGCAGCAGATCCCCTCCCCTTGACCCCCTCCCCTGCTCAGATCCCCTGGGATTTCGCTGCAGGGTCCCAAGCTCCATTGCAATCTCGTGTGTTATGGGAGATGGGCCGCAGCTGGTGAGGGCAGGGCTAGGACCCGCCCGGTGCAGGCGGTGCAGCCCCCATGGGCTGGGCTGGGAGGCTCAGGAGGGCCTGTGACAGGGGAAGTAGGTTCCTGTCGTGTAGATGCTCCTCTGTGATGAGCGGGAGGTCTGGAGTGATGGCAGCACAGTGAGAACTGGCCTTGAGCTGCTGGAGAATCTGGAGGTGGTGGCAGGAAATGGGACCAGAAGGGGTGCCAGCTTCAGGCTCTGGGAGGAAAAGGAAATCAGATGGAGAAGGAAGACGATGAAAAGGAGTCCTGGGGCCGCCGCAAGGGCTGCTGGGTACCGGCTGAGAAGGACTGGAAGTTGGCCCCAGCTCTGGACCCTCATCGTGTCCCGGATCAGCTTTCCACAAGCCATCTGAGGCTGTTTGCCCCTCTCGCCAGGGTGAGCTCAAAGGCAAGGCTGCCAATTGGGTGATTTGTTCATTTTCAGACTTTCCCTGTAGACCAGTGCTGCCCAGTAGAAACGTAATATGAGCCTCTTATGTAATTTTTAATTTTAATTTTCTGGTAGCCTCTTAAAAAAAAGCAGCAGCTGAAGTTAATTTTAATGTTTTGTTTAACCCAATATACTCCAAATACCACTTTTACATGTAAGCAAGATAAACAATTACTGAGGGTTTTTTTTTTAAACTTTTTTTCATACCGTCTTCAAAATCCAGCATGTCCTTTACACTTGAAGTTTGGATGAGCTGCATTTCAAGTGCTTAATAGCCATGTGTGCTATTGAACAGATCCGCTCTAGACTGTAAACTCCACAAGAGTCGGGACCGTGACTGTACCCACCTTTGTTATCTGTGGGGTCTAGCATGTAATGGAGATTCAGGGAATGTTTATCGAATGACTGCCTAACTGACTGGCTGAATGAACCAATGTCTGAGGCCTTGTTAGATCAAAAGCCAGTTCCCCTTATGGGCCATGGAAGAACCTGGAAATAAATTCCAGTCCCACCTCCGCGTTCAGTGCCCAGCGTGACCGTAAGTGGGTCCCTCACCTCTTGGGCCTCAGTTCCTGCGTCCGAGCAATGGGTTGGACTATGCGGTATTTTTTTCCCCAGTATCTCCATAGAGTTTCTCAAGGGGATCCCACTTGCCCCTCTGCAGCTCCCTTCCCTGAGCCAGGCCCTTAGAGAAATTCCTTGCTCAATCCACCCCCTCACCCTGCCCTCCCTCCTCCTGTGTGTGAGAAAGGCTGTCTCAAGACCGGCCTCCAGATGACCGTCTGTGCAGAGCAGAGCTGAGCCCTAGAGGGGGAAACCCAGGCAGAGCTCCTGCCATACGGTGGCCACATAGGGAGCAAGGTCAAGGTGGGTGCTTGGGCATTCCCTGCCCCCCCACAACCAGCTGCCACTGTCACTGTCAGAGCTGAGAAGAGACCCAGGCAGGCTTATCCCTTTGATTCTGCAGGGAAGGAAAAGGGAAGGCAAGAAATGTGTCGAGACACAGTGAGCGGGGCAGAGCTGGGCCTTTGTTTATCTCATCTGAAAATGGGCACAAAACCTGCCTTCATCTCATCAAACATCAGTGCCTCAAATCCAGGCTCTGCTACTTAACAGCCTGTGATCTTGGGCAAGACCTCACTGCTCCTCAACATCCTTTTGCTTAAACAGGGATGATAATACCAGCCTCGCAGGGCTGCAGAGCCAATGAAAGGCGTTAACATACATAAAGCGTTCGGACGAGTGCTGGGCACACTCTAAGGGCCACACGCGGGATAGATTCTGTTATTAACCTTCGCCGTGGAGCTCTTCTGCAGTTCAAGTGAGGCCAAGGGTGATCAGGGTTTGCAAACCATAAAAGTCTCTCAGGAGAGGCAAGCATTTCTGGGCTGCAAAGGACAGTGCAAAACTGTAAAACAAAGCGTTTTGTAAATGTCGCTGCATTAAGGAGGCTATTGTGGATTAGCTTTTTATAATCCGAAAAGCACTTCAGAATCATAAAGTACTTTAGAGGCCGTGGAGCTCTGGGTAAGGGCCTTTTAGACTGTTGAGTGCCGTGAAGTCTGAGGCAGTGGCCTTTCAAAGACACAGGCAAGAAGCAGGGTGGGAGTGGGTAGGGAGAGCAAGTAGAGCCAGAGGAAAAAAACGGGAGCCGTTCCCCCTCCGGCCGTCACCGCCCATGCCAGCCGGTGCAGAGAAATTCCAGCATATCTGCAGATTCCTGTGATTCTGTTGGGAGGCCAGGGAGGCCTCGTGCGTTGCTGACTCAGCCAAACGGGGTGAGTTCTGCAGGAATCGGCCCCATCTTCCTTGCCTTCGTGCCTCGTCTTTTTCCTTTTTTCTGCCACAAAGCCCTATACCCTTTAAAGATTTCCCCATGGTGACTGGGGAGGCGGTGGGCTCCTGGGCAGCCCAATGACCTTGCTCTGAGGCTCAGCTCTGGGCCCAGGCTGGATTCACAGGCTGGAGGGCCTGCTGCCCCATCGTTGGCAGAGCAGCAGGGATTCAAAGGTTGAGGAGGGGTTCAAGCTGCTTCCTTCCAGCCTGCTTTGCAGAGCAAAGGCCTGGGCTGTGAAGTTCCTGGGTTCACATCCCAGCACCGCCACTTTCTCATCTGTGACCTTGGGCGAGTCCTCTCACTCCTCTGAGCCCGAGTTCCTTGGTGTTAATGCCGGCCGATACTCCCCTTTGTGCGGAGTCCCCCGGGGCCTGGTGCGAAGCGGTTCTGTCCCTTCTTTTACCTGCAGGCCTTCTCATACAAGAGAAATAGAAGGGGAGACAGCTTCTACAGGCTAGGGTGATGAGGCTGGGTTTTCAAATCATGAAGACCTGGATTCAAATCCTGGCCCTGCAACAGAGCAGCTGTGTGTCCTTAGGGATGTCACAGAACCTCTCTGAGCCTCCGTGTCCTCGTCTGTAATGATAGCTGCTACCTCAAATGTTGGTGAGGATTCAAAGACATGATGCATGTGGCATGCAGTGCACAAAATCCAGGACGTGAGACCTGCTCAATCCACAGTGACTCTGACCTCCCCTCCTCAAATTATTCCGTACTCATAACACTGCACACCTGTCCTTCACACTTGGAATTACTTGGTAAAAGCCTGCCTTTCCATGTCACCCGGATGGCAGCTGGGCCCTCTGGATCCACCCAGAGGCCCCCATTCCTCCCCATTCTTTCTGCAGAGAAACCTCTTTTCCCAGCTCCTTTTCCTTCTAGTCCCTGGGCTGCATGGTTGTGATCTCAAAGTGAACACCAGCTCCTCTCTGAGCCCCTCACAGAAACCATGCATGAGCAACGCAACCCTCACTCTAGATTTCATAGACAGGGGAGGGTCTGCCCTGCAGCCACGCAGGCGAGTTGAGTGGAGGCTCCTGGATCCCCGCAGCTGCAGCTGCCTGGCTCCAGCCGCTCTGCCCCTGAGCTCAACCCAGGCTCTCTCCCCACTGCTCAACCTTCTTCTCTTCCGCTCCTTCCTGCTCAGAAGTAAGACGTTAACAATGCCCATCTGCCTCCTGCAGTAGAATTCATTTTCTGAACAAAGCCAGAAAATTCCCAGGAGTTGTGAATGCAAGTTTCTCTGGTTCATGCACCAGTCCATAGACAGGTTCCTTCACAGCCAGGACTGTGCCCCTTGGTCACTGCTGCATCCTCAGCAATCAGCCCGGCATTTGGCCCTATGAACATGTGCTGAGTAAGTGAATAAACTAGGGGGATGGGCTACTGATCAGGGGAGAAGTGAAGCTGCCTGTGTGCTTGTCCAGTGCCCGCATCTCTCAGAGGCCAGTTCAGTGCCAAGGGGACTCATTCATGCAGGAGGAGGCTGAAGGGGTGTTGTCCACAACAACGCATCCTTGCTGTGTCAGGGCCATGTGAGTGTTAGCGCGTGGGGTCCTTTTCTAGGGTGTTATGCTTCTGCATTAGTGATTCTGTCTCCCAAGAGGCACCAGGGGGTGACAAAGAAACAGGGCCATGATTCCCAGAGCTAGCCATACATCGGAATTCCCTTGAAAGCTTTTTTATTGGCGGGGGGGGGTGGGTGTCATGATGGGGAGTGCTGTGACCATAGCATGCAGAAGTTCCTGGGCCAGGAGTCTAACCTGTGCCTCAGCAGTGACCTGAGCCACTGCAGTGACAATGCCAGATCTGAATCTGCTGCATTTCAAGGGGACGCCTCCTCTTGAGATTCTGATTCAGATGATTCACATGGGGCCCAATGATTGATTTCTTTAAAATCCTAGTTGGTTCAAATATACACCACTGAGACAGAGAAGGGGGTGAATTTTAGAACCAAATGGTGGGTGAATGTCTGTGGTTTCCACATGGATCAGGCAGGCTGGGGACCAGTGTCCAGGGGGAGAGCCTGGGTGGTGGTGGAGAGGAAGGCACGTGGGCTTTGGAGTCATTGGAGACCTGGGTCCAGATCCTCAGTTCTATCCTAGTCCAGCTCTGTGGCCTCGGGCAAGTCACTTTACCCGTCTAAGCCCCTCTGTTAATTGGCAATCAGAATTCCTGCCGCTCAGGCTGTTGGGATCAATCAGTAAGAGAACGTCATCTCTAATTACTTGGCAAGGGGGGTCCCGGGCTTGGAGCGAGAGCTCCAGGAAGTGTGGTTCTCTTGGATTCCTGAACAAGCTCTGGGGTACGAGGGGAGGACAAGGTGGCCCCAACAGTGGCCTAAGTACCTGATGGAAGGAGCACTGGACTGGGAGAGAGGAGCTGTGGCCTGTCCTAGTTCCGGCCCATGACAACATGTGCCTTTGGCCAAATCATTCAACCTCTCTGAGCCTCAGTTTCCTCATCTGTAAATAGAGATCCAGTGGTCTGTACATCTCATCACAACTCTGTTCAGTGACACCAGGCTGGTAATTGGCCAGAGCGGGAGTATTTACACCAGAGAAATTGGCAAACACTACAAATCAGGACTCTGCTGCCCCACCCCCACCAGTCAGGTTACCAGCACACCACTGGGACTCAGATAACCACAATTCACAGCTGTTGGGAGACTCTGCGAGCGAGTGCCCATTGAGCCCTTAGCACAGCACCTGGGCACTAATACATGATCATGAAACCCACTTAACATTTATCACCCATCCCTTTGTCTCTAGCCTGGTCTAAGGTGATCACATCTGTCATCCCAAATAGCTTTAACAAGCCTAGGAAATTGCTACAGGGGGAAATTCAGGCTCTGACAGGCTTGCTGACTTTAAATGCAGTTCAATTTTGCAGGCCTACTGTGTGCTAAGTTTATTCTTATATATTCATCTCATTTCAGCCTCACAACCCCCTTTTGCTCGTTACAGTTGAGGAAACAAAGGCCCAGAATGGGCAAGTGACCTGCCCAAGGTCACACAGGGAGCCCAAGCGCCCTCCCCTTCAGCTGCAGCCCCTTCTGGACCAGGGCGAGCTGTGCTGTATGATCTCTCTGGCTCTTTCCAGCTCTGACATCCTCGGTATTTAAATCAGCACATGAATATTTCACAAGCATCCCTGGTGCAAATAACCCCCCTGCCTGGTTATGTCAGGCTGCGGCCCCAGATGCTAGGCCGAGGCGCTCCCGCTCTCCACGAGACAGGCAATTCCGAGAGGCCTCCTAGCAGCAGCCAGGGAATCGATAGCCTTTAAATAAGTAATTAGAGGAGCTGAAGACGTCGGCACATCCAGGAGTGAGCAGGGGAACATAAACTCATGACTCGCAGGCTCACTGGGTAGGGCCTGGTTCTGCTTCTTGGTCAAGAAATGTGACAGGGCCTGGGGGCGATGAGGATGGGGGAAGTGCAGGGAAGAATAAGATGAAAAAAACAAGCGCTGGCATTGATCAAGCAATTCCTAGGCTTCAGGCTAGGCCTCATTAATACCAGTACCAATGTTCTAAAGACGCGGGGACTCAGAGAGGGTGAGCCAGTTACCCGGGGCCACCCAGCTAGGAAGAGGCAGAGGTCACAAGCCATGCCTGACTTCAAAGCAGGATTTCTCAGCCTAGCTGCTGTTGACATTTGGGGCTGGCTGATGCTTTGGTGGGGGTGGAAGGGTAGTGGGACTGTCCTGGGCATTACAAGATGCTTAGCAGCCCTGGCCTCTATCCTCTAAGTGTCAGTAACACACCCTCCCCACTTGTGACAACCCCAAATATCTCCAGACCTTGTCAAATGTCCCCTGGGAGGCAAAATTGCCCCCAGCAGAGAGCCAGTGCTATAGAGTCTGTTTTCACTTTACTATTCCTTTCCTCTGTTTCTGGTGGCTTTTAGGATAAGGATCAAATTCTTTCTCCCAACCTAGAGGGGTAGCTCTGGAGCCAAAGCTGGCTCCGGGACAATATCAACTTGTTTATTCACTGGTTGTATGACCTCGGACACATGACCTCTCTGTGTTCAGTCTCCCTAGCTGTAAAATGTCCCCACCCCTAGCCCGCCGCCCCAAATAAGGTCATCATGAGGTTTGCAGGAGTTTGTACTACATGCAAAGCATGCAGGGCAGTGTGGGTCATTGTTAGCATCCAGGGGCTTCTGTGACTAAGTGCCAGCCCAATGGTACAGCCTTGTCGCTACTATGCTCCCCAAGAAAGGGGTGAAGGGCCATAGCAGGTGCCCAGGAAGAAATCATCTACTGTTTTCCCCTTCCTACTGCACCCCTCCCTCCCACCAGCCCCTGGAGGAGTCGGAGAAAACAGCCAACAAGGGTGGCCGTTTAGTCCCACAGGATCACAAGGTTGTAAGAACAAAAGCCGCCACTTCCTCTCTTCCCTACAGTGCTGCCTGTGTGTGCACACCATCTGATGAGAATGTAATTCCTTTTATGATCCAGGAAGGTATAAAAATACATATAAACAAGAACTGGAGCTGGTCATCACATTTCATTGGTCTACAGCGTGTGTTTTTGTTAGCCTGACGTCTGTTAGAAACCAGGTTCCGGAATGCTGTCCTCGTTTGGGTGCTAGAGAGAAATAGTGTCCAGAAGCCATTCCCAGGCCTGGTCTTAGGGAAACAGTCCCCAGTGCAGGAGGGTGTGTGTGAGTGAGTGAGTGAGTGTGTGTGTGTGTGTGTGCGCGCGCGCGCGCGCGCGCATGCGGGCATGCTCACCCCTCCCTGGAGGTTACCTGGTCCAGGCTCAGTGGAGGAATCTGAGGCCCAGGGCAGGGCAGTGCTCTGTGCAGCATCTCGGAACAACTTGGTTCAGCACCCTTTTCTCAGTGTGTCAGTGACCCCCACTGCTGCCGGCACCAGTCCCCAGTCTCAGTGGTCCCCCGAAGCTGTCCTTCTGGCTCGCGGGGCAGATAGCGTGGTGAGTGACGGGTGGACGGGCCTCCCTCCCTCTTGTGGCTCCAGGCTCCCTTCGAGACTCAGAATCTTCTGCTTTCAGCTGAATGGGGGAAGGATCCGGAGGCTTGCAAGGTTTTAGGGTTTTTCATGGAGATTTTGAGGTAGGGCCTGGAAGTGGCTCAGCCACGTCTGTCCACGTTCCCTCAGCAGATCCTAGGTCACTAGGTCACAGTCGATACCTAACGGCAAGGGAAGCTGTGTGCCTGGAAGGAGGAAGAGACAGACTGGCAAACAGCTGTCTGGTCTCAGTGCCCAGCCCTGGGCTGGAAGCTGCCTGGGCAGAGACGCTGAAATGGAGACACAGGTAGCCCCTGCCCCCAGTTTGAGGTTCCCAGTAAATGCTGGTCTTTTGGGCCCCACACATCGATCGCTGGAAGCCCATGACTCCTCACTAGAGAGACCTCACCCCAGGATAAGCCTAAGGCTCCCGGGGTCCTGCCTAACTCACGCCAAGTGGAGTCAGCAACCCTTGTTTCTAAAGGGTTGCAGAGAAGTGGGGAGGCCGGGTTCATTTCCTGAACGACCCTATTCTCTGCCTCAGGCCAGCAGTATTTCCTTTCGGGGGGAGACAGGGGGCCTCTCTCCCCAGGGTTACCTGTCACCTCACACCACCACAGGGCTGGGCTCTCAACAGAACAGCCCTGGAGGGATGACCAGCACCTCCGTTCTCATACACACACTCACACTCACACACACACACTCACACTCACACGCACACACATCTCAGAACCAGCTGTAGCAGACACCTGCCGCTTTGGTTAACCAGTATTTGGGGGATCCCAAGATCTGTTTGGGGGGCCTCCCTCCCACCACAGACAGAGCAGTGTGTATTCTGCACCCCCAGCGACTAGAATGTGGACACATGGCCTAAAGTGTGGCCAACAGGACGCGCCCTCCTGGGACGTCCACTCCATAGAGTGACACAGAGGCCCAGCATCAGTCAAACCTTTAAAGGGTGCTGTAGCCAAATGACGCCGTCTCTAGCTGCCAGCAAGGGCCATGGTGACCTGACCAGCTGGCAGGTGGTGGCAGACTCCAGCGTGGCACCTTGGCTGGGCCTTCACTCTCGGGGTTCCCGTCAAGCCTGTTTCTCCAGTCCCCTGTCAATTGACTGTGACACCTGAAGCTCTCCTGGACACCTCCTTCAGGTTAGCCCTGCCTCCTGCAGCCTTGGCCATGCACCTGCTCACCCACCCCCTCCCTCCAAGGATTTCCTTTGCTGCCGGCATCACCCGGCCTGTCCCAGACCCCAGGCCGGTCTGACAGCTTCCACCCTCCAGGGAAAGGCCAGGGTTCCTACCTTTTTCCTCCAGGGGATTTTGCAGCAAATTTCGAATTAACCTGCCTTTTCACACTCCTTCAGTGTTCAGAGTCCTCAGGAGAGTTGTGGTGGAACCAAGGTAACTGATGTTCTTAGTAATCCCATGTGTTTTATTTTGTGCACCTAAAAGCATTCTTCTGAGAAGAGGCCCACCCTCCACTTGATGCCCAAGGGGTTCGGGGCAGCAGGACCCCTCTGGACTGTAGCTGTCATGCTGCTGGTGCCAACATTCCTGACTCCACTGGCTTTGCCTGATGAGACCCCCACTGGCCTGACCCATCGTCCCTGCACTGTTCCCTCTAGAAAAAGATCCCTGCTTTCTTTGCAGGGCCAGCTCCTCTCTCCACTCTATAGAGGTAGGTGGGCCCTGCAGGAGTTGTCAAATTGTCACATGCCCTCACTCTCTCAATTCAGCTGATTCAGGAGGGGTGGGCTCCTGACCCAAACCTGGCCAACCGGCTCCTTCTCTGCAGTGTTTTTTTTTTTTTTTTTTAAACTGGAACTAGGAGTTCCCATTGCGGCTCAGCGGATTAAGAACTCAACATAGTGTTTGTGAGAATGCGGGTTCGGTCCCTGGCCTCTCTCAGTAGGTTAAGGATCCAGTGTTGCTGTGAGCTGTGCTGTAGGTCACAGATGCAGCTCGGATCTGGCATTCCTGTGGCTGTGGCATAGCCCGGCAGCTGTAGCTCCAAGGTGACTCCTGGCCCAGGAACCTCCATATGCTGCAGGTGTGGCCATAAAAAGAAAGATAATAAACTGGAACAGGGTCGGGAGACAGTTACACCCTCTCTGGTGGGGACTCTCAAGCTAAGAGAGTTTTGTTTTCACAAAGCAGGGGAAGCCCGTTTGAGTAGGAGAGGAAAGCTGAAAAGAGATACAGAGAGAGGTAAGGAGAAAAAGAAAAGGGGAGGAAGTGGGGGAGGGGAGAGAGCTGGCAGCATCCTAGCCCCTGGTCCAGCTGTGGCCCTGCCCCCTCCCCAACAGTTGGGTTATTCACTGCCTCCTGAGTCCCCCCGCTTTTGCCGTAGCTAGCTGGCAGTGGAGTTTGTCACCATCTGTCCTGTTCCCACCGAATCCCCAGGGTCTCTCCAAGCCTGGCACAGGGTAGGAGTGCCATCAGCACCTGTCAATGAGTGAGTGAAGGAAGGAACGGACCCATGCAAAAGAAGAATGTCCAAGCCGTAGAGTGGAGAGGGATTAACTCTACGAGGGGAGATGTCAGGAACTTCCTGGGGTGGGAGGTGGTATTTGAAGTGGGAGTTGAGGGGTGAATAGGAGTTTTCTGGAGGATGATTATGGGGGAAGAGGCTAGAGAGGACAACAGGGACCAGGTTGAAAAAGGATTATGAGACAAAAACTTAGGACTCCTGCAAATCGGGGCCGATCTAAGTCTGAATTCTGTGTCCCTGATGATGCCAGAACTGTAACTGGGTGTCATCCATGTGAGGGTCTCGGCGCCTGTAAGTTCCCCTTATGCCCCTGCTTCTAGAGCCCTGCTATTAGGAAAACTGTGTTCTCCTGCCCACCCTACAGCACTCCCACAGCTGCCCTCCGGGGCTCCCTGATAAGCCCCCTGGATGCAGAAGACCAGCCCCTGTAAGTCCTGACCCTCCACGTTCTGTCCTGGACCCACCTTCCTAGCCCCCTCCCCGCAGCTCCTTCTCTGCCCGCCTCGGGGTTTCCTCTCACTGGACCCATGGCCGTTCCTTAAGTGTCAGTGGCCTCCTAGTGCCTGTGCTGGTTCCTCCCCCTCGCTCTGCACTCGGCCTGGACACTCTCATCCACTCCTGGAGCTTCAAACACCCTTAGAGCTGGGGGCTCCAAGTGGACCCCCTCCCATCAGCTCCAGACCCAACCACCCAGTGACTGGACCTTCTCCAGGCCGTGCGTCAGGCCCCTCCGACTCAGATACCTCCTGAATCGGGCTCATTGTCCCCCCCGCACCGGTTCCCACTGCTGTTTGTACCCGCCGTCTTGTTTACACAGCACTCCCATCTCCCTGCGGGTTTTTGGCTCCACGGAAGAGAAGGAAAGAGGCTGCGGGTGAGCAGGACTGAGCGCGCAGACTCCGTTCACGCGGCTTGACTGGGACTCAGGGCGGGGCAGTGTGCTCACCTCCGCCCCCAGGCGGGCCTCCGGGGGCTGGGGCTAAATGTTGACCTGATCGATTTCCACCACACTCGCAAGTAGCGGTCAGCTGCTGACCACAGTGTCAATTATTCAGGCTCCCTGGGACTCCAGCGAGAGCGACGACGGCGACGGCTTAACTAAAACACGGTTCTGTTGTCCTCACACCTCCGACCTGCCCTCAGAGGCCTGGGCAGGGCGGGCCAGCCAGCCCAGGGCACCTCCCAGGCCCTCACTTCCCTGCGCCACCCAGACGTCTGTCCAGGAGTTGCCAGCTTCCCCTTCCTCATCTTCCTAGGCCAAGACCTGGAGGGCCAAACTGGGCTGGAGGCAGGAAGTGACCTGAGGCTCGTCTCAGTTCAGCTCCGAGCCGCACAGACTTTCCTGGTAACCAGAGACAGTGTAGTAGACTGTCACTGGGAGGGGTGGCTGTCCGTGGGGACAGAGCCCGGCCATCGAGGAGAAATAACTATTTTAAGCCTGCTTTAAAATTTGAAAAAGTCTCGGTGACGTACGTCATCATTGTGGGGACCAGGTTCCTGTCGTGGCTCAGCAGTAATGAATCCGACTAGTATCCACGAGGACAAGGGTTCGATCCCTGGCCTCACTCAGTGGGTTAAGGATCCAGCGTTGACGTGAGCTGTGGTGTAGGTCACAGAGGCGACTCAAATCCTGTGTTGCTGTGGCTGTGGTGTAGGCCGGCGGCTATATCTCAGATTTGACCACCACCCTGGGAACCTCCATATGCTGTGGGTACGGCCATAAAAACCAAAAAAAAAAAAAAAAGCGTTCATTGGATAGTCATTTCCTGAACAATCCAAGCACTTTACTAGGGGCCACAGGGTGAGGCAAGAATATCAATTCAACCCTGCCCTCAAGTCTTAGTACTAAACACTAATGATACTGGGACTTAAAATATGTCAGGGAAGGTTCTAGACACGTGGCCGTTTTCAGAACATGGTACCGTCATAACCACCCAACGAGGTGGCTGCTGGAAGCGTCTCTGTTTTACAGGGGAGGAAAGAGTTTACAGACAAGCGCAGAGAGGGACAGCCCCAGGTTGCACAGCCCGTGCAAACGATGGAGGCAGAATCTAATCCCACTTTCAAGTCCTCTGAACAAAGCTGTAGGAGCGGCTTTGGTCACGGTTAGGCAGCTGATCACACAAGTAATGGTCTAATGACAGAGCCGTGAAAGAGGGGTCAGAACCTGTCTGTCTCTGTGCGGGGGAGGGGTGACTCGGCAGAGGGGGGACTTTCCAGATGTGTCCTTAGAGCTAAGAACTTCCAGAAGGGAAGTTCGATGGGGGAAGATTCCGAGGGAGGGGGGACCTTCCCAGTAGGGAACACTGCCAGGGTGAAGGGGGGATGCCCCACCCCCCAGGGCACCCTCAGGGCAGCGGGCAGTTCAAGCCAATGGCTGTGCTGCAGCCGCCCCCTGGCCGCACCCACTTCCTCTTTGTCTGCGGCTGTATTTTTAGATCTCTTTACTTTACATTGACACTGGTGGGCTAGCAGGAGCTGGGTCTCCCTGGGTAAGTTTTTTATAGTCTCCCACCCCATGTGGCTCTGTCTGGACCCCTTCCTCCAGGGACTTGAGCTGTGGGGCTTCCTCCGAGGCAGTCACACTTGGGTCCACTTGAGTCCCAGGGCCCCACTCAGGCCAGTTGACACCGGCTCTCTCCACCTCTCACGTTGCCATTTGTTTTCTCTCTCTCTTCCTGCCGCTTCAGCTCCACTCCAAGATCTGTCTCTGTGCCAGACACTGGGCTGGGCACTGGCAAGACAGACCTACAAGTGACACAGGCGCTCGAGAGAGGGTGAATGTCTATGATTCATCGTGCAAACTGGGACATGTGCGAAAGGGAGGCTACTGATAATTATGGTGGGACCGCAGCTTAAACCCTGGCAAACTAAGGTGCACGGTCACCCCCGTTAAATAGACAGAAAAGTGAGGGGAGACTTGATAGCTGGAGGACAGGTAGAAGGGAGTCTGGGGAGGAGTAATGGCAGGTACCGGGATGTGGCAAGCCTGGGGACAAGCAGAGAGTTTATGGTGGCAATGACGCGGTGTGTGCTGTGGAGAAGGGGTAGAAGAGAGGCCAGGGTGGACTCCAGGTGGTAAGACGTGGGCAGTGTGGAACAACTAGAACAGGATGGCAGACACCTTGCCGTTCTGCCAGCCCTGGGCCCACGGCAGCCATCACTAAGGGACCATCACATTCTCCTTCCCGCTGATTCAGCTTCTCAGCCCTGACACAGTGCTGGGGCAGGGAGGGGGCCCAATCATGCCAGCTGAAAAGCTGGGCCCTCGATGAAAGCTATTTGCCACTGAAGGCTAAGCAGTGCGTGCAGGTGTGGACTTTGCTGGAGATGAGGCTGGAGTTCGAATTGAGAGACACCTAGAATGTGGGGGAAGGAGCTGGAATATTCTCTAGGTATTGGGGAGCCATCAGGGGTGTTACAGGGAGGGATATAACTAGGCTGACATTTCAGGGGTTAGTATATACAATCACTGCCATTGGTGGGGGACCAGGGAAAGCACTGAGGGGAGTGCGGATGCCAGGTGAGAATGGATGGGGCCCGGCAGGATGGGGAGCAGTGAATCTGGGGAAGAAGAGGCAAGTGGTTAGGTTAGGATGGTCCCGGCCCCAATGGGAAGACCAGTTGGCCAGGAAGGTGTAACAGCACAGCAGGGGGTCCTGATAGGAATCTTTGTCACAGAGGCCACCCTGAGACTCTGTGCCCCCAGGGGGAGGGAGGCCCAACAGGTCTGGTGGCGTTTACTGTGAAGAGCATCAGAACCTGGAGAAAATCACCTTTTGAGGGAAATGAATGATCACGAAATGCCCCTCCCCCACTCAGGGCCCTGCAAGGGAGAGGAGGTGGCCCTGGTACTGCTTGTAATGTCTGGAGGTGACTGCAAGAGGGGGACGCTGACACATCATCCCTGGCTGGATGTCTGCTTAGCCATGGGCTGCATCTGCCCCAGGGCCATCAGAGAGGGACATGGTGGCACAGTGCCAGGATAAGGACCTTTGGGTTCTGGCTCCTGGGAGGCACAGAAGTTGAGGGGAGCACAGGCCGTGCGCAGTTGAAGGAGGTGGAGGCTGCGGGCTCCCTATCGCTTTCTCAGCCTGGGGCCAGGGTCTTGGTCGGGTGGAGGTGGGGAGCCAGGTGCACGGGGTGCGGGAGGTGGCTTTGTCTGAGGAGGGACTACCAGTGCCTGGGAGAGGAGCCCGGAATTGAGTCCCTGGTCAGTGGAACCCTGGGGGCCTCCACCTGCTATACCACCAGACCTACAGACGTTGAGCTAATTCCACCACAGCCACGACTCTCAAAAGGGGAACCACAGCCTGGCCAGGTGCCTCTAGAAGGACAGCCATTCCCTCTCTCTCTTCCCTTAACCTCAGCCCTGGGGTGAACCCAGAGGAAGGGTGTGTATGCCTGTGAGACAGAGACCACACACGCACATTCACACACTCAGGTCCCCAGAACTCCCAGCTTAGCTCACCTTGTGGTAGAAGAAGAAAGTTTGGAATCAAATCTGAGCTGAGCCTGAAGGGTTTTTTGTTTTTTGTGTTTTTTTTTTTTTTTTGGCTGCTCCCACGGCATGTGGAAGTGCTCGGTCTAAGCAGCGACAGTCTCCTGCAGTGAGAATGCAGGATCCTTAACCCACTATGCCACAAGAGAACTCCTGAGCCTAAAGTTTTAAAACGTCCAGGTCTTGGGAGTTCCAGTTGTGGCACGGCGAGTTAAGACTCTGACTGCAGCTGCTGGGGTTGAGGCACAGCATGGGTTTGATCTCTGGCCCGGCAGAGTAGGTTTAAGGATCTGGCGATGCTGCAGCTATGGCATAGGCCACCATGGCTCAGACTCAGTCCCTGGCCCGGAACTTCCATATGCAGAGATGTGGCTGTTGAAAACTCCAGAATCTTAAGCAGAATGAGACTGCTTTTATATCCAGAAGTGTCTGAATGTTAGAAACTGGACCAAATGCTGTCCAAGGTGCAGGACTCCCCTCTGGTGGAGGGGCTCACAAAGCCCAGCTGGTAGCTGTTCTTAGAAAAATAAAACTGTGCCCTAATCGTAACCCAGCGAATGACCTGAAGGTCCTTAATAAGCCATTTCCAAGGGGAACACAGAAAGGGGATGGATTTGAAGGGGAAAGGTGGTCAGAGACCAGGTTGGAATGAAGCTTTATTGGATGAATTGGGCAGAGGGCCCCGGGAAGGTCAGACACCCATCTGTCCACTCCCTGCAAGGTCTGGGGGTGCTGTCCCTACAGGGATTGTGGGGTCACTGTGCTACTGGTTAGGCTTCGCCCTCAACCCAGTGCCGAGCCCCCTGTAGGTTGGTTTCAGGCCCGAGGAGGCCTCTCCCTCCAAGGCCAAGCCTGAATCTCGGGACCCCTTAACCTTAAGTGGGCCGAGTGGGCCAGGCCTGAAGCAGGGAGGTGACCTTCCAGTGAGGAAGGGGTTAGCAGCCAGAGCTCCGCCCTCGCTTAGCCAGCCACCCCTGCGGCCAGGGCGGGAAGGCAGCTGAGGGAGGAAGAGGAGAGCTTTGGCCAAGACTGGGGTCGGATTCTGCCAGGTCCGGCTCTCTTCTGGGAGGTGGCGGGTAAGGAAAGAAAGGGTGAACGAAGGAATCTTGCCCCCAGTGCCTCGCACTGCAGAGAGGGGTTAGTGTCGGGGTGTTTGAGGGTGAGGGGTCTGGGATGATCCAGGGGGCATGGGTGCGAGGTCGGGGGCCCTCAGGAGAAGGACATCTGGACGTCATCAGAGTAGAGGGGCGTGCGCCTTGGAGCCAAAGCAGAGAGCATGGAAGAGGCAGCGAGGAGAGGGGAGCCTCGGAGAAGCCCGAGTTCAGGGGAGGGAGGAAAAGCTGCAGGAACTGGCCCAAGAGCTCCGCAGCCGCCAGATCCCGGCCGTCTTCCGGGCCCCGCTGGCAGCTAAGACGCATCTCTCAGCTGCTCTGGAAAACCTAATGGCCTTGAGTCTGCCCAGGTGGGCAGCGGGACAAATTCACCTCCCTGCTTCCTGCACCCTCCCTCCGGCCCTGGCGGCTGCTCCGGGCTGCCTCTGAGGCAGCCCCACCCCGGCCAGCAGCGCCCTCCCTCTCGGGGCTCCACGTTCCAGACTCTCCTCATCAGAGTTTACCAGGCAGGTCTGATTCTCTCTCCCGTGTCCCCCGCCAAGTTCTGCCTGGCTCCCTGCCCCTCTCTCTCCTCTTCTTAAGCAGGAGCCAGTTGAGCCCTGAATCGGAGCCTCACGCCCGTCCCCGGGTCCCTTCCCACCTAAGGCAGCGAAGCCAGCCCACTGCCGCTTAGAAGTCCATCTGTCTGAGTTCCGACAAGCGGGCTTACACCACGGCTCAGACACTGAGATCCAGGGACTTCCAGCCCCTCCCTGGTCCTTTGTTCACCTAAGTCACTGGCCCCCTCCCTGCCAGACGTAAACTGGGGTCTAGGTCTTCACACCCCATCCCAGGGCTGGAAGCTGGGGATGCAGAAGGGGAGCCGATGTTCTCAGGGTGTGGGAGAAAAGCCTCAGCTTGCCATCTGTACTTAACCCCTTTCTCAGCCAGGGCCTCCCATCCCTTGTGATTTATAAAACATCAGTTCAAATCTGTATCCCACACTGTGTGGAAATGCAAAGCTATCCCCAAAGCTTTGGAGTGTTCTGGAATGGTTTGCATTTTCACACTCTCCTCTGTCTCAGAGCTGCGGCTTCTGCTAAATTCGTTTAGCATCTGGCTTGGGCCTCTGACCTAGGTCTGCTGTTTTGTTTTCATGCAGCTCTGACTAAGACGTGGAATGTGGCTGTCGCCTTCTGCTATTTCCACCAGAAACCCACCGCGGAAGGTGTTTGTGTGTGAGGCAGGCAGAGGGAGTTTAGGGAAGTCGGAGGGATGGTGTCAAGTGCTATGAGAAAAACAACCTCAAACGGATGTTCTTAAAACTTCTTTGGTCCACATAGCCCTGGGAAGTTTTCATAGGACCTTTTACCTCACACAGTTCCCCGGCCTCATCCTGGCTCTTTTCTTTTCCTTTTTACTTTTTTCTTTATAGTACAGTTGAGGATTTCCCCTTGTGGCGCAGCGGAAATGAACTTGACTAGTATCCGTGAGGATGAGGGTTCGATCCCTGGCCTTGCTCAGTGGGTCGGGGAACCTGCGTTGCCGTGATCTGTGGTGTAGGTTGCAGACGTGGCTCAGATCCCGCATTGCTGTGGCTGTGGTGTAAGCCGACAGCTGTAGCTCCAATTTGACCCCTAGCCTGGGAACTTCCATATGCCGTGGGTGCGGCCCTAAAAAAACAAACAGACGAACAAACAAGAAAGTATAGTTGATGTACAAATTATGTTATATGTGTACAACATAGTGATTGATAATTGTTTAAAGATTATACTTCATTTATTTAGCTATACTTAGTTATTATAGGACATTGTTCTCTCTGTTATATAATAATCCTGGCTCTTTTCGTCTTCAATTTCATAGCTCTCTTCCTTGAGAGTCAAAATAGTCTGTTAGTTAAATGCAAGAGGTCTGTTCCCAGATGGCCTGGCTCTGTGAGCCTGGCTTTGCATCTTATCCACTGTGTGATAAGATGGGAATTACCTAACCTCTCTGAACCTCAATTTCATCTACAAATGAGGATAATAAAAGCTGAAGATAACAGGATTGGTGATGAGGATTTCATAAAGCAAACTGCTTAGGATTTCATAAAACGAAGCACTTAGCTTGAGTGTTAATAATGTTTATTATTATTATTATTATTTTATTATTAATCAACCTTCCAAATTTTTCCTTTTTTAATTAATTAATGAATTTTATTACAATTATAGGTGTACAAAAATCATCACAACCAAATTTTATAGCATTTTCCTTCCAGAGCAGTCAGCTGAGGTTGAGAATGGGCTCCGTTGCAGGTAAATGGGCTGAACAGTGACTCCGTATAGTAAACAGAGGCTATGCCCTTTCTTTCCCTTTCTGTCCTCCTCCTCCCCCATCTCCATTAGGCTGAAAGTAAACAGTGGTGACCGGCCCAGGGCCTACTGGGCACCTCTAAGTCTCCAGCCTTACTGAGCTATTGGGACTGGGGTACTGTTTTCCAGGGGTCTCTGCCCAGCCTGGAGTTGCTGGGGCCACCTTTCTACCTCATGGAAAAACCTACCTAATCAAAGAGGCAACACCAAAAAAGAGACAGCTTCTTGGTGATGTCATTTGAGCTTTTAAATTCTACCGAACCTGGGAGTTCCTGTCGTGGCACAGTGGAAATGAATCCGACTAGGTACCATGAGGTTGCGGGTTCGATCCCTGGCCTCGCTTAGTGGGTTAAGGATCCAGCGTTGCTGTGAGCTGTGGTGTAGCTTACAGACACGGCTCGGATCCCGCGTTGCTGTTGCTGTGGCTGTGGTGAAGGCCGGTGGCTACAGCTCCTGTTAGGCCCCTAGCCTGGGAACCTCCACATGCCGCTGGTGAGGCCCTAAAAAAAAAAGACCAAAAAAAATTCCGCTGAACCTGGATTTATCCCTTGAGTTTCCCAATTTCGTGAGCCCCCAAATCCCTCTTTTCTCGTTTAAGCCAATTTGATTTGAGCTTCTGTCATGTCAAATTGCATGAATCTTGGCTAACTCTCAACTGAAAATGGGCTGTGTGATAAAGCAACAGTGAATGCCATGGAATCCACTGTGGGAAGCATAACCAGAAATCGCAGGAATGAAAAGGCTGCCTCTGACCCCATGTCTCTCTCTCTTCTGTCTGAGGTCACACCATCTCCCATTTCTGCTTTTTTTTCCCCTGCATATCTCCTTCTTTTTCCTCTGCAGACCAGTGTTTCTGCTGACTCATTGGCTCATCTTGAAAATGTCCCAGGGCTGATTATCACTGACCCAGTTTGGGTCATGTGACCACCCTGACCCATTCATTATGATTGGCCAAATGGGGCCATTACCTTCGGACGGGTCCAGGCCCACCTAAACCAAATACACTCAGAGAGGGTGAAGAACATTTTTTTAAATCAACGTGCTATTTTCAGAACAATGGAGAAATGATGCCAAATACCCCCCCCCAAAAAAACCCATGGAATTAAGTGAATTTCTGTTTTACAAGCCAGCCAAGTCCTAACTAAGTTCAGGGCCAGCACCTTGTTCCAGAACAGCACTGATGGAGGCTTTCACCTGTGACAGCAATTTCTGGAGAACTGGTTTAGCGTAGGCTTTCTCCAATCTCTGTTCAAATCACACCACACACCAGAGGGGAACTGGTTCTGACTCCGGCCCCAACATGCCCTTCCATGGCATCATCTGAGTTTTGTCAAGACCCCACTACATGGAATCATCATAAGGAGGTGGGGGAGTTCCAGGGGGAGAGGCCAGGAAGTAAGGAGGGGTTTGTGGAAGAGGTGGCCCTGCTCAGAGGATGGACAGCAAGAACTCCTCAAGGATGTAGTTAAGAAGACAAATAATTGCAAGCGTTGGTGAGGATGTGGAGAACCTGGAGCTCTCATACTCTGCTGGTGGGAATAGAAAACGACACAGAAAACAGTCTGGAGGGTCCTCAAAGAGTTGAACTTAGAGCTACCATATGACCCAGTCATTCCACCCCTCGCTGTATACCCAAGAGAAGTGAAAACATGTGTCCACACAAAAACTTGTACATGAATCTTCACAGCAGTATTCTTCATAGTCGCCAAAAAAGTAGAAACAGCCCAAATGTCCACGAACTGATGGATAAATAAAATTAGTTGTGTCCGAACGATGGACTATTTCTCCACCATAAGAGACCTATCTGCTATGACATGATTGAAACTTGAAAATCTTTTTATGTGAAAGAGTCCAGTCAGTCACGGAGTTCCCTGGTGGCTCAGCAGCTTCAAGATCCTGCACTGTGCAGTTCTCGTTGTGGTTCAGTGGTTAACGAACCTGACTAGCATCCATGAGGACATGGGTTTGATCCCTGGCCTCGCTCAGTGGGTTAAGGATCCAGCGCTGCCTTGAGCTGTGGTGTAGGTCGCAGATGCGGCTCGGATCCCACATTGCTGTGGCTGTGGCATAGGCCAGAGGCGACAGCTCCAGTTGGACGCCTAGCTTGGGAACCTCTATATGCCGTGGGTGCAACCCTAAAAAGACAAAAAGACAAAAAAAAACAGTAACAACGATTCGCATTGTCACTGCTGTGGCTTGGGTCACTGCTGTGACATGGGTTCAACCCCTGGCCTGGGAGCTTTTGCATGCTGTGGGCATGGCCAAAAAAAAAGGCAAGTCACATAAGACTGTGTATTGTATGATTCCATTTATCTGAAATATCAGGCACAGGCAAATAGAGGCAGAATGTAGATTAGGAATTGTCTATAGCTGGGGTGGGTGGCAGGATTGGGGTGAAAAAAGGAAGTAATGCTAATGGGAATTTGGGGGGGTTGCAAATTGATTGCAGTGATGATTGCATAATTGTCAATACACAAAGAACATTGAATTGTACACTTTAAATGGGTGAATTGTGTTGTATGTGAATGATATCTCTGAATAGCCGTTACCAGAAAAGAAGAAGGAAAAAAAATACATCTGAGTGGGAGAAGAGGGGTGGCCTGGGGAACCCAGGATGTCAGGGCCGACTGCCTGATAAGCTCTGGATTCCAAAACAAGTGGCGGATATTTGGGGCTTGATAGTCCAACCCTGGGTGAATAGCCCTCTAATGAAAAACGGGAGGAGTTCCCGTCGTGGCACAGCAGCAATGAATCCGAGTAGGAGTCATGAGGTTGCAGGTTTGATCCCTGGCCTCGCTTAGTGGGTTGGATATTCGGCGTTGCCATGAGCTGTGTGGTGTAGGTTGCAGACGCAGTTCGGATCCTGCGTTGCTGTGGCTGTGGCGGAGGCCGGCAGCAGTAGCTCCAATTCAACCCCTACCCTAGGAACTTCCATTTGCCAAAGGCATGGCCCTAAAAAGGAAAAAAAGGAAAAAAGGGAGAAAAGATAGTCGGTCTCCAAAGGGGCTCCACAAGGCAGCAGAGTCCAGGGGACTGATCCCAGCCCGGGTCCCTGTCTCAAAACGCTGGGGACAGATCTGGTGGAACAGGGCAGCACCGCGACGTGTGCCTGGTCCCTTGGTGAGAAGGATGTGGCAATGGCACCATTAGTGGTGTCCGCCTGGCTCTGGCTGACGCCCTCCACGGCTGCCTTCTCCCTGTCTGCAGAGGGGGAGCGTCAGGGCCCTTGGCTGCCGCTATTGTGCCGCTGTGGACCTTGGACCCCAGCTGAGCCAGGCCTGGTCCCTTCTCTGGAATCTGGCATCTTGACAGAGAAAGAGGCCTTCTCTCCAAAGGGCGGGAATATGTGAACTAGAAGGTGGTGAACCGCCACCCACCCCTGCCCCCAGCACCCTGTGGGAATGGTCCCAGCTCCGGCGGAAGCAGCTGTGAAGTGGAAGCACCTGGGAACCCTTTGGCGGCCTAAAGGGATCTGTGAGTCTTGCCGGGAGCTCCCTGAGTGACCAGTGCAGCAGCAGGGAAGCAGGTAAGGAGGATTCTCGATGAAGCAGCACTGGTGGGAGGAGGCAGAGGGGGGCCGAGTGTTCCAGCAACTTCTCTGGAGAGGGTTTGGGAACCAGCGTCCGTGGTCGTTGGTGACTAATCACTGCCCTTGGCCAACAAGTTCAAGGGGAGCAAAACCTCCATGAACAGTGACCCCAATGGCCTCGTTCATGTTATCAATAATACATATTTTGTGTCAGCAAGGCCCATTATACTTACCGAAGCATATTCACCTCCACAGTCTCATTTGCTCCTTCCCCATGTATTTTGGAGAAAGATGTGTCATGCTGTGAGAGCTGAAATGCCACAGTCCCTTCTAGAACAAAGCCATCTGGGTGACCCACCCTTGCATGGTGGATTAAGCTGTGCACCTGACGGAAAGGCAGCCCACCTCACGGGCGGGCCGGTGGCTTGGGAGGCAGCGCGAACAGTAACCAACGGAGCCAACGCAGCCTCTCTCTCGGGGTTTGAGAGGGAGCCTCTGGAGAGAGGCCGAGCTCTGTTTTTGCAAGGCCAGAAGCCAAAAGACACAGAAAGCAAGCAGAGAGCAGAAGCCAAGATTGAATAAGAAGTGGCGGCAGCAGCCAGGAGGTGGGATGGAGGTAGGCAGGGCAAGGAGCAAGGTGGCCGAGACGGAGGGGCCTGTGCGGGAGCCCCGGACCAGGGCCAGCCTTGGCGGACGGCCTCCATGGCCGGGCGCCAGCACAGCACGGGGCCCTCGAGGCTGTTCCCGGCCCTGCCTCCACGGAGTGGACGAGGAGGTCTTCCATGCTGTCCAGAGCGTCCTCGTTAGGCTCCCTCAGTGGGCACACCTGAGTCGTCACTGCTCCTTGAGGCGGCCACACCCCTCTGTTAGTCTCTGGCTGAGCAGGTGGAGGCCATTCCTGGCCAGCAGCGGCCCATCTCGGCGGGGTCCTTCTTCTCGGCCCCCTAACTTGCTCTTCCCCAGAGCGTCCCCTGTCAGGGGTAGGCCACTGGAAAGACCCTCTGTGCTGTGGTGACATCAGTCAGGCCTGCAGCCTGGACAGTTCGGGCAAAGGTCTCAGGAGAGGCGTCCAACGCCTGCGTTAGTCGCTGACCAAACTAAGGCAAGGTGCGAAGGTGCCCTTCTTTCCTGGCTTCCTCCCTCGTTCTCTCCCTCTCTCCCTTCCTTTGTTCCCTCAAGCAGACTTGACCCTTACATGTGTTGCTTCCTGACTCAAGCACCCGGTGGAGTCTGACTGGTGTCTCGTGCCACAATTCCAAAATCAATCTGATTGGCCCAGTTTGGGTCAGGTGACCACTTCCGGGCCCCTGGCCCCCACTGGGACCAGATGAACAGGGAGGGTTATCTAGTCCTCTGTCTGCTGCGGCTCACCCCTGGTGCTGGAGCTTCTCGGAGGAAAAAGGGAACATGGTTCAGATTAAAGCCTAAAATACGTGCACTCAACAGAGAGAAAATTGTGGGAATTTACATTTTTAAAAATTGACGTATGTTGAATGCCCTACATACGTTTTGTTTAGTTAATATCTTCACCACGACTCTATGAGATAAGCATTAATAACTTTATTGTGGGAGTTCCCATTGTGGCTCAGCAGGTTAAGGACATGATGTTGTCTGTCTGAGGATGTGGGTTCCATCCCTGGCCTTGCTCAGTGGGTTAAAGATCTGACGTTGCCACAAGGTGCAGCACAGTTTGCAGATGTGGCTCAGATCTGGCCTGGCTGTGGCATAGCCTGGCAGCTGCAGCTCCCTTTTGACTCCTAGCCTGGGAACTTCCATATGCTGTGGGTGCGGCCCTAAAAAGAAAAAACAAAAATTTTGTTGTGCAAAAAAGAGAAGTTAGACTTGAGAAATTAAGGCACTTGCCCGAGACAACGGGTCGAGTAAGGGATGCAGCTGGACGAGTGTCCAGGACCAAGTCCAGGTATTATGCTCTGTCCTCTGTGCCGCAGTGCCTGGCACGAATTTGAAGTAGTGTTTCTGCCCTTGCTTTGCTGAGTCTCAAGACTCCACCAACTCCACTGCACTAAAGGGCCTTTGAAACTTTCAAGCTTAGAGTTCCTGTTGTGGTTCAGCGGAAACGAATCTGACTAGCATGCATGAGAGCACAAGTTCAATCCCTGGCCTCACTCAGTGGGTTAAGAATCTAGCATTGCAGATGTGGCTTGGATCCTGTGTTGCCGTGGCTGTGGTGTAGGCCAGCAGCTACAGTTTTGATTTGACATCTAGCCTGGGAACCTCCGTATGCCTCAGGTGTGGCCCTAAAAAAAGACAAAGAAGCTTTCAAGTTCACATTCATTATCACACAGACAAGGAAGTGGAGTCCAGAGAGGGTTAGTGTCCAGCCCGTAGTCCCACAGGGATTCAAAGGCAGAAAGGGGACCAGCACACAGGTCTCCGAAGTCCTAGGCTGGGGCCTCCCTTGGACGGCATGCCTCTTTGGGGATGTCCTGAGAGCTTCTTCCTCCCTGCAGAGCTAAGGGATGAGGGTGCCCCAGGCCAGTTCCGGTCTTTCCTCTCAGATTCCACCTTCTCCAGTTCCTCCTCTGTCTGTCCCCTAAAGGTAACCATTGGTCCTCCTGGGAAGGCCCCTCGAGGCAAGAGTAGTGTGGCTCCACAGCTGAAAAGGGGTATACTGTGTCTTTCATCCTTGACCTTCCCTCAACTCCTAAGATAAATGTTGGGTAAGATAATTAGGTTTTGTGTGCCTGTGTCGCCACTGCATACATCCACCCACCATCCATTCATCCACCATCTATACACCCATCCATCCACCATTCATTCATTCATCAATCTGTTTATCCATCTGTCCATTCATCTATCTAACAATCATCTATCACACCCTGGATCCAGCAGACTAGGCCCAGGAGGCGTACTCTGGGGAGGCCGCCTATATATCTTTATTCACGCTGTTCCCTCTGCCTAGAATCCCCTTTTCATCTTCCTTCATCTGACTCTTAACTCATCTTTCGGCCACAGCCATAGCATCAGCTGGAGAGCCTTTCTCAAAGCCCAGACTTGGCTAAGAGATTTCTTCTGTGTCCCCAAACACCTTTTACACTGACCACATTTTGCAAAGTAACAGCCTTGTTGAGATATAATTCACATGCCATTACCGAATCCAAGCTTGTACTGCTCACTACACCACAGGCCAGTAAATTGAGAGACAAGTTGTTGGGGCGAGGAAAAGCGACTGCATTCAGAAAGTCAGCAGACCAAGAAGATGGTACACTAGTGTCCCAAAGAACCATCTTCCATGGGTCAGAATTCAGGCTTCTGGAGTTCCTGCTGTGGCTCAGCGGGTTAAGAACCCAACATAGTGTCCACGAGGATGCGGGTTTGATCCCTGGCCTCACTCAGTGGGTTAAGGATCCAGTGTTGCCACAAGCTATGGCATAGGTCTCCGGTGCCACTTGGATCTGGCGTTGCTGTGGCTGTGGCATAGGCTGGCAGCTGCAGCTCTGATTCAACCCCTAGCCTAGGAAGTTCCATATGCCACAGTTGCGGCCCTAAAAAGAAAAAGAAAACAAAAAAGAATTCAGGCTTCTTTTACACTAAAAGGAGAGGGGATAAAGTCCTGGTTCTGGCCAGAATCCAGAGGGGGTGTGTTAATTTCTTCCATCCTACAGCCATTCAGAGGTGGGCCTGGTCAGGAGACTTCCTGTGAGCTAAACAAAGGTATTTTAGCTTAATTATCATTACATGGGTGGCAGAGTTCCCAGAGATGGGCCATTATGTATAATTTAAGCCTATAGACAACAGCCCTTTGGTGAATCACTTGTAACATGACAATAAAATACAAAGGTTAAAGTAAAAAAAAAAAAACCCACGAAAACACAACAAAAAACCAGATCCACTATGGAGTCAGTTGTGTTGTTCTCTGTTACAATACCACACAACTCGTCCTTTTGAAGGGAACAATTAAGTGGTATATTCAAAGCTGTACAACCATCACCACGGATTTCAGAATATTTTCATTACTCCATAAGGAATCCTGTTACTTATTAGCAGCCACTCACCATTTCCCCTCAACCCCTCCACCCCTCGGCCGTCACGAATCTGCTTTCTGTCTCTATAGATTTGCCTTCTTTGGAGATTTCATATAAATGAAATCATACAGATGGGGCCTGTCATTTAGCATGATGTTTTCAAGGTCCGTCCATGTTGTAGCGTGTGTCAAGATACCACATTCTAATAAGGGTTATCAGAACCTGGTCCCCTTTTGATAGCCTTGGTGCTTTCTGGTCCTCGGGGGAGCTAAGTGGGAAAAAAAATCCACAAAGTTGCAGTCTTAGGACTTCTTTTTTTTTTTTTTTTGTCTTTTTGCTTTTATGTAGAGCTGCACCCACGGCATATGGAGGTTCCCAGGCTAGGGGTCTAACAGGAGCTGTAGCTGCCAGCCTTTGCCACAGCCACAGCAACGCGGAATCCGAGCCACGTAACCTACACCACAGCTCACGGCAACGCCGGATCCTTAACCCACTGAGCAAGGCCAGGGATCGAACCCGCAACCTCATGGTTCTTAGTCGGATTCGTTAACCATTGAGCCACAAAGGGAACGCCAGGACTTCTTGAGTGTAGAACCAAAGTGGCCATCCTAGAGAGGGTATTGGAAAACCAAGAGAAAAAAAAAAATTGTTGGTTTTGAAGATGGAGGAAGGGGCCACAAGCAAAGGACCACAGGCAGCCTGTGGAGATTGGAAAAGATGAGAAAATGGATTCCTCCCTCCAGCCTCTAGAAAGATTGCAGCCCTGCCTGTTGACAGCTTCATTTTAGCCTAGGAAGACCCACTGGGGACTCTGACCTCCAGACTGTAATTAACTTGCCGGTTTTAAGTTTGTGTGTAACTAAGTTTGTGCTAACTTGTTACAGTAGCAATAGGAAGCAGATTTTGGTCCTCCCAGAGGAGTGCAGGATTGCGCCCAGTTCATCTCTGAAACATAGGGAGGCGCTACATACCAATTCAGCATCTAGATTCTGCCTCAGGTAATCCAGGGTTTCTAGTCCAGTGTTTGCACGCTGTGTGTCCTTGAGCAAGTGATTTGTCCTCTCAACAGAACTTCCTCATCACAAAAATGGAAATAACTATATTCCTTCCTAAGATTGTTGTGAAGGTTCATAAAGAGCACACGTGTCCGTGCTTAGCACAGTGCCAGGCCCATCAGGAGTGGTGAATAACTAAATGTTAGCCAGTATGACCCCTGTCACCATGCACTGTTCACTGTTTCTTGAACTGGCCTTAAAAGAGCTAACTTCTCCTCGCCTTGTGGTAGCATAAGGAACAGGATACTTGTGTTCAGTGTGGGCTGGACTCCATAGCCAAGAGCACTGGTTCCTAACAGCTGAGGCTCCAGGCAGCAACCATGTTCCTCAGGCAGATGGTTTTACTTGGTTCTAGATGCTTGTCTAGTTTGGGGTGGGACAACCACCAATGGCACAGAGATGACTGTGAGGGATGGAGCCCGGAGAAGCATGAGGGATGCCAGGTGGAAGCAAAGTTGGGGTCTGGTGACTGAGATGGTGAAGGATGGGCAACGGGGAGGCTGGGTGGACTCTTGAGTACCCAGCATTTACCCCAGTTAATATTAAGCGCTATCGTTCCACTCAGACAGCTAAAACAAAAAAGACAATTACAAGTGTTGATGAGAACATGGAGAAATTAGAACCCACCTACATTGCTGGTGGGCATGTCAAATGCTGCAACCACCTTGAAAACAGTTTGGCATTTCCTCAGTAAAATAGACAGTTGCCATATGACCCAGCAATTCTACCACTGTGTATAGGTCCTCCCCCCACTGCCCACAAAAACTTGGACATGAATGTTCACAGAAGCCTTTCTCATAATAGCCAAAGAGCAGAAACAACTCAGTGTCCATCAAATGAGGAATGGATCAACAAAATGTGATCAAGCCATACAATATAATATTGTTTGGCCATAGAAAGGAATGGATTACTGAGACACGCTACAACATGAATAAACCTTGAAAACATGGCGCTAAAGTAAAGAAATCAGACATAAAAGATCGCAGGTGGTTATGATTTTTTTGTTTTGTCTTTTTAGGACCACACTCATGGCATATGGAAGTTCCCAGGCTAGGGATCTAATCGGAGCTGTTGCTGCCAGCCTACTCCAGAGCCACAGCAATGCCAGATCCAAGCCAGATCCAAGTCACATCTGCGACCTACACCACAGCTCACAGCAATGCCAGATCCTTAACCCACTGAGTGAGGCCAGGGATTGAACCCGCAACCTTATGGTTCCTAGTCGGATTCATTTCTGCTAAGCCACGACGGGAACTCCAGTTATGATTCTTTTTATATGAAATGTCCAGAATAGGCAAATCCACAGAAACAAAAAGATTCTTGGTCAGCAGGGACTGGGGAAGGGTGGAGAGGGACTGCTTATGGCTACAGGGTTTCTCTTGAGGTGAGCAAAGTGTTCTGAAAACAAGTCATGGTAATGATTGTATAATTCTGAATATAGTGCTGAATGGCACACTTTAAAGGGGTGAATTTTATGGCATGTGAATTGTAACCTCAACAAGGCTATTATTAAAAAAAAAAAAATGAAGGGCTACCTGTCTTTGAGCACTTACAATGTGCCAGCCAGTGATCTGAGCTCATGCTTAGCTTGTCACCAGGCTTTGCGGACAGGTCTGATGTGAGCCTGAGGCCGGCCTCTTTGAATCCTACCTTCTTGGAGGAAGGCGGGCGGTAAAGAGAGAGAATGGCCCAGTTTGGCCGACAGGTGCCGCAGGATGGATACGGGGTCTTTCACCCAACGGAGCTGAAATCAAGGGGGTGAGCATCCCCGAGACCTGAGGCCACTGAGGAAAGTCAGATCACCTGAGTCGGAAAGTGGGTGGGAAAGTGTCTCCATCTGAGGCTGCAGGACGTCAGGTACTCGGAGTTCCCTTCGTGGCTCAGTGGGTTAAGAACTCGACTAGCATCGATGAGGATGCAGGTTCAATCCCTGGCCTCGTTCAATGTGTTAAGTATCCGGCGTTGTCACATGTGGCGGCATAGTTTGCAGATGTGGCTCGGATTCGGTGTTGCCATGGCTGTGGTGTAGGCTGGCAGCTGCAGTTCTGATACGACCCCTAGCCAGGGAACTTGCACATGCTGCAGGTGTGGCCCTAAAAAGAAAAAAAAAAAAGAGGAGGGAGCCTGGACCACACTCACTGTCTGGCCCTCTAGATCCCAGAGGAAACCTTGATGACATACCCAGTTGGGGGAAAATGAATTGGAGAGCAGGCAAAAGGAGAACGAGAGATGAATTCAGAGGCTGCAGCCCCCACCTGGAAGTGAAGTGAGATCACTTCCACGCCAGCAGGGGAGATGGGCAATGCCTTAGGGTTCCCTAGAGAAATAAGGCCCGTGGGCTAGATCTATACCTGTACCTACAGCAAGAGATTGATCATAAGGAACTGGCTTATGCGGTGATGGAGGCCAAGAACTCCCAAGATCTGCATTTGTCCAGCTGGAGACCCAGGAAAACCCATGATATAATTCCAAAGGCCTGAAAGTCAGGAGAGTCAGGGGTGTAAGTTCCAGTCCCAGGGCAGGGAAAACCAGTCTCCCAGCTCAGACGGTCGGGGAGGCAAAGGTCCCTCTTCCTCGGTCTTTCTGTTCTCGTCTCTTCAGTTGACTGGATGAGGGCCGCCCACATTAGGGAGAACAGCCAGCTTCACTCAATGCATTGATTCAGATGTTCGTCTCAGCCACAGCTCTCCCAGACACACTCAGAACGGTGTTTAACTGGGTCTGTGGTCCAGTCAGGTTGACACATAAAATTAACCATCACAGACAATAAGCAAGTAAACTTACATGCTCAGGGAGCAATAAGAAAGTAAGAAAAAAAAAAAAATGAAGCAGGGTGAGGGACTTGAGAACAGTGGGGCCAGAAAGGCAGGCACCAAGAGTGTCAAAAATAAGTATTTGTTAAGCTGAAAGGCCTAATCTTGCCCTTCTCCATGTGCTACTTTTTTCTTTACGTCCCAGATCGCTTCTGCTAGGTTTTAACTGGAGCGAATGCCACTGTCACCGCATACTAAGGTCTTTTCTTTTCTCTCTTTCTTTCCTTTCCTTTCTTTCTTTTTTTAAGACTCTCTTGTGAAAGATACCATGTTCACACATTCTGCGGGAATGTCACATTTGATATGGCCACTGGACACGCTTGACTTCTTCTTTATTTATGATTTCTGGCGCTTTTCCTTTGAGGCTGCTCAGAATAGCTTCTGATCTGCTCACTCACAAAAAAGGTGAAACCAAATCTTCCTGCACTCTCCCCATCCATCGTAAGCAAGTTTGCTTATGTAAGCTGTTCCCGCCCTCACTGAGTAACTGGATGGTGAGAGCAGAGCCCCGTGCAGATTTCAGATGCAGCTCTCTTCACATAAACATCTTTGACTGGCATACTATTCTTCTGGTAAAGTGCATTTGTTTCCAGAAGTCTTGTCGCAATCGATAGAAGTGTGTGCACGCTCCTGAAGGCCACATTTGAGCCATTTGCTGTCCACTAACCTCTTTATACCCCTTTAAATGTTTTTTGGTCTTTCCCTCGGTAATATTCAAATCAATGTCCTGACTTATTTATTCTTTGGAACTTTCCTAGCTCCCTCAGCAGCACACCACTTCTGTTTGATTGCTTTTGCTGAACTTCTGCACTCGGGGCAAAGCAGCGGGCTCAAAGCACTATCGTTTGTGGTTGTGTGATGTGTGCCTGTGTGAGAGAATTTGCATGAGTGTGAGCATGTGTAGCCTAAGATAGTTGGAAGACCTCTGAGTTTGAAATCAAAGACACCTGGGTCGGAGGAACAGCTCTTCCACTACCAGCGCTGGCTGGTAGCTTTGGGCAAGTCACCTCCTGGGGGCCTCAGTTTCTGTACCTGGAAAAGAGAAATAAAAGTCTACACCCAAGAGAAATGAAAACATAGGTCTACATAAAAACTTGTACGTGAATGTTTGTAGCAGCATTTTTCACAACAGTAAATGAAACCCAAATTCCATCAACCGAAGAAGGGATACATAAAATGTTGTTTCTATCTATATGATAAAATCAGTAGAATGGGAGTTCCCACTGTGGCACCGTGGGTTAAGAATTTGACTGCAGCCGCTCAGGTTGCTGTGGAGGCGTGGGTTCAATCCCTGGCCTGGTGCAGTGGGTTAAAGGATCTGCTGTTGCTGCAGCTAGGGCTCAGTCCCTGGCCCGGGGACTTCCATATGCCATGGGTGTGGCTATAAAAATAAATAAATAAAATAAAATCCCTAGAATGGTCACCGGTGCCATGAAGTTCTGATACATGCTGTAATGTGGATGACCCTTAGTCCTGCTATGCTAAGTGAAAGAAGCCAGTCATTAAAGACCGCAAGTGGGACTTCCTATCATGGCGCAGCGGAACGAATCTGCCTGGGAACCATGAGGTTGCAGTTTCGATCCCTGGCCTCACTCAGGGTGTTGCCATGGGCTATGGTGTAGGCCGGCAGCTGCAGCTCTGATTTGACCCCTAGCCTGGGAACCTCCATGTGCTGAGGGTGCAGCTCTAAAAAGTTAAAAAAAGGGGGGACCGTGTGTGTTAGTTTGCCATAATAATAAAATACCATAATAAAGTACCACAACTGGATGGCTTAAATAAGAGAAATTTACCGTCTTGTAATTCTGGAAGCTAGAAGTCCAAGGTCAAGGTGTCGACAGCATTGCTTTCTTCTGAGAGAGTCTGTTTCAGGCCTCTCCTGGCTTCCGGTGTCTCGCCAGCAATCTTCTGCGCGCCTTTGTTTGTAGAAGCATCACTTGGATCTCTGCCTTTGTCTTCACAGGGTATCCAGGTGTCCCCTTTTATAAGGACACCAGTCATGTTGGACTAGAGCACACCTTAAAGACCTCATTTTAACTAATTACATCTGCAGCAACCCTCTTTCCAAAAAAGGGTCACTTTCTGAGAGACTGAGCGTTAGAACTTCAATGTAAGGAGTTTGGGGGGGGGGCACCCAGTTCAACCCATTAACACCACAGAGTGTATGATTCCATTAATGGGAAATGTCTAGAATAGGTAAATCCATAGAGACAGAAAGTAGATTAGCGGTTGCCAGGGGCTGGAAGAAAGAAGGAATTTGGAATGACTGCTAATGGATACAGGGTTTATTTTCGAAAGTGTTCTGAAATTAGATAGTGGTGGTTGCACAACTCTGTGCATGTACTAAAAACTAATGAACTGTACACTTTAAATGAGTGAACTGAATGGTATGTGAATTATAGCTCAAAAAAGCTAGCGTTTTTTTTTTGTTTTTTTTTTAAGGAAAGAAAACGTGTAATGCTGGTCACTCTTCTGCTATATTAGTGTTATGCAGATCGTGTGGTGTAATAGAAGTGAGTGTGTTTGGGAAACTGCAAAGATAAAAGACAATTGTAGCCTTTGGTCTTTAATTTTTAAATACCTTTGGTTTTTGTTCTGTGCATTCCACCCTAACTGCATGGTGGATTCCCTATTAATTCCAAACCTTTCTAAAGTAATAAGGAGAATTCCAGCTCTCCTTACAAGCTAACTTGAAGAGTCACTGCAAGCTCACTCTCATTATGGAGAAAAACGTTTTTCCTAAACCTGCCCTGTGATTCCCACCAAACGTTCTTCCTTTCTGAATGGATGTCTCTTTCACCACTGAATTTATCTCAGTGAAACCTCTGGAAAGCACCTTCAAGCCTCTGCGTCTTTAAGAGATGAGTTCTTTTTTTTTTCCCCCTGCATCTGCGCTTTTGCCCTTGTTGGATCACAGCTAGTTCTTTCCCCAGAGGCCAAAGAAAATTTCATGAAACAGTTGGGATTTCGGCAGCTAACAAAATCATTTCTTGTCCTCTGAGATGGCTCCGTGCATCTCTGCCCATGCCTAGCCCCTAGGGGTTGCTGCACAGAGCCTTAGCCTCATCCCAGCTCGAGCCTTAGGGACTGCTGTGTCTGCAGCCAGCAGTTCAGCTGTCTCAATGGGTGTCATCCATTTACGTATGACCTTGGCTGTGCACTTCACGCCTGCTGTAGGGTGAATTGTCTGTGTTGTGGGTCTCTTGGGCAGCCTGCCTCCTGTTCTGTGCTGTGAGGCATCTCTGAAATGAAGTGCATGTAGATTCGGAGGTTGTAGGTAAACAGTGCTGTTGGCACATCCAACTTGTCGAAACTTAATTTATACTCCTTCCAGTGGCTTCTTTTCCTATCTGCCTGCTAGATTTTACATTTTAGCCATTTCAAACTGGATCCTCATCCTAGCTCTTTGGTCCCATGCTGTGTGTCTTTGGCTAAGTTGCTTAACCTCTCTGGGCCTCGGTTTTTTTTTTTTTTTTCCAACTTTGAAAGGGGGTAATGACCCTTTTTCTTTTTTTTTAGGGTGGCACCCGAGGCATATGGAGGTTACTAGGCTAGGGGTCGAATCAGACCTGTAGCCTCTGGCCTGCCCCACAGCCACAGCAACACCAGATCTGAGCCGTGTCTGCGACCTATACCACAGCTCATGGCAACGCCGGATCTTTAACCCAGTGAGTGAGGCCAGGGATCGAACCTGCGTCCTCACGGATACCAGTCAGTTTTGTTTTCTGCTAAGCCATAACGGGAACTCCAATGATCCTTTTCTCGTAAGGCTGTGACGAGGGTGGAATGAGACTTTCTGCTACATACTGAGAGCCTGACTTAACAACACTGGCTTTCTCTCCCTCCCTTCTCTCTTCCCCTTCTCTTTCCCTCACCCTCAAGGAGAACAAGCTTGATCTGCACCGCGATTGAGGACTAAGAGGCTTTGGAAAGAGCACTGCACTCAGGGTCACACACACCTAATTTGAAGTCCCAGCTCTGGCTGTGACCCTGGGCAGGCTCGTCTAACTCATACTTGCCCATGTCACCGGGGCTGGAGCAAGGGATCATGACAAGGACATGGGATCGCGGAAAAGGAACAGTTTAGAAATCCGTAAGGGGCTGTCTGGCTGGGAGGGACTGTTGTCACAACTGTCATGTGACCTGACACCCTTCGCACCCACCCAGGCTGCTCCTCGCAGGACTCCACACTCAGCTTCACCAGCCTAAAATCAGGGCGGGTCGCAGGAGGGCCCCTCGCTGCAGCCTCCTTTGCTTTCTTTTCTCACCTACCCTCCAGTCCTCCAAGAAGACGGTTTCCTAGCCCAAGGCGGCATGGAGGGGCCCTGGGCCAGCTGAGTCTCCCTTCTCCCCGGGTTTGTGTCGGGGCAGAGCTCCTGAGGGACCAGGGAAGTTCCCCCCAGTCATTCTGCATGAGGCCACTTAGAGCCATGGGGCCTGGGGCAAGTCCCTTAAGTCCTCCGTGCCTTGGATGCCTCCTCTGTCCCATGGAGATGATGACAGCACCTTCCTCCTAGGTGGCCGTGTAGCTTCAATGTCATCACACAGCAAGAATTTAGATCAGCATCTGGCACACAATAAGCACTCAACAAATATTTGAGATTACTGTTGCTCGTCCGCTCAGTTATGCACTCAGTTATTCACTCGCTGGACACCTTCGCTCTGCTGGGTGCTGGGGACACAGATGAACCAGATGGAGACACTCCCCCTTTGCAGAGTTTCCAGGCCAGAGAGGCAGGCAGGCAAGACCTCGGGCCATTAGGGGACGTGGTGATAACACAGGGTCAGTGCTGTGGGAACTACTGCACAAAGTGATAAGGAGAGCAGGTGCTGCGGGAGCTGGTGGAAGAGAGGCCCTGACTCCTCGGGGGTGGGTCAGGAGAAGCCCCAGAGAGAGAACATTTGGCGAGGCCACCAAGGGGTAGGAGTCCACCCCTGCGGGAGAAAGAGGCCAGCAAGAGGGCCATCCCGGCATGGGAACAGCACAAGCAAAGGCACAGAGGCTGGGAGAGCGGGCCCACCTTTGCAGGTGAAGGCCATCACTGCACCCCCCCACTTATCTGGAACCTGCCCAAGGGGTGCAGCTGTGTGCGGCTGTGAGGACCAATGCAGACCATGGGTGCCCAGAAGTCAACACCCCAGATCTGCCCTCAGTCAAGACGGATGGGAGAGGGCGCCTCATGGTGGAGTGACTCTAACTGGTGTTTCATCCCACTTCCTGCAAGTCCCCAGGGGGGTGGGGGCCCCACTGGGACCGGGATCTGTTTATGAAAGCCCCCTATGTTGATGCCCACCTTCCAAAGGCACCGTCTGGACCCCAATCCTTTTCTCAGAGGCTGCTTCCTGGGGGACCCCCCCTAAGACATCCAGCTAGGTAAGGGCTGACGAGACAGGTGGATTGTCCAGAACCCCATTTACTTGATTAGTCCTTCGGGCAGTTACCGAACCTTTGGTACATGGCCTGCGCTGGGCTAGACACCGGAAGAGTCACTCAGTAGAAAAAGTGGTCCCTCAAGGTGCTATTTGAGGAGGCAAAACATAGAGAAAATACAGAAAAAAGAAAATAGAAAAGCTGGGAAAGGTAGAGTTCATTTAGGGAAGAGCAGGAAGTTTGGTGATGAGCTCGCAGTGGCACGCCATGGAGGGGGGGGCCGTTGATGAAAGCTGAAAGGGCACCGAGGGCCAGGGCCAGCGTGTGGCCACAGAAGTCTGGGACACCACATCTGGATGGTTCTCTAAACTATAGGCGATGGGGAGCCATGGAAAGATTTTGAACAGCGGAGGGAAGGGCAGGCTCTGTGTTAGAAGGAGCCCCTGGGCTCCAGTGCAGGGGGTCGGGGAGTGGTGGCTGCTGGGACAGTGTGGGCTCAGTGCCGCCTTAGCCAGCCCAGCTCCAGCTGGCCCACCCCACCCCACCCCATGCCCGCCAAAACTTGAGAGGGTCATCTTTTCATAAAAGCACGGAAAGCTTCCTGCTTTCCCACCCTTCCTTTCAGACCCGTTTCCTGCTTGGCCTCCAAACCTATTCCCATTCCTCCTACCTTCTCGCAGTATCTCTGACTTCAGAGTGTTTGCTTTGGCTCCCCCCCCACCTCCCCCCAGTCCCCTGCCCGCTCTCTCCTGTGGTTAGTGGTGGATACTCAGCAAAAAACGTTCCTTCCTGCAAGCCGGGCCCAGACTTGCTGGAGCGGGACTGTCTTCTCTCTACTTTAAGTAAACGCATTGGAGCAACCTTGGCCTTGGAAGACAGATTTTGTCTCCTAACGACTTTCCTTCAAAACCACAAATGCATTTTGTCTCGATTTGAGGTGGTTCTTGCCTCTCGTGTCAGCAACCTCAGGGCGAGTGTGAAGCGGCATCTGGCAGCTTCAAGGTTTCACGGCGGATGCCGTGTGAAAAGTCAATTCCTCTGCAAACCAGCCGAGAGGGCAAAGATAGCAAGACTGTCTGTCCATTCAGTAACTGTCTACGAGCCAGGCCTTGAGCTGAGAGTCCGAGGATAAGACATCTGCTCCCCAGGCCCCCACGGCCTTGTGGGGGAGAAGGGCAGTGAGACTGTCATGGAAAAAGGGACAAAGGACCGAGGGGTCCACACTGGGCTTGCATGTGCACGGCCAGAGCTGTGCAACCCTTGGCAAGTTATTCAACCTTTCTCTGCCTCAGTTTCCTCATCTCCAGAAAGGGCATCGTGAGAGTTCTTCCCTTAGATGGCTGTTGGGACGATTGAGATTTCTCACAGGAAGAGACTGGGACAGAGCTGGGAGGAATAAGCACCAAGGAAATGCCAGCTCTTCTTCCTTTTTGTAATCCTCACACCATAAAAGTCTCCCTTTTAAAATGTACAGTTCAAGGCTTGTGGTTGCCAAGGGAGAGTGGGAGGGAGTGGAATGGATTAGGAGTTCGAGGTTGGTAGATGCAAACTATTGCATTTCGAACGGATGAGCAATGAGGTCCTACTGTACAGCACAGGGAACTATATCCAGTCTCTTGGGATAAACCATGATGGAAGATGATACGAGAAAAAGAATGTAGGAGTTCCCATGTGGCTCAGTGGGCTAAGGACCCGAGGTCTCTATGAGGATGTGGGTTTGATCCCTGACATTGCTCAGTGGGTTAAGGATCTAGCATTGCTGCAAGCTGCACCATAGGTTGCAGATGCAGCTCGGATCTGGTATTGCCATGGCTGTGGCATAGGCCTCAGCTGCAGCTCTGATTCTGCCCCTGGCCCAGGAACTTCCGTATGCCTCAGGTGTGACCCTAAAAAAAAGGGAGGGGGAGTGTAAATATATGTATATGACTGGGTCACTTTGCTCTATAACATTGTAAATCAAGTACAGTTTAATAAAAAATAAGGGATACAGGTCAATGGTTTTGAGTATATTCATGAGGTTGTGCACCTACCGCCATTATTTCCGGAATGTTTTCTTTACCCCCGAAGAAACCCTGTACCTGTGACTGTCATTCCCAACAAATTCCCCTACCCCAGGCAACCACTAATCTGCTTTCTGTCTCTATGGATTTGCCTGTTCTGGACATTTCATAGAAATGGAACCATACTTCTACGTGGCCTTTTGTGCCAGGTTCCTTGCATTTAGAACATTTTCAAGTTTCATCCATTTTTGTAGCATTGTAGGCCATACTTTTTTTTTATGGTTAAATCATCTTCTGCTCTTTTTTTCCTATTAATCATGTCCTTTATTTCAAAAGCTTAAAAAAACTTTTTTTTATTAAAATATGGTTGATTAACCATACAATATTCTCTTGTAAGGATATTTTGTTTATTCATTCATCAGCTGATGGACATAGGATTGTTTCTGCTTTGGGGTTGAGTACTGCTGCTGTGAACATTCATGTACCAGTTTTTATGTGGACATATGTTTTTGTTTCTTTGGGTGTATACCTAAGGGTGCGATTGCTGGGTCACATGGTAACTCTATGTTTAACTTTTTGAGGAACCGCCAGACTGTTTTCCAGAACGGCTGCACCAGCTATTCTTGACTCTAGCTCTCAAAACACTTTCCCACACACCATCATTCCACAGCCAGAAGAGGAGCTATTACAGCACCAGAGGGAAAAGTGCTATGGACAAAAGTCCCAGGGAAAGTTAGTGACAGAGGCAGGGCCTGAACCAAGAATTTTGGGGTCCAGATTCACCATGTCACCCTCGGCAACCCAGATCTATCACCTGGCTTATTATGTCCCCAATAGATGAGAAGTGCTATGAGGCATGGCCGCTGCTCACAGCAGCTCACTTTCTAGCGGGTGAACAGTGACCTTCCTAGCTTATCTGAGCTCCAAAGACCAGAAGGCCCTGGGCACCTCTCCTCCACCCCTCTGACCCCTGGGTCCAAGCCCAAGGGGAACAGTGGCAGGTGTGAGCTAGGAATGGCTGCGTTGTAAAGACAGGTTGGTGGTATTTCGTGGGTGGAGGGGAAACCCAGGAAGCTGCCCTTCCCAGCTTTTACTTCTTGTGCCAAGACTGGAGCCCAGCTCTGGATCTCTGTCTTCCTGGTGGGGACCCTAGCCCTCTCCCTCACCCCTAGCAGACTCTCCTCTTTTGTGATCCTCCTAGTCATCCAGTGCCTTGCCTGGACCAGATCTGTGCTAAACTCCCAGGCCCCTTTGATGTTTTGCCAAAATGACCTTGAACCATAACTTAACCTTGTCAAAACTCTCTTGCTCATCTCTCACACCTGTCCCAGAGGGCAGAGGAGCAGTATAGGGTACCAGTTAAGGGGATGAAGTTGGCACTCAGGCAAGTGTCGGTTTGAGATGGGGCACCACTCCTTCCTTACCAGTTCTGTGACTTCGGGCAACTCGCCCTACCTTTCTGAGCTTCTCGTGCTTGGGAGAACAGGGGTGCACGCAAAGAGTTGAGTGAGGACTCAGTAAAGGACAGCTGTGGTTATCATTATTATGCAGATTAAAGGAGATTGGCTAGTAAAGCACCTGGCAGAGCGCCTAGCACATAATAGATATTTGGTACATGAAAGCCATGATCGTTATTGACCCTTGACTTTGTGCAAGTGATGGGTGAAGGGCTTGAGGACCAGAAGGATGATGGCCTTGCTTGTTACCCAGATATAAATGCAACTGGAAGAAGAACTCTAAAGCAGGGGCAGACCAGTGGTCAGAGGAAGGCCACACAGGGTGCTGAAAGCGTGGGCACAGAACCAGGAGATTAGTGAGCTGAGCATGAAGAACAGAGTGGGAGAGCCTCCCAGTGAAAGCTAGAGGCAGGGGCTCTGAGGGCTGCTGGGCTTTAAGGCAGCCAGATACCTGCAGTGTAAGCAGCCAGATCTATTTAAAGGACTGGGGACTGAGCCCGTGCTTTGGAGATGCCTTAAGCTTCCTGGGCTGATGAGCCACTTCCCAGCATACTTTGGCAGTGTCACATGACACTTGTGTCTCCAGCAAGCGGAATGAAAAGCTGAGTGTGAGCCAGGAGAGCCTAGGAGCCAGCGGAGATCATGGCAGCCTTCCTGGAGGAGCTAGCCTTGTAGAATTAGCAGTGTTTGCTGGGAGTGGAGAGGGCAGGGATCTGGAAGGAAGGCACAAAGATGGGACTGCAAAAGTTGCTTCAGGGGGAAGAGTAAGGAGATGAATCTCCTTTAAAAATGTAATATAATTCAGGAGTTCCTGCTGTGGCACAGCAGGTTAAAATTTGGCTTTTGTCTCCGTGGCAGCGCAAGTCCAGACCTTGGCCTGGCACAGTGGGTTAAGGATCCGGCATAGCTGCAGCTGTGGCTCAGATTCCATCCTTGGCCCCGGGGAACTTCCATATGCCAGAGGCACGGCCAAAAAAAAAAAAGTGTGATGCAATTCAAAATGATCACTTTCCCTGTAAGACATTTAGCAGGGGAAAATACAATTAAGAAAAGAAGATAATTTTAAAAATCTTCAGTGTCTCATTCCCCAGAGGCAATTAGCAGTAACATTTTGGTGTGCTTTCTTCCACCTTTTTTTTTATGCACATATATTGCATATGTTCTTTTTAATTTCTTTTCTGTAAAGCAAAAATGGACTCATGTAATACACCCTGTTTGTGACCTACTTTTAAAAAGGCATCATGAAGTGCGTTCCTTGTCATTAAATATTCCTCTTCACCACTCTTTAATGACCTTATAGTATTCTCTCATATGAATGGAGCATAATTTATTTAAGTAATTTTCTATTCTTGGATATTTAAGTGGTTTCCAATTTTTCAATATCTTAAGCATCTTCTAAATGAACATCCTTGCGGCTGAAACTCTGTGCATGTCCTTAATTATGTCCTTGGGATAAATTTCTAGAAAAGAATTGCTGGGATAAAGGGATGCGGATTTTAAAGAATTTTAATAGGTATTGTCAAATTGCTCCCCTGAAAGCTCGCACCGATTTACATTCCCACCAGCAGAATGTAGGGGGCCTATCCTAGCATTTTCATTAACATCGGGTATAATTTTTTTTCTTTATGAATTTGATCAATTCAAGACACTCATGTAATCATTATTAAAAAAAAAAAACAGATACTCATGAGTCCAAGTTTCCTGAGATGTAAATAGAGGTGATAATAATGGTATCTATCCAGGGGCCGTTGTGACCGTCAGAACACATAGTGGGTATGATAGGCTTGAGAAGAAAACACAACTGATGGTAGTTAGTGATTTTTCTAACTTGGTTATCCCAGGAATGAGGAAGCCCTGTGTGTCAAGGTTAAGACCATTGGAAGCCAGCTCTGTAAAGGCTTTGTTTATCCTCCCTTTAAGTGCAAAATTAATATATGCTTGTAAGATGTGAAACAACCCACAGCTCTGATGGTAAAAAAAGTGCAAGCGTTCCCTCCCCTCCCCCACAGGCCTCTCCTTGGGGGATTAGGTGTGCATCCTGCTCCATCTTCTCTCACACCTTTACAGACTGTGTGTGTAGAACCATGTCTGCAATTTAGCATGGTTGTTTTGCAAAATGGAATCCTATAGGATTTCAGGGGCACCTCACGACAGACAGACCTCCCTCACTCTTTTAAACGTGTGTTTGGATGCTGTGGCTGAATCAAGCAGAATGTGCCTATTCCCCCCCCCCCCCAACATAATGCAGTAACAGCTCATGCTCATAAGCGCAGCCTTGCATGGCTGAGCTGGTATTTCCCTAGTTTGGGTTCCTAGCAGTGGGATGAGGGGTCAAAGTGCTTTGTCATACTGTCAGCTCGCTCTTTTAACTCTAAAAGTTCTGAAAGAAACCTGAATCGAGGCCGGGATCTGTCTCCAGCTTCTTGCTGTCCTCCAGCCGGCCTGGGAAGCAAACCGCAAAGGAATCTTCTCTTGTTAATTAACTGGGGTTTTATTAAACACCTTAGCAGCTAGCCAGCCGCTCTGACCCAGCCGTTCCTGGGAGACATTTTTTTTATTTTTTATTTTATTTTATTTTTTTTTTGCCTTTTGTCATTTTATGGCCGCGGGTTTATGGCCGCACCCGCGGCATGTGGAGGTTCCCAGGCTAGGGGTCTAATCGGAGCTGTGGCCACTGGCCTGCGCCGCAGCCACAGCAACGCAGGATCCGAGCCACGTCTGCAACCTACACCACAGCTCACGGCAACGCCGGATCGTTAACCCGCTGAGCAAGGGCAGGGATCGAACCCGCAACCTCATGGTTCCTAGTCGGATTCGTTA